>CM069538.1:16497739-17697739 GCA_035773235.1 Eospalax fontanierii | reverse complement strand
TGGTGAGGCCACTGTGCTGTTTTCACTGGCAGCTGGATACCAGCAGGAGTCTTTTAGTTGACTAAAATAGAACTTTGTATGAGAAAGTCCATCCCAAGAGTGACAGATGAGCTCCCCTAAGCTGCCTTCTTCCTTGGAATTAGTCACAGGTTCCTTTTCTCTCAAGCACTTGACTTCCAGCTGTCCTTCAGGTACTCAGCACCAAATCAGTTTCAAAACATAGCATTCTGTATAGAAAATATAAGACCTTGTCAACCAAGAGAAAACCTAGTTACAGAGAAGAATGACATACATTTGGGTCTTGAAAATGCTCTGAGGTTTTTTGAGGTCATGGCTGTTTGTATAGTTTAACTATGGTGGGCTAGTCATGACATATTAGAAACTGTGACTAGTGTACAAACGATGAACTGCCATGTATAGAGGAGACAGGACCCAGTCTCAGGAAGCAACGTGATGGCCCCTATCATGAGGTCAGTATGTGCCAGCAATATCCTGGTTCAGAGATGTGAGCCAGAGGCCCTGCAGTTCTGTGGGATCTCCTTCTAATCCATTGCAGTATCATCTGAAAACTTCCAGAGAAGATGGACTTAGTGCATGTATAAATGCCTCAGTTTATTCTATCAGAAACTGACCACAGTGTTCATTCGTTGGAACAAGGAAATGAATACATTTTTATAGATTCCAAATAAGTTGAAATGAGCTTAGGATTAGTGGATATTTGTTCCTTGGCATTCATGTAATCAGATCAGTCAGGAAAAGCCATGGTCTTGTCTGGCGGAACTGGTAAGTCCTGCACATTTGTCCCCCTTTGATTTCCGCCTCATGCCAGGAAGAGGGTGCATGTCTGTCAGGGTCCCTTGCATGGCCCTTTCATGACAGGGAAGAAAAAAGAGTCACACTGGGCCCTGGGCTTCTGTGCTGGCCGCTCTGTTCTGTCTCTTGTGTTCCAGTATCAGTGTCGACCTCCTCCTTTCTACCTCTCCTTTCATGTTCCCTCTCAGCCTCTCGTCACACTCACTTGGCTCTAACGCTGTAATGACAGAGTCTTTGAGAGGATACCTCCTGAAATTGACTGGTGAACCCACATGTATTTCGTGTTGTTGATAGACACAGTAGCATTCAATATGCTATGTTACCATTTCTGTGACAAAGATTTTTAGGACTTAATTCACTATATACTGAATTTTGTTTTTACACTTCACATATTTGCTTTTAGGTTTTTCCTTAACATTTAAAGCAATTTTTCATAGATCATTTAAATAAAGTTCATTACACATAACTAGTTTTCAAAAAGTAGTTGACTCTTTTGTCAAAGAATGCCTTTGAAAGATGCATAGCATTCCCAAACAGAAACTTCTGGGTCCAGCATAAGCAGTAGCAAACTGAAGTTTGAGACAAGGCCCAGCTCCATGCGTCCACAGTTTTGGTTTGGCTGTTATAGTGTGCTCCTCTGGATCTGCCAGTCAGCCAGCGAAGTTAGTGCATCCTAGGGTCAGCTGTCTACCACACAGAGGCTCTGGCAAGAATGCTTTGAAATGCTTTCCAGTTGATCTATAGATACAGTCAACCACACAGAGGGCCCCTCAAGATCGCTGGGTGACTCTTAACTGTTCCACCTGTTACAGAGACCTTGTGGCTATGTGCCTCGCCCAAGTTGCCCCCTGGCCTGGCAGAGCTATGTTCCTGGTAAAAGGTCACTCTAATGGGCAGCTGAACTCCTCTCTACCCTTTGTGTTTTCTTTGCCCGTGTCTGTAGTGTAGGAGGAAGGGCTAAGAGCTTAAGTTCTGGGACCAGAATGCCAAGGCTAGGTGCTAGCTCTGCCCTCACCTTCTCCATGGAAAGCTGGCTTCACCTGTACTGGGGCCACCAAAACCCCTGCTCCCTGGTGCTGAGGCACAGGGTAGCTCTGTACAATGTAAAGCCCAAGTGAGGTTTGCAAAATGCCAGCCTGTTGCCTGTCTTCTCTTTGCCATGCACTTCCTCCCTCGTCTCTCTGCTGCCGCCACCTCGCTTCCCTCTACGCATCCTCAGGAGTACCAGGCAGGCCTGCCCCCCTTCCACCACATGTTCACGTGTACCAGCATCACCTCCATGTCATGTTCCAAGCTTGAGGTAGATAGGGGAGAGAGAAAGACAGACAGAGAAGAGAGAGAGAGAGACAGAAAGACAGAGAGAGAGAAGATAGAAAGAGAGACAGAGCGAAAGAGAGAAGTTGACTAGGCAGCTACCCTGCAGTACAGCTGTACCCCAGACTCCAAACCCTGGGTTCCACTTGCTCCTCAGAAGTATGTGCTGAGGCTACGAGGTCTCATTGATCCACAGAATGGAAACCATCACCGCTTCCTCAGAGTCTCATGTGTGCAGGCTCGATGGGAGTCTGTCTCAGTACACTCACGTTCTTCTGTCATTTACACACTGGCTTAGTTTCAGGCATCCTACAGGGTGTCACTGAGCATGCCCTTGTGTGAGGATGATGGGAAACTATTGCTGACCTTCCAAAGGGAGTATGGATCACACAGCTCCTTCAGAAAGCTAACTTGCTAGCCCACTGACTCTCGGCGTTTTTTCAGGTTGATGACATCCTCGGAGAAGGCAGTGATGACAGTGACAGCGAGAAGAAGAAGACAGACGACCAAGACAATGAACAGGAGAGAGCACCAAAGCCCAGGAAGCCCAGGGTCCCAGGAATCCGAAGGGAACAACCACTAGGGTCATCTTCATCCAGCGAGAGGAGCGCCTCTGGCATGCGTGGACCCAGGTGAGGGTGGGCCAGGGGAGAAAGGGTGACCGAGAGCCTAGGCAATGGACGGATGTTTGAGAGAAGGACCCAGGGGAAGACAAATAGCAGGTGGTCCCAGGCCTGCTCGCTGTGGATGCCAGACATTACGTGGCATCATTGTTACCGGGGTCTACATTTCACTGTGGCTATTATGTTGGTGTCATTTTCACACTAGTTGCAAGAGAAAAGGATCTTGCACCTCTTTGCGATTCATCAAGACACTGTCACATCCGCAGAACCTAGTTCTAACCATATGTGGTTTCGGTGCCCGAGAGGTGTTGACTATCCCTTCTCAGGTCATCTTGTGCTGCTGATGAAGAGTAGCACCTGAGCATGTGGGAAATGGCTTGAAGCATGCCTTTGCTGTCTGTAGAGGCTTGCTCCTCGTCCCTCAGCAGCCCACCCTTGCGTTTCTTCCTGGCTCTCAGATGCTGCCGTGACATGCTGAACCTGCACAGCATCTAGCTTTGCCAATGGGTATGTGATTGGCTCTGACTGAGACTTTGGAGGCCCCGTCCTGGGCGCTGCCTTGCCCTGCCTTCTCCCATGCATGGGAGTAAGCACAGGTGAGGTCCCACCCTCAGGGACTTACCCCAAATATCGGGGGCCACCATGATGGGAAGTTCTTGGTCCAGAAGCAGGTGGTCATCACTAGTGGGGAGACATGAAGCAAAAATCATGCAGCTCCATCTGCTGCTGTCATAAATGCATGCGGTACCTTTCTTCAAGTGTCTGGGAGCCACGAGCCCCTTTTGCCCCCCCTCCTCATGACTGGCCACTGCTTTTTTACTTGACAGAATGATCTCATTTCTGCTCCATTTTTCATGGCTTGCCATCTGTATGCCTCATTGATACTCTGCCACTCCACTGTTGCATAGCCTTTATCTGTATAGCTGGGTTTCCTGGCCTTAGCACCGTCAGTAACCCATGTTTCCATCACATACATTAGGTCTTGACTTTCTTACATATTTCTTAGTAAGTAGATTTGCCTGTTTTAGTAAAATAAGGAAAGGGACTTAATTTTTAAAATGTCTACTAATAGTCCTGTCACAGTTTATTAAGTAACGCTCTCCACTAATTTGAAATTGCGTCTCTTGGTATATGTGGCTTTCTGTTTTGTTCTGTCGGTTTCTGTGAGCTGCTGTCACATAGTGACAGGGGAAGTATATCCTAAATAAATTTGTTTGCCTTTAAATATTTTTATCAGTTTTATATATGAAATAACATAAAATCCAAAAAGCACTAAAAGGCATACATAAAAGATAACCAGTCCCCCACCTTCCACCCCTGCCCCCATGGTTCTCTCAAAGAACCATGCCCTGCCATGGCTAGCTCACATTCTGATTACTGTGTTATGTTTTCTTTGTAGAAGAGAAAGGCCATGCATTAACTCTTTCCTTCCCTCGGACCTGCTGGTGTAATTATGTCGGGTTTGTATTGTAGGATTATGAGGTTTTTGTTAGGACTTAAATCATTTCACTGAATTTAGAAGGACACCATGGCTGTATTTCCTTTCATAAACATCCTTTTGTCTTACCTTGATTTGATAATTATCTCATTTGTTTTATTTGCTTGGGGTTCATTCTTCCCGTCTGCCTCTATCCCTCACTCCCTTGCCAAAGCCAGTGCTGCAAACCGGCCCCTTCTCAGACCTGGCCCCTCTCTGCTCTTCTCCTATTTTTCTGGTATGTTCCCCATTCCCCTTGTTTTTCTGGAGATCGTCTTCTAGAAGATTCCTGAGCATTGTGTATGGGAGGTAGAAGACCATGTCCTTACACCCCCTTGAGAGCTTTCTAGGGCAGAGGGCAGCTGAGTGAGTGTCAGGTTGCATGTCATCTTTGTCTTGTCATGAGTCATGGCAGATAAGCTGCAGAGCTCAGGCAGAGTTCTACTTTTTTGCCTCAGCTGCCTTGCCTGTCCCCTCTAGGACTTGGGATCTTGTCTTATCCTTGGTTGTCCAATGTGGGTGCCACAGCACAAGAATGTGCTGACCATACTACCCCACGTCCGTGACAGCTTGTTCAAGAGAAATCACTGGTCTCAGCACAGCCTGGCAGGGCCTAGAAATACAGAGAAATTCAAAGAGATTAGCATCTTACAGGATCATCTAGAACTTGATTTCTGGACCTTCCTCCACCCACTGTGTGATATGGGAGAGATGCTCAGCCTCCTAGTATCTTCCTGAGAAACCTAAATGATAATGACAACAGTGTTGCCAAGCAGTCCTCTCCCATCTAACCTGGCCCTTAGGCTGCTTTGTGTTGAAAAGTAGCAGTCAGAAAGAATGTGTCCATTCATACCAGCAACAAGTGGAGATGGTGCCAAGTAGTCCTTATTGCATAATAAGAATGACTTAAGACAAATGGGTTCGCAGCTTGGGATTAATAGGCATTGGAGTTTGCATTCAGCAGCCAGAAGGTAGCACTTCCCGATCTCATTGAAATGGTGCCAAATCATGCTATATTAGAAGAGACCTGTAGCTTCTGTATTGGGTCATCACAAATCTCTATCTTTCACGATGAACTATGTGGTGTTTTGGTAGATGTGCCTTCATTTCTGCGCAGATGCTGGGGTCTATAGGGAAGCTTGGGACAAGTCTAGGGGGAAGAAGCAAGAAGTAGGACTCTAGGATTAGATTCCACACCCCACCCAAGAACCTCAAGGTAGAGGGGAATGGAGTATAAGGCGAGCTCTGTGCTGCTAAGGTAAACTGCTGTAGTCAACATACTTTGGCTGTGGGTTCTTCACCTGTTACCGTTTTCTGTATTAACTGAAAGTGTTTCCATAAGGTCTCCTGAGGTGCTGTCACCCTCCCCATTGCTGACATGCAGACTGTGGCTGCTACTCCTAGGTAAAGAGATCAGATCCCTGCTGTATTGTTAGAGAAAGTCCCTGCATTGGGAAGGTGAAGTCTGCTCTCAGGCTGAAGGAGGCCACTTGACATGTCCAGAGGGAATGAAAGTTGCCAGGGGTTGCTAAATTCCAACTGGGGAAGGTGTATAAATCATGTCCACCCTCTCCTCCCTTGGTCTCAATGATGAGACCAGGTATGATTTTGCCAAACTGCAGTCTGGGAAACCAGTGAATTGATTAAAGGCTACCTTATAAAAAGTGGGTGCGAGTTTACTTACAGGAGTGGCCTTAAGGCCATACTGTAAAGTCTCTACTCAAGCATAGATGGTGACTTCCCCATAGCTGCATAAAATGGGGAGAGAGCCTTCCCTAGGCTTCCCTAGCCTTAGCCCGATCCCCAGGCCACATGCAGCTAAAGCCAACTGGTTAATTTGGAGGGATGACTGGCGGTCCTATAACTCTCCCTGCTTAGTTGTGATGATCCTAGGCTAGCAAGTACAGCTGAGTCTGGGAAGAAGAGATCTGTCTGTCATCTGTCTATAGGAAGACAGTCCTACACAACAGTAGATTTCTGGGCTCTACTTTTTGCTCACTGGGCTCTTATATACATTTTAGCTTCCTCCATGTGTGCTCTGTGTCTCCATTTCAGTACTAGCAATGAGAAAGCAAGTTGGCTACCAGCCCAGAAATCATGCTAGGGTCAGGATGAGTCCTCAAAGTGACCACCTGGTTTGGCAGAGGAGTCTGAGTGTAGCTGACCTAGGTGCAGAATGGTGGCACATTGCATATGTGACCTGGTATGTGTGCACCTAGATTTCTAGGGAACTAGCCTGTCCATTCAGTCTCCTCAGGTGAAGAGACTGTAATTACTGCTTTATGGTTTTGACTGTTTATTTTAGAACTTGAGAACAGAAAGCAAAGTGGCCCACAGGCTGGAGGGGATCCTGCTTGTTTTATGCAAGCACACACACATACACACACCTCTCACCCTCTTCAAGATGATCCTGACCCCAAAGACCCACATCGTCCATAGCACTTCCCACGGGGAAAGCTGCAAGTTCCCACTGCCTTTCATATCACCATGCAGCTGTCCTGGATAGCTGTGACATCCAGCAGAGTCAGCTCAACCTCTGATGGGCACTGTGGATAGGAAGGTGGCACCATGCATTCTGGATGTGCCTTGCTCCCATCAGCTGTAACTTTATGCCTCAGACTTGGAGGTCTCTCTTTCTCTGACAAGTTACTAAATAATTCTGTTCCCATGTATAACGAAGGATTGCAACTGAGATTGGTCATACAGTGCACTGCTTGGCAGCACATTCCGTCAGGTTCACACGGCCAAGCTGTTCTACAGAATCTTACCACCACTTGAACTTGAAAATGACTAACAGAAGGCAGAGGGCTGTTATTTTGTAACTATCTACTGAGAAGTGATTCATTCTCCTCTCATAGCAGCACCCAGCACTTTCATTCTCTGGGCACATGCCTCAGATGAAAGAAAGATCAGGCACATACCTGAAAAGTGTCTGCCCATTGGAATTACTTGGGATATGTATAGTGCCACCCAGATACAGTGTGACTACACAGGTGCAGCATGGGCTCACAGGCATGGTCTTTCACAGCCAGCTTAACGTCCAGCAAAAGATTTTCTTACAGTTGGAGGGGTGGGAGCCTATCATAGTCAGCAGCTGTCAGCTTTAAAATGCAATCTGGAGTCGGGCATGATGGCACATACACTTGGGAGTTGGAGGCAGTTGGATCTCTTGTGAGTTCAAGGCCAGCCTGGTCTACATGGAGAGTTCCAGGCAAGCTGGGGCTACAGGGAGACCCTGTCTCAAAAAGACAAAAAAAAAATAGAATAAAATAAAATAAAATGCAGTATGACTTATTCCTAGAGTTAATGGAAAAGTGAAAGCAACCATATTTAACTCACTGGAAAAACTCATAGCAGTTTTGCTAGTACATATAACTCAAATGAGAGACAGTCCAATGGAGTGTATCTATCCTTTTCCCAGATGGCACTGGGTCCTGTTCTCAATTGGTCTCAGTGTTGTATCCAGTCCGTTGGTACCTGGTATCCCACATCTACTGGTTTGGAGGACCTTAATGGACTGCCAGCCTGGAGTACATACTAGTTGGACACAAAGCCCCAATGCAAGGCCCTCCTGGCTTGCAGATATCCAGGGAACATCAGCTGGGTCAAGCATGACTGACCATTCAGCACCTACTGTTTACCTGGCACTGTCCTAGGTGTGGGGATGCAGAAAAAGAAACAAGGAAAATAACACCACTTCATAGAGGCTTAGCTTTGTGGTACAAGTTCTCAGAACCGAGCACTTCATTCTCTTCCGGCCATCTCCTTATGGATACTGTGTAGTTATCAAAAATGACCAGAGAGGCTCTGCCCAAGCCTGCCCCATCCCTTTCTCTCCTTGGAGAATTCTATCGATCCCAACTCTCACAGGTAAATGGACCACACTAAGTAGTGCTAGGGAGATATTTGCATAATTAGCCATGATAATTAACTTGGAAAATACTCTTTAGGCGAGAGAAAGCAGAAAAAATATTCCAAGAGATAATAGTAAAAAAACTTCCAAAGTTGATGGCAAACATTGATTGATGTGACCCAAAAGCTCAACACACCCCATGTAAGATAAGAACTCTACATCCAGACACATCACAGTAAAATTGTGAAAGTGAAAGACAAGAAGAAAACCTGAAAGGTAGCAAGAGAAGCATGATCTGTTCATAATAATTCCAGTGAAGTAAACCTGCCTTTGTGTGGGAATCAGGAGCCGGAGGGCAGAGGGCCACCCAGGTGCTTGAAGAGCGGCTGTCTGCCAAGACCCCAGTATGGGGCCAAACTGCCCACCCTCACTGCCCCCAGGGAAGGAAGACTCCCAAAGAAATTGAGAATCTATTGCTAGCAGACACATTCCAAGGTGCCCTGATACTTTAGGCTAAGAGCATAAAACCCCAGTGACAGGCTGAACCCCACAGGCAGCTGGGAATGCTGGGTAACCAAGTAAGATATTGGCTGTTCATTTTTTTCTTTTGGCTATTTTATGCTATGAATGCACATAGCTGTACTACAGGGCATTTGACATCCGGAAGCATAATGTTTTCCAGCAGCAGTTTAAAGGAGGCAGGCAGGAACAGATGGTCTGGGATAAGGAGATGGCAACAGGCAGGTAGTTAGGAGCTCACAGCAGGAGATGCGAGCCAGAAGCGATAGACAGTGATGCTGAGTTAGACTTGCTCTTCCTTCTTCCCTCCACTTCTTTAAAAGACACAAAGTCATATGAAGCAGTAATTACAACAGCGTGTTGGATTTAATAGCATGATGCGGGTAGGGGTAGTTCTCTGTGGCAGTTAAACAAGTTTAAACCTTAAGATCCTAAGTCTTTGAACGTCAAAAACCATTTAAAAATACATAGTGAGGGACTGGGCTCAGTGGTTAAGAGTACCTACTGCTCTTACAGAGAACCTGAGTTTGGATCCCAGTATGCACAGTGGGTGTGCCTCACAACCTGTACCTCCAGCTCCAGGGGACTTAGCACTCTCTTCTGGCCTCTATGGGCACCTGCACTCATGTATACATACACAGAGACAGTTAATAATAAAGATAAGTGTTTTAAAATCCATATAGTGAAAAAAAAAATCACGAAATTAAAATATTATATCAGAAAACATTCATGTAATGCATAAGAATCAGTGACGAGGGAGCAGAACAAAATCCACATGAGACATGAAAACCACAGGACCTGAGGTGGCAGATTGGACCCAAGATGTTGAGTTCTGCCTGTGAGTAGAGAAATCATACAAAAGGCAGCCCTCAGAAAGGGAAGACACAGGTAAGTGACAGGACAGAGGGAGAGGTAGACAGTTGGACAGTGACGTTGGTGCTGTCCAATTTGGGGAATGGAAAGAAGGCAGAGAGGATGAGGAGAACTGCTTGGCACAGTGGCCCAGGCAGACCTCACCTCCAGGGATACACTGAGAAGTGGGCCAGCCTCCCTTACATGCTGCCTGAGAGATTGTCATGACCTTGAACCCAGGCCTTGGTGGCCCCATGAAGAACAAAGCTGGAAATGCGCACTTGCTGATTTGCAAACCCCTTCTGTGTCTGTGGCCTCAGATGTGGTGCTGACCTACCCCTGCTGTCTCCTAGGGTAGAAACCACAATCTAAAAGTAAACATCAGCGTCTTTGGGAACTGGTGATATATGGAAAAGGCAGGGCTTGAGTGTCTCTCAGAGGGAAGAGGAGGGAGAACAGGGACAACTTAGAAGTGTTCTGATGAAACTTGCCATATTTGTGCCCCCATGTGAGTTTACAAGCTTTTCAAAAGCTGCCACAATAATTGTTTTGGAAAACACATACCTGTTGTGTGGCCATGTTGTATCCTAAGTGTGGGTGTTCCCGCAGTCTGTACAGGTCTTGCCACTAGAGTGGACTTCATGGAGTATGTATACAAGGAAAGGCCTAGCACTTGTTCTCTGCATAGTGCGTTCTTGCAGAGCCCCACATTTTAGTGTTTGCATCACCACACAGACACAGTTCTCTTGAAAAAGAGATTGCTAAGTTTTATTCAGTGCTCTCGTTGCTTATGCAGCATGCTCAGACCCGCCCCACACAGCAAAGGCAGGTTTACTGAACAAAGCAGGATCCGAGTCCTTTACAGTTCTGGTCTTTCCTTGTCTCCCATACAACCATGCAGGCTGTCATCAGCATGTGAACAGTGCATACTTTGTAGACAGTTGGCATCTTACTGGATTAGATGCTGGTTTAAAACAGCACTGTGTTTATTAAAATAGTTCTACATATTTTTGAATAATAAACTTTAGGCACTGATTCACGTATGCTGTGACAACAGTGGGTTCAGAAAACTGAAATATTGGGGAGGAAATTTACATGTATTCATATTTATAGTCTTGCCTTAAACCACATTTAACTTAATATATTTTTGTAAGCTTGAAAGTTTTCCAAAATTAAATCTGTTAATATTTCTCTCTATGGTGTTATGCAGCTTGTTGTAAAAGCAAAATACAAATATTGCATGTTATACTAAGAGGAACTGAAACTGATATCAATTACAGACATTTAGTGCTATGGCCTGCAGCTGTCTGTTTCTAATTTTTTAGTTAATTTTTAATTACCTAATTTACTCATGGCATATTTTGAAATTTACTACAAATACTGGTTTGCCAAGAATGGAACCTGTGCATTGTTCTCAGTGAAGCTCTGCCTGAACCTCTTACATGTTGAGATGGTGGAGGGCTAGGCTAACCTGAGTTAGCAGCAGGACTCACCACCAGCCACCTGGGCCTACTGTCTCTGTTCTCCTCTCCCTGTGGATCTACTATCCCCTTATTCCATGGACCTGCTGTCCTTGTCTGTCTCTTCCCTGTGGTCTTACTGCCTAGATTTGTCTCTCCTCTTGTGGTCTTTCATCTCTGCTGAGGAACATACTCTTCTTATTTCCTTGGAGTCAGCACCACAAGTTCACATCCCAGAAATATGTCCTTGTGCATTCCCTAGTCCAGGTGTTTCAGTAAAGAGTCCCTTATTCCTAAAGTATATGAGAGCCTATGCTCTGAGCACATGCAGTCTCTCTCTGCTCTGACACATCTGGGAGTCAGACACTGGCCCTGCCTTTAGGACCTGTGAGACTCTCTCCTTGATGGAACATTACCCACCAGTGGGTTCTTTGTGAGCCATAAAGGACCCAGCTGGAGGCACAGTGTTGCCAGACCTAGGTCTGTAGCCTGGTCTTGACTCCATGCAGCTGTCACACAGGACGGCTGACACCGCTTAGGCAGCTCAGAAGCTGTGCCCAAAGTTATATCAGCCAAGGCATTGTTGAAATGAAACGTCTCTTTTGAAATTCGGCTCTCATGCTGTATCTTCTCATTTCTTCACTTAAAATGCTATTCATCAGTTGGCTTTCTTTCTACGCAAAACACTGTTTCAATTTTATCTTTCCCATTGCTTATGTCTTGCAAATAACTCACTATTAGTTTAAATAAAACAATAAAAATTAAAAAGCCATACTGGTGTGGTGGCTCATACCTTTAATCCCAGCACTCAGGAGGCAGAGGCAGGTAGATCTCTATGAGTTAAAGGCCAGCCTGGTCTACATAATGAGTTCCAGGCCAGCTGGGGCTACAAGGAGACTGTATCTCAAAAAAGACCAAAAAAAAAAAGTTAAAAAGCCAAATTGACCTTTAAAGGATTGATTGAAGAGTAGAAAAAGGCTTTATTTTACTTTGCGTGCTTTCAGACACTCAAAGCTGGGTATCATGGTGCATGCCTGTAACTCCTAGACTTCAGAGACAGACAGGAGGATCAGGAGCCCAAGGCTAACCTGGACTACATGAAACACAATCTCAAGACTCCCTTCCCCCAAATAAAAAGTTAAGTAAGATACTTGTAGTAAAACCAAACCACAGTGGAGCCAGGACAGCTGTATGGCTGAGTTCTGTGTGTCAAACTGTGGGAAGAAGTGAGAATTTCCAGAATCTAAATGGAATTTACTGCTTTCTGGAGGGTGAGCTGGCAAGTGGTGGTCTGGCACTTGGGAAATGGGCCTAGTAGGACTGACATCTGAATTCACATGGGGGTCAGTTCCTATACCAGACCACACTTTGTGACTGAATTTTACAGCCCCAGGAGTCATGAAATGTGTATTGCTGTTTGAGGGTGAAAAATCTTGCCAGTTGACATTAACATGTGACAGCAGCCAGTTACATTATATAAAAGATCCTCATTGCATCAAGTTGTGACCACCCCCCTGGCTTGTGTCCTGCCCACTAGCTTGCCAGTGCCCGGGACAGGCACGCCCAGGCCAAGCTGTGCTGTCCTCCCATAGCCTTTCCAGGTCCAGGACAGTAACAGTCAAAGTTAAATCACGTGCTTTAATTGTCTTCTGTGTTCTGAACCTTTAGATCATTTTGTCACTGTCTTTGGTTTTTTTTTTTTTTTATCTTTAGTTTTAGGTAATGAAATGTTAAATGTTTTCTTGTTGCAATATTGTAAAAGTGTCTGATCAAGCATCACAGTTGTTCAGTGGGGAGTGTTGCCTCCTAGAAGCAACCAGCTGCAGCTTGTAAACCAATGCCATTGGTCATCAGCTCTTGGAGAAGATTTCCAGAGTCGTTTTTCAGGTTTTGTTTCAATTTCCTGTTAGGACATCAGCTTCTCACTGCGTCCACAGTAGTAAGAGGAACCCAAGAAAGGAAAAGTATGTTAAACTTTCTGGTGCAGTTTCATGTTGAAGAGTGTGTGCTATCTCAGTGTATCTTGTAGAATATGTAATATAGCTTAGTGCTTAGCTCCAGTCCTGTGATTGTCTTCTCAGTCAGCCCCTTGGTTTTCTGAAAGCCCCAGCTGTCAAGACACTATGGAGTCTGTCAGGAGTAACTGGGAATTACCACACTGGGATGTTCTCCATTCTGTATTTTACTGGGTGCCGACCAGGCCACCATTAGAATGCTTGTCTGTCATAAGGTATGTCAACTGCTTGGCAGTTAGTGTGCTTTTTTGCACCTCTTCTTTTCTGACTGAATTCCTTCTGCTCTTCCCAGGTCCTACCAGGTGTCTCTCCCCATCAAGAACTCCTTCGCTTCTAACTTCAAACCTGTTGCCATTCTGGGCATTATAGTGAAAAGGATCAAAGCCATGCCAGTCTAGGACAGCCATTAGGGCCAGAGGGCTAGGCTTGGAAGAACCCTGAGTTCTGACATTGAGTTGTTTGCAGCATTGGGCTACCATGGATCCTCAGGCAGCTAAGGTAGAGCCTCTGATCATGACCTCTACTTACAGGAAAGAGAGGCATAGGAGAAAGAAAAATATATGCTAAGGCAGTTGCCCTGTGTTAAGCAGTCTTTCCTGGGAGAGGGTGTGCCACATTAGTGACTCAGAATCATCATTTGAGATGAAAAGTTAAAAGGCTATTCATGGTTTTAGTTTCTTGAGAAGGTAATTCTAAATCTGTCCCTTCTGGGCAGTAGGTGAGGGCATTGAGGATTTGGGTATGGACTCTGCTTTTGCTCATCACTTTAAACAGAACCTGACTCCAGATTACACAGGTCTCGTGGTGCCTATTTCCTCTAATTCTACGCTGTAAATTCTTGCTAAGTTTCTGCACTGTGGCACCAGACCATTCTTGGATCCAGTGGTGCTAAAACTCAAGGCTAAAGCTGAGGGTCAGCTTGCATGATGTGCCTGAGGCTTTCTGGAACAAAGCTTTGAGGCTTCATTAAGTAGCTTTTTTCAGGTGCTCATGTGTGCTTACCTCACCGGCCATTAGCTGTGACACTTGGTGATTTTTCCTATGTGGTGATGTAAATAGTTGTCTGTTCACCCCAGATAGAACATGATTCCAACCAAGTCCAGCTTAATGAAAAAGTGAGCTTGTTGGGGTTACTTCCAAGAGCAGGGATGAAGAGCTACTTACAGGAGAGTATGTGACTGAAAGCTGCATCACCAAAAATCTCAACCAGTATGAATGACAACTCAGGAAAGTTCCATCATTGGCATTCCCTCCTGCGCAGCTGACTGACAGCTGTCATGAAGAATCTGTTCCCCACCCCAGCAATTGTTTGCTGCTTTTATGACCTTGGGGCCTGCCTCATGAGTCTTGTCATTTCTGTGAGCATCATGAGTCTTAAAGCCCCTTCCTCCATCTGCGGAAATAGCTATACAGCAGAGAGGAAGGTGCCTCAGGGGCCTTAGCTGAGCTTGAGACCTGGACCTGCAGACTCAGAAGGCTCTGGGACACCAGAGAAAAATTAGGACTACCAGCAGCCATGAGGTGTGCAGCCTGGACCAAAGTAGTGTGGCAGTGATTCGTGGGGACATTCCCAGAGTACAATTCCAGGACAAGTCAGGAAAACGGATTTTTCTGAGATACAAGGGCTTGAGCAACCTTCAAACCTAGACTGGCACTCCCTGCATACACATACTGTAGGATGTATGCGTGTAATTCTCCCTTGCTGCCCCCTGAGAATGCCCAGGAGCTGCTCTGCATGCTGCTCAGTAGAGTCTAGTTTGTATTGCCGTTATCCTTAATAGTCTTTGATAGACATTAGTTGATTTTTACATGAAGCATTTCATTGACTTTTCCTTAAATGTTCCATGTATGTTTGATTTCTTAATACATCTGTATCCTTGCTAATACTAGCAAAGAGAAACCATATAACTGGTTCATTTTATTTAATGTCTGTTGTTTGAGATTGTGTGGCAGGTATTCCTGGGCCATGTCCTTGGGCAGTGTGTCTTCTCTGAGTTTGTGCCGAATAGGAATTTCACTTTTGATTTGGAAAGGACCTTGGCAAAAGGCACCCAGCTCCTGGCCTCTTGACCCAGGCCACACCAAGGTTTATGCAGTGCTTATTAGATGTTGGGTGTGTTTTTTCTCAATGGAGAGTGCATTGTACCTGTGGGACACACCTGCCCCTCTTCTGCACCATGCCCTCTGCGCTTCTCTAAGTTCCTCCCCTTGCCTCTTTCCCAGCAGCCCACTCCCCCCTTGTGTTCTCCTGAGGTCCTCTTGGACTACTGCTGTCTAGGTGCAGTTGCCCAGCTCTGGAACTGCAGTGTTTGGATAGTGAGCATCTGACAGTTCCATCCAGGGTAAGCTAGTTAGAGGACACACCACCCCGGGTGCTGCCAAGGCTCATAGAGATAGAAGAACACATTCCAGGGCTTCCCAGTGTGCAGAGCTGAGCGGCTTCTCTATTTCCTTGCATCATGAAGGCATGCCATAAGCTTGTGACTCCTTTCAGAGATGTGGTCTTCACTTTTCCTCGGCCTGCCCTCCTGCAGTGCAGTGGGGCTGTGTTTGGCTGGTGCTCTGATGGAGTCGGATATGTGACTTTTTTCTCATCAGTGCAAGGACAGACCATCCCAGTCTTGACTTCTCCTGAGGCTCTCAACCTAAATAGAGCACCACCACATTAGACCAAGGCAGGCAGTTGTATTACTCAGCTCTGTCAAAGTTTTATCGACACTATGATCAAATATAAGTTACATTAAAAACACATGGTATGTGAAGACACACCCCGGAACACCGCCAGCTTCTCTAGAGCAGAGTTCCATGGGCTCCATGTCTTCCCAGCATCTCCTTCTTCTCCCAACCACTGGACACTCTTGTACCACACCACCAAAAATGTAATCCACTTGTAGCCCAGTTCTCAAAACAGGAAGTCTGGACCATACTGTAGTGTTCATCCACTGGCCACCCACTCACAGTCTCCATCCTGGGGTTTACTACCTTGAAAGATGCTGTTGGAGATGTGCCGGAGCCAGCCGGCTGAAATGGAACCAGACCTGAATGGGGGAGTGAGGATTGAGAAATAGAGAGAGAGAGAAAAGACAAGATTGGGGGACGGGGCGCTGTCAGTCAGTACTGAGGCCCAGACTTTATTTTGCTCCTTGTATTTATACCTTTACAGCTGCATAAGGAGCAAAACAAGTCAAGAGCTCCAAGCAAAAACAAATGTGCATTTACATAGGCAGAACCATTCAAGCCACCCGCAGTCTTCTTGCGGTGGTCCTCAGCCTTGCGCCCAAGGCAGACTTCTATTCAGGGGTCATAAAGTATTTGCATAGCAAAGCATCCTACTCCCACAGCACTTCTGTGACTGACTTCTGCTTAGCCCTAAACTAGGGCATAGTTCTAGGCAGGCAAATGGCTCCGAACAGAGAAGGAAGTATAAAAACACATGACAAAATTTATTTAAAGCTGTTAACATAGACAGCAAGTTTTTGTCAAAAGTGCATTTCAGAATCTGGTACAAGTTGTCCCAACTTCTACTAGCTCTGCACCTTAGTATCCTGGAGTTGCTATACCTGTTTTCCTCGGTCACCGGAAGGCCAAGCAGCCGCTCCTCAGCTTGCATTTGTGTGGCGGTGAGGGGTGGCATGTTGTATGTATACATATTCGAGCATATGTGTGATGCAGGTCTGCTAGCCTGTGCATGTAACTTATGGATATAACTTTGAGTATCTTCCTCTTGCTTTCTACCTCATTTTAGACAAGGTCTCACTAGAGCTTGCCATTTTGGCTAGACTTGCTGGCCAGCTTGCCTCCAGCACCCACCTGCCTCCGTCCACCACCCCCAGGGCTGATTTACAGGTGTGCAACACCCAGCGTTTATATGCATGCTGGGGATCTGAACTCAGGTCCTCATGCTTGCAAAGCGGGTAAGCTGGGGACACTCTCCTCCACTCTTTGGCTTTCCTCAGCTGCAGAGGTTTTTGTTACTGAAGAGGGTGTCCTGCAGGTGGGATTTTGAGTCCTAGCAGATGTGTATTTGCAGTGTCAGAGAATGCTGCTGGGCCTGTTTCCCAAACACAACCTGAGTCCATGCAGCTCCCAGAACAGCATTCTGTTTCTGACACTCAGCTCCGGGGTAGGTACCCCACTTGGGAAGGGAGGTATGATGTACCAGTGTTTGCCCTAGCTGGCATTTCCCCCGTACTCTTTATGTCTCCTTTCTACTTTGAATTTCGGTTGTTTTCTTCACTAAGGGAGTGTTTCTCCTTCTAGGTTATTTGTTGTCCTACTACTTTTAGAAATTACATACGTTGCATCACGTACGTGGCCAAGTGCGTGCCATCTGTCTTCCAAATCTAGTGTTTGCAACTTTGTGGTTTGTTTGGCTAAACAAATACTCACTTTCCTCTAGCCAAATACATCTTTTGGGGAGGTTTCTTATTTTGCTTCAAAATTCAGAAGGTTTCCTTCAATCATGTGTCTATATTTCTTCAGACAGTTTTTAATTTTTTTTTTTTTTTCCTGCAGATCATGCTATAGCAGTGAGCATTCCAATTGGGAAGAAAGGAAAAAAAAAAAAAAAAAAAAAAAACAACCCGGACCATACATCAGATACAGAAATTAACTCAGAACAGTTACAGACATAAATAGAAACTAAAGCTTACAGGAGAAAAATCGTTGTGGCCATGTGTTACACAATCTCTTTGTTTAAAAAAAAAAAAAAACTTTAAAAACATAAGAAGGCATTCTGCAGAGGGAGTAATTACACAAGAACACACCTAAAGAGACTTCAGCTCCAGCAGTGAGAGATACACAGTCTAGTATCAGAGGTGAAAGCTGAGGCCATAGTCACTGGGGGTGTGGTGAAGCCTCAGCAAGACCCTGTGCACAGCAGTTAGAATGACAAAGACCAGGACAAGGCTTTGGTGCTGACTAGAGCGAGAGTCTGGTTATCAGCAGAGCGTGGCGCAGCCCTAATGGAAAGTGGTTTGTGGGTGAGCTCGATGCAGCTTTCCTTCCTCTAGGGGTACAGAGTTTGCAGTGTAGCCTGGCACCTCCATGTTCCTGTGCTACGTCTAAGCCACTGGAGAGCATGTTACATAAACTTGAAGGCTCGAGGTTGAGAGCTGGTGCCCTGTGTACTGACACTGTGCCACCCTTGTCTCCAAAGGCCCCTGCCAAGGTGCCCCCCCCCCCCGCCAGCTGACTTTGCTGCTACTCAGTCTGCACATACTCTGGGCATGTAGGCTATTGGTGGCCTAGAATCAAGCCGCCTAGTGTTTATTGTGGTGTCCACCAGGACTTCTGACTAAGAACCCCCTTTCCCTGTGCAGTGGGGCGGACTTCTGCCTTCTACATCAGTTGAGACCAGCCCTTCATTTTTGTTCTGATTGACATTTTTAAAGATGATAAATCTACTTAAAAATAATAAATCCATTTTTAATTGAAGCTAATAGATTGCATAACTTTTGATAAGAAAATCTTATAGCCCAGGGGTCCCAGCATGTAGATGAAGGATCATGTTACTCTCATCATCTGCACGGGGTACAGGCAGGATTGAGCTAGCAGAAAAGGATGGCAAGTGTGTGAGCTCAGAGGGGCCAGGAACACTGTAGTTTGCAGTGTTGTGTCTGTGTATCCTTTGTGACACAGGTTCTTGGAACAGTTGTTCTGTGACCCAGCTGGTCTGGACACTCCTTTCCTTGGCCACAGTCGAGGAGCTGAGTCTGTCTGGTCTTGCTGCTTCCGTCCCATCACCTTGTCATCACCTGCAGGTATTCCTGATACTAGCATTAGTAATTTCAGAGCACTATACTACAGTTTGGGTGTGCTATCCAAACACCCACGTTCTCTTCAGTGACCGTGACTACAGTGTCTTCTCTCTGGAAATGTCCCATGATCAGAGCTCAGGCTGCTGTTGCCCAGATACCACTTTTCAGGTCAAATCAGGTAGGGTACGGACTTCCATTTCTAAGGGTGAAGCTAAACTTCAAAGATCACAGTCACCACAACCTCAGGGCTGAGGGAAGGGCTGTGTTGAGCAGTGTCATGCTGCTCTGTGGTTCTAGTTCTGACCTGCAGACTCCCTGGGGACAGTTGAATCCCAGTGCTTAGAAACACACAGTGGCATTTGCTGTTGTTCATTTTAGTTTCAGTTGAGCAATCAGTTTGAGCAGCTCCTGAAGAAATGAGTTTTTAAAAAGGCATCACTCGGTGGCCACACTTAGTCACATGAGCTGTTTTTGGATTTCTTTCCACTGAGTCTTGAGTGGCTGTGCTTACGGAATCCCCTTTGAGGTCTTTGTCTAGTTATTCCTGTGTAGATCTTGCCTGTTCTTTATGACAGTGTCTCATACTGTCTGGAGCTTTGACTAGTAAAGGAGAGGGGTGTGCATCAGTTACAAGGACCCCCAGCTGACACCTGGAGCTGTTCATGAGTGACTGTGGTTCCTTGTAGAGTGTGGCATTGCATGCGCACAGCAGCCCCCTGTTGTCACGGTGTGGTGTTCATTCCTGTTGTCCACCCTCACAAGCATCATGCTCCCACCACCTACAGTCTGTCTTTCCATCCCTGCACTCCTTGTGGGGTTGAAACCTGCTCTGGTGAGGTTGGGAACCCACAGGATGGAGTTTGGGCATTCTGTGCATCATCACCCATCTCTTACTTTCTGACCTTCTTTTCCTTCATTGTGACCTGATGTTACAGACTTTGGTCATCTGTCTGCAGGATTCCTGTCATGGTAGCCTCATGCTACCCTGACATATGCCTGAGGGGCAAGTTGGTCACCTGCCCACATGGCCCCTACTGCCCGTGACACCTCCAAATACAACAAAGGGTGGTGTGCCCTTGTGACATGTCTTGCCTGCATCCCTGACCAGAGTTGTTTCTTGTGCTGAGACTGAGGGGCCCCTTACAAATGCACGTGACAGGGTGGCACTGGTGCTCCACGTGCTCGCCCACTGCCACTGCCTTATGGTGGTTTTGCTTCTCTCTTCAGAGGCCACAAGAGAAAGCTTAATGAGGAAGATGCTGCCAGCGAGTCCAGCGGGGAGTCCAGCAATGATGACGAGGAGGCCAGCAGTTCCGAAGCAGATGAGATGGCAGCGGCCCTGGAGGCTGAGCTGAGCGACCTGGTGTGACTGGGCTGCTGCTGTGCCAGCCCTTGGCGCAGGTCCTTTTCCTCCAGAAAATCATATATTTTGCAGAGCTCCACATACAGAAACACATTATTTTGCAAAAATAAGTGTTTGTAAGAAGTTTTACTATAGGAAAGTCTACTTTTTTAAGCAACAGAGTGTTACGAAGAGTTGGTATGTTATGCCAGACAGCTCAACAGGGTCTCGCACAGCGAGATTGGACATGCAGCATCTGGTCCTGTAACGAGGGATTGGTGGTTCCCTTTAATACCGCAGCATATTTAGGGTGAAGACTCTGGGGGACCCAATAAGACTTAGAGAACAGTGTAGCAAAATCCTGGCATCTTAGGCTTTTTTCACAGCTGAGGCTCTGAGAATCTTGAAGGATTTTTAAGTGAAACAGCAATGTACATATACATAAACAGGACACCAAGACACACAGGCAGGCCTGGGAGCCCCAGCCACCCACCAGTTCCTCAGAGGACCTGCAGGTGACCTGGAGTTCCTACCTCAGGCCCTGGGCTGCCCAGCACCGCAACCTCCACGCCTAGGCAGTGTGATGAGAGGGGCCTCCCCTTCCTTGGGTGGCCTGTGCTGCTCTAAGAGATCTGATGTAAAGTTTTTGTATATTTCATATTCGACCCACCAGATTCTTCTTCCATTTAATAAAATCCTTTTTGTAAGTTCTCTTCTCTGGTGCATGGCAGCAGTACGCGGCTCGCTCTTCCAATACTTCTTAAACTCGGTAGCCAGCTGTTGTGTTGGGTGAGGTGACCAAGACTGAGGCTGTTCCTTTTCAGTGCCTGATGAACAGAAAACCCCACACACACTAAAGATTTACTAGAGAGATAATTACTGGGGTCTTAGAAATCACTTAGGACTAGGTGATAGAACTTATGTGGTACTTACTTACTTACTCTTCCCATTATTTGGGAGGAATTTTCAGAAGATTGTGCCAAACATGAAGACTGCACAGGGTATTACCATTCCCAACTACTAGTGAGACTCCTGAAGAAATGGGTAGCTCTGGTCTGGTGCTCATGGCTTGTAGTTGGAGAGTGATTTCACCATTGGATGCATCTACCAAACTTGACTGCATTGCTGCCAAAGCCGGTCAGTTTGTCTGCCACACAGCTGCCCTCAAAAGAAGCATTGAGGCACATGGTAATCTTTCTTGTCTCCAGAGGTCTCTGAGCAAAGGACCCTCAGTCATCCATCCCCCTCAGCAGTCTGGTCTGCTAAGCTGTGGGCAGCGGAGGAGAAGTCCGGACTGTATATTTGACATCACTGCCAGTGTTTCCAGCCTGTTGTTGAGACCCATCAGTTCTCCTGTCTCTGGCCTGTTCTTGCCTCTCCGAGAATGAAGAGGACAGACAGCACAGGGTGAACAGATGAGAAATGTATTGACATGGAATAAACTATTCAAATGAGAAAACAAGTGACCACTTGGGAGTGGCAGCTGGAGTGGAACTGTGAGAGATTTGAGCTCTTGGTAGCAGGACGTAGCTGCGTGCTGGCCGTGAAGCACTGGTGTGAGTGTTACGGCGCCTGCGGGTCTCAGGGCACACGGCAGCAGGTCTCAGAAGCATGGGTCTTTTGAGGGCAGGAAAGAGGAGCAAGACTGAATTCCAGTCTACACCAGAATGTGGAGTCCTGGAGGCTGGGGCAGTTGGAGCCTTCCCTTTTCTTTCCCCAGACGAGCAAGCCAAGTCTGCCTGTCCAGAGCTTGTGCACCTGTTAATAGACCCAGGTGGACCTTGATTGGCTGGACGTGTGTATGCAAATGAAGCAGAAAATGAAGACTAATCAGGAAGAGCTGTGACACTTGGAGGAGAGGAGGAGAAAGAATAGCTTTCCAGTCCTGTCAGTGATAGGGAAGCAGGTACTTGGCTAGGGCACAGCAGGACAGTTTGTGCCTAGGAGTTCCCATCCGTTTCCAGTTGGCAGAGTTTTTACCTGGGGCCATCCTGATCCTCCATCTTTGTTTGTGGGCCATTAAATATCCTGTTCCTGACTAGGATTGCACCCAGGGCTCCATTGGTTTCTGTCCAGCAGGGGTTTGTGCTTTGTTGCCCACCACATATCCCTGTCGTCATCGTGGAGGAAGTCACTGCCCAGCCTGGGGTACAGCTAGGGTGAGTTTGTCCTTAGGGACACCGCTGCTGAAATCCTACTCTGGGTTGGCCTTCTTCCATCGCTCTTGGGTTAACCAGTGAAGTGCTGAACCAGGACTGCATTACTTGTGTCCTCACGTCAGGATCACACCTCCAGTGGGCTCAGCCTCACGTGTGGACTCTTCTGAGAAGCTGTGGCCGGAGCTGCCGTACCGTACGATGGATCCAGGTGTTCTTTAGATGCTTGGACGGCATCAGAAGCTGGAGCTTTGTAATTCAGCCTTCTCTCTGCCAGGGCCGCCTTCGTTGCTGGGCTCAGGTGGCACAACTCCACCCTAAGTGATGTGGACAAGAGAAGTGGTCGTGGAGAGGCTGCTGTGGGCTCAGAGACAAACAGGTCTAAGAAACATGCCGTGCTCTTGTAGCCTCCTACTAATTTGAAGTGTCACTGAAAGCATCCATTGACTCGGTTCATGAGCAGAAACCAAAATCTGTCCTCCAGTCGCAACATTTCGTATGAAACAGTAAAGGGGGAAGCCTGATCGTGGGCCAGTATTAGGGTAGAAGTGAAAATGGTCTGGTAAAGATTTCATCTTGGGTGCACTGGCGTGGTGGCGTGTGCCTTTAATCCCAGCCAGCGGGAGGCTGGGGCAGTGGATCCCTGCGACTTTCTGAGCACTGTTGCTCAGCATCAGCATCTCAGTATTGTGTCCTGGCTGTGTGCTCATCTGGGCCGTCAGCTGCCATTTAGTCCCTTTTCCCCCAAACTGCTGCTCATATTCCTGCCTCTCTGGCCTGCCTGGCTGTGTGGCAGGTAGAGGTTCTGTACTCTTGGTCACAGCCTTTACAGAACACATTTCTAAGGGTTCTTGAAGGTGAATGATGCGGCTGTCGTGAAACTTAAGGGCTCAGGCTCAGGCCATCAACCAGGTCTAGGCCTTCCCATGAGGTCAGCTCCAGAGGTTCCCTCAGTGGGCAGAGTCAGGTGCCAAGTGCCTTTGTCCATGCTGTGCAGTGTCAAGGCAGTGGAGCCAATGGAAGGCAGGACTCACTGGCACCTCCTAGCCCATATGACCATTCTTGCCAGTGACAAGATGATTCAAAGCCAGATTTGAGTTGTCATTAAGCACGGACTACCTAAAAGTTCACATTCTGACAGACTCAGAGTGATCAGAAAATAGTCAAGGACCATTACATTTGAAGGATGCCTGCAGCCCAGACTGAATTCAGCTGATTGCAGGGAGAAACAGGGTACACAGTACAGAGAAATAGCAAAAGCACTCGGGAGAAACCTATGGGAGTTCTCTACCCTTTGTCCTGCCTGGGACCAGCTGAAGAAACTCGGCACAACTGTTCTGTGGAGGATTGGAGTCCATGTGCAGGGTGCCTTGGGCACAGGCACCTTGTGCTGGACGTCAGTCCTTGTGGCCAGGTAGGATTGGGCCCCACCAGGTACTTGAGCTGCTTTTTGTTTTGTTCTTAGCCAAACTCCACTAACCTTGTAGGAGGTTCAACTATATTGTGGGAACTCTTCTTGAATATAGAATGGAAGCACAGGTGGGTGTTAGGAGCACCAAGAACAGGAGGAAGAAGACTAGGCTGACCATAGGACCCAGATACGGCCAGTAAGCAGCCTTCAGGGCAAGCGGCCATCCCAGTCATGCAGAATCTGAGCATGGGCTGCACAGTGGTCACCTGATTTGGCCATGTGTCACTGGTGTCTCTGTTGATGTTAACAGTACATTTCATCCCATTTCCCAAGTCCCAGGTGAACAACAGGGTTTTTGACGTAGAGCCCCAACTCCTGCCCAATAAGGTAGGTAGAAAAGCAGCCACAGAGGGCAGCTAGGCCTTCCATCTGCAGCTGAGAAGCATGGGTTTGCTGCAAGTGCTGGGCCAGGGCTGGCCTCAGAACCCACCTCCCACTCACCCCATCTCATGTGTGTATCCCAGACTTGGCTCTTGTGTTTGATGTGGGGCCTAGCTCCAGAACACTTTTCCAAAGATGTTTAAAATGGACTTTCTCCCACCCACCACAGTTTTGACTGCCTTTGTACAGACGTGCCAGGGCTGGGCCAGGCAGAGGAACAGCAGGTATTAGAGGTCCCACCACAGTGTCTGTACAGATGCCATCCTGTCATGACTAGCCATGCCCTTTAGTGGGGCCCTGACTGTCCAGTCTCCTGACTCCTCCCCTTGGAGACCTCCTATCTAGAGGCCGAATGACTATAAAAGCCCTGTATCAGGCCCAGGTCCCCTCTAGACATAGATCAAATCCACATGTTCTTGTGACATAAAGAACTGCTAGATATTAAATAAAATGTTGAATAATTTGTATATCTATCTGAAATAAAATCTTGTTAGGAAAATTTATTTTCTAATCTTTTTTGAGAAACAGATTATGACATTTTGAATGTGTTTCATATCCAGAGTTTCATTGTAATTTTTCAAGGTAACCATAAAGCTCTGATCTTTGGGCACAACTGCAGATCTGGCCACAAGGCCTTCATCTTGGAGCTACTCTGTGTTTTGATGCCGTCCTGATGATGTCCCCGCAGCACTGTGGTATGCTACAGAGTCATCCCTCTGTCCTAGGCTCTTTTCTATGCTCCTGTTATCCCTCCCTCTAGTCTGCATGGCGCCGACCCACAAACCTGCCTTCCCCAGTCTGTCCCACGGGTGGGATTACCGTCCACAGCCATTTCAGGCGGGCTTTTCACCCGCCTGCACCTGAGGCTTCTGGGTCCTTCGTGGCTGCATAGTTCATTCTTTGTCTCTTCGGGTGGATGTGTACATTCCATACCAAAGGACACTGGTAGTTTCAGGTGGGGATAGTGATGAATATAGCTCCTGTGAACACCCATGTTCGGGTTTTGTGGGGGTGTGTTTAACTCATGGTAAATGCCAGAGTGTGGGATGACTGGATGCCACAGTGAGAGTATTTAGATTTGTGAAGAATGGACAGTCGCTGCACCGTTTTGTGTCCCACCAGCACAGATAATGCGTCCTTGCTCCGCGTCTTCATCCATGTCCCAGTTTCTCTTTTGCTTCCTGTGTACTGTATGCAATCATTTGAAATTGTTTTTCTGGTTTTCTTTCATTTTAATGGCTTTCATTTAGTGCTGGGAAGTTTCTAATTTTCACCTTGTTAATGTGCTCTCTGTGTCCAGAATTGGTTTGGTGATCCTCCTCGCCCATGTCAGCCAGTCTCGTAACACCTCCATGCGACTTCATAGTGACCTTTCCAACTTTAACATCTGCCTTGCCTGCACATGGCTGAGGCTAGGTGTAAGGTCTACGCTCTCGAAATGTCGACTGCTTGTCTCAACACAGTCTGTGGAGACCATCCCTGCTCATGTGAAATGCCTTTTCTATCACACTTGAAAGTTGTATAAACTTCATGTCATTTTTTTTTTCTGTTCTAGGGCTCAAGCCTAAGACCTTACAAATGCTTGGCAAATGTCTTGCCACTGAGTCACAGCCCCAGAATTTGCTGTTCTCACGTATTTATCTAGGGGAGTTAAAAATCATTTCAGTAATCCCATTGATACCTTTTAAAAATTAGTGCATCCAAAATGCAAACAAGGGGGGTTGTTTTGTTCACTTATCTTTTAAAATTTTTTTGAGAATTTCATAGATGAGTACTGACTTTACTTCCCCTCCAACTCCCTCCATGCCCCCCTCCCTCTCAAATTCTTTTCTCTAATTATTATGTATATGTTACACATATGTACAGAGACAGCCCGAGCCCATTTGGTGCTGCTCTTAGGTACTTGTGCTTAGAGCTAACCATGTGGAATTGGATAACCTATTGGGGCTCGTCCCTGGAAAAGACTGATTATCCCTCAGTAGCCATTGATTGCTTACAGCTCTTCATCTAGGAGTGGTGTTCTGTCAGATTTCCTGTCTGCCTTGGCACGATGACTGGTGTTCTCACTATGCAGGTCCTATTCTGGAAACCATATTGGGATTTCATGAGTGTAGCATCCCTGTCACGCCATTTTTAGGCATAATTCCTCAGAAGACTCCCTGGTCTCAGAAGTAGTTTTCTTATAAACAAGATTGTCAGTTTGACCAAATTTAAAATCACCTAGGAGACACACCTTTGGGTGTGTCTGTGAGGCCTTTTCCAGAAAGGTTGAACAGCAAAGGGATGACCCAACCTGAATGTAGGTGGCATCTTTCCATGGACTGGGGTCCCAGACTTAATAAAAAAGAAAGAAAGCTGAGCACCAGATCCATCTCTCTGCTTCCTGACTGGATGCTGTATGACCAGCTGCCTCCTGCTCCTTTCAACATAGCTAGAGCTGCTTGTCCCACCACACCTTCCCTCCGTGATGGACTGTACCTCCGACCATAGCAGAATAAACCCCTTTCTTCCTTAAGCTGACCTCGTTGGTTATTTTGTCAAAGCATTGAGAAAAGTAACCAAGGGTTAATCTGTCTGTTTTGAAGACTGATAGAGAAAGACCCACATGTTTATCCCCACGTGTTTATCCCCCTTCCGTGGCAAGGTAGTGCTGTGTGTGCAACTACAGGATAGGTTGAAAGAAGCTTTTTCAACATTTTTCACCTTAAGTGTTGTGGGATCTTCACATGAAGCTTCAACAGAAAAAACAGATGGTAAGTTCCTCCTAAAAGAAGAACACAGCACAAACCAAATGAAACCTGCGTCTGATCAGATTAGACTTGTACAGACAGCTGCCAGCAGATAGGATCAACACTGCTGGTGTACAGCCCGCCCAGTCCAGTTCACCAAAAAAGGTAGGTACAGGGGCTGGAGAGATGGCCGAGCAGTTAAAACCCTTCTTGCTTTTCCAGAGGACCTGGGTTCAAGCAGCTGGCAGCCATCTGTAACTCCATTTCCAGGAGATCTGACTCCCTCTTCTGGCCTCTGTAGACACTGTATGCACATGATACACTAAAGTGCCGGCAAAACGCGCATACAAAATACAAACATCTTTTTAAAGATAATTGTGAGCTGGAGAGAGGGCTCGGTGGTTGAAAACACTGGTTGCTCTAGCAGAGGACCAGGGTTCGATTCCCAGCACTTAGATGGTGGCAAACAACTGTTGGTAACTCCAGTTCCGGGGGATCCAATGCCCTCTTCTGACGTCTGTGAACAGCACTGCTCACCCATGGTACACTTCTATATGTGCAAGCCAAACACTCATACACATAAAATAAAAATAAAAAATTAAAATATAATAGAATCTTGATAAAGACTTCAGAAGCACAATAGCCAATCCCAGTGTATTGGCCTTAATTCCTTATCAAGAAAAATAGGAAACACATAACCAACACTACTGGAATTTTGAACAGATATTTGGGTATTTAATGAGTTATTTTAGGCAAGGCTGTACTTTTTAAGCAGCCCTTTTTAATAATATTTTATTATTTTCACTTTGTGTGTGTGAGTATTATTGCCTGTATGTATGCAAGTTCACCCATGTCATGCAGTTCCTATGGAGGTCAGAAGAGGGCATCGGTTCCCCTGGTTCTCCTGGAACTGGAGTTTAGGACGGTTGTTAGCCACCATGTGGGTGCTGGGGATAAATCCAGGTCCTCTGCAAGAGCAGAGTGTGCTCCAACCCCAGTTAGCCAACCCCAAGGCCCTATTTAAAATACACATTTATGGATAAAACATCTGGGTTTGCATCAAAATACCTGGCCATGTGGAACATGTGATGCTATCCACTCATCTGCCTCCCCAAAAGTTGGGTGATGCGCCAGCAGAAGTTCTGTTTTTGTGTTTGAAATGAACCATAGTAAAAGCCCAATAAAGTCATCTGAGTTTTTAAATGTATGAAATCATACAAGATCCTTTGAAATCAAAATGACTGTTACTGTGCAACCCAGGTCTTCATTTAAAGTCATTGGAACTTGGGGCTGGAGAGAGGGCTCAACAGTGAAGAGCACTGACCGCTTGCAGGGGACTCAGATCTGGTTCCAGGTACCCACATGGCATCTCACAGCCATTTGTAGCTCCAGCTCCAAAGATCTGATGCCCTCTTCTGGCCTCTGTGGGCATTACATACATGTGGTACTCTTACACACATGTAGGCAAAACACTCATTCAATAAATTTTAAAGTCACTGGAACCATGTTGAGCAAATACTGGAAACATATCATGCCAATTTCAGCTGTGTCTGTGTGAAGAACAAGGCCCAACAAACTCCCTGTGGTCCCTTTATCAGAGCTAGGGATCGAGGAGGGGTGGGTTTGGCAATTGTCGATGCTATAGAGATGCTCCCGCCCTCTGCTAAGAAGATCCTCTGGTGGACCATTTAGCCACAGCTTCATGGAACTGCACTTCATCCCTGCATGTCTTAGAAAGATGGTGTGTATGTCTTCTGAGTCTCTGTGTACAGATGACTTTGTGGTCTTCTCAGGTCATGATTACTGGTCCGGCCATCAGCCCGCTCCACTGACTGGTACACAAATGTTCTCAGGTCATGATTACTGGTCCGGCCATCAGCCCGCTCCACTGACTGGTACACAAATGTTCTCAGGTCATGATTACTGGTCCGGCCATCAGCCCGCTCCACTGACTGGTACACAAATACCATTAGTACACACATTCATTTTTCAGATCATCGACAATATTTTTAAGATTTTTTTTTCATAATTTTATTTGGATTTCTTTGGATTTAATGCCTGTGCCGATTTTTGTTTAAAAACCAGTCTGCACGCCTGAATATTTTAGCATAAATTGCCTTCAGTTGCTGCTTCCACTTCAGTTATCCTAGGCCCTCCTGAGAAGCTCACTGTCTGTCACTTCTCACATTTCCTCTCCTTGACATCTGCCCCTGAATCCTGGTGGAACGTCTCAGGACATTCTCCACACAGTTCGGAGTGTTGTCCCCGACAGGCAGCTCAGTTCTGGTAGATCTTGGCCCAACTCTTCCGCTCTTGTCTTCACGACACGCCTGCTCCCTTCTGAATAGTCTTCCCGTTACTGACTTTCAAAAGCAGTTTCTCTTCCCACGTGGTTTTCAGGGACCTCCACCTCCAGTTCCCTTTTCCACTTGCCCTCGAGAAGAAAGGTGTTTTCAGCTTCAGAACGGAGTGGTTTGGGGGCTGAGGATATGGCTCAGGGGTAGAGTACTCACCTAGCAGGCAAAAGGCCCTGCATGGTTCTCAGCACTGACTCCCCATACACACACACACACACACACACACACACACACAAGTAGTAATAGCCACACCCCTAGCTATAGTCCCTGAATTCCTTGGCAGCCTCATGCATAGCCCCAATCACTATCAGCCTCTCTCAGCTCTGACAAGATGGGCTATTCCTGTTCTAGGGCCTTTGCACATGCTTTTTTTTCTTTCCCTTTCCTTGCACATGACAGCTTAGATTCAGACATATCTACCCAAGTCTCAGCACAAACCTCCCCTAAAGAGAGCTTCTTTGACCACCCTTCTTCTCCCTTTCTTTAACCTTGGCTAATTGTGGGTTATTTTAGCTTTTCTTGTTTTCCTATTGCTTAGTGCACACCTCCACCCTGTGTGCTCCATGACAGCTGGAAAGTGTTTTGGTTGGCTGTGGCAGCTTCTGGTACCTCAAAAGCTTGTTGTCTGGCACATTTTGGGTGCTCCATCCAAGCTGTGCTCCAAGTTATTTCTCCTCCTCCAGTCACAAACCGCGGTCACACTTACTAGATACAACAGTTCATCCTGTGTGTGAATCGGGAAGGTAAGCAAGAGTCTGAGCTTGGCATGTCTCTCTCAGACCTTGTAATGGACTGGCATTGATCTGTAGTTACCCCAACTTTATTCCTTTGTGTTATCGTAAAAGAATGAATATGTGAAATGTGGGGGCTCTTTAAACAATAAATGAAATAGGGGCGTTGTGGATGAAAAAGAAAAAAAGGCATCCAGATTGCAAGTAAATTTATCTTCATAGAGACGCTGTTTTATATTTAAAAACTCCCGAGTAATGCACTAAATGCTATTGGATATAAGTTCAACAAGGTTGCCGAATAGAATCACATATAAAAACAAGTTGTGCCAGGCACTCAAGAGGCTGACGGAGAACTGTAAATCTGAGGCCAGTCTGGACTAGTGAATTCAAGGGCAGCCTAGGCTACAAAGCAAGACCACGTCTCAAAAAAATCCAAGAACAGTGTCTCTGACACATGGAAAACAGTGACATTAGACCCTCCTTCACACCACATGACTCAGTGGAACAAAGGCCTGTATGGAGTGCTGAAACAGCAAAATTCCTCAAGGAAAGCATAGACACAAACCTTCGTGCCTTGGATCCAGCCAAGTGGGTGACAAACAGGGGACAACTGGAGCACAAGCAACCAAAGGGATGGTCAAGTTGGGTTTCACCAAAATCAAGATTTTATACTAAAGATGCTATCAAGAAATAAATGTAGTCCACAGAAGAGGAAAAATTCAAGTTATGCTTTTAATAACACTGTCTAGAATACATAAACTTTCTTACAACTCAATAAAGGAACTGGAGAGATGGCTCCGTGGTTAAGAGCACTGACTGGTCTTGCAGAAGACCCAGGTTCGATTCCCAGCACCCACATAACGGCTAACAACTGTCCTTAACTCCAGGTCCAGGGGATCTGACGCCCTCTTCTGACCTCTGTGGACACGTGTGCACTTACACACATGTAGGCAATACATTCATATACATTGGATTAGTTACTTTTCTGTTGCTGTGATAGAAACACTGACCAAGAGAACTTATAAAAGGAAGAGTTTGTTTAGCTTATGGTTCCAAAGGGGCAAGAGTCCATCATGGCAGGGAGGCGTGACAGTGAGGTGGCTGGAGTAGACACTGCAGCTAAGCACTCACATCTTCAAGCTGGCACAGGATACAGAGAATGACTGGAGATCCAGCAAGGCTTAAGAACTCTCAGTGACGTGCTTCCTCCAGCACGGCCACACCTTCTAAGACCTCCCAAAACAGCATCACCAATGGGGGACAAAATGTCCAAATACTTGGAGCCTGTGGGGGACATTCTGATTCAAACCACCACACACATAAGACAAAAATAATAAAACATTTGTTTTAAAAAACTCAATAATAAAAAGACAATCTAATGCTGGGCCTGGTGATGCACACCTTTAATCCCAGCCCTTGGAAGGCAGAGGCAGGTAACTCTCTCTGAGATCGTGGTCATCCTGGTCTACAAAGCAAGTTCCAGGCCAGCCAGTGCTACATAGTGAGACCTGGTCTCAAAAATAAATAAAATTTTTAAAAAATATGTAAAAATAGTTGTGGTTGTTTGAGTGTCTTGATCCGTGGTGGGCTGCACCTGCTGTTAAGGGGCATTTCTGTTATAGACTAAGGAGAAGTGGAAGAGAAGAGAGAGAGAGAGAGAGAGAGAGAGAGAGAGAGAGAGAGAGAATTCAAGTCTATTCATGAAGCATTGTTAATGCCAGTCTGAGTGTTCTCAACTTGGTCAGTATCAAAAAAGGAGAGAAGACATTTCTAGACTGACAGGTACTACTGTACCTCAGCTGTTGAGACCCAAAAGAGCTAGCGGGATCTGCAGATATTTCAGTTTCTCTAAAGAAGATGATGTCCTCCAGTGTGCTGTCAGGAAGCCTTTAAAGAAGGCCCAGGACCAAAGTGCCCAAGATTCAGCATCTCATTACTCCACGTGTCCTGCAACACAAACGCCAACGTATTGCTCTGAAGAAACAATGTGCCAAGAAAAATAAGGAGAAAGCTGCATATTATGCTAAACTTTTGGTGAAGAGGATGGAAGAAGCCAAAGAAAAACATCAGGAACAGATTGCCCAGAGATGTAGGCTGTCCTCATCAAGAGCTTCTACTTCCAACCTGAGTCCATCAAAAGTAAAAAGCTTTAGGAAAAACAAATACATGATCAAGCCTTGAAACAAACAAAAAACCCAAACAATTGAAAAAACAAACAACAACAAAAAAGAGAGCTACCATGAGATTCAGCCGTACCACTCCTGGGTGTATACCCAAGGAAAGCTAAGCACACCACAGAGATACTTACACGTCCATGTTTAACGCAGCACTGTTTACAACAGCGAAGCAGTCAGTCTGAGTGTCCAACTAGATGAGTGGGCCTAACATGCATGAGGCTCTAGATTTAATCCCCAGTACTGCATGTGCATGCGCACACACAGTAACAGCAACAGCGTGCACACACACATACAGTAACAGCAACAGCACACACACACACACACACAGTAGTAATAGCAACAGCACACACACACACACACACACACACACACACACAGTAGTAGCAGCAACAGCAGCAACAAAGATGAAAATATAAAGAAATGCGGTCGATATACCCGACGGAATCTCATTCAACCATAAAGAGAATAAAACGTCACTTACAGGAAGAAGGATGCAGCTGGAAGCATCATATTAAGTGAGTAAAGCGGTCTCACAAATGGCACATGTTTTCTGGTTGCATACATGACATGACGGTAGAGGGTGACCAACGTAAGTGACAGACTTGAATGATAATGTCACCAACAAACATTACTGTTTCCGTACAGTATAAGTACAGAAGTATACATGAGTATAACTAATAAAAATTTAACAAAAAAATTAAAACGACACACAAAAAAGAAATGTCACACTTCGGAGAAATGGAATGTGCAACTTTCATTTTAATTAGAGTATTAAATGGTTGCATGTGGCTGGTGGCTTCTGAACTGGACAGCATTGAGCAAAAGCCTTGTTTAGATTTATCTACAACAACTTCTCAAGAGAGTTTTAAAATTTTCTAAATGATAATGACATTTAAGTAAAATTCATTCAAATGTACAATTCACCTTTTTTTTTTTTTTTTTTTGGCTCTCCAGCTGCTGGAAACCATATTTTTGTGTCTATTATTTTGATTTTTCCAGACGCTCACAAATAAAATCATATTTGGTATACTTTAGATCTTTTTTTTTAAAAAAGAAAATAGCTGAGAACAGAGGATGTATCATCTCAGCCTACGGGCCTCAGACGTGGATGGCTCTCCCACACCCTGGGCTTCTGAGGTAACTCAAATCAGACACTGGCAGCATTTTAGCTCGAGGATCATTTTGTGATTACTAGTTTGTTTGTTTGTTTGTTTAATTCGTGTTTTACGTTTTGCAGGAAAAAAAAAAAAAAGACAGGAAATGTGGCGGTGGGCGCTAGAAACCAGGAGGCTCTAGAGGTTTGTAGCCTGCATGACTGGGAGGCTCAACAAGGAGCGGCTGCTCTGCAGAGTCTTGGGGAAGGAAGGGCTACAGTCAGAAAGTGCGCCACGGCCACCGCTGCCCAAGTGGGCCACCTGGGCAAAGGCAAACACAGGGTGTCACAGTGTCTGCCAAGAGCTGTTCACCGGCACTTTCTTTAAAAAGCTCGGTGCTCCAGAGAAAGGTGTTTTAAACGTAGGGAGGCAGAGAAGGAAATGATAACTCCCAACTTGGGCCCATGGCAGGAAGAAGACACATGCTTTGAAGGTGACGGGGATGTGACTTCAAATTTCCAGCGTCCCGAGAAGACGCATCTTGATCAACCACGACTGCTGTCTCTGTGGCAATCACCTTGTCACTTACACGCCACCACATACCACTGTCGTTTTTTCAGCTGTGTGCCCAATTAGATAGAAAGGCTGTCTCAGTCTGCTCTGCATTTCCCAGACGTTCAGCAGCACGCATGCTGTAGGGACTCACTAAAGCCTCAGTCCTCCACGGAGGACTTGTTCTATCCAGGGCGGTCCCCTGTGTGCCCCCCTGGACTCTGGGCCACTGGCTTTCCTGAGAGCCCAGATGTACTATAAGCACCAGGATTTGTTCTGGTAAAATCTTTGGCCATGCAGCCTCCATTTCTGAGCCAAGTGGGAGATGAGGAGGGGCTTCCTCTTCCAGCACAGCATGGGGCAGGAGCGCTCCTCCACCCCATTGCTCCGTGCTGCCACAGCCTGTCAAACTAGTGTCTCCCCTCCCCAACCACTGGAGTCTTTGCTTCCATCCGCTTGAAACACCAGCAGTCCTGGAAGGAAACAAGGACATCTCCCCTCAGCCTCTGCATCTCAGCTCTCCATAGGTTCTTAGACAGAACCGGATGTTGAATGAGCAAGCGACTTGGACTGCAAGCCTAATGGAAAGCAGCGTCTTGCTGGAGATACCTACCTATCTTCTTTAGTATTTTATTTTTATTTTATGTATATGAGTGTACTGCCTGCATATTCATAAGTGCCCCGTGTCGTACCATGGCCTGCAGAGTCAGAAGAAGACGTCAGATTCCCCTGGAACTGGAGAGTTACTGATGTTTTCAGCTACCATGTGGGTGCTGGGAGTTGAACTTAGGTCCTCTACAAGAAAGAGTAGCCAGCGCTCTTCACCACCGAGCCACTGTCTTTATCTGGTTCTCCAACATGAGCTGTCAGCTTTTCTTGAGTAAACAAAAAAATCATCGTCTTTGCACCAGCATGTGAAGAGTAGACACAAGACCAGAAGGACCAGCCTCCTTGTGTTCCTCTTTCAGGAGACTGGCCTGCAAGGCCTCCTACACCTATGGATGCCTGCAGCTTGTCTACAGAGAAGAGTTGACAAGCCCAAGAAGCCTCCCCTTGCCTTGGCCTCTCATTGGTTCTGCACTTCACAGAGCCACCCCCTGAGAACAGTGCAGTACATCTGAGTTTTAAAACTGCACCAAGAAACCAATGTGCACTTAGATTTTGAGAACATAAATACAGCCTAGAAACTGTCTGACAGGCCACACAAGTGCCGGTGTGCTGAGAGGTGAAGGGCAGGTAATCAAGATGATCTGTCTTTTAAAGTCAGTCCCCTCACACTCCCGTGGGAGAGAGACCGGGGCTGGTTGTTTCCTGCAGCCTCCGCTCAGAACCAGGAGACCCTGAAGTCACTCCAAGCTGTGCCCACTCAGCTTCAGCGGGCACCTCCCCTCCAGTCAGGCGGAATACCTTTGATTACTAGACCCCAAAGCCTTCCAGAGCACTCAGCAACCGCTAATTCTTTACTTGGAGAAGGGTAGTGAGCGCTCCCCCAGGATCGAAGCACTGCTTCGTGGTCCCTGCTGTCACACCACGTGCCCTTCCATCTGCACTGCTTCCTCTCACAGGCCTGGTGAAATTCACTGTGACCGCTTCCAGCGTCTCACCGTCCAGGGCACTTTGTCTTGGCTTCCTCTCCACAACCCACTCCCTGAGATGCACAGCTTAACCAGGAACGGCACTGTGTCCAGAGTCTTGTTGTGGGGGCTTTCAGAGGTCCTCCGTGAACGCGTTCCCACTTCCTTTGATGGAGAGAGTGGGACATCCGAGACAGACAGACAGTTCACACTGAGGCTGAGCACAGGCAGACACATTTCCAAGCGGTGGTGCCTCTCTTCACTACCGGACAGAGCTCGGTCCCAGAGAGTCACCAGATCCCGGAGCCATGCTGCACCCAGGCAGCTGTGGGCCCTTCCTGTGGTCTTTTTTTTAAATGTCCAGATAAATCCTGTGGGTAGATCTGTGGGTCACTGAAGGAGGGAGGCAGGATCTGCCATGCCGGGGCCAGTGATGCTCTAGAGTGTAGTGTGGAGGAATGTGTGACAAAGCGCTTCACCTTGTGAGCACAGTGCGGTGCCCCCCCGTGTGCCCAAGGTGGGGACTGAAGCTTGATTCCCAGCCCCATTGTTCCCTCATGGTACTGAACATACTTTTCACACCACAGCAGACAGAACATGTTATAGCCACACTGGTCTGTCAGTTAAGAATCAGGCAAGACCCAGAACTGAGGCCACCCCTGGAACCAAGATGAGAATGTGTCATGAGTCATCTAGTTGCAAGATTTGCTTCTCAGTAGAGTTCCGAGCTGCCATCTGCCCCCCACACTCTCGTCCCTGCCACCATTGTTAATATCACGCACAGTCCTCAGGGTCCACATTGCTGCACCTCAGGCGCTAAAGCTCCTGGTAATGTGTAAGATTGCCTGAGACCGGACTCACCCCATTCCTTCCTCCCTTCTGAGTACTCTGGTCCGCTCCCTAACGTGGCATTGGCTTCCCGTGTTCATACGTGCTCATGCACTGTCACCTACTGAGATATGCTGTCCTCCAGCTGGAAAAGCTGTGGCCCATTCTTCAGGATCTGACTTCAAGTGGCCCTCAGGAACCTCATGCTTAGGATGATGGGTGACTCCATTTTCTATCGTCTAAGAATATACCTTCTTCTCCAGGTCACAGAGTAGTTAGTGCAGGCTCTGGAATGCAGAAGGATGGATGGGTGAATAAGCCTCAGATCGTTTCCTTCACATGGGGAGCACCCTTGAAGGCTAACATAGTGCTCACAGGAACCTAATTTCCCATGAGCAGCTGCCCCAGACATCTCCAGTCAGCCCCAGCCTGGACTGGATGAGTTCAACCTCTTTGGGTTCCAGGTGGGCACGGCTGAACTGTGTGCTGCCACCTGTTTACCATGTGGCATCAGATAGTTAAGTCCCTGCCTTCTGCACCAAACATGCAGGGCAGGAGATCCTCTGCCCCTCACCATGATGACAGCACGGGACTCCTCTATCCTATGTGCCTATAAATGCGGGAGTTTGAGAAAGGATGGTCCAGTGGGGAAATCCAATCTACCAGGAAGTGACTGCACGTTTCACATCTGCACAACAGCTTTCTGTAGACTGGCCACCAGACAAAATGGCCAGGGGCTGTGCTAGCATGTATGAACGGGCCACTAGGAGAATGAATGGCGGACATGCCCAGGGGAAAGTTGCTATTCTCCATTAACCACACAAGACTTCAGTTTTGGTTGCTCAATTGCACACAAAGAAACTATGCTGACAAGTCTGGTCAGTGGAAGGGGCATGCAGCAGTTCAGATAGATAGTAAGGCAGTCAGGGAGGACCTGTGGAGGTCTTGTTGGCAGCCTGCTCTCAGGGTCAGGGACAGTGTTCCCCAAAACTACCACATCCAAGTAAGGGACACAGTCACCATCACCACATAGCCTACTTTTCAGCGGACCACCGAGAAACCAGGATCTGCAAAGACCAGCAACTTTGTGCAGACTGGACTGAGGTTGCCGCATTCTCCAACCAGAGAGGCTACCCGGCCAAGGGAATATAGTGCTTAGAGCAAAGAGACCTCAGCTTGCTGCAGTAGCTGAGAGCCTGAGTCTGCCTTGGATTCCACAGATGTTTTCCGTTAGATTGCCAGTCTGAGCTTCATGAAGGGAGAGTTATAGAACACAACTTCTCAAATCTCTGTGTGAATGAATCACACAGGTCTTGTGGAAACACTGTCTTTGGTCCCTTCATTAGATGGGGTAGTTTGCATCTCTGTCAGCATGTAAATGAGCTCATGGAGAGCGTTCGGAAAGAGTAGCGTAAGGATTCTTTCATCGCTGGTCTGTAGCATCCAACCCATAGGGCATGAAATCAGGTGGAGCCCCTTCCATCCCTTTGCTCCCTGAGCTTCCGGATAGAAGAAATAAATAGCATCTTGCGCCTGTGTAGGACCCTGGGACCCAGTTCCCAGAGGAGGAATCATGAGAGCTGTTGTCACACCCAAGAACTTCTAGGTACAGTGAACCTCCTACAGTCCCAACCCTCAATCTACCTGGGCCCATTCTAAGTTCCACTGGGACCTGGGGCATTCTGCTAAGGAACAGGTTGTTACTCTGTGACTACAGAAGTTGGTCTCCTCCTCAGGAGAGTCGCATGCTCTGTGGTCTCTACTAGATGCAAAGCTTGGCCACAGGAGGGCACATGACAACCCCTGGAAGTCCCAGGACCCAAATGATACTCCAAGGCATAGTTCCATCTACCCAAGCCCCAGCATCCTTGGCATTTGCTAGTCACCAACGTCTACTCTGAAGTCCTAAACTCTGGTCCATTGCAGCTGACTTCAAGTGTGTGCACAGTCTCCGTGCTTTTTTTTTTCTTGGAAAACATCTGATGGGATTTTGCCCCTCAAATGAGCATCCCATTCTGTATCCTGTTATATATATCCCATCCCATACTGTATCCTGTTATGTTCTCCCTCTTGGGCTAAACTCTTGGGGAACACATGTGAATAAAAAGTGATGTGGAGCTGTGCTCAAAGGAGGTGCTGACAGAACTCAAGCACCCTATCTCTGAGCCCAAGTCACCAACTAGGTCACAGTGTCCTCTTGTCCCTGCTCAGGGAGGGTCAGAGGATCATGTCACCTCTCTCCTGTGTTGGCCAGTTTCATTTCTAAGGTCAGAAGTTACAGCTCTCGTTGTCTTTTATCTCTGTGGCCAATGTCAGTATAACATAGGTGGACAAATTCCTTTGCCAACACACACAGCCTGGAGCTAGCTGGCTCCTCATTCTCTGCAAATGCTAGTGACTTCCTTCTAAAATTTCAAGCCTGGAATGGAATGTGCCCAAGTCCCACATGGTCTGGAACAGTTGTATGAAAATGCACATCTTCCTAGGACCAGTCCTAGCTAAGAGCACACCACGGTATGAGCTGACAAGATGCCCGCTGCCCCTGGAGAAAGACTAGAGAATTCTGGTCACTTTCCAGGACAGTTGCTTCCTGACTTTCCTTTCTCCCCAGAGATGATGGCATGTCCCAGAAAGGTCAGCCCAGATCTGAGGCTGAGGAAAGAGGTGTGGATAAACTGGTTTCCTGCTTGTCATGGGCCTGGATGCCTGGGGCTCAAGGTCAAGGCTGACCAAGAATTAAAGCCGCCTCATGCCACCTTGGGCAAGGGACCTTAGGGAAGCCTCTATCACCTCCATTCTGGGGGGGTGGCCCATGTACACAGTCAGCTGTTTGTAGCCGTCCGGCATCCAGGAGGTCCAACAGGGAGCTCTGAGCACTCCCTGCTTCCGAGAAGCTGCTGGGGGACAGAGACCCAGCAGCACAGCTACCTGGGGAACAGTGGCCATTTGCATTCTTAGACCTCATGGCATCTACCTGGACTGGCAGACCTGGGAGCTCAGGGCCCCACTTGCCCCCTCTTCCTTCACCCAGGTGGTCTCAGATCTGGAAAGGTAACACTTCCCTCTCGTGAGTCATCTACCTGTCTCTGGATGCGTGGAGCCAGGAATGAAGTGCTTAGGAAGCATGTGACTGGGTTGCATTGACTAAGGAAGAGTAATCAGCACTGAGCAGGAAGAGAAGTAGAGAATTAGCAGTACGTGGCCCCAGAGACCTCAGGAACAAGCTGCCTGCCCAGCGGCCGTCCCTACCCTCTCCCAGGCTTGCACCCACCGACCGGGGTGCCAGTGTCCTGACTGGCTGAGACAGTACCTGGTGCTGTGTGAGTCCCATCCAAGAAGGGCTTGCTGCGGGGAGCGGGGAGCAGCATCCCTGCACTCAGGAGCTGTCTCCAGTGACTCCAAATGCAGATCTGCGTAGCTCCTGGGCCCTTCAGTCTCTCGGATTCTGTGGAACTCTCACATTTATTCTAGTCCTGAAATTTCGGTGGGAGTTGTGAGATAGAAGAAAGACTCACCCCATGTGTGCTGGCCCATGCCTCCTCCCCAGGCTGAATATCTCCTGAGTCACTTTAGAACTACCCTGAGAGCATCCAGCCCCACTGCTCACGGAGGCATCACTTCCTGCCATCCCCTCTGGCCTCCCAGAAGAGCAGTCTTCAGGAACCAGGGTCTCACCCTGGTATAGTCATTCAACCTATTCTTTGGACCCTCTACCCACTAAAGTCCTCAGAGTCCTCTGAGGCTCACTTGAGTTTTAATAGGATACAAGTACTTCCCCACCGAGAGACCGTGACCTACCTTCAATGTTCCTCAGAGTTTCAACACACCAATATTTTGTAGGGTTCCATGTTTCTATCAGCCTGATGTCATTGTCCATCCAAAGGATGTCCCCTGAGCTTATCTGTCACTCATAAACTACAACCTGGTGAAGCCTCAAAGGCTATGGTGACAAATAGTGACGATGAGGATGAGGGTAGAAGACGAAATAAAGCTGTCTCTGGGGGACCCTCAATATGTTTGGAACCTCCGTCACCTCCACTGTTCATCTGGGTTTCCTCTGAGAATGGCTGCTGGTTACCTGTCCTGCACCTTGGACTATGGGACTCGTTGTATCCCAGCAAGAGGCCCAGTAGCAAAGATGATGCCTCCTTAGGCCTCAGTGCTCTTACTATGCATCTCAGAAACCAGGAGACCCCTGTGTCCCACAGGGCATCTCATAATGTGAAGAAGTGCTTAACCTGGTGCCTTCCTTCTTTAGATGAACAACATAGCAGGAGACCTCAGAAGGGTCTGGGACCCCGCAGCAGTTACTAGCTGATGTTAGAAACAACTCACTTCATCCTTGAGCCCACCTATGCTCACTGTCACTGTCCGTGACGTGAGAAGGGTTGTCTAGATAGGGCACTTGGGGTGCAGTGCTGGGTACTGAAGTGATGGGGACAGAGCTGTCCAGAGTTCTCATCAGGAAGAGCCATCTGGACCCTGGAGGGAAAACAAGAACTTCAGGCCCAGACACACAAAACTGGACGGCCAGCTTGCACTGCAGGACCACAGCAGCTTACTGAGGGCGTTCAAAGGAAAATCAAACCAAAATCTCACATGGCTGTTTGACATGACAAAGGCTACGTGAAAATAGCAAAAGAACTGTTCTCAGCTTCAGGATCCCCAGGGCTCATGAAGATGCTGGCTAAGTATAAGAAGTTTGTTTCTGTGGCATCTGTGACTTGTGAACAAGTGTTCAGAAGGGAAGCCGTTCAATTAGCGCTGGCAGCGGAGTCTACAGATTGCACCATGTGTCAGCTTTGCTCATAGAACACTGTGTGGTGGCATTTGTTCCTTCCCATGGGCTGCCAAACAAAGGAGAGCCCAATCCATGGTCCTGCTGGCTAGGGCTCACTCCCTACAATGGAAATAGGATTGTGCTTTCACACACACCCTGAAACTCATACCTACTGGAGCAAATAGTAATAGAGGAGAAGAGAGCAACACGCAGAAGTATGTGGCTGCGTCTACGTACTGATCACCTGCAGAACTGTCCATGGTTGAAAAATGTGTCACATGACTTTGAAAGTGTTAGCAAGCTCTATTGTGAAGCCGCACACAATTTCCAGATGTCAGACAGCTTTGAGGCGCCCTGCTCCAGCTATGAGCAGGCAAAGAGGTCTCACACTCAATGTGCCATTTCCTGTCTCACTGGCCTACCTTGTCAGGGATGACAGAGAAAGCAGCCCTTCATCAATTTCTCCTTGGCTGGCTGCCACTGGCCTAACCTGTCTCCCAGCCAAAGCCTGTATCCAGAGCCCTTAGTACATGTGATAGAGTATCTGGGGGTTCAGTGAGATGGCTGGGGCTAAAGGAACTTGCTGCCAAGACTGGTGGTCTGAGTTCAATCCCCAGGGCCCACATGGTGGAAGGGAGGACTGACTCCTGCAGTTGTCCTCTGACATCCACACAAGTGCTATGGTCTGCATGGGTATGCTCATACACACACACGCACGCACACACACAGACACACACACACTAAATGCTTTTTAAAAATTAAAAATTAATACAAAACTTAATACCTGGGGCCAACCTAGATCACTCTCACTCTGAGACTATGTTTCCTACCACCAGATGACCTTGAATGCTGGGAAAACCTAAAACTATGGCAGATTTGAACTTGTCAGGGCCAGTTCTTCTAATACTGGTATGGATGATTTCTTCTTAAAAAATATATTTTATTGATTCTCTGAGAATTTCAAACAAGATATTTCGATCATATTCAGACCCTTCTCTCACAGCCACCCACACCATACTCCTCTCCCACAGACAGACATCATGTCCTCCATTATTATTTTTATTTTTTGAAGCCTATTGATTCTAATTTGTATACCCCAAATGCTCCTGGATGTGGGTCCATCCTGTGGAGTCTAGTCAACCTACCAGGCATCACAACCCTTAAAGAAAACTGACTCTCCCTCTCCCAGCAGCTCCCAATTACCAAGAGATCTTCAACTAAGGCTGAGACTTTTGTCCGCCTCTCCCATCCTTATTGGGTTTTTGTCTGGCTTGGGGTGGTGCAGGACTTATACATGCTATTACAAGCTGTCTTAGTTCGCTTTCTATTGCTGTGATAAAACATTCTGACCAAAATGAACTTGGGGAGGAAAGGGTTTATTTGGTTTGCCTGTCGAGATCACAGGTCATCCTTGAAGGAAGCCAGGGCGGGAGCCTGGAGACAGCGGTTTCCACAGTGGCTAGGCCAGTTTGTGCTCCACCATCAGTGAGTAAGTGTTTCTTTTGCCCCACATTCTCGCCAGCATTTGTCACCATTTGTTTTTTGGATTTTTGCCATTCTGACTGGGATAAGATAAAATCTTAAAGTAACTTTAATTTGCATTTTTCTGATGACTAAAGATGCTAAACGTGTTTTTAAATATTTCTCAGCCATTCATCATTTGAGAACTCTCTGTTTAATTCTTTGCCTTGATTTTTAATTGGGTTTGGTTTTTTCCTAATGTTTAATTTTTTTAGTTCTTTGTATATTCTAGATACCCTTTGTCAGATGTAAAGCTGGTAAGTATTCTTTCTCATCCTGTAGGCTGCCTCTTCACTTGAATGATGGTATCTTTTGCTAAACAAAAGCTTTTTAGGCTCATGAGGCCCTATTTGTCAATTGTTGTCAATGCCTGTGCTACCGGGGTCATGTTCATAAAGTCCTTTCCTGTACCTGTAAGTTCCAGTGTATTTCTCACTTTCTCCTCTGTCTGATTCACAGTATCAGGTCTTATGTTGAGGTCCTCGATCAATCTGGAGTTGAGTTTTGTGCAGGGTGAGAGATAGTAGCTAATTTCATTCATCTACTTGTAGCTCTCCAGTCTGACCAGCACCGTTTGTTAAACATGCTTTTCTCCACTGTGTGTTTTGGGCTGGTGCCTTTGTCAAAAATCAAAAATCAATGTGTGGCTATCAATGTGTGGATGTAAATCTGGGACCTCAGTTCTGTTCCATTGATCAGTGTGTATGTTTTCATACCCAGTGCCATGTTGCATTTATTACTATAGGTCTGGAGTGTAATCTGAAATCAGGGGTGGTGATTCCTCCAGCTCTTCTTTTATTCTTCAGGACTGTTTGGCTATCATGGAGGTTTTTTGTTTTTTTTTTTTTGTCTATTGTATGAAATTTGAGGGTTTTTTTCAATTTCTGCCAAGAATTGTCTTGGAATTTTAATGTGTATTGTGTTGAATCTGTAGATTACTTTTGGTAGGATGGCCATTTTCACAATATTAATCCTACTGATTCATAAACATGAAAAGTCTTTGCATCTTCTAGTATCTTCTATAATTTCTTCGATGTCTTAAAGTTTGTATTATACAATCTTTCAGTTCCTTGTTAGATTTATTCCAAGATATTTTTTGAGGCTGTCATGAATTGGATCATTTCTCTTGTTTCTTTCTAGGACCAAGGAACTCACAGTTCTGATGAGTGATTTGGAGTGTATAACCAGCAGGCCTGGGATCTGGGATGGCAAGCAGGAAATGCTGGGGTTGGGGAAGTCGCAGGTCTGGTAGAACTCCTGGGTCTGGGGCGGGGTGCATGTCCTGGGAGCTGGAATGAGAGGCAGGGAACTGGAATCGATGTTTTCTAAAACTGGGGAGAAAGGGCAACTCCATCCCCATGGAAAGGATCTTCAGCCAGCTCTGCAGCAAACATGGACCGTGAAACCCCACAGAGTGCTCCGAAGGAGCCCCAGGACCTTCCAGCTCTGGAACTGCCAGGGGAGCGCCAATGAGCCCGTGGCTGTGTCTCAAAATGAGGCTGACAGCAGGCATGATGACCCTAGCTGCCCAGGATGACCCTAGCTTGACATTCAGCAAGAGCTCAGCACCTACTCCCGCTGAGTCCAGCAGGCTTCCGGAAGCAAATATTCTGAACTTGCGCCAGTGGTTCTCCACCCATGTTCCTGCAGCTCGTTGGCTCTGTCCTTCCTGAGCATCCCGGCACCCACTGATGCAGCTGAACACTCAGCACCCTGCTTTCCTACTGAGGCATGGTGGCCTCCCAGGACCCCCGTGCAACAGGTGCTAGCAGCGAATCCTTAAATGTATGAGTGATGAGGGACAGGAGCGGTGTTCCCCACTGCAGGGGAGACTGAACAGTGGGGCTCCAGAACCCTGGGACTGCAGGAGACGAGAAAAAGGTGGGCCCGGAAGGGACCCCATTTATTGTTTCCTTCAGATTCAACCCCCACTTCCAACCTCTCTGTTCACACACCCAAACACTACATAGAATGCTGCTTGCAGAAAATTTCCCTGAAAATAAAGGATATAACCCTAACAGCAACGATGAAGGTGGCGGTGCTTGAAAAGTCTCAGGCCTAAACTGGGTACTTTCAACACCATAAAAAGGAAAACAAAAAAATCACAACACACATACACACACACACACACATTCACACACATACGCACACATACACACGTTCACACACACACACACATTCACACACACACATACACACATACATTCACAGAACATCATTGCCCCTTCTTTGCTGAGCGGTTGATTTGAAAAACACAGTGGGAAAGCTGATCTATCCGCCTACAGGTGTGCTGCTCATCAGCACATACAGAAGCATTTGGGAATATTCCCACAAACAGAGTAACCAAGCTAATCCATTCACACTCAGGGTGTCACAACATGCGCTTAATGAATGAGGAAGGAAGCATCCCACGCACTCCCTCAGCCCCCACGTCCCAGGAGAGTTAGGGAGTCTCTCTTCAGAAAGCAAGATGCCTGCCTGGAAGGCTACACGCCACCTGGTAAGGACCAGCCTTCAGCGTGCCTCCTCTTCAGTGTCAGAGGGTGGGGGCTGCGGTCTCCTGCTGCTCTCTGCTCCTGCTACCTTTGCTCTACATGTCCATGGCCTAATGCTGCCCTTTCACCTGCTTGTGGCTGGTGCCACGCAGAGAGGCTGGCACCAAAGAACAACACCTGCTTCTCTTTGGTGAGAGCTAAAGACATGGGAATTTGCAGTGCTGTGGGTGTGGGAGCAGTCTCCACCTAGTGGCTTCTTCTTTCCCAGGATCCCTGCATTCAGACCTCAGCCCTCCGGCCTGTGTCTGACCCTGTCATGACCAGGACCCTTTTACGTCCACTTCATAGCATGGTGGCACTTTTGCAAGCACGTCAGGGGTGCTCCCCGTCCTCTGTCTACTCTACTCCAGTGTGACTCGTCCTTCATAGAGTGACCGCTCACCTGAAGAGCTGCGTCAATAGTACCACATCTCGGTTCGGAACTGAGTGGACAGAAAACAAAACCATGTATTTTAGTCACGTTGTTTTTTCATGCCTTTTCTTTTGTTTTGATTATTTGGTTTTGTTTTTGTTTGGGTGCTTGGATAAAAGCAGGGGCCCCACACACGAAAGGCCAGAACTCCGCTGCTAAGCTGTGTGCCCAGATGCCTAGCCCAAATTGCTGTCTTTATTCTGTAAACCAGCAGTTCCCACCAGAGCTATATTGCCCTCCAGGAGCAGTGATGCATTGGAAAGATATCTGATGGCCCCATTTTGGGATAGCGGGTACTACCCAGTTCTTGGGTTGCAAGGCAGGGGTGCTGCTGACCGGCCACACGCACAGGATAGCCTTAAGCAAAGAATGGCATGGCTCACTACAATGGCCGGAGCTGAGAAGGCCGGGCTCAGCACCAGCAGGGAAGTAGCCCCTTGGACGTGCAGTGGGCATATAATGGATTCAGTGATTGATTCCCTCAAAGGGGATGCGCACTTGATATAAAGATGCACTCTGTCTTCATCCCTCCTGAACCTCTGAAGGGTCTGTACATGTGCAGGTATGTAGTGAGAATGTGTGTGTGTGTGTGTGTGTGTGTGCGTGTGTGTGTCCAGAGAAACAAGCAGAAAATGTGTTGAATTTTAGGCCATCTCTGCTGTGAACAACCTCGCAGATGTTTTTGGGAGCTTGGCACCTATGTCTTGTTCTGCATTCACTCATCTTGAAATTGTTTAGCAACTAACTGACTTACTCGGTGGAACTGTAAAACTGTTTCCAAAGGAAGGCAACGTGCTCTGCTCTGAAAACTCCCTACCCTCCATCCCTGAAATCCTGTGCTGAGGGGTAGCTGGCTTTTTCTGTGGTGTAGAAGACTTTTCTTGAAATGCCTTCAGGTGTCAAAGCAAAGCACAGCTCTTACCTTGAAGAGAATGACATCATTTATTCTTGGGCCAAATATGAACAGTCATGGACTAGGAACTCAGACTCATATTGCTCTGAATAACACGTTCCAGCATGGAAGTTCTTACATGAATTTTTTATAATTGCAAAACAAAAATCATAAACAATTACATTTTCCAAATACATTTGTGGGAACATCAAGTAAACTAGGAAAACTCTGCTTTAGACCTAAGATACAATCTAATGACACTCTTAGCTTCTGGGTTAGTGGAAGTTAGTGGTCTGTTAATGCATTCCAAAGGTTTTACCTGATAGTTGAAAAAGTTGAAAGGTCAGACACAATGAATGGTTATTAATGGCGCTAAATGTAGCCCAAGATAATTTGACTCTGGATGTGTAACATTCAACATTCTAGCTCTTCACAATCAGAAAGTTCTAATCAATCAGGCAGTCCTGTGGAATATTTAACATAGATGTGGATTTTTTTCCGAGGACTTTAGTTGACACAGGGCTCCTCACATCTGAGGTGCTGGGCAGCTCTCTGCAAAGTGAGAGTCCTGACACAGCTAAAGTGGCTATCTGGAAGCATCTTGTTTATGTCAGCAGTCACGTTAACATTGCATTTGTAAAATCATAAAGTCCTAGTCATTAATTGCGTGTCATGTTTTTAATAACATCAGCTAAATGGCAACACATTATATCATTTCATAATAATAATTGTGTATAATAAACTAGTATCAGTAGTGATAATAATTGACCTTGCCTTTTTATTTTCCAGTCAAATAATGAAGTCAATTTGTTCTAGTCTGCTTTCTGTTGCTGTGATAAACACCATGACCAAAAGCAACTTGGGGAGGAAAGGTTTATTTGGCTCACACTTCCAGGTCACAGCCCATCATTGAGGGAAATCAGCTCAGACACTCAAGAGGAAATTGAAGAAGAAATTAGGAGGAATGATGCTTACTGTCTCATGCTCAGCTTAAACAGACCAGGACAGTTTATCCAGATATGTCCACAGTGGGATGGACCTTCTCACATCAATCAATAATCAAGACAATTCCTCACAGATATGGCTACAGGCCAATCTAATCTGGGCAATCCTCCAATTAAGACTCCTTCAGATAATTCTGGGCTGTGTCAAATTGACAACTTAAGCTAACCAGGACACAATCTGTTCTTTACATCATGTGGAAGAAGTATAATGCTCGGGTGGCGGGGGAGAATATCTCTCTTAGTGGGCCTCTGGTATAGATCAGCTTCAGTCCCTGGAGCTGGTGACATTGTGGGCACTGGCCATTTGCTTATCTGGAGATGACCGTGGAAGCTTTGCACAGATTCTTCCATGCGCTCTTTTGCCTGTGAGCCCTTGACACACCGGACCCTGGTCTCCGCCCCTCCCCCAGCTCCACCTCCTGCTCAGAAGTCTTTTTTCACCTGCAGTAGCACATGATAGACCTACATGTCAGAAGAGCAATAGGCCTATTCCTAACTCACACCAAGTCTACCAAGGCCTGAGACCAGGGCACACAGCACCCTTCAGACAAAACCTCAACATGACATATCTTGTCTGTCTCCACACATTTGCTAGACATACTCCAACCCGGTTCTGGAGCTCCCTGGGCTCCATGGATCAGTCTTTTGGCCTCTGCATCCAAGGAAGGACCAGACCATCCTTCCCTCTGCTTCTTACACAGTGAGGAACTGAAGGAGCTTGCTTATGTACTGTGTTCATCCTTCAGCCACTTAATACCTGAATATTGACTTCCAGGAAACCCTGCTTCCAGGGGAGAGCTATGTGAGAAGATGGGAAGGAGCTAGACTAGGAGAAAGTGGTAGGACCACTGGCTGCTGCGGGGAAGCTGGGGAAGGAAGGAGCTAGACTGAAGCACAGTTTAGGAAAACATGAACAGGGCAGGTGGAGTTCACAGGTCCATCACAGCTAAGGGCTCCTTGAGGGTCTGTCACTCAGTTACTGACCACAGCCTTCTCTGGTTTGGGTGTGGAAAGTTCAGAGAGCAAGTAGCAAGCAGACCTGTGAGAGAGATTTGGGGGCACACCGTCACAGCATCTGGTAGAGATCAATCTTGGACATCATTCCTCAGGAGGCATCTACTTTGTTTTATTTTTTTTCATTGTTGTTGGAGTTTTTGTTTGTTTTCTAAGCATAGTCTCACTATGTAGTGCTGTGTACTGCTAGCTAGCCTGGAACATGATACATTGACAGGGCTAGCCTGGAAATCATGGAGCTCTGCCTCCTGAGTGCTGGCTGGGCTTAAAGGTATGTGTCATCATACCTGCTTATCATCTACCTGGTCTTTTGAGACATTGGTCTCAAAACTGGCCTGAAGCTCACCAATTAGGCTAGTTGGACTGGTCAGCAACTCCCATAGATCTGCCTATCTCCCCAGTACTGGACTTAGAAGTGTGGGCCATCGTGCTTGGCCTTTTGTATTAGTTGATTTTTATAATTTTCATACAGTACAGTTTGATGGTGATCCCCCATCACACCTTTCCCCACTGCCCTCGCCCAATTTAATGTACTGTCATACATATGTATATAATATGGTCTTTAGAGTATGATTTGTGTTCCCGAATGTCCTTCACTGTGAGTCCATCCACTGGGCCCACCGAGAGAGAATTCTATCCCCTTAAGACATTGTCTTTCCCACTCCCAACTGTCATCAATTGCCAAAAGTTCTTCAGATTGGATTGGGATTTCTTAACCACTTCCCCATGTCTATGCTGGGATCTTGTCTGATTTGAGATTGCATAGGACTTGTGCATGCAGTCACTATTACTGTGAGTTCATCTGAGTGACTGAGCAGCTGACTGAAAGGAGGATGGTCATCCTCCTCCTCTGGCTCTTATAATCTTTCTGCTTCCTCTTCCACAATGATCCCCCAGCCTTGGAAGGAAGCGGTTTGAATAGGTGTCCTATTCAGGGATAAGTACTCTGTGGTTACTTGTTCTCTGCTCATTGATCAGTTGTGGGTTTCTGTGTTTATCACCATTTATCTGCTGAAAAAGGAAACTTGTCTGATGAGAATCAAGAGATACGTTCATTCTGTGTGTAGAGGTTGCATTATAGACGTGTCACTTAGGGTTAAGTATCTCAGAGACACATGTTCTCTGTATTTGGGCAGTTCTGGAACTCTGTAATAGTTTCCCATCCTAGCTAGTCAGGCACTCCCAGGCAGCCTCAGTAGGATGGGGCCAAGGCCGAAGGACAGTTGTTGGGAAGAGAAATGCTTGACTTTTTTTACATGGGTTCTAGATCTGAGCTCAGATCCTCCTGCTTACAAGGTAAGCACTTTCTCCACTGAGCTGTCTCCCCAGCCCCTTACATCTGTTCTGAATCCCTTCTACACTGGAAGATGAAGAGTGCGGAAAGACAGTCTGCAGTGTTGCTTCTCTGTGTTCCAGGATCTCCAGGGCCGGCACTACTTACTGGGAGTGATCCTGGAGCACCTTGATGATACTCTTAGCCAAGGGAAGACTGCAAGGGCAGGAGTGAAAACTGAAAGATATCCAGTGGAACAAAAGATACAGGTATTTATACCCAGCCCCCAGGCCAGTACAAGGTATGGTAAGAATGGTTTGCGTAACTGGAGAAACTGATGTCTCAGCACACCAGAAAAGAAGACCTCTGGCATGGTGGCCAGGGCTGGGGGCAAGAGGATCAGATGAGACTAGGGCAGCAAAAGGGAAGGCAGTGAGAACTAGGCCATGGAGACTGGATATGGCCCAAGATGGGGGTCCCATCATGGAGGATGGCGACAGTTCAAGGGAAGGCTTTTGTGGAGATGGAGACAGCTCCCGTGATGCAGGACATAGCAGTAGGATATAAGGCTGTAGAAGAGGGGCCTAGAGAACTGGCTCAGCAGTTAAGAACACTGGCTGCTCTTGCAGAGGACCCAGGTTAGATTCCCAGCACCCACTTGGTATCCAACAACCATCATCAACTCCAGTTCCAGAGGATTTGATGCCATCTTCTGACCTTTGTGTGCATTGCACAACCCAGATGCACTTCCATGCATTCAGTCAATACACTCATACACATAAAATAAAAGTCATAGATGAAATATTTTTTAAAGACTGCAGAAGAAACAAGAGGGCCCTATAAACCCCAGGAAGTAGGAGGGTGTCTGAGAGTCCCAGCTGGAACCAGTGCTGGGCAGGTGAGCACGATCTGAACAGTTGCGGATGCTTAGGCCGGTCCTGCTCTTGATGTGTAGGACTGAAGATACTCAGCATTAAGACCGGAAGCGGAGCAGGTGAAGCTCCCTCTGGGTCCTGCTCAGTCTGAGCGCGTTTCTGTGCCTAGCTCCCACTGCCCGCTTGTTCCCGCCACCCCGCCTCCACTTCCTCCTCCCACCCCAGGAAACTCACTTCTCTTCCCTACAACTTTTGAGCACTGCAAGCTTCCCATAGTTTATAGCCTCCCCAAGGCAGTTGTTTCTACGTTGCTGGGGTGACCCTCCTAAGAAAGAAGGTGCTGGGTTGCAATCTCTGCTTTCTGTAATTGTCCTGAATTTTTGTGTGTTGAGGTGACTAGAGGTTCTGAGCAGCCAAAAGGATCAACCACGGGCTGATGGATGAGGTCCATCTCTGAGCTCTCCGGCCCACACCATCTGGATTCACTGCTGCTACGGAGCTTCCTGTGTCTGACTCCACAGCACCAAGCACCACCGGATAGCCCCTACCGGACATGAACTCTACTACCTGTTTAGGCTTCCTGTTTCTTTCTCCCAGCATCGTTCAGTAGCTGCTGGCCCACAGGCTTCTCCATCCTGGCCTGAGCTGTGACCCTTGGTCTTATTAAAAAGGTCCTGTGGGAAGACTTCCACCTAATGCTCCACCCACCACAGGCCTTACACAGATGAGGTCTCCACTCTGGGTACTACAGGAGCTAGGGACTGGGTGAAGCAGAAGAAGAGGCCTCACCTGGGCCATGATGCTCAGAAGCTGAGAAGGCGCTCTGGGGACATGCTCAGCAACATCAGGAAAGACAGGAAGGGTTCATTCCAATGTCTGTCAGTGAAAACATTCAGTATTTGAAGTACATTAAAGAGACTGAATGTGAAAAAATATATACTGGATATAGCACAAATCATACATGTATATTTAGCTGTGATTTTACACTTTAGCAACAGAAAAAGATATAAATACAAAGCCCACACGCATATGAAGTTGGATTTTGTTTGCATTTATCCCATTATAAATACATATGTACATTTTTGGGAAAAGTATTCCCTGGATAAATACACACCAATGTATGTATCAATATGATCTGGATGTGGGTAGGTCTCTGACTGTAGGCTCTGGAAACAATCTGAGACTCAGTGTCCAGCTCTGAAGGACAAGCTAGGGTGAACTGAGAGCCCACACACCCCTGCAGGCAGCACAACACTTGTAGTACCATGTTTAGTGCCACATGTCTTAAGTGTCCCAGCTCATTGAGCTTACAGGGTGGATGGTAAAAGCCTGAACTGCAGATAGGAGTGGCCACCAGACTGCAAGACACAGCATCCTCCAGGTGTGGAGACCAGACTCACTTCCCATTGCCTAAAACTGGCATCTATGCCCTTCTTACGGGAGGTGGAGCCCATGACTGCCACTCAGGATAATAGCAGTTACTGGTCCCGAATTACATGGCTCCTACATGAAGTCATGGCTGAGGTCAAGAATCAAGTTGCTCTCGGGAATGTTTATTTTCAGTTCTACTGGGACAGCCCACAGTGCGGAAGAAGGGGACATATGTAGAACCTAAGGTTTGAAACAGCCAGACAGCTACTGGGTACTGAGATGGCTTGATTATCATGTTACCTCAAAGTCTTCTTACCTTCTGTGGACACAGATTCATGACCTCCACAGAGAGACACATGTGTCAGTGTGGAATACCATATGTTCAGAAAATGTATGCTGGATCTCAGCTATTATCAGACACTGTGCTGAAGCCAGAGAAACAAACACATCAGAATAGAAAGCTGGGAACAGAAGGGACTGTTTGAATAGTGTTGAATGCTGATGCTACGAGTGTGCTTGGGAGTTCAGTCTCAAAGAAAGGACACTTGGTTAGGAACTAGGACCCAACTATAGTTTATGCAGAGAGAAGCTTAGTGTGTAACTAGGACTGAAAAACCAAACAATAGAAACTGAAAGGATGACGGTGAATGCCAGGAATGGCTACATCCAGCTGAAACATGGCACAGTTATCTCTGCCTCTCTGTGTAAACTGCTTCTCTCTCGTTGTCCCACTTCTTCCACGGCAGAACAGGGCCACCAGGCTCATATGCCATGCCTGTGCCCTCAGAGGGAGCCAGTTTGCTTCCTCAGCTGTGTTCTGAAAAGCTTGCTGTCTGGTCTTTGATTATAGAGAACCATGGTTCCGTCAAGCCATGAAGCAGAGTCCTGCCAGTGTAGATGTGTGGTTTGATGGAGAAGTGATTCCCCCAGGGCGGTGCTGATCCTACAACACAGGGGTAATTCAGGGCCAGAAAAAGAATTGCTCTCTCCTCCCCTATGCACAGTCCAAACTTGGAAGTCAGAGGGGCCCCAGGAGAGAGAAACCTGAGGTGAGTCTTGGCCAAGAAAAGGGAGTCAACCCAGGAAGAAGCATGGCCTGATCTAGAGCCAGGACACAGAGCCAGGGGCCCTGCTGGAGCACATCGGGTCTCCAGCCCAGCAACAGTGAATCTGAAGGCTCACAGAGGGATGATGGAGGATCAGTCCCAGAAAGAGGAGAGTGCAGTGGTGCTCTGTGGAGCAGCCTCCCACCTCAACACTCAACACCCAGGCTTCTAGTCTGGCCAGGACATGGCTGCTTCACTGTTAGGTCCTGCTGAGCCTGTCCTATCCTACTCTCCTGGCAGTCTGAATTAGCACTAGGTCAGTGGCTTTGTGTATTGTGACCCTTGTTATCATTTAAGCATTCTAAGTCCCTGTGACTGATGTACTTCAGACATTATATGCAGGTTTTCAGCGGCTAACATGGTTGCTTTCTTGTTCCTGCACATGTTTAATCAATGCTTAGTTAGTGTTGGCTATGTAATGCTTAGTTGGTGTTGGCTATGTAGTTGTCTTTAACACATAGCAGGGCAAGACCTATCCATGAGATCATTACATTAGGACAATCTGCTCACCAACCATCATATTCAGCCTCAGACCATGTGCTTTTGTCAGTGCACTGATTCACTCCCTGCCTTCACCCTGCCAGCTCTGGGCAATGTCTGGTGCAGAGCAAAGAAGATCCTTTGGCTTCTGGGGGGACCTGTGGCTCTTGCTGCTCCTAGAAGCACTCAGAGCTACAGGGATCTAGGATGCATCCTTCTGATGATGATCTCCTGCTGCCAGTGGAGCCAGGTCACTTGGGTGCAGGACTTTTACGACATGTTTTCTGAAGCTCAGTGATGGGCTACATCAAGGCCAATTTGAAGGGTGCTGTATCTGACCAGTTAAGGGGAAAAGCTCAGCATGGGGTTAGCCACCGTTGGCACTGAGAGGCACAGGATGTACCTTTAAAGTCCGCTAAGGATGTCTCAAGCACACAGCCTGTTAGTGAAGAATGAGTGGGCAGGCTCTTCCCTCAGCCGTCCACGGTGCAAGGATGACGCCCCTGAACCTGGCTTCTCAGGGCTTCAGAGGCCACTTCCCATGTGGCCAGTGCCTCTGTCCTTTGTAAAGTAGGGCCCACCCTCCTTAATGAAGCCAATGGCCAGTTGTGACCGGTGCTATTAGTAGGGCCAGTCATGTGTTCCAGACATGGGGAAATCATTGGACACGGTCCACCAGAGGTGGAAGAGTGGCATTAGTAGTCGCACAAGGGGCTGTGTGGCATCGATCATCTTCTGAAGTAAGGACATGTGACTGATATTCAGAAATAGGGACATGTGACAGTGGTTTTGAGAGGTAGCACATCTAAGTCTGAGCTATAGAGCTCAGGTCACACCACTGACCTGTCCTCGTGACTGCTGAACTGTTCTACTGGAGCTTCCACTGCACCTTCCCAATTACTTGTGACCTCTCAGGCATTTCAGGACATTTGCTGTTGTGCAATGTGGCCAGGCAGTTCTTAGGTACTTCAGCAAGAAGAAGGACGAGGCTCCTCTGCCTCCCAAGTGGCTGTGTGCCTGGCCTCTAGCAGATCTCTCTGAAGTACATCCCACTGGCCTTGAGGGCACACAGGGCAACTGGTTACTGCTTGTGCTAGGAGTAGGAACATAGGGTGAGATGTGTCTACACAGGAGACTCATACAGTAAATACTGCTGGGCTGCCCTCTGTGCACCTGCAGGTCCCTGTGGTTCCTGTAGCTAACTTCACACACCATAGCTTTCAAGCCTGGTGTGGCTGCTCAGTGACCCCCAGAGTATGGCTAAAAGTTTACAGAAGTAATTAGGAGTCGATGAGTTTTGTTCTTTAATATATTTAATTGAAAGTTTATGAATCCTCATTTTTAATAATAGCAGTTATCTGACTGGCAAAAGCTTCCAACCCTCTGACAACTCCCAGTTGCCCACCTTGCCTACTTGTGCATCTCTTTAAACCAGCATCCAATAGCAACAGACTTCTGCCCACTGACCTGGGCCATTCGGCAGAGCCTTGCTAGCTGCTGGTGTCCCTTTATGACCCCTTAAGAGCCTGCCCTTCCTGTCTCAAAATCAAATGAACCTACAGTCAGATGAGACCTCAGAGATCCTCTGCCCAAGTGCCTCACACCTTAATTGCATGGAATTACCTGGGTCCCTGATCTATAGTCGCTGAGCTGAGACTTAGGCTATGTTCCTAACACCACCCACTGGAGCAAGCAGACAACAGCGTAAGGAGCAAACAAATTAGCCAAATGCCATCAATCTAGGAGAACAAATCTAAATCGAAGGAAGGCTCCATACTTCCCCAATCCTCCGTGGCTGATCAGCAGGGGCGGCGGGACCAAGCGGCCCACACTGCCTCTTGTCTTCTTGTGTCAATCTGCCTTCCAGTTTTGTTCCTGCTGAATGTGGGAAACACTCTCAAGTATATCCCCAACATTCACAGGTGCATGTACACATTAAACAATCAAAGAATCACTTTGAGGATATAGAATGCCCCCAGAATGTTTGGCTAAATAGGTGGTGAGAAATATGCAAAACCAGTTAAGAGGGTGATCCTCCATGCCTTGCATTCTGCAGACATGAGTTCTGCAGGCCTGAAGGCCCAGTGACAAATCTGCCATCCTTTACACACCAGGCCCTGTCTCAGGCTGGAAGACTGTTCCAGGACAGTTGCCATCAGCTTTGAGGCTCGCTGCCCTCTAGCACTCAATTTTGTCCACTCTGTTGCCTCAGGCCAAAGAAGTGGCGAATGCCTCTGCTTCCAGAACTGACCAGATAACCCCTCATGGAATACTGGCTCCATGCTGCAACCCAAACTACTTCAAAGCTGTACTGGCAAGGCAAACTATGTCTCTATGCCTGCCACACTCCAAACCTCTACTCAGGTCCTTTCTCCAAACATCCCAGATGAAGTAAATTCCCCATTGACTGAGCGCTGGCAGCTGGGAAGAAGCCAAGGCCACCTGGCTCCCGCCTCCACCTGGCTTGAGTGCAAACAGCCTTGCCCACTGCTCGGGGCACAGGAGGTGTGACAATACTTCGGCCGAGGATAATCTCATGATCTAACTTTGAAGAAACTGGAGGCCTTTGGGAGCATCACAAGGACCCTGGGCCAAGTCTGTGTGGCTGGAGATAATAGAGCTTCTGGACACATCTTCCATGGCAAGGAGTGCAATAATACTAGAAAGCTTCAAGACTGTGCTCTGGTTATATCTGGAAAGAGGCCAGGGTGCCAGCTCCCAATGAGGGACTTCTCTCCCTGTCAATGTCTGCAGCAGTGTCCACAGCGTCTATCTTCTGCAAGACTCTTGCACCAGTGGGTTGTTGCACTTCCTTCTAAAATCCAAATTCTCACTTTTATAACTTGACCAGAGTCCAACTTGACAGAAACATTTTAAAGCTAGCAGCATTTGATATTTTTTTCCTCTCACTAGCAAATGTTTCTCTAATTGCTCTGCCTTCTTGAAGTTCCTGCCAGGCACATTGGGGGAGTCTCGGGGGAGCCTTCAATCAAGGTTGTACCTGTTTGGAAAGCTGTGGGGCGTCTTTTTATTTTTGGTCCTGGTAATCTCTGGCTTGTAGGTGTTGAGAGATAAGGAATTTTCCAGTGACTCCGCAGCAAATAGAGGACAGTTAAGCAGGGTTACAGTCTGCCTCTATTGACTCATAACTGCTCCTGAATCGACATTTTCAGAATCGCATACTGACCTGGCATTAACCAAGCCTTGTTCCCAGAATGCTGAAGGTCATATATCCTACCATTTGGTGACCAAATCAGTCACAGCAGGGGATAGAAGGGCTGGCACCACAGGGGAAGGGAGGCTTGATGGCCATTAGAAGATTAAATGAGAAGGCAGATGCCCTTGGCCGGTCTGAACAACCACTGTCCCAGGACAGGCGGGGGCTGGAGTCCTCAGAGTGCTGTTGTTCCTCCTGTCTCTCTGTCAGCCTCTGGAGATTCTTCAAGGTCTCCAAGCCTCAGTCACTCCACGGTAGGGTACAGATTTGTACTAGAGGGTCACTGTGGGAGTGAGTGCCAGGTGGTGTCAGGGTATCTACAGCTTTTCATTAATGGCTGTCACTGCTGCTGCTGCTGCTGATTCCTCAAGAGACATTGCAAGAGCTGACTGGCCTGGAGCACAGACTACCTGCAGGTCGCTGGACCCCAGTCAGGAGAGTCAACTGACTATACTGGTTCATAATGGCTAGTGAGACCAATCCCTGCCTGCTCAGAAGTTTTCCCTTCAGTAGACAATCTCTTCAGTGCATTAAGCACAGCCCAACTGTTATCCCATATGTGTGTGGTCCCAAGGCTAGCTCTGTGGGCCACTAGCACTCATCTTGGCACCTATGCGGACACCACCTCCTTACAAAGCTGAAGAACTCCTTGGATACAATGGGAAATTTGGAAAACATTGTGCTCTACCGGAGGCAAGCTGTACACTAAACTCTGAGGAAAGTTCTATCAGAACTTCTATGAGCCAGGACAGCTGGGGTTTCCTAGAAGTCTTGAAGTCAGCAACATTTATTTATGAAGCAGCAGTTCGCAAGAGGTCTCAAATATCAATACTTCCCTGTCAGTTTATGTCTTCTTCAAAGTTTGAAAATGGATGGGCCCAAAAGCCAGACGACCCAGCTGTGAGCCTGGCAGAGCACGATCCAGGCCAGTCCTGAGCAACGAGAGGACTTAACTACAATTAGCTTGTTCCTGGCAGGAAGGACATTTGGAGAAAGAAACTCACAAACTCAGATTTGAGTTGTCACGTTGCAAATGGGGCACTGGCTTGGAGAAGCGTCATTAGATGTGACATCACTCATCACTCAGAAGTAGAAGGTGGCCATAGGGATTGCTGGAAAGATGTAGAAGCAGCAGGTAACAGGCCAGAGCCTCAGCAAACCAGACAGGGAACACCAGCAAGAGCTGAAAGCCTCCGGGCTGTGGAAATGCTGGGATTGTGTCAGTGGAGACTAATCAGACACTCCTGAGTGAGCAGTAGCAGTCAGTGACTGTGTGTCCTGAAAATTTGTCTCCAGGCCCTCCCCTTACATCACTCAAAGAGAGACTCCAGAAAAGGAGCCTGTGCTGCTTGCTCCTTGCTTCAGACCACCTGGGGCCTCTGGTTTCCAGATGACAGACAGCCCCACCCTGGAGGAGGAGGAGGACCAAACCCCAAGTATGACAAAGGGGGAACCCAACCCAAAGGACATTTTCACCTGTATCATCCTACCTACCACTTCCTCAAAGACAGGAACCCCTTTCTACGAAAGCAGAGCACTATGTGAAACTGAGAGAAGTTCTTGGGTAAATGTAAAGTTAATTTACAACAAGAGAAACTTAGTTGCCAGCACCCATGTCTGTCAAACTTCTATCGTAGTAGAGTTGACAGATCTATGAAATGTAGGGCATCATAGGTAAACTAGGGCTACTCTGAGTCACAGCAATTAAACTGCTATGAAGTGTGTGTGGAGAACAGGCAAACACACCTCATGCTTCTGTTCACCCAACTTAATGGGAAAGTATTCTCTAAAACTCTATTCCAGTGCACACAAACATTCCTACAGTTTTGTAGTATGCAGCAAGTATCTGGATTGATTCTGACAGACTCCGGGCTGGGTTGAGCTCTGGACCACTGCAAGAGAGAGAGGGAAGCCTCAGGGAAGGAAATCCACAGTCGCACAGGCGATTAGCCCGCAGGCAGATGTATCCTAAGAAAAACTGCTAACAGAATTGGAAGGATTTAGCTGAGAGAAGGAAGAAGACAGGCTGCAGTCATAACCCACAGCACTTCAGAGCTCTATTTTTGGCTCCTGCAATCCCCACGTTGCAGGCTGGGGATTTGAGGACTATTAGGGCAGTCACTTGCTGAACTGTATGGCCAGTCCATGAGCCTGGGAGGGGGACCTCATGTCTGCCTGTCGCCTGCCCCTTTCAGGCCCAGTTTCTTCTGTGGACATCATCAAGGTCATATTTTCCTTCATTGCAATGAACAGTCAGCAAGAAACAATGGACACAAATCAGCACTTTATCTTTTTCTTGCTCTAAATTGCATTTGAGATGATTCTAAACTTTGCTCACTTGTGAAATGAGAGCAGAACCAGTCATTAATGTGAAGCTGAAGTGACTTCAAATCTTACCTCAGTTTTGACACAAAGTATTTTCCTTTAATTCCCACAGAGCATTTAGGGAAGAGAAATTGCACAGCATAGCGTCCCCTTGGGGGACATCAGGGCTGCTGTTCACTCTGTGATGCACAAGACGTCCTGGACAATGACCCCTTGAGTGGAGGCTAAGAGTCAGGTATAGCATCACTGGGTGTCAGTGGCACTATGCTGACCTGGACCACGTGTGCTGGACCCATGATAGTATCATTCCCCAACAGATCTTACGTCCTAAGGGACCTGAAACATATGGCTCAGCTGGGCCAACCCCTCCTTCCCCACAACCTCAGGGTCCTTCATGCTTCTGGATCTAGCCCCTGAGCCACGTCACTGAAAACCTTTCAGCGCCTTCTCTTAGCTAGCGTCACTCCAATGGAGCTTGAAGCCAGTGGGGCTTTATCTCTGCGTGGACGGTCATTTGAAAGCAGAGCTGACATGGAAGAAGGAAAGGGCCAGCATAACTGAGCCCCGAGCTCAGTGACACCTCAGCATGCCGGCAATAGAGATTGGGTTGCTGCACATATCACACCAGTATAGGAAACAGAAAAGTAAAAAAGAAACAAAATCATTCAAATACGTTATCCTGTCCTTTGTTCTTGTTCAAATAGAGTAACTTACTGTAGGCCAGTGAGTGGTTTCTAGAGCTCCTCACCACCCATAGCCAGACAACTGTGCCAAGTTCCAAGTTATAGACCAGGACAGTGAAGGTTACAGAAAGTCTATTGGTTCTCTGAGGTGGTGCAGTAGGCCAGCAGATGAGGTATTCCACCAGCTTGCCTGACCAATAGGACTGTCCCACTACCATTTGGGTCTGCTCCTTCATGCAGTAGACATGAGGCCATACACAATTTTACAGCTGCCAGGATGTCATGAACCATGCCCGTGTTACGGAACAGTCTCTGGATTTTGTTGGGTTTTAGATTTCAGTCTTTTTCAGCTGAGGTCTTATGTAGCCCAGGCTGCCCTTGAACTTGTATGTAGTTGAATATGACCTTAAACTCTTCATCCTTCTGTCTCTACCTCTACTGAGATGATAGACATGCACCTCCATGCCCAACTTTTGGAAATATTTTTAATGGCTGCCTATTTCTGTGCATCCTGTGGCTGAAATCTATTAAATCAGTCTAATGTCATTGGTTCAGATGGTTCTGATATCTCAACATTGTGAATGCAACTTCTGTAAACACTCTTGGACATAAACATTGAGGACCTCAAGGGCCAGATGAGGAAGTATGGGGCTTTTTTAGCCTGAAAGTGCTGACAGCATCCTTGCAAGAAGCATCAGGCAAGGAGTAGGAGAGGAAAGCCTGACAGGCAGAGACCCTCCCTACAAACACATGGCCGAAGCTGCTACTGCTTGACTATCTGCACCCCTTTTGGTTTTTGCCTCATTACCTCCAGCCTCCTTCTGCTCCACAGCCTAACTGCAGGAAAGACTGGCCTTCTCTGCAATTCTGCAGATTCATTAACCTCCACAGGAAGGTGGCCACCTCCCTCTCAGGCAGAAAACGCCTGCTGGTAGCTGCTCACTCATAGAGAATAGTTCTGTTTTAATTGGGTTCTGGGGGTGAGGAGGTGTGCTCCCACACTCCTGGCTTGGTCCATCCTCTGTGATTGAGCGGGAGCAGTAAGAATTTAAAGCTCATCTCATTTTAAGGGAGGAGCAGAAGCCCACAGACAATGTCTTCCCACTAAGCCACAATCTCAGTCTCCTTTTCTTGGATTTGCTTTTTAACCATCCACTGAATTTGATTTTTCAAATCACTGAATATCTGAGATGCTCTCTTCTTCTGCCATTTTCTAGCTTCCATCCTTTGGAGAGCAGCAGCTGTTTGAAGTCTTTCAGGCACTCAGTGCCAAGCATTTCTGGCCCTGGGGAGGACTTTGTGTGATATATGAATAGGTATTTGTTATATTGGATACAGATCATGATCTACCCCCAAATGGAGAACGGAGTTCCACTCTGCACCTGTCTTCAGAACATCTCCGTTACCACAGAATGTGGAGAAAGCAAGTGCCCACCATTCAGATGCTCATTCAGACACTCGTCGGCATTAAGCAATACAGATACTTCCCAATGTAATTCTGTCAAACATTGAGACTGTTTCTAAGCACCAGAAAAACCGAATGTAAACTGCTCGTCCTCATACTGTTGATAGTAAAAGGTCCCATGTTCCACACTGGATTGACAAAACACTCTAGAAGAAACACTGGGTGGTTACTGGACATGCAGCTTTGAATAACAGAAGCTGTGCTGTGCAGTATTATGTGAATCCTCCCCTAGACCCTGACCATAAAAGTTCATGGACATAAACTACACAATAGTGCTGGCCAGCTTCAGCCACACACAGTCTCTGTATGTTGCAGGAGGACAGGAACCTGGTCAAAGGCAGAGCAGGCTATTTGTTCCATGTTCCCTGGATAAGAAAATTCAAGGGGTGAACCTCCTCCCTTGCCAAATAGTAACTGAGAAGCGAGGAAAGGTGTTCCACAGAGGACCTCTTTGTAGAGAGCCTTCCATGGGATCCCCTGACAGAATTTCAGTTTACACAGATTTCAGGAACATAACCTTTTCACAAGTGAATCTGTCTGCTGCTTCTGCATGCAGGCACACACAGAGAGGGTAGAGTGGTCTTCGCCTTGCCAAGCCCAGGTCCAGAGACAGGAAGGCATGTTGAAGTGAAGGGGTCTGAGTTTTGGCAATCTACTTTTCTTTGGAACACAGACAAGATGAGGACACAGAATGATGATAAATGTGGAGGAAAGGAATCTAGGGTAGAGGATTAAAAGTAATGAACAAAGGTGGGAACTTGAGAAAGCTCAAAGAGAGGATGAATTCGCTATGATGGGAATGTTTGATCTATCAAACGCTGAATGTGGCAGACAAGAAAAGATGTGATTGGCCCACAAGAGCCCTGGTGGGAGAGGGGCAATTCTGAGGGCATTTGGGGCACTTGTGTAATGGAGTGAAGACCCAGCTCAAACAGTTCTGAGAAAAAGAGAAGCCCAAGACTCGAAACACAGAACAACAAATCTTTCCACACAGCAGCTGAGTGAGCAGGAAAAAGCCAGCTGTGGCGATGTTGAATGCCCACAGGGGCTTCTTTTCCTCTGCATCCAGTAGTGGGCAGACATCAGAAACAGAGCTCTGTCTTCCAGAAAAGAAGAAAGCAAGAGAGAATCAATAGCCAAACAGACTCACAAAAGAATGCAAGTGCCCAAAACGGACAGGTGTCCAGTAGCAGGTGAGATACACTGAACAAGGGAACACCAGGCTCTTTCATGTCCTCTCCCTGCTGAACCACAAAGGAGCCAGATGGATAAACAGGACCAGAGGTACCAACTATGGGCAAAAGGGCTCAGATTTTCTTACAGGTGGTGAGGATATTACAAAAGTGGCTGTGAGGATGGCTATGAATATGGTAAGAGAACAGAACTGGCCACTCACTGTGAAGTGCACAGAATGAAATATAGCATGATGCTTTGAAAAGCAGCCAAGAAATGAAAATTATGGTTAGATGTTTAGGGGGAAAATCATTAATTTAGAAAATACCAGTAAAGAAGGTAATATGAGATCTGCTGAAGTAAATTAAAATGGAGTCCCAGCCTGAAGAATCCTGGGTAGATGGAGCCAGGCAGACAGGTCTCCAAAGTGACCCAGTGTGCTTGGTTTGCAAACATCAGGAACACTTGGTTATTGCTTGTAAATGCCTGTGTTAAAGAGAAACAGAACCTAAGCTCCAACAGTCACAGCCCCAGACAAACTTACAGTTGCATAACAAGGGCCTTCCAGCAGTGACACCTCTAGTTGCGCCACTATGAGCAATCAGATGTATCTGCTGTACGCTACTCTGTCTGTGTTGTTCCTGTGTCAGCCTTTTGGGTTCCTGTACCACTTCTGGTTTAGAGCTGCCTGTCTTCTAATCTTTATGGGCTAAAAATCTTTACAGCATTATTGTGCCTATATTTACTTTGTAACACACAATTTACAATATTCATCCACCTCCCCACTGATGCAAACTATACACATCTATTCACTTACATGCTCACATGACAGGCTCTGTGCTGAGGACCAAGAATGAAAAAACAAAGCATGCCCCTGCCCTCAAAGGATCAGTGCTTGCTAAGACAGAGAGGCAAATGCCCACAGAACTTCCTGATTCTTTAAAAAAAAAAAAGTTTCAACTGCAGGTTGAGGTAGCATTCACTTCTGGCACTTTCCACTGACTTCCACTGACAGTGTACCAGTTGGGATTCAACAATGTGTTACTGTAGTCAGGAAAGGCCTCCAAATATGTCTATGAAGGTATAGTTCTATGATAGTGGAAAGTTGGAGAAAGTATTCATGTCAAATAATAAAGTATGGCATGAGTCACAGACTGGGATTCCCATTAAACATCTCTTAAAATTATGTTGGATGGGGCTGGAAAGATGGCTCAGCAGTTATAAGCACTGGCTGCTCTTGCAGAGGACTCAGATTCCGTTCCTAGCACCTACATGGTGGCTACCAACCATTTCTTAACTCCAATTCCAGGGGATCCAACGCCATCTTCTGACTTCCACAGGCATTGCACTCATGTATGCACTTACATACATGCATGCAAAATATAAGACACGTAAAATAAAAATAAACAAATGAATGAGATTATGTTGGATACTGGAAAACACTGAAATATTTGTTACCCACGAAGTGGTAAAACTCCAGTATATATTATGATGTTATTTTTGTATCTAAATGAACAAGAAAAATGTTTACACATAGTGTTTGGTGCCAAAATCAGTGCCAAAATGTTAACAGGGTGAAGTCTGAGTGATGGAGCTGCAAGTGGTTTATTATTTTCCACTTTGTTTTTTTTTTTTACAAGTTGATTTTTCTTTTCTGTAACAAGCATATACTACAGACAGAAACTGTTCTGAAATATTATTCCTATTTAAAACAGAGACTACTCTGAAATGCAGATGCCTCACCCAGATGTGAAGTTCATGCCATTTAGAAAAAGAAACAGCATACGCCTGTGCTGGCAAGATCACTGCCACCTGCTGTCACTGTCCTAGAGCTTCCCTCTTGGCAGGAGCAGCTCACACTGGCACCAGAGCCAACCAACCCTCCAGGTCCTCCCTGTCCACCTTCTGATGATACCGTTGAACACACAAAGCACTCAGAAACCCAGAAATGAAGAAAACAACGACAGGGAAGGAGGCACCCAGTAAGGGATAGTGATTATGAGGCCTCAAGAGGTGGAGACTGACTGAAGGAAGCTCACACATTCTGCCTACCATGGAGATGAGCTGGACAGATTGCTCACAAAGAAGAGAGGAATTTGATTGTATGAAAAAATGTCCATCAGAATATCACCATGTCTGGAGGCATGATGGGTCCTCCGGCAGGAAACTGAACCTTCTACTATCTCCTGGATTCTGCTCCCCCAAATCCCTCAGCTGTGGTCATGGTTAATGTCTCAGCCTTCCTGAAACACTTTGGATTATGACAGTGTTCGTAACACAGTTTACTGCAGTGTTTTACACGTGCCTAACAGTTTGGATCTATTTACTGTGGGTGTGGTATGTCCCATTATTAACTCTTTCCGTTACCAAAGGAAACAACATAGAGGTCTTGCCCTTGTTCTCAGTCCATAAACAAGGATGCTGAGGCAGAGAAGAAGACTTTGTCAATGATACAGAAACCTGCTCACCCTGAAGTAGATGAGCTCACTTGCACTGATCCTCAAAAGATCAACCCTGAAAAAAAAATAATGATAAGATCACATTAGATATGTTTGTTGTTTTGTTTTTCAATGTGTGTAATATTGGTAGACTTGCTAGTTCAGATGGCCAATCAATTATATTTCAGTTTCAAAAGGCATTTAATCAATGCTGGCATCCTTCCAAAACACATAGGAAATACTAAGTGGGCAGGACAGCCAGGTATGGGGCAGTACTGGGGCTGGCACAACACGTGAGCCCACAAATGTTAGTTCTTGTTAGAATCAAAGGCTGCTCTGTGGTGGAGTGCCATGCTGTAGTGTGGGGGGGGGCGTGCACGCGCATGTGCTTTGGAAAACACAACCCATTCTGAAGATGAGCCACCCTAACTGGCCGATTTTGTAGTAGCTCAAGGAGATAAGGGAGCAGAGAGGACTAAGATTCTAAAGCATCTGACAGGTTCACTAAAAAAGGAAATAAAAATGAATGAGATGAAATTATAGGAACAAATTGTAATGTGTATCTAGATTTGAAAAAATTCAAAGAACTGCGGATTGCAGATCAGGGAAAAGAACCCCAACAACTGCGCAAATGAGACATAGAGACCTGGGGATTTGAGTGGAACAAAGCCAGGGCCATCTGCAAAAGTGTTGGGTGCCAAGAAAGGGTGGTAAGTGTTTTGGCTGAGTAACAGAGGTGCAGAGTCTGTAAAAGGGGGGAACAATAGACTAGTTAAGTGCACAGTCACTGTGACCCAGAGACCTGGTACAAGGTGAGAGTCTGAAAAGGGTGGTCAGGGTATGGCTGGGACTGGACAATTCCTCCCAGGAAGTACAGCACAGGGCCAGAGAACAAGAGTCCTAGAAATGACTTGCACCCCTCAGTACCTGTGAAAACTGTACCAGCTGAGCTCTATTTGACAGCTCCCAGGAGCTGCCTTGCTTATCTGCTTACTGTGTCAAAGGATTGCTGCCTTGTAGCCGCCACATGTACCCAGAAAGCTGAAAGGGAGCACCTGCCCACAGAGGCAGCTTGTGCTTAGAAACAGAGCTGCCTCAAAGGCACAGGCCCCAGAAGCAGTCATTTCCGGTGGAAGATGGTAGCCTTCCAGGGATGGTGGTGCCTGGCCTCCTGAGCTCTGAATCCAATGACCGGTTACCAGGGAGAAAAAGCCTCCCTAGCAGGCCTGGTGCAGAGCGGAAGCTGGAGCAGAATATTTCTACCGCTATGCAAACAGCGACAGTGACCACCAGAGGCCTCCTGCCACCCAGATCCATCTGAGGTCCCTGTTATAGCCTACCTCTCCTGCTGTGCCATGCTGTTCGGACTCATCATAGGAACTTGTCCTTAGACTGGAAGCCTACACCCAGGCCTTCTACGGTCTCTGGGGTTTGCTTGGGAGACCCTGTTTCCTCTTCTAGGCTATGGAGTCAGTCCATCTGGAATGGCAAAGGATGTGAGTGCCGAAGTAGGAGTGCCTAAATATGAGTGCCTCTGTAGGTGTACGTGTGAGAGAGAATGAATGTGTGCATGCCAGTGTGTCTGACAGTGTGTGAGAGCATGCTGTAAGCGAGTATATGTGAGCATCCGAGAGTGTGTGATTGAGTGCTTATCCTTGAACCGTGTGTGTACGAGTGTAATTGTGAGAACATGAGTCACAGTGACTGTGACTGTCTGGTGTGGTTGAGGGCCCAAGGGTGCGTGTCTGAGTGGTGAGTGTGAGGACCAGTGAGCATATGTAAGTCCGTGTGTGTACCTGTGTAGGTACATGTGTCTTCTGAGTGCGGCTGAATGTGAGTCTAGAAGCCCATGAGCGTGAGAGCGTGGGTGTGTCTGTGTGAGAGCGCGTGCTTATGTCCCGCCGCGGTCTCGCCACCGCGGGGATCCTCTCGCCCTGGGACCCGCTGGGCGCGAGGGGGCGCCGCGCCACCGCAGCGGGGACGCACTGTCCCGGGTGGCCGGGGGGAGGGGGGCCGCTGGGCGGCGCCGGACTCTGGGCTGTGGGCTCCGGGGACGCCGCGCTCCGCCCCGAGGAGCCGCCGGCCTGGCATGCAGAGCGAGCGGCCGGAGGTAAAGTTGAACTGGCACTGTGGGACCCGAGTCTGCTCCGAGCGCCACCGGGACCGCGCGGGGACAGGGCTGAGGCTGCGAGGCGCGGATCTGCGCGAAGGGTCCGGGACGCGGGCACCTGTCGCGGGCGGCCACAGGCCGGAGCGCAGCTCGGCTCGGGGGGCGGGACGGACCGTGCGCAGCAGCCCGCCGAGCGGCGCTGGAGGGGTTCGGGCCGAGCTCGGCGAGCGGAGCGGGGCCGCCTGCGCTCCACACGCCGGAGCCCCGGAGGTGCGGGCTTGCCGCGTCGTGCGCTTTTGGGAAGGTTCGGGCGGCCTCGGCGGCCGGGTCCTGCCGCCGCCCCGTCTGCCCGCGTCGGGCCCACCCGAGCCGAGGTAAGGAGGCGACGGGAGGGCAGTGGGGGTCCGCGGCGGCCGCAGGGCCCAGGTTTCCCGGGAAGGGACTGGGGCTCTCCGGGACCCGCCGGGGGTGAAGGATGGGAGCACCGGGGAAGAGGAGTGACGTGGGCGAGTCCGCGGCGCCGGTTCCCTTTTCTGGCCAGAGTGGTGGTGAGGTGAACGCCCCCACACGCCCCGCTCACACGCGCAGTCGCGCGCACGGGCGCTCTCCACGCGCGCGGCCGTCCTCGCGTCCTGCCTTCGCCAACCCTCCAGGGCGCCGACTTGAAGAGGGTGCGGGTCCCCGCGGTCTCGGATTCTGCAAACTCTTCGCTCTTGCCGGCCCCACGCGGGCGCCGGCGAGCAGGCAGGCCCCTGGTCCGGACGGTGGCCCCGGGAGAGAGGAGCGTTGGGTGCTGAGGGGGTCGGAGCCTCGGCAGCCCTGTGCATAAGGTGAGCCGGCTCCTGTGCGTCCCGGAGGTGGCACGCTCGCAATTCGCCGGGCCCCCCTTACATGTTTGCATTCCCAAGGTTTCAGAATCTGGAGGCCTCTCGGGATTGTGACTCTTGGAGCACTGCCCCTGAACAGCGTTGTGAACTGTTCTTGGGACTCTTGGTCACACTGTCCAGATTTTCCCGAGCTTGGATGTAGGAGATTGGGGAGCTCGGACACAACCTGTCCTTCATCCCTGGAGTTCCAGGAAGTTCTCCCTTCCTGCCTCTGGCCTCTTTTGTCTCTTTCTTTTGCCCTTGTCTAAAAAAGTGTGCGTCTAGGCCAGCGTTTGGAGCTATGGCATGCTGTGAATAATGGATTTTGACCTAGTCTGGGAGTGATGGGAGTGATGGCTCACTCCTCAGCCCTGCCTTTGGGTCAGTTAGGCAAACCCCCTGAGTCAGAATCGCCCTGAGCAGACATCAGGGCTATTTCCAGTAGTTTTCATTTCTGCTGAGAACTCAGGAGGTCAGGAGGACTGTTCTCCCTCCAGCACCTTCTGTCTGTTCCTTCCACCCCCCTCCGACTGTTGCAGGGCTTTCACTGGCTCCTGGCTGGTCTGGGTAGGGTTCATTTACTATTGCCAGTGGGCTATCTCTGCGTTCTCTTAAACTGCGAACGAAGGGATTGTTGTGGCACATTTAGGGGTGAAATCTACTTGGCTGGGCATCCCTATTCAGTACTAGGTACAGGAAGAAGTGTGCAGTGCAGTCCACAGAGGACTATTGTTTCTGGGTCTCTGCTGGGGAGACAAGATGAAGACGACATTCCAAGGCCAGTGCCAGTTTATATATTCCACTTTACTATTTTTCATTCCTTGAGGTTGCCATTGGATGTTTGTGAAGGCAAAAGAAGAGAGGGGAGTGAGTTCTTAGCTGACACGGAATGGAGCTGTGTGGTTTTTTCCCTCTTCAGTGCCTAGCAGAGCCCTGCGTGGGCCAGATGCTCAGAAAATGTGTGCTACTTGATTAATTGTTTGAGTTATAATTAAGAGTTCTACCTAGCGTATGGCTGGGAGAGGCATTACCATAATTACAGGTGTGTGTGCTGTAATTAGTAGGTCGTGTAAAACTCATAGATTGGTAGGAAATGATAAAATATTGGGGTTTGCCCTGGCAAGTGCAGGTCCCCAATGTCTCTGCATTGGAGGAGTATGGGCTGAGGCAGATCTGATGAGGCTTGGGGGCCCCTTGTTCCATGGATGAAGGCTAATCTTCTGGAAGAAGTGCATCTCACTAATCCCCCGGAGGGCAGGAAGAGTTGAGGGATGTGTGGAGTAGGAGGTGTGGTAGGCTCACAACCCTGTGGCACTGCGTGAAAGCAGACTGGAGGGAAGCAAAGGGGTCCTGGGTGTGTGGGTGCTAGACGTGTGCAGATCTGAAGGATGAGGCTGACCTTGGGTCCAAAATGGCCTCTTGGGTCTGAATATCTGAGTGCCTGCGCACTGATGGTAATTTCATGAGGAATAGAGGCATTCAGGGCTAAAGCTATACAGAGACATTTAAAGGATGGGGACTCATGGGGCTCCCCACTGCCAGAATGGAGTGTCTGACTGAGCAGAGTCTGCCCTCAAATGCCCCTAGGTGCCCACCATGAGTGGACCCAAACACGTTGCTGGGGTCTGGCTCAACAAGGTCCCCATAGTGGCTGACCGACTGTGCCCCAGGTTTGAACCAGAGTGAGCACCTGTACCAACAAGCTGGCTTGCAGTCCTCCACACAGATTGAGTCAAGGCTGCCTTTAAACAGGGGTCCCATCTGCACCTTTCAGAGCTGAGAAGTATGTGGGGTCCATTTCCATGGCAAAGAAACCCCAGCCGTCTCTCATAGTCCCAAACTCCCTTTAGCAGAATCCTAGAGGCTCCCTTTCCCAGAGAGGCTCAGGCAGGCCAGCAGAGAGCCGGCCCCTTACTAGCCAGCCATTACCTGCAGGCATCAGTACCTCCACGGGGTTCCGTTTTCCAAACAGCTTGGTTCATAAAAGCAATCTGAGGAAGACACTTGAAAAGGAGTCACCAGCTATCCAACAAGGACATTCCTCTGTGGACACAGGTACAGACTCAGGCCTCAGTGGCCACAGATGCAGGGCTGTCCGCAGGGTTTATGTAGACTTTGGTCTCTGTGCTACGTGGGAAGGCTGAAGAGAGTGCTCTCGGTGCTCTAGCTTCAGAGAGGCTTGTTCACAAAGAAAAGCCAGAATCACATTCAAATAGAACAGCGAACATTTTAATTTGATGGAGAGTTTAGAAAAAGCCTAATGGATATGTGAATGTAGTACAAAATCCCGTGTGTTGTTCCCTTTCACTAAAGAGAGTGAACCTGCAGAGTAAATCACACACACCTATGAAGGCAGAGGCCTGGCTCCAGTGGGCTCTTAGGGTCTTGGGCACAGCCACCTCTCCGCTCCTCTCCGTGATGAGTCATGGTAGTTTAGCAGCTCCCCTTCCTCCAAGCACCGAGTTGCCTCCACCAGGCACCTGTGCAGCTTGGCCTCCAGAGATGAAGTCAGGATGCAGGAACTCACCGGCCCCCCTGACTATTTTTAACCTCCTTAGATATTTAAACGATGCTGTTTAAATGTTAGATTAGACTTGAGTGGTGCCTTAAAAGCCAAGGCAGGAATTCAGAGGCCCCACCAAGCCTCAGAACCTTTGGGCTGATGTGAATATGGCAGCCATTTTAGCTAAATTCCATCTCTAAGAGGTAGATTTATTTTTGTCAAGGATTAGCCATGTTGGGAAGAGCTATGGAATCCTCTTGCGCCTGACTCTTAGCTCCATTTGCCCTGCGACTCCCCAGCTCTGGGGACTGCCTCCAGCCAGTGGGTTTCTTGGGGCTGATTGTCCACCGTGTTATCACACATGGCTCTATCCTCCATGTGAAAAGGAATCAGCATGTCTTCCAGATAACCTGGTACAAATAACACATGAATTTGCATCCTAGGCCCTGTCTAGGGACTTTAGTTTGGTAGTGAATATAGGGCCTGGGATGTAGATTCTAAACATGGATCCTAGGGGAGTGTGTGTGTGTGTGTGTGTGTGTGTGTGTGTGTGTGTAGGTCTGTGCAGGGCAAGCACATATGTGACAGTCAGAGGACAACCTTACCTTACACCTTGTTTGAGAAGAGTCATTTGTTGTTCACTTCTATGTATGCCTCTGACCCTTGGGCTTCCAGGGACTCTCCTATCTTGGCTTCCCATCTCGTAGGGCAAGCTTCTTGATGTCAGTACTTTCAGTCTCTTTAAATCTTCACTATGTGTGGCATATTGTAGAAGCCATCACGATCCCTATGCAGTGTTCCTCAGGGGCGAGACTGCTGAATCCTAGGACACTTGCCTCTGATAGCCTCGCTGTAGACTGTGGTGGTCACAGTGCCCACAGTTAACAGAGGGAGGCTTCTGTTGCTTTTTAGTGGTTTGATGCCACCAAACTTGATGCCCTTGGTGGAGCCTTTTCGTCCATCACCTCTTCTCTGTTGTCTGTTTGCTTGTGGTGATCTTTGTGATTCACTGCCGTAGGTTTTGTTTGCCACATTCTAGCACAGGCTTCCACCAACATCATTCTCTGCACCTAGGAAGGCTTTCCATATGCCTCCCGTCCCTCAGCACCACAACAGATCTTCAGTGCTTGGTGACCCCAGCTGCCATACCACCATGCATATACCATGGCCAAAGTAAGTTCAGTTAACACATGCTACTGAGCTTTTGTGGTGAGCTGGAATCTGTTCTGGGAGGAATGTGTTGCAATTAGGAAAATAGCTCAACCACGAAAACCTAGACTTTCATTGTGGAAAGAAGGAAATGTGTACAAAGGCATACTCACACATGTGCACACATGAATTATGCCCCCATGCACAATATACTGTAACAAGACACCTGAGGTTTATTTGTGACTCACTACAGCAAAGCTCCACCTCCTAATATACCATCACATTTGCACACAGCACCACTGGCATTCAAGTATTCAAGCATGTGAGCCTAAGGGGGGCATTTCACAATTTTAGATTCAAACCTCAACACTCCCTGGTTTCTGAACCCACCAAGATCCAATCATGGGCTCCACCTTCATAGCCCTGTCTAATCCAGTCCCCTCCTAAATGTCTTGCCCCTAAACACCACAGTTGGATTAACTTTCCACCCCTCAATACATATATATAACATTGGGGCCTGAACTTCTGTGTGAGTTAAATTACATACAAACAGCAGAGTTGTGATGAATGAATCATCCCAGCTTCAAGAAACTGTCTCTTGCAAGTGACTGAATCCTGGGTCTTCATGGTTGCATCAGGTCAGATGAAGGATGGCCCTCAGGTAGGCTTCCATCATGCTGGGGGAGGGCGAAGTGTCAGTTGGTCTCTTGTTCAAAGCTGCTAAGACCTGTTTTGCCCATGAAGCTCACATTGTGAAGCATGTTGCATGTTTCTGGGCAATGCTATTGTGTCTCTGACCATCTCTGGGTCAAGAAGTGGGAAGATCTGCAGTGCTTACTATACATTAGCAGGGGAAGGTCTTCTGAGTCTTTTTTTTTTTTTTTTTTTTTGAGGCATGTACATGACCTTGTTTCTGTTGTGGTCCCTGAATGGTATCAGACACCCATTTTGCTCCAGCCAGGGCTTGATAGAAATGTGCACTGGTCTGAGACCCTCTCCTTTCTCGAACTGATTCCTGTGCATGTGTGTGTGGTGGGGGAGGTATATGCAGGTGTGTGTATGTGCAGGTTTGCCTCTGCGGGGCACATGAAGGCCAGAGGTTGATATCAGGTGTCTTCTTCTATCACCCCCTTTCTTATTTTTTGAGACAGGGTCTCTCACTGATCTGGAGCTCACTGTTCTGGCTGGACTGGCTGGCTAGTGAGCCCCCAGGATCCATATGTCCCTCCCTGCTCAGTTCTGGGGTTACAAGCAAACACCACCATGCCCAGATTCTTACATGGGTGCCAGGGATCCAGACTCAGGTCCTTATGCTTGCAGACCAAGCACTTTACGGACTGAGCCATGTTCCTAGCCCCCGATGCTTTTAAGAAAAATACTGGTAAGATTAATCCTTACTAGAAGGAACCTTGAGAAGACTGGCTCTGCTTCTTTCTTGAAGTGTCGATTTAGTGACAAAGCCACATCTTGCTTCTTTGTCCTATAGGACTAGCCTTTAGACTGTGGTGCAGCTCTCCAGCTAACACCAGGTATATATGCCTCCCCTGGCAAAATTAATAACGAAGAAAACAGATCCCTTTCTTCTCTTTTAGTTCAGGTAAGCCAGTTTTCAAAAAATGTGCTTTGGCCCAAGGCTAGAACAACAAAATTAATAAGTGGAAAGTTTCTGTCATTTTCTTCCCACCTATCATGGGTCTAAGATCCACGAAGGCCCTCAGAGTTGCACTAGAGATGGGCCTCCTCCTCTGTGGTCAGGTGAATGTGAGAAGAGAGTCTGAAACCTCTGCCCTGGAATCTAGGCCCTCAGAACTGGAAAGATCTTTCTGGTGAGGAGCCTGCCCAGGAATGGAATCCCCCCGCCCCAGGGTTGGTCCCAGTTGGTTGTGGAGTATTTATACACTCAGCACTCAGAAATCACTGAGCCTCTATATACCATTCCACTGAAATGTCGTCAAGTCTGCTGAAGTAGACATGTGTACCTGCAGAGGAACCCAGGAAACCTGGGTCTCCTAAGTGGGTGCCATCTCTCCTAACCTGCCTCACACCCAAGCCAGCCCTTTCTTCTTGACTATTTGTCTTCTGTTACCCAACAGCACCATGAGTCTTCAGCCTCTGAGCTGAAGCTATTGCAAGGCACCTCCTTTGGCCTGGACCCTGCATCTAGACCTGGAGCAGCTGTGGAGCCTTGTTAATGGGCATACCCATTGCCTGAGGACTCTGGATCTGAGCCTCACTCATGGCGACTTAAGATATCTTTTTCAGACAGTAGAAGAGCAGGTGAGCTCACCCGGTCCAGAACTTAACCAGCTTTGTAGTAGCTGTACATGTCCAGAAGCTTTCTCGGTGTAAGTTTTAAACTCCGTCCATCCATTTGATGCTGGGGGTGAACTGGGTTCTTGGGGTCTTCACAGGGGCCCTTGCCCTCTGCAGGTCTCCTGCAGCAGCCTCAGTGTCCTTCATGTTGCTGGGCTCTAAAAGCAGAAGTCCTCTGTTTCTTCTGGTAGGCTGAAGGAAGATGCAGTGAGACAGTCTATTCTGCCTGGGTCAAAAGGAGGCTTTGTTATGACACCAATGACATTGCCCCAGTAAGGTAGTCTAATAAAATCTGCATAATGACAAAACCATTTGACATGCCAGGGTGTATAGGGGGAATTTCATGGAGTCCCAACTCAAGATGAAGAGCTACCAGTAATCAGTGGACCCTGAGAGAGAAAGATTAAATTTTCTACAGGGACTAGCTCCTTGAGAGGTTATTTAATCTCAAATAGACAGCCCTAAACACAGGTACACATGAGCACTACCAAATGAACTCAGTGTGTTATACATATGTACATTTATAAATGTATGTATGTATGTATGTATGTATATGTAGCAATAATAGCCAAAGAACAGGACAAGAAATTGAGAGGGAGTGGAGGACATGGGACAAATTAGAGGAGGATGGTGAGGGGCGGAAATAATTGTGAATGACAACAGCTAAACTCTGCATCAAAGAGACTATCTCAAAGGAGTTGTTTTGGTTGTTTGGCTGTTTGTTTGGTTAAGACAGTCTCAGTATATAGCCCAGTATGTAACTGTCCTCAGCCTCCTGAGTTTACAGGCATGAGCTGCCATACCTGGCTTCAAAGGAAATTTTTAAATAGATTGAGCTAAATGAAAATCAAAATACACCAGATCAAGGTATTTATGATGGAGTCAGAACAATTCAAAATGGGAAACTTAATAGCATCAAATACTCACATCAGAAAAAGGAAAGACTTAAAATCAATAATGTAAGTACAAATTTGAATTAAGTCTCTTAAAACTACTGGAAAAGAAATCTCCAGGAAGTTTTCTGTGGAAAATTCTACCAAACACTTGAGGAAGAGGATACTCCTCCTAATTCATGAAGTTACATTTCCCAATGGCCACTTGAACAGACAGCACAGAAAAAGAAAACTACAGAAAAGTATTTTTCATGAACACCTTTAACAAAATATTACAAAATTATTTTGAATATTGGACAAATATAATCAAAGTACAAAGTATAGATGTATAAAATGTCATATATATTACAAAATACTGATTCCCATTATTTTAGGTGTGTGTGTGGGAGGAACCAGCAGGTTTTTTAAAAGACATAGAGTTAAATGTAGAAAATTGATTCTTGCTGCTCCTGGGCTCATATCTACTCTGCTTAGCTAGTTAGACCCTCCCGATGCCGTCCTCACCCCTACCTTGGACCTAGGCCCCTCTTGCTGGTCACCTGACACCTCAGACTTAGCTGACAAGTATACCTCTTACCACACATCAAAGAAGCTTCTTTTTGCAACAGATGGAGACTATTACAGAGTTCCACAACTGGTCAAACACAGAGAATAAGTGTCTATGAGATGAGATGCCCAGCCCTAAATGGACCATCTACAATGCAACCTCTGCACCTAAAGCTTAGCAAAACAGGGGCAGAGAGAATATTAATGTGTCTCTCAACTCTCACCAACAGAGCTTTGTCATGAAAAGATGGTGATCAACACAGAAAGCCACAACTGGCCAAAATGTAGAGACTGAGAGACTGCAGAGTATGTGTCCCTGGATAGGACTCCTATATTAAACCCCTGCCACTCAGGGCTCAGAGACCATTGTGGAAAAGTAGGAGGACAGACTGTAAGACCCAGGAGTAGTAGATGACCACAAGGAAACAGAGTTTTCCAGGCAGCTGGGAAGTTGCTCATATGAACTTACAGCAATGTGACAGCATCCACAAGACCTATGCAAACTCAAACCAGACGAAAGCCCAGCATAGAAATGGGGAAGTGGGTGAGAAACCCCAACCCTAGCTGAGGAACTACTGGCCACTGATCACTACTGGGTGAGTGGCAGTTGATCTTCTTTAAGGGAGTGATGCTAGACAGGTTGACCAGGCTTCAGTGGATAGACTCACATTAACACACATCTGGGAACACAAGCTTGACTCAGCAGGCCTTAACACATAGGACAAAGTGCATGAAATCAGTGAAGAGGGGACTATGGACGTGCAGATAGGGGAGGGAATCTAAATATGATTAAGATGTGTCTTATAAAATGCACAAAAATTCTGTTTTAAAAAATGCCATAGAGAAGATAAAAAGAGCTACAGGAGGATTCAGTAATACCATCCACTCCACAGTCAGAGACAGGAGGACCAAGAGTTGGAGGCTAGTCTAGACAATGTAGCAAGGTCTATATATAAATAATAAACAAATCTTTAAGTGTGTCATAAAACATACTAAGATACTGACTCTAGCAATATATGAAGTTTCTGAACTAAGTGAACTTTAATTCAGATGTGCAAGACTGGCTGGTTTAACATTTAAATCAATCAGTATACCCCAACATACCAACAGAAGAGCAATCAGTTGATGTAGCAGAGCACTGAACAAAATCCAGCACCTAATCATGATAGAAATTCCCATAAATCTGTAAATAGACCCTCAACTTGATAGAGAATGTCTAAAGAAAACCTGAAAGTGAAGACCGAAGGCTTTCTTTAGTATCAAGAACAAGGCAAGAATGTTCACTCTCACCACTGCTATATTGTAAAGTACTGAGAGTTAAGGGAGCAGTGGAAGAATAGAAAGACATGTAAACCATACAGGAAGAAATGTTTCTCTCCCTATTTGTTGATGGCATAATTATGTAGAAAAGTATATCTCCAAAAGTTCTCAGAACCAATAAGTGAGATTGTAGCATGTATAATCAAAACAAAAGAGCTCACACATCTGTATGCCAGTGAGTATTAATACCTAACACCAAAATCCAAATACAAGGCTGGGCTAGGGATATGGCTTAGTGGCGGTACCTTACCTAGCATGTACATCGACCAGTTCAGTATCTAGCATAGAGGGACACAGAGTGGGAGGGAAGAAAAAAGGCCACTTACAATAACTCCAAACAAAGAATAAATACTTAGGTATAAATTACACAAACTCCTACAGTCTGCATGCTACAAACTGGAAAATGTTGATTAAGATACCAGAGATGGGGATGTAACATGCATAAGGCCCTGGGTTCAGTTCTCAATTCCATAGGAAAACTGGAGAAAGGTAACAGAGAAACACCAAAATAAGTTGAAAATCACAACATGTTCATGGGTTAGAAGACCCTCGGGTACAGGGTCAGCTCTCAAACTGATTTGTATGTTTTACACAACTTGCAGGAACATCCCAATAAGGCTTTCTTTAGGAGCTGTTTATAGACATATCCAGTTTATTTTAAAGCTCATAAGGAAGAGCCAAAAGAACCCCACAAAGGAGAACAGTGGTGAGTCATTCCACCCATATGAACACTTGATAGCTACCATCATGGAGGCTGTAGTATTGATTAGGGAGGACACATGGACACAGAACTCATACAGTATGCTGATTTTTGGACAGTTTCAAAGCCAGTTCAATGGGCTCTCTCAGTAAATGACACTGGAGAAATTGGGCATCTGTGAAGATCTGAAGTAAGCCTCATCCTAACCTCATAGCCCCTCTGAAAAATAATCCAAATTGGATTACAAACTTAAATATAAATGTAAAACCATAAGACTAGAAAATGGGAGAAAATCATTCCAATCTAAAGCAGGCAAAGAATTCTTAGACTTTACACAAAGAACAGGATCCGTAAAAGACACGTGATACACAGGATCTTATGAGAATTAAAAGCTGCTCTGAAATAACCAATTTAAGAACATGACAGGAAAACTAGAGTGGGATGAAATATTTGTAAACCATACATTGAGGAAAGAAAACAATCTCAAACACATGAAGAACCAATAATCAATCAAGGAATTCCAATTAGAACCAGGCAAAATATGAGACCAGACATTTCATCAAAGAGGAAATCTAGGATGATAAATAATCATATGAAAACCATTAATCATTAGGGATGTGCAAATTAAACCACTGTGAGATGTCATGATCCATCTATCAAAACAGCTACAATAAAACAAAATAGTGGCAACACAAACACTGGAAAAGCAGAGGCAACATGTCTCACACAGACTGATACAGCTGAGGAAGAAAATCCTTTGGTAGTTTTTATAAAAACTAAACATTCAGCTACCATATGACTCAGTATAGCGGTCATTTATCCTGAAGAAGCAGAAACAAGGCCAGTGAGATGGCTCAGCAGGTGCTTGCTACTCAGCCTGACAACCCACGTTGGAGTTCCCAGGACCCACATGGGAGGAGAGAACTGACTCTTGCACATTGTTCTAAAAATGAATTTTTAAAGTTTCAGAAGTGGAAACATCCACACAAAGCCTAGCCATGAATTTCCATAGTGATGAAAACTTTCCTACTAGCCCGAAACTGGAGATTGCCCAGATGTCCTCCAAAGGGTGACTGTCAGCCTGGCTGGGATGCTTCTCTGTGGAACACAGGTCTGAGTGAGACTTGCCAATAATACAGCCCCTGTGGTCTCTGTGCAGAGAGAAGAGTAGATCTCAGGTTAATCAGACCCCATGGCTCCATTTTCACAGCATCGGAATACCTGCACTGGGGGACTGGAGAACAGGCTGGTGATGCAAGGGTGTGAGAAGTGGACAAGGCTGTGGAGGGCAATAGGACCATGCTGACAGGCTGGGAGTTATATGTCAAGACTGCCCTGTCTCCTCCTGCTGGTGAGAGTATTCTGTGAGAGTGTTCTTTGGACTTACAGGAAGAGACACAGGGACTGCAACCTGAAAATTTTAATGTACAAAGGCTGTGTGTTCATGTGTATCGTACACGGGCTTAGTAAAAGTTTTGCACAAACAAAATCACCCTAAAAGCAGCTTCTAGTGAGGAATGGACTTCACTTTGAAGGAAGAAATGGCTATACACCTGTTGCTTTACCAGGCTAGGCAGTGAGGGCTCCAGAGAGAGACCCGGATTTTCCCTTTCCTCCTTCAGAGGAGCGCAGACACGGGACCAATGTGAACATGGAGTGGGTAACAACTGTAAGGTGGCGTCATGCACTGTGGCAACCAGGTGACAATGCAGGCCGGACGCCATCCACAGTTGATGGCTCCGTCCGACCTCCCTCCTGCTGCTCCTTTCTCTTCCCTCTAAGACTCCTCCCCAGGCATCCGCCTCGCTTCATCCTGGTTCTCCTTTCCTGTCACCTTGCAAATACTTAAAATCCTTCAAAATCAATTTTCTGAACAAAGATGGTGTGGGAATAAGGCATTTGCTTTATTCCCACTCACTGTTTTCATTCTAGAAATGGATAATGGGCTCGTTTCAAATTGAATTAAGGGAGTATTAACATATGTGCAGACGCTGACAGGAGAGTGATGTGTCATTTGCGCTCTCTCCTGTGCAAAACTGCTCCTGTAAAGAAAGATTGTGGGTCTGACCTATGGAGTGTGAAGAAATGGTCACTGACCCTTTCATAAAGCTGTAGAACCCTTGGACAGCCTATTACATGTGAACTGAGGAGGATAATGCCACCCTAGTAGCATTCTGGTTACCTCTGAGAAGGAGGTGAGGACCCAAACACTCCAGGCAGTGCATCCAAGACTAGCTGGTGTATCCTCAACAAAACAAGTACCTGAAAGCTTGCAGGGAGGTAGCTAAAAGGCTCCATTGTCACCTGGTTGCCATAGTGCATGTCACCACCTTACAGTTGTTACCCACTCCTGTCATCCCATCACACCCTATTGCCACACTGTGTGTGTGGCACACTGTTGTTACCTAGTTGAATACTCAGCAGACTGGCACATCTTGTCACAGACTGTCACTCCTGTCATAAATTGTCACACAGCAACACAGCTCCTATGCTATCCACAGGTCCATCACACCCTGCTGAGGGATCACTAATGACCGGTCCACTCTTTCTGCCCTATTTTTATTTGTTTGTTTGTTTGTTTTGAGACAAAGTTTCCCTATAGTCCTAGCCGGCCTGGAACTTGCCACCACACCTGGTTCTCCCTGCCCTATTTTTGACCACTGCTTCCCTTGGTCTTCTGAGGCTTGAGTCTTCAGAGTTTACAGATCCTCCACAGGGCCAACTGTGTCCTCCCCTCCATTCGGGTGTCTAATGAGACCAGTGAGGCTACTCAGACACATGCCAGACTCCCTGTGTACCCTTGGGCCATAAGGGGATGAGCATCCCAGAGAAGAAAGTGCAGTAGAGGTGTGTTCCCAGGAAGGTACCCCTCTTTGGAAGGTGAGGGGCCTGTGGTGTAGGGCAGCTGGGAGATTCAGTGTCCTGGCCCTGATGATCTGGCCTGACTCACCTCAGACCACCTTCAGCTGCAAAAGCTTCAAGGAATGACAGAAGGAAAAGTACTCAAGTTAGGATGCCCATCCCTCCAGGAAACAGCATTTCTTCCAGAAAGTTTGTTTTCCAGTTCTGAACATCTCGGGCCACCCACACACAAATTACCCAAAGGCGTGGGCAGGAGTTTCACTGGGGCCCTAATTATACCTTACAGCATGGAGGGGTGTCAGGTGCCTCTGTGGTGCGTGCAACTGTGCCTACAAAGCAGATCTCAGCTCTGGTGTTGGTCCTGAGCCTGGGCTTCTGTGAGGCAACTCCACCCTCCACCTCCCAACCCACCAGGGTGCCCAGTGCTGCTCCTCAAACTGCCAGAATAGAGCCTTATCACTCCAGCAAAGACTGTAGCTTTAGAGCTGCCTCTCCTGTGGTTCTTTTTGCTTCTACAAATGCACCAAAGGTTTTCATGGATTGTTCTAGAAGGGTTTTGATTGTGAGGAAATCCCAGCATGAGTGTTTGGGGTGTGAATTTTTTAGTTAACACATCAAATTCAAACTCCAGTGCTTTTCTTTCCACGGACCCCAGGATTTAAGGTAGAAAAGTTACAGGTTTAAGCACTTTTATTTGAACTATTTTTGGACTTGCAGAAAAGTGGTTCCCTTTGCGAAGCATCCTCCAGCATTGGTGGCTCCTTGAGGAGTTAGACCTCACCCAGCCACTGCCTGTCCCTCTAATGCCCACTGCAGAGCTCTGTCTAGGATCTCATACTTGTCTGGACTGCTTGGTCTCCTGCTGTCTGTGATGACTTTGCAGGTTTGTTTGGGTCCTTCATAATCCTGACACTTTACAAAGGTGTTATTCTGCGCCTGTGTGGCTTTCTCAACCAGGTAAAGCCTTTTAGTCTTTGTTGTCACACACAACTTCCATGGTTGTTTTCCAGGGACTTGGGAGGGCTCTGCCCCATCTTCACTGTGCCTTTTCATTCACTTGGGATGCGTTCTGTCTGATTTGTAGCTGTGTGTGCTCATGTGGCTATGGCTCAGTCTGTAGGATGGGAAAGGGTGGCTGAGCTCTGGTTGTAAAGACAGGTGTCTGGTGGGTACTGTTCTGAGAGTCCTCCCAAAACACCGCAGGATCAGAGTCTGCAGTGCCATAGCCCTGGACACTATCTTTTTGTCTATCCAGTATTCTTTTGTGCTGAGACTTCTCCTTTTGAATACCCCCTGCGATTTACTCCAAGTTGGCCAGAGCCCCACACACCCGATTCTTCCCATGGCTGTCGAGTACCTCTGCGGAAGCTTGTATTTAGTCAGCCTTTTTTCCCTGCCAGGGATTGGGTCATTTCCAACATTTGACAACTAGAACAGAACCACTCTGCAGTGAGAGTCCTGTATGTGTGTTTTAAATTTCTTCAGGGTTAACTCCCAGAGTTGGACAGGATGGACCCTCTGGGTACAGAGCGGCCCCACAGCTAGAAGAATATCATCTCATGATGAGGAAGGGGCTTTTTGGTGCTATGTCAGTTTGCATGTCCCTAACTGTGGGTATGCGTGGATATTTTCCTCCACACTGGAGAGCCATTTCTGTCTCCTGACTTTGCTGTTTCTGTCTGTCCCCATTTCTCTGGGTTTCGGGGCTCTGTCACTCAGTCATCAACAGTTCTCTGTTTTCAATGTTTCCTTCATACTTTTCCAGTATCCAAGTTTCTCTTTCACACTTATACTTTATTGTTAGTGTCCTAATCCAAAATTAGCTTATTTTGCTTAGGAAAGAGAAAACTGGATTTAATTTACAAAATTTATTTAGGAAACAAAGAAAATGTGGCGGGCCGGGGAGATGGTTCAGTAGGTAAGCGCTTGTTGCACAAGCATCAAGGACCTGGTTTTGGATCCCCAGCATCCATGTAAATACTGGATGTGTTCATGCATGCCCATAACCCCAACACTGTGGGTGTAGACACAGAAGGATGGCTGAGGCCTACTGGCCAGCCATCTGGGTGAGAAACAGCGTGTTCCAGGTTCAATGAAATACCTGTCTCAGGGAATAATGTAATGGAGTAGGATACCCAACATCCTTCTCTGGCATTTGCATTTGTGTGCACACACCCACATATCACACACACACACACACACACACACACACTCACACACACACACATACACACACAGAAGCAAACATCATGATGTTGAACTGTTTTGTCTAAGAACAGGGTACTGTGTTCCATTTGTTTGAGTTTGTTGTTTTTCTGATACCATGGATGGACCCCAAGGCTTTGCATGTGCTAGACAAGTACTTTACCACTGAGCTACACACCCCTAGCCCTATTCAAGTCCACTGCTGTGTTTCCAAAGTGCTTTTTTCTTATAAAAATTGTACTTGCCTTGTGAAACTTGTTTTTCTGGTTTTGTGTTGTTGCTATTTTAAATGGAGTTTTCAGTTGGTTTTATAGCCAGCTACTTTATTAGAGTTTTTTATTCATTCAGGTCATTTATTCTGGATTCTTGGGTTCCCACTATCTTATGCTCTTGTCTGCAAATAGAGGTGATAGAGGTGCTCATGCTTCGGCTTGTGCCTCTGGCTGCTCTCTGTCTACCTGCTTGGCTTGTGCCTCTCAAGCAGTGCTGGATGATGCCTATAGAGTGCACCATCCATTTCCTAGCTCTGGGGTCTTGTGGAAATCTAGTTCTTTCCCAGTAAACAAGAAGTGGCTTTAGACCCAAGCCTGATAGTTCACTCCATTTTGACTCTCGACTCATCGAGCATTTGAAGAAGGCTTTCTTAGTATCTTTGGAGATGATTACATGTGACAATTCACAGAGAGTTGCTCACATTTAGCTTACATAAGCTGATGGTGATGTACAGTAGCATATTTTTGTCCTTCTGTCCTGTGAGTTCAAAACTTGCAACATAAAGAGCATCTTTGTTGCCCAGAACTTCAGAGGCTGTCCATAGAGAGCAGGCGCAGGGCCACAGAGGTCCTGACCAACCCTGACTCCCAGCTGACCTCAGTCTGCCAGGAGGATTTGCATCTAGAATGTTGGTGAAGGTTTGGGGTGCAGGAAAATGAACTACACTGTCATTTCACGGGGACTTCACTCTCCTACGGAAAACTGTAAGATAATTCTTCTCTCCTAAAATTAGAGTAGTTTCATTCCTTTTTCTTGTTACTAAAATTACCTGTATCTTTTATTTTAAAAAATTCTTAAAGTGAAAAGTGCAGCAGAGAAAAACATAAGGAAGAAAATGAGAATCTCCTGCAATCCATGCGCCGCCTGGGCAATGCCAAAGCTTCTGTGTGCATCTGCTCTTACTAATTGTGATACCCTGTGCCCTGTTTTATCTTCCAAATGCTGTATCAGGGCACTAGTCCTATAGGAAGCAATGGGAAGACATCTGTGGAAAATATGCAACCCTAAAGAAAGGTTTGGATTTATGAGTCAGTTTTCAACACCATGGGCTTCTTCCCACTCCATTCCAACCATGTGGGGTCAGGAGGGAGTAGGCTGGTGCCACACCTGTGGTCTTGTGGGTACAGGAGCATAAAGGGAAGATGTGTTGTTGTTGGCAAATCCAAGAATGTTGGTGCCAAATTAACAATGGTGAAGTACAAGAGGATGCTCTGAGGATAAAGGATTTCAGCTCCAGGCCTGGGGACCGTGCATAGCCCCATGAAGAGTGTCACCCTGGAAACTAGGCTGACAGAACTTCAAGAAGACAGGCCTGGTCCTCCAGACCAGCATTGGCCCTGATATACAGCTGCCCATGACAGTACAGTGTGGCCTTCACGATGAAGCAGTTCATCCTGTAGTTTAGCTGTGTGCCTGTGTGTGGTGGATAAGGTGTAACATGATCGGTCATTTGTTCAGTAAAATTGGAAAAAAGAAATTATAGTTAAGAACTATAATAATTAAAAAGTAAAATTTGGGAGCTGGGGAGATGGCCTAATTGGTAAAGTGCTTGCCTCACAAGCATAAGGACCTGAGTTGAGATCCCCAGAACCCACATAAAAATTGTCACAGTGGCACACATCTGTAACCCAGCACTGGGTGGGAGGAACAATGATATGTGTCAATGAGCTCCAGGTTAAGTGAGAGACCCTGTCTAGAAAAATAAGGTAGAGAGTGATCAGGGACAACACCTGACACCTGACATTGACCTCTGACCTCCAAAGGCATGTGCACACATACCTGCAACCATATATGCATACATTCACATGAACATATGTATACTCACACCCACATACACATATAACAATAATAAATAACATTTTGAAGAAAATTTAATCATCTATAATGTGTATACTCATACCCACATATACATATAACCATAATAAATAACATTTTGGAGTAAAATTTAATCGTCTATAATGTGTTCAAGCTTCTGCTCACTCTCTGCATAGTACTGGAATTTGCTTCTTCACTCTGTGAAGAAGTTGGCCTAATCAGTGGATGCTAGGCCACTAACTTCAGCTGGTGAAGTTCCCACCTCCCTCCAGGGATAGATAACTGACCTATCAGAGACTCTTATGAGCAGGACTAGAGTTTGAAAAGGTCTGCAGTCTGTTCTGACCACCCCTGACCTTTACTGATTCCATGTCTACCATGGCACTCAATGGTCCTCAGTGGTTCTGTGTGTACCCTGACCCTGGATGAACCCTCAATGGATGTGCCCTTCGCATCCTGGCCTTCAGTGATTCTATATCCATCACTAACCCTAAGTGAATCTGTGTCCACCCCTAACACTCAGTATATCTGTGTCCACCTCTGACCTTCAGTGGGTCTGTGTCCTCCCCTGGCCTTTGGTACAGTGCACATCCACCTTGAATCTCAGTGTGTGGCCACACTGGCCCCCAGCCTCTCATCTTCACACCTTGCCTGCCTTTCTTGCACAGGACATAGCATCTTTGGGGATACTTTTCTCACACACTGACAGGCAGGAGTGGACCTTTCCCAAGCAACTGTAAGAATTCCAGATCAGTGCTTCAGTTTCCCCAGCACTGTTAGCATCTCTGCCTCTAAACAGTCTGCTCACTGGTCAACATCCACGTTCAACAGTGTCATAAGTAGACAGTTGCCCTGACCCAGTGAGGGCTTCGACTCCTGGTGGAGCAGGAGACCTGGACTTGGTAGCTAATCACCAAGGCCCTCAGATGTGAGGCCTTGAGGCCTCTAGGGTTTTTGTTCAAAAAGGAGAGGCACCTGGGATCCAGGGAAGAGGGACCCTGAAGGCTTGCTAGAGCAGTGGGAGGAAAGGGGTTGTGTTCCTGGAACTGTGATGCCCTGCCCTCCCCCTCTGCTCACAGCTCCTCAGATTCAGTGTGGGCTGGACCCAAGTGTTTCTTCTCTGGGCACCAGAGGAAAAAATGATGATGTAAATAACTACTTCAGAGAGAAAAAAATGGTCCTAACAGTACATTTGCATACAAATACACCAGTTATACTCCTTTTCCTATGTGCTGGAACAGAATTAGCAGTTACAGCTATTCTGAAACACAATATTCTTAAAACCTGGAGGCATACAGCATGCAGAAATGCCTAAATATACACAGGGATGTGTGTGTTTGCATAAGCATATGTTTGCACACTTTGCATCTGTGTATATGTTTCCTGTGCATGTATGCATGCATGCCCATATGAGCATGTATGTATGTGTATCTATCTCTGTGTGCATGTGTGTTCATGTGTCTATGTGAGCATGTGTACATGTGTGTAGCCATCTGTGTCTGTATGTGTTGATGTGGCTTTATCTTGTGTCCATGTAATATGCATGTCCATGTGTCTATGTATCTATGTATAACTGTGTATTGGGGATAAAGTCTTCAACATATGCATTTTAAAGGAACATTTCATACCAAAACCGTAACACACACTGAATATGTTTGTGGATGACCAATTCTCTGTGGTTCTTAGCTCCTGTGTGTTAGAGTAGGAAACTCTATACTTCTGAAACAGAACACTGAATCATGGCACATTCAGAGATGGCCCCTGGATCTAAATTTGAAGGGCTTGCTTTCTGATGATGCCAACATCAACCCCACTGACACATGAGCTGTTACTTCTGGCCCAGGGTGCTGTTTATTATAGCTGCCTTCTGAAAGGCAGAGAGTGGCTGGTGCTTCTGATGAACTCAGACCCACAGTAAGATGCAGAATCATTGCAGCAGCATTTAATTTTTAAAAAACTGGCATTAGGGGAACAGTGTTAGGGACTTTGCAACCAAGTTTGCTGGAAAACCAGATTTTACTGAGGATTAAAACATATCCTTCCATGAAGAGGCTGAATGACTGACACATTTGACATTTCATAGATTCTGTTGTGGTGGCACCAGCGTAAACTGAACTGAGCACTTTTCTAACTCAGGGAGCCAACCAAGCTCACAGAGGACAGACTGAAGGTTCAGGATGTAGCAAAGCAGGGCCTATGAGTCCATGGGGGATACCAGGGGGTTGAAAGACAGTCTTCATGGAAAGAGGCAAGGAGGGGCAGAACAAGTGATCAGAGCACACAGCATAGAGGCTTCTCGAAGGATGTTCTGTCTGGCACAAGGACAAAAGCCAGATGTAGTTAGGACACTGGGATACATGGGCCATAAGGCCCATGAGTCTGACATGGGAAGTCACTATAACACTGGCAGGGTGGAGACCCTTTCCTAGAGCTGTGGATCACAGATCAAGAAACAGGCTGGGACCACAGGGCCAAGAGAGCACTTGCCATCTCTGTTTCTGTATGGAGAAGGGATCGCCTGGGAGGGAAGCAAGGTTTGGCAGAGAGGCTCGAGAGAACTGATCAGGAGAGTCATTCCTCCTGTTCTGGGTGACTAGGATCCTGAACACTGCAGGGGTGGAGGGTCAGGGTAATATGCAAAGCATCCCCCAGAAAGAGCTCTCTTCCAGAAATAAGAAGGATGGAGAAGACCAGGCCTTGTGTCTGAGCTAGAAGAGATAGTTCTTGTGTTTTCTGGTGTGATGTTCCCAAATATCTGTCTAATTTGTTAATGGAGGACAATGAGATAAGGAAGAGGAGCCAATTCGGAAAAGCTATTATGTTTTCATTTGTCTTGTCAGAACCCTGCACTGGGAGACTGCATTTGCAGTGATGACACTGTTAGGGGAAAGCACAAACCACAGTGGTGCAGTTAAACTGCTGACTGGAATAAATGTAAAATGTCCCTGAAATAGGAACTCTTAACCAGGGGTCAGTGCAGCTGTGAGTAATCCCACAGGGTCTCAAAGCCTCATGTTACCCAAGGCAGCCAGTGGTTGCATATGTCCGGTGACAAAGACACTGTTTCCTGCTTTCTCCAAGGGGTACATGGCCCTGTCCCAAACACAGAATTTGCCATGTCATTTCAGGAGTTTGAGAAGCACTTGCAGAAATCTCATGAGATGGCACCAGCTGCAAGGGGCAAATAGGATGAACCCCAAAATCCCCCACTTGGGAACTGCAGTTGAATGTATGGAATGTGCCTGCTGAGTGAGGGCTTACTGCCCGGAGAGAAGCAAGAGCCATATTTCTAGCCAAACTATTGCCTTGTACAGTCCTGATGTTACATAAATGGCAGGTAGTGTTATAATAAGATGTAAGACAGAATGTGGAGGGAGGAAGCAAAGGATGAGCATCCAACTATGTATCCCCCACGGTGTTATGGGGTGCCACATACTCTGGTTATTATCACTGAGTTTCATGTATAAAGAATCTGCATTCATGATGTGGGAAGTACCATGGTCCTTCAGAGAGCTCCAAGCCTCTTCTAACCTGCCCCACCTGTCTGCCTTGGGCGGGGGCAGGTAATTAACTTACAAATGCCTGATGCTTGCTGAAGCATAGAGCTTGGAGGCCCGTCCTCCTTCTACAGGTGCACATGTCCTTCACTGTCACTTCCAACTGCTGCCGGAGGACTTTAGGGAATAGCATTAGGAAGGGGTTGTATAGGTTGTCTGTGTGTCAACAGCAGCCCTATCCACTGCTTCCTGGGCAGAATGGGTGCCACCCTCTTCTCCAGCATGCTCCCTTCCGTCTGATGCCCGGATCGACCCCTGCACCTCACAATCTGCTCAGTGCTAAGCTGTCCCCGCCTGCCTGCCTGCCCTCCCTTCTTCCCCCTCCTCACTCCCCATCTTCCTCACCTGCCCTCCCCGCCCTCCCTCCCTTCCCCTCCTCCCTGTCCCCACTCCCTTCCTCCTCTCATCCCTGCTCCTTTCTCTCCTCATTCACCCTTCCTCCTCACTTTCCCCTCCTCCCTACAACGTCCTTTTTTGTCTTGTGTGCTCTTCTTCAGCATTTTTGGAGACTCACATGTGGACTTGAGAGGTCAGCAGTACAGGTGAAGACAGGCATGGAGTGGCCAAGCCTGGACCGCGCTCCTCCCCTCTCCATTCCCAATCTCCTTCCTGTGTGGTCTAGAGCCCCTTTCGCCCCATTTCAGCACACAGCCATTGGAGCACTCACAGTCAGATGTGCTTTTCAGAGAGAGGTGACTCCTTCCTATGGCCTTGCTGTCCGCCACCTGTACCCCCTCCCCGACCCCTGTCCCCTTCAACCTGCCACATCTTCAGGTTGAGTCACAGGTGCTTCGGAACGTGATTTGGGCTTCACTGCCTGCTTTCCTGCCTCAGCACAGCCCCCCGGTCTTGGGGGGATTGGAGCATAACTGCCCTTAAAGCTGGCGAAGAAGAAAGGCTATTTTCTCTTTTACAGTTTCTTCTGCTGTGTATTTCAGTGTTTCTCTAGTCTGTAGTTAAAATTTTCTTCAAGTCTAACCTGAGTCCCTCTTGTTGCAGTTTGTTGACTCTGTTACCATTACTGGGAATTTTCATTGAGATTCTAATTGTTGTTTTTCTTTCAACTCCCACACTGTTAGTACTATGTTTGGGAAGTGAGAAATCAGAAACTGTGAGTTACAGAACAAAACCCAAATGTTTGGCCACAATAGTCTAAAAGAAGCAAACTTCCACTGGGAAGTTGGTCCCACTGGCAGCCATAGCTGAGAAAGTCAGCACATTGTTTGAGCGAATGACTTCTACTCTATGGTGGGCATCCTAACCTCACACTGGGCTGTAGTCCATGCGGGCCATGCAGGAAACCTGCTCTCCACTCTTCTAAAGATTAGTAAGATACCCCATACGTATTTCAGGGGCCGGGGAATCCAGTTTCTCATGGGAAGCTTCACAAGACCCCTCACTCTCCCAGCCTGAGTTGCCTGTGGAAAGCTCCTACCCTGAGTCCTAGGGCATCATCCTTGGACATAGCCAGAGGCTGAGTGGGGAACATGGGCTCCCCTGCACCTGTCTCATGCCCTGCATTATGGTGTCATCAGGACTCAGCAACAGCAGAGAATCTGAAAGCATGGGATCAAGTGTGAAGGTTGCAGCAGAGGATCTGCCATCATACCAAGAACCAGGAAGATCTCAAAGTGAATGAAAAAAGAACCATCAGTAGGTACGGGATCAAGGTGATTGGACACTGGAATTACTGGACAGACTATCAGCTGCTGTTGTGAAAATGCCCCAGTGAGCAACCAGAAATGTGGTGGGGACATGAACAAATGGAGTCTCTGTGAAGAAATAGAAGACATAAAGAAAAAATAACTGGAAATTTCAGAACTGAAAAATACAAGAAATGGAAGGGAAGTCCCCAGGGATAGGCTCGGTGGTGGTAGGTGCAGACAGATCTGAGTCAGCAAACTAGAAGAGAGAATGGTAGAAGGATCTAATCTGAGCTTGTTCTTCAGCTAAAACAAAAACATAGTGACACCCAATGCTGGCAATACCAGAGGCCCATCTTGCCTACATGCTAGTGGAATGTAAAAGCATCCAGCTACTCTGAAAGACAATTTGACAGTTTCTTTCAAAAATAACCTTGCAACAGGCAGCCAATATAGGAAAAAAATGATAAATCAGACTTTGGTCATATGTAAAGCTTTTGCTCTCTCATAAAAGTCAAATCCTGGAGATAAGCAAAATGCTCTTTAGCTTGTAAATGGTTGAGCAAACTATAGTTTGTCCAGCCACTCAGTGATGAGGAAGGTGCCATGTGTACAGCACACCAGATCATCTCCAGGAATTCTGCAGAGTGACAGCAGATCTCAAGATAATCAGACTCCATGAGTTCTGTATACAGCATCCTCAAATGGCTAGACTGTAGGCCTTGAGAGCAGCTTGGTGGCATCAGAGGTAAAAGGCGGATGTGCCAAGGTGTGGAGGTGGCAGGTGGCAAAAGCATGCTAGTGGGCTGGGTCAGTCAAGCTGTGCCCTGTCACGTTTTGCTGAGGAGAGTGGCCTGTGGGTTTGCAGGACCTGCCTGTCAAGGGTACTGGGGTGAACCTGCCAGGGTCGGTGTTAGGACTGATGACTGCATGTGAATCTGCAGGAACATATGTGCAACTTTAAAACTCTCCAGGGAAATGATAGGCAGCTCTGCTCACACCTTGCCTTATGCACAAGAACTATTAACCACTAATATCTTCATGTCTTATAGATTTGGAGATTATATCCCATAAATCATAATAAAAAAAACAGCTGTCAATTTCTCTGTCAAATCAGGGCTAAAAATTGATCTAATTAACAAGATTTCAGTCCTGCTAATTACATTCTCTTGTATGTATATGAAAAATAAACACTTTGTAACTTGTGTCACTTTGACACAGAAAATAAATTCATTTTAAAATAAAATAACCAAACTCATACATGAACTAAACAATCAGAAAGAAACTGTAGTAATATTGTTATACCTCATAATTTTATAAGAAGCATCTCCTGAGTCATATTTTACTTAAAATTGTTTACTTTTAAGCCAGGTATGGTGGTACATGCTATAATCCCATAATCCAGTAGTGGTAGCACTTGGGAGGCTGAGACAGGAAGACTGACACAAGTTCAAGGACAGCCTGGACTACAACACTGGGAGACCTTGTCCCAAAGCAATAACAACAACAAAATAATAAATAAATAAAATTATTTCTTTATCTCCTTTATCAATCTATAAGTAATTATTTCCTCAATTCATATGATACTTTTCTTGTGAGAACAAGTAATATTGAAAACTAACAATGAAATATCTCAGTAAGTGATAAACCCTGGCTTCCTTGGTGGTCAGACACTTTTTAATTTTAAATAGATCTCAGTTGCAGTCATTCACACAAGTTGACTGGTTGGGAGAAAATGTGTCTTATTGAGGTCACTTTTTCTTGCCATGTAGCCTGTAAACCTGTAAGAACCTAGACCCCAGGACCTTGTCTCTGCCTGATATAAAAAAGAAACAGTGGAGGAATCTGGGATGTCTCCCAGAGAGCCTGCAGGATGTCACCCATTCTCCTTGAGCCAAATTTATGAAGATACCAGAGCCAACACAGCAAACAGCCTATTAAAAGCTTTATCGGGGGCTGGTAAGATAGCCTAATCAATAAAGTACTTACCATCAAGCACAAGGATTTGAGTTCAGTTCCCAGAACTGACATAAAAAGCCAGGCATGTTTGTAGTTCCAGGCCTGGGGAGGCAGAGACAGTAGATCCTTGGGGCTTTCTGGCCATCCCGCCTACCTCTGAACTGTAGGCTGGGTGAGAGTCTCAAAACACAAAGTGAACAGCACCTGAAGAACAACAACTGAAGTTGACCTCTGGCCTATGCAGACCTGTACACACATGTACCCACACATGCACACATAAAGCTTTATTTGACTGGACAGCCTCTAACATCTCAGCAAGATAATTCTTCAAATCCTGAAATGGTTGGGTTCTAATTTCGGAGCCTCCTTGGAGCAGTACAGGTTGGTGTGATGGGTCTTCCGACATCTTAAACCTGCCCCAGCCATGATCATTCCCCTCCTAGTATGGCTATTTTAACAGTTGTTCACCTGAGACTGGGAGAGTTCTGGCCCTTGGCAGCATGACATTGGGTAGGATGCTGTTTGCATCAACTCTGGGAGTGGCAGGTGTGGACCAGCTTCCTTGCTCCCATCACTTGATTTGAGGAACACTTCTGTGAAGACCTCACAGTGCCTCTGGAAGCTTCCATGTATCTCCTGGGCAGTGGGGCTGGCATTGGGTGAACCTGTGGTCTAGAAGCCACTTGAGCTGCCTTTACCCAAGAAGGGATGTCTGTGTTCATGGCTGGATAATCAGGTGACATCACAGCAGCTTGACATCCTGTGTGTTGGTGCCTGAGCACACACTGGCTAAGTCTTGTCGTTTAACTTAGCCCTGCAGGTGGTTCTGTATCCAACAACGTCTCTTCATCCCTGCCTCACCCAGAGGCTTGATGACACTGGTGACAGTGTCCACCTTTCTCACATGAGACTGTTGTTTCCTAGACACCAGTCACTAGGCTGGACTGGTTCACCGTACCAGCTTCTTTTAGGACGGGCTGGTGCTGTACCATCCAAGCCAGGCTCTGAGATAATGACAGACTGAGGTTAAGGGTTTCATTTAAGCCACAATTTAATGTAAACTGCTTGGGCAGGAGGGACACTGGTAAACAGAACCACAGAATGTTATGGATGCAAGCTGTGTGTGCCAGCCTCACTGGTGGAGGTTTTATGCAAACCAGAATGCAATATCTTCACCATGAGAAAGACCAGTCTGGAGCAATTCAATCAGAGGAGCAAATTCAGGCTGCCTATGGCTCATCTCTGCTGGTGTCCAAAGCAGCACACTTACCAAGTTTAGGTTTCCTTCTGCTTGGAATGAAATGTTTTTATTCACCCTTTAGCTTCAGATCAGTTCCTTGGGATTCTGCAACAGAATGCCACAAATCAATTGCTCCAAATAACAGAAACTTACTCTTCAAGTTCTAGAAGCCCTGAGGCCAGCATCTAGGAGTCAGCCAGGCCAGGCTGTCTCTGCAACCTTCAGAGAGGTTCCTTCCTACTTCTGCAAGCATCTGGTGGTGGCCACCGACCCCAGGCTTGTAGCTACCCCCGTCTCTGCCTCATCCCCACATAGCATCTCTCTGTATCTTACAAGTCCTCTTCTTATTAGGACATCAGTAACTGGATCAGGACCCTCCCTAGTGACCTGATTTTGGTATATCAGCAAAGATCCTCTTTCTAAACAAGGCTTCATTAACAGGTGTCCAGAGTTCAGACCTCTGTACCTTTTGGAGGACACAGTTCAACTCACAACTCCCCAACTCGGGCAGTGGCCAGGTAGAGAAAGGATATGGGCCTGTGGCCTGTGGGGAATCACCTGCCTCTTTTGTTTGTCACTGCAAGATTGCCCTCAGCTTCCTTTCATCATAGACTGCAGAGTCTTCCTTCAAGAGGTGGGGCTCTGCCCTCTTCCTGAGTGACCTTGGGCAGGTTAGCAGACCTCTTGGTGTCTTCTTTCCTTAAGCATTAAATGTGGAAATGGTGATCGGACCTCAGAAGGGTATCAGCTGCTCAGTGGATGCACTTGGTGTAATAACAGCACACTGCAAGGCATCTGCTGAGTGCTCTGTGACTGTGGAATGAGTAAAGACAGCCACAAAGGATGGCACTTCACCAACAAAGGAACACTAACTCTGGCCCTCCTCTGGCTCTGACATTGCTCACCTGCTTTGCTCCGTCTTTCCTTCCTCTGGCAGTCCTCCTCATGAGAGAAGTGTGGCTCTAGCCTCAGTAATTCCTCAGCTCCTAAGGCTCCTAAGTTCATGTTGAGACATGGTATGCACCACCTTCTACAGTGGGGTGTTTTGAGTGGACTCTCCATCTGTGGTCTGTGATGATGGGGGTGGGGAGGGCGGGCACAGGTATGCCATGTCTGCACTCTACAGAGTCCACCCTTGTACTCCCAGCTCCCTTGAGCCTCCACCTCCTGTCACACTCTCATGTACACATTTGCACACTCATGTATTCATGAACCCATAGACACATGCATGCACTCACCCACAGACACACGTGTAAGTAAAGGAAATTCACTTAACAGGCTCCTTCCCCATCTCTGTGATCCCACTGTTAGTTCTCCCAACCCATAGGCAATTTGATTTTGTGGAAGACTGAGTTGTTCTAATCCTAAAATATTTGGTAGAACTCTCGATAAAATCATTTGCTTGATTTTTTTAAATTACTGGTTCCATTTCGTTAGTGATTGCATATGCATTCGTTGCTTCTATTTTCTTTTGTTGTGCTTTTCTGAAATGGCCTGTGGCTCTGCTGCCTCAGCTAGTCTTGAACGCCTGGTCTTGAGTGATCCTCCTGCCTCAGCTATGTCTCACCACACCCAGCTGGGCTTTCTGTTTCTGCAATCAGTTTCTCATACTATACATTTTTGTTTTAAGATATTCTTAGGGCTGGAGAGATGGCTCAGCGATTAAGAGCACTGACTGTCCTTGCGGAGGACCCAGGTTCAATTCCCAGCATCCACATAGCATATAATGACTGTCTGTAACTCCAGTTCCAGAGGATACAACATCTTCTTCTGGCCTCCAAGGACATTGCACAACACAGATGCACTTACACATCTGCAGGGAATACACCCATACACAGGAAATAAAATTAATAAAATAAAAATTTTAAAAGACTTTCTTTTTTTTCTTCCTCCAGGAGCATAGTGCTCGTTGTGTTTCCTCATGGTTTCTCTGCTGGATTTGTGGCCATGTCTTCTTTTGGGGTCCAGCATTTCATTTCTTTTTTCCTGATTAACACTTTAGTTTTTCTGTCTGGTTAAAAACTAAAGCTTAGTTTTACTTTCACGCTTCTTCACACTTTACAGTGACAGACGCTTTTAAAATACTTTGTGATTAGCTTTCTCCTTAATGCTATTAAGCTTAAAATCTTCATAATATAAATCTTCCTTCCCAGAGTTTTATGGTTGGTTTTTGTTAAACATAGATAAATGCACTTGTACATGTATATGTAGGGGCCAGAGGTGGATGTTTGGTGTCTTTCCTCAATTGCTCTTTACCTTTTTTTTTTCTTTTTTTTTGAGACAAAGTCTCTCACTAATCTAAAGTTCATCAATCTGTCAAGATTGGCTGGCCACTGAGCTTCAGGGATCTGCCTGTCTCCCGGCCACTCATCTCACATAGCACTCAGGTTATAGGCAATAATTGGCATGCCTAGCTTTTTATAAGTTCTGTGGATCTGAACCTAGGTTCTCCTGCTTGTACATCAGGCATCTTAACCACTGAACCATCTCCCCAGCCCCTACTCTGAATTTTATGTTGGAAGCCAGGAGATACAATAACCCAGAAGGAATCCCAACAAACTCTGGACAGGGAACTGTCCAGTCTGCTGAGGCATGAATGGAGGACTCCACTGCAGCCCCTGCTCTCAACATCATGGAGTATGTAATCCCAAGATAAAGGCCATACCACATGCTAGCCCAAGAGAACAGGCTGTTTAGATCTTGGCCAGAAGGCTAAGAAGCAACCTAAGGCTTTAAAAAATGTGTGTGTGTGTATGTGTGTGTGTGTGTGTGTCATTGTACACATACTAACAGATACAGAGGGCTGTGTCCAGAGTGTTCTAAACATTCACACTACCTTTAATCTTCACAAATTGCCTTAAGGTATGTGTTCACTTGTTTTTACTGCTGTGACAAAATGTCTGACAGAAACAACTTAAGGGAAAAAGGTTTTTCTCTGGCCCAAAGTTACAGAGGTTTGGATACATCATGAGTAGGCAGGTATGGTGGAGCAGAGCAGCTCACAGCATGGTGGCCAGGAAAAAGAATACAGGAAGACCAGGGCATGATGAAATTCCCAAGAACATTCTTCTGATGACCTTCTAACAAGGCTCCACCTCCTACACATTACCACCTTCCAGTAATGCCAGAGTCCATCAGGAATGAGTCCATTGATTACTTTAGAGCCCTCATCATCTAATTATTTCTGGAAATGTCCAACAGGCACACACAGGTGTGCTTCACTATTTCTTAGGTGCTTCTAGAGCCAGCCAAGTTGACAGTCATCATACCTTACAAGATAGGTATGATTAAACAGGTAGCCACAAAAAGATGATGGTTCGACTTTTGACACTGCAAATCCACTGTGGTGTGAAAGCCACAAGCTCTCAGGGGGAAACTGTATTTTAATGTACCTTAACTGTTAAGAATGACCCCCACAACCATTACCTATGATATTCAACATTTAATAATAAAATGGCCTTTGTGTTAGATGACTTTGCCCCACTATGGGCTGGTGCCAATCCCTGAGCACTTACTCTAATTTAGGTGAGGCTAAACTGCCTTATTCATGTATCAAGTGTGCTACATACATTTTCAACTTCTTTATGATGGGCTCATATGTAGCCCCTGCGGGTAAAGGAGCATCTACACTGACATTTAGCCAGGTCTATGGGTGTGGCAAGGTTAAATCACTTTTTCAAGGTCATATGGCTAGTAGGCCGGGAGTCCAGGCTTCACCTGTCTTTGACTAGATCGTCAAATATCCTTAGAAGACTTGGGTTGTAGCTATAGTTGTAGAGACTCTTAAGTCACCATAGTTTACATAAGTAACTTTTAATTACCAGCAACAAGCTATGCTCCTTCACAGGGGCCTCGTTTCAAGGAAGTGCTCTCCATTTTCATAAGTGCAGTGCCCCAGGGAGAAGATAATGTCAGCATTGCTGCTTCTGATAATGTGACATTAATCTCCAGCAGTGCTGAAAGATACTGGCTCTGAAATATTCAACTCCCTCCAGAACATTCTGTGTCCAACTTGATCTTTGCTTTATGTCCGTGTTATCAAATCCATCCAAAAAGCCCAGGGCTGCCAGAATGTATTTAAATGCAAAATTAGACCCCAATCAACCAAGGAAGGAACTGTCCACGATAGGCCCACATCCACAGACTGACTGAACTGCACTTGACTGGGAGGGCTTTGAGTACAATCTTTCATCCTTGAGAGGGTCAGGGACCTTCTCCTTTCAGAATTTTATGTCCCTGACAGTCTCTCGTACCTCCCTGAGTTTTGCTGCATTCCTCCTCACAGAAGGGCTGATAGCCATGGATGGCATATCATATCTGGTGTCCTCAGAGCAAGGGTGATGCTAAAGAAAGCCAGAGCTGGATTCTCAACCTGTTGACAAGGAAAGTAAAATAAGCAGAGGCCCATGGCTGAGCTAGCAGGCTTTGCTGTCCTGGTTTAGAATCCTTGATGAGTCGGGTGTTTAGGGACTCCCCTTGTTCCCTGAAGGACTCTTATTGTTTCTTCTGGGGTATTCCTTGGGTCCCCTCCCTGGATAACCTGTAGAGCAGAATCAGGAATGAACATACCAAGCTGGCTTTCATCCTTCTGACACCCCATATGGTCCTGGCTCCTAATGCCACCGTGACCATCATAGAAACTCCAGATCTAGCCAAGCATCTTGAGGCAGAGTTATGGAGCTATCTCTGACCAATGATACTCCAGTTCCCCACAGGCCTCAGGGAGATTGACAGTCATTAGCCACCTTTTACACACAGGTCACTTAATAGCTTTGAATTTCACAGATAGAATTCCAAATTCCTATTGTCAGCTTGGGTTCTGAGGCTTACAACCTCATTTTTTACTGAGAACCAGGCAGAGAAATATCATGACTTTCTTTATGGGTAGATTTTCTTTCTGAGGTCCCTTTTACCACAGATGTGGCTACAAAGTCTTTAATTTTTCACCTCATGCTGTGAGAGTCTAGCAATTGCCTTTTGCAACCCAACTGTGTCCCTGAAGTGGTTAGATATGTGGGTCTGTCTTATTAAAGTGCCATCTAGTTACTAAAAATGTTTGTTTCTGCTCCTGTGAGGAGAACTGAGCATGTTTTCTTCTGTCCAGCAGTTCTCTGCCTTTACTGGACTTTAGGTAGAGTTGCCCATTTTATTTTTCTACAGAGCTGTCAGCGTTTCATTGATTACAGTACCTGTAGATGTCTGCTTTGTTCCACACACAGAGGGTGGGTAAGAACTTCAGAGATTTCACAACTTTGCAATCTTAATTCAAAAAGAAGTTGGCTTGAAAACACTTATACCATATAATTACTGTTCGTGTTTTAAGATGTATATTCTGGGGGAAGAAAACTCATTACAGCCAAAGTTTTTCACTGATTATCCAGTTATTCTTATGGTTATTCATCCATCCACATGAACATTTGGAGTCTGCCTGTGCTGACAGAGGGAGCCAGGCCATTCTGCCATGGAGGCAGAAGTGGGGGTGGAAGCCAGGCAGATACAAAGATGTGCTGTCCCCATGAAAGAGGCCGGGATTTTCCCCTGGGTAGAATGCTGATCTTGGCTCTGATTTTGGCAGGTGAAGAGAATGTACTGCACTTCCACTGAGGCTTGCAAACTCGGGTCCTGAAGGATTCAAAGGGAAACCTCAGCAGTACCAGGGTGACTGCTCTTTAATTCCAGAAAGAAAGTTGGTTGCTGACTCTTGTGCTCTGGCTTGATGGGGAGGCCGAGGCACTGATGTACACTTGCTGGAGGCACATCACCAGGGCATCAGGGACATGGGTGTGACACCTTGGGAGAGCCCCACCTGTAACCAAGGACAACTCAGGTCCTGAGGCATGGCCAATGGGCAGGACTACACACAAGCCAGAGTACTGGGTTCACTTGCTGCCCTTCCTGGACAAATCAGGACAGCTATCCTTCATCCTCTGCAGTTTAAAATGCATCCTGTCTTTCTGTTCAGTAGTAAGCTGTCTCCAAACCAAACAGCAGAGGCTGGAACTCAAGCAGCAATTAGTGAGTCGCCACAGCAGATGGCTTTTGAGGTAATGAAAACCTCTAGCCCTAACACTTCCAGATTTCTCAATGTTGTGAGCCATGGCTCTGCTCTGGAAAGACCCACAGCTATGCTTCTTTTCTCTGGGAACTCCATCCTTGTAGTGTAGGACAAGTGGAAAGCTTTGGCATCTTGTGGCTGGCACACAGAAATGAAAACAAATAAGTCCTGGAAGAAGAAACTTGGAGGTCACAGAATACTCATTCCCAGCAATTATTGGAAAGTCCTCTCTCCCAAGCCTCACAAAAGCACCTTTTCTTATTCAAAAGCAACTTCCAAATTCCTAGATTCTACTGCAAGCATGTGTATATAAGTTACTTTTCTCATTGCTTTGATAAAATACATGACAAAAGCAACCTGAGGCAGAAAAGTTTTATTATGACTCACAGTTTGAGGGTTCAGCTCCTCCTGGCAGGGAAAGTGTGGGGCAGGAATGAGAGGATTCTGGTCATATTACATTCACAATCAGGAAGCAGAGAGAGGTGAATGCTGGTTCTCTGCTTGCATTCTCTGTTTACTCGGTTTGGAACTCTAGCCCGTGGAATGGTGCCATCCACCTTCAGGGTGGGTGTTCCCACCTCAGTGAAACCTCTCTGGAAATAGACCTAGAGATGTGACTTCCAGGTGTCCCAAATTCCATCCACTTGACAATCAAGATGGATTTCACAGTGTGCAAACCACACTTTGTTGGCCTTCTCTCTGATTCCTTCTCTTAATCTACAACTTTTCCTATAGGCAACGGATGAATCACACCTGGGCCCAGAGGAGTCTCTGAACCACACATTGAACACCCACGTGGACATGCGTGTTTTTAATTCCTAAGTTCCTATGTTGCCCTGGTGAAAGGTAAGGTCTTAGTGTGAATGATCAAAGGCAATGATTTTCAAATAGTGTGTTAAGCACCGTAGTTCAAATGCATAGTCCTGGATTTCACCTGGACAGACTCAGAATTTTTTTTCAATTGAAATAAAATTATATAACATTATACTTACCATTTTAATAATTCTAAAGTATGCAGTTCTGTCAGAATTTTTTCAATACATTAACAGTGTTGTACAACCATCCCCACTGTGTCGCTTGTAGACTGGGCTACTTCCCTAACCCTTTTGTTTGGTTATAACCAAGCTAATGGGTGCAACTTGACATCTCCCTGTATGCTGGATGCAAGTCACTACCTGCTGGCCCCCAGGTATCTGATGAAATGCTGACAGTTTATCCTAATGAAGATCCCCTGAATACACAACAAGCTGCTTCTCTCACTACTTTCAAAATGCTCTCTTGTCCTTTGTCTTTAGATGGTCAATGGGGCATGCCAGTGTGGATCTCTGACTTTACCTCATTTGGAGTTTCTTGATGTATAGATTAATGTTCTTCATCAAATTTGAGGATTTTGTTGTTTGAGAATTTCATACATGCATATAATGTGCTTTGATCGAGTTCAACCCCCATTCCCTCCCTTAAGTTTCTCTCCTGTTCCTGCCACCTCTTCCCTTCCAATTTCATGCATGTTTTTATACTCACCGAGTTCACTTAGTGCTGCCCTGTGAGCATGGACACAGGGCCATCTTGCAGGTCATGAGTAGCCTCTTAGGGGCTGCATCCCTGAAGAAAGATGACTCTCAAATTTGGAGATTTAAAAAAATATTTTTAATGTGGATAAGTGTTTTGCCTGCACATATATAAGTGCATCACATGCATGCCTGGTGTTTATAGAGGGCATTGGACCCCTGGAACTGGAGCTAAAGATGTGTGTTAGCCACCATGTGGGTGCTGGGACCCAAACCTGGATCCTCTGTGAGAGCAGACAGTGCTCTTAACTGCTGAACCGTCTCTCCAGCCCCATCAAATTGAGAGATCTTTGGAACATCAGTTTGTCAAGCATTCTTTCCACCCTCGGGTCTCTTTTTGCCTGTTAGCCAAGGGAGCTGGCTTTTGAGGGCAGCTCTGCTCGCTGTTCTTCAGTTTCCTCTCCATGCCTTAAGAGGGCGCTCTCGTGGGGACCTATCTTCACCTTAGGATGCTGTTTGAAGCCTGCCCAAATCTGTAGCTGGAATCCATTCTGGAAGTTTCCATTTTATAGTTAAACTTTTCATTTCCAAGATTTTATCACTTCCTTTATATAACTGTCTCCTTACTGGTATGATTTGGTGAGATATCATCCTCATAATTCCTTTATGTCTTCAGGCATGCCTTGTTTTAACTTTTTTGTTTGTTGGCTTTTGATTTTTGTTCTTGAGATAGGCTCTCATACTGTAGCCCAAAGCGACCTGGAACTCACTATGTAGCCCAGACTGGTCTCAAACTTGTGGCTGTTTTCTTTGTCTCAGCCTCTTGAGGAACATTGCAGACATGTATCCCTATCCCAGGCTGTCTTGAACATACTAAATTTAGTTTCTATACAGTCTTGTCTGGGGAAACTGATGTCTAGGCTTCCATGGGACAGTTCATTTTAGTTCTTTTCCATTGTTGAGGTCACCCATTTTTATGCTTCATATACTTTGTAATTGTTGTTTTTGTTGAAAACTGGACATAAGTGCAGCTTTGGAAATCAGATCCCCACCTGGGAATTTGTTTGTTTGCATAGTCTGTAGTTTACTGGACTGATTTTAGAAAGTGTATGCCTTGTCTTGTGTGGCCATGATGTCTCTATTCCATTAGCTTAGCAAGTGATTAGGCACAGATTCCTGAAAGAAAAAGCAAACACAATCTTTGCAGATGGGCCATGTGTGCTGGGGCCTCGCCAACACTCAGCCAGGCAGCCTCTCTTCCACTCACCCACTTCTGTAACTGAAGGTCAGTTTGGGAGACCCCTAGAGACTTTTCTAGTCTTTACCGAGTATACACATGGTCCCAGGATGTGAGCAGCATCCTAAATCCCAGAGAATTTTCCAAGTCTTAGTTCCTGAAGCACACCATCCCCAACCTGTCCTCTAAAGCTCTTGCTTGTCTTGTTGCCTCAGACAACAGCTTTAAAATGTGCTCCTATGAATGCCTGTGACAGACGTTCCTAAGCTGGCTGCTTTACCACTTAGGTCTGTTTCTGGTATGAGAGATAAAGGCAAAGCCTTTGGGTCAGTCTTCCTGGAGCTGCCAAGCAGGATTTGGGAATGATGGCCTCTGGCATGTGAGGTCTGTCCTTCCAGTACAGGTACCCAAAGTGTGGGCTGTGGTTCTCAAGGCCATCATTGAGCTGGGAGCACAGGGTAGACAGAGAGTGAGTTCCCTGAGCTAGAAGCAGAGGGTAGATAAGGGATGAGTCCCTTAAGCTGAGATCAGAGAGTGGTCATGGAATGAGTTCCCTGAGCTGAGATCAAGGGGTAGCTATGGGGTGAGTTCCCTGAACTTAGGAGGTGGATACAGAATGAGTTCCCTGTGCTAGAAGGAGGGTGGACACAAGGTAAGTCAGTCACTGCAAAGTCATTGTTACTGAGACTCAGTTACTTTTTCTTAAGTTCCTCATGGTCACTGGAAGCTTTTGGTTAGTTCCCAAAGTTCCACAAAAGTTGGCCCTGAAAGTTTTTACCTGTTCTCACGTTGCCTTAAATTAGGGATGGATTTTAGATTGCTTTATTCTGTAATTTGTCTGTCACACAGTGTGCTATGGTTAGTGCTGAGAAAATAATTTCCTACCAAGTATGCTGGCGATTTTGATGTTTTGGCCTGTCTCCCACTATGAAAACACTGAGGGGGGCCATGTCCTCCAGGAGACATCCAGGATGTCCTTACTGGCAGGGAGCTCCATCCTGAACCAACCGGGACTTGCCTGTCTTCCTTACTCTGTGCAGCTGTTACCACCGCTCTGAGAGCCTGTGCTAAATTTCTGGCCTCTCCATTCCAGGGAGTAAAGAGTCACCTTAACTGTACATTGGAGGGTAGGGATGCTCTTTAGGAAAAGGGGCAGTAGAAGTCTCCTTACAGTCAGTCTTTGATGTTAGTAATGTACTTTACCCCTCTTATTTTTTTAATAGAATCTTCTAGAAAAAGTGGGTCCTTCACAGAAAAAAATGTACATGCTAAGAGTTGGTGTATATACCTAAAAAGCTCACAGATCATCTGAAGAATTTCTGGGGATGCCAAAGAACACCTGTGACTTAGAAACCAAGGCTGACTGAAGAATCAGGCACCACCATGGGTTTCCATCTCTCTTGATTGGTGGTTCTCAACCCCAGCTGTGCAGCAAAATTGCCTGGAGGCTTTGTTCCAAGCAAAGCAAACCACTTCCATCATAGAGATGTCAAAGATGCATAAAACAAAGAGAGGCCTGGCACAATGCAACCTACTGGAAGATTCAGGTGGTTTCCTTTGTGACCACCAGTGCCCCAGACCCCTCCTCATCTGGAAATATCCACTGAGGCCTTCTAAGGAAAACTGCCCCAGTTTCCTCACATACCATGAGCATATCTTTACATCTTCTCTTAATTCATACACAGTGCTCAGTGCTTATCATTTACTTAAAATTTTTTATTTAATTTTATATGTATAAATGGTTTGCCTAAATGTATGTTAAATGTACCCATTGCCTGCAGAGATCAAAAGAGGGCGTTGGATCCCTTGGAACTGTAGTTTCAGATGGTTGTTAGCCACCATGTTGGGGCTGGGAACCAAACCTGAGTCCTGTGAAAGAGCAGCCAGTGCTCTCAACTGCTGAGCCATCTATCCAGCCAGTCATTTACTTTAAATGAGTTTTATAATTGGTTGCTTCTAATCCAAGTCTAAAGCAGTGTCCATGTGTTACATTCGGTGGGGTTTCTTAAGTCTGTTTTTAATCGATAGCAGTTCCCACTCTACCTCTTTTTCCTCCTTGACCTTATCTGAAGGGCAGTTAGCTTTGTTTTTAAATACTCTAGTGACCAACTCAGGGCAGACCCAGACATGGGTCTGTTAAAAAAAAAAAAAAAAGAAGAAGAAGAAAAGAAAGAAAGAAAGAAAAAAACTTCTACTAGATACATGGCACAAAGTTGGAGAATGTGTCCCTGTTCTAGAGTTCTTAACTTCCACTCACGACCCCTTTTGCATTGAGAAATTGTACACGCTCCAGCTCTCTATGCACTGAAGTAAGTAAGGTCTCCATGTAACTGCTGGAAAGCTGGAGGGATCCCAAATCAGGTCTAGGTGGAGCCCGCAGGAATGCCAGAGATAGGGAGGTGGACCAGAAATAGAAAGTCCCTGGTCCCTCTGCCCTTGGATCCTTGGCTAGGCCGGCTTCTCCACAGCCTGCAGCCCTAACGCCCTCTTCGCTCTTGCAGGTCCAGTCTCCTGATCGCGGCCCTGCGCCGGCACCTCGGCGCGCAGTCCTCCCGCGCGGCCAGCATATGGGGCCATGGCCCTGCTCCCGGGGCACGCGGAGGCCCCCTGCCCGGAACCCGGCGGTGCAAGCCGAGGAGGCCGTGCGGGCCGATCGGCCCGGGCGCGGCACGTCATCATCAACGTCGGGGGGTGCAGAGTGCGCCTGGCCTGGGCCGCGCTGGCCCGCTGTCCCCTCGCACGCCTCGAGCGCCTGCGAGCCTGCCGCGGCCACGACGAGCTGCTGCGCGTGTGTGACGACTACGACGTGAGCCGCGACGAGTTCTTCTTCGACCGCAGCCCGTGCGCCTTCCGCGCCATCGTGGCCCTGCTGCGGGCGGGCAAGCTGCGGCTGCTGCGCGGCCCGTGCGCGCTGGCCTTCCGCGACGAGCTGGCCTACTGGGGCATCGACGAGGCGCGGCTGGAGCGCTGCTGCCTGCGCCGCCTGCGCCGCCGCGAGGAGGAGGCCGCCGAGGCGCGCGCCGCACCGACCGGCCGCGCGGCGCAGGGGAGCCCGGAGCGCGCCCTGGGGCCCGGGCGGCTGGAGCGCGGCCGAAGGCGCCTGCGGGATGTGGTGGAGAACCCGCACTCGGGCCTGGCGGGCAAGCTCTTCGCCTATGTCTCGGTGGCCTTCGTGGCGGTCACAGCCGTCGGCCTGTGTCTGAGCACAATGCCTGACATACGCGCAGAAGAGGAACGGGTGAGCATGGGTACAAAGCTCGAGCAGAGGTGGGAGCCGGGATCCCGGAGATGCGGGCACCTGGGCCACGTCTGGTGTCTATTGGTATGCAGCCGGTCAGAGGAGTGCATGCCCACTAGAGATCATGGATGTGCACTGTGCCCCCTGCAGTAGCTAGAGCTTTAGGCTCCACGCCCTTTCTCCCTCATACCGGTTGTGTGGTCAGGAGGGAGGTTCCTTCCAGTGAGCCGAAGCATAGGTCTCTGAACTAAATTTTCAGGACTGGGAAGCACTGCATTTATGCTGGAACCTTCTCTGAATCTCCAAGTGACTGGACAAGGTAGAGCTAAAAATGCCCAGTATCTCGAGGGTCCAGAGAATTGTGTGGCACAAATTTGGACATTGCAGGGTTAGGTAGCCTTTATTTATGGAGACCTGGGGACTCTGGTCTCAACTGACTGCCCTGTTCCTTACCCCCTTACCTGCGTTCCTGTCCTCCAGTCTAAGAACACCAGCGTGTGAAATGTGAACAGAAGCGTCATTTGTGGTTAGCCAAACACAAATGCTTTGTCTTGTTTGTCCCAAACAAGAGGAGACAAAAAAAAAAAAAAACGAAAACAACTTAGCCAGCATTTATACACATTGACCATAATGGAAAGTTCTGGAAACGATTAGGAAAGGCCTGTTATGGTGCAGACTGAGATCTGTGGTTTGGGTGTTGGGATTCCTGGAGAAGACATATTGCTGTTTTTGAATGTAGCCAGTGCTGTTCCAAGTCCTGCCAGCCCCTCCCTGAACTCCTCCACCCCCACCCCTCCCAGCAGAGGCTCCTGGACTTCCTCACACTGACCCTGCTTCCCTGGGCAGAGCTGTTCAGGCCAGCTCTCCCAGTCCTATAGTGTCCTCGGGTTATGGTCAGAGTTCACCTGGTGGGGTTAACTCATTGTTCAGAGAAATGGTGTAAAACAATTGATCAAGAATACAGAATATGGAAGTCCTAACTAGAGATTAAATTTAAATGTAAATTTTAGGAAATTGCTTTGGCTTGCTTCATTACTGGGTGTCCCATGCCTGAGCTGTCATTTCCAGTGGTCTTATGTAGTCCTGAGTTCCTGGTTCTGCTTCTAAAACAGTACTTGAGGCCAGGAGTGTAGTTCAGTGGTAGAGTACTTGCCTAACTTATGCAAAGTCTTGGTTTGATCCCTAACACTGGAGTGAGGAGGTGGGAAGACAGTCAAAGTGTTGGATTTCTAAGTAGTAATTACGCCACAAAGTATTCAGGAGAGAAAACTCATTTGTGACAGATTAAAGAACAGAAGTCAGGACTGCCTTGGCAAGTAAAGGCCTAGGAAAACTCAAGTCCCAGATCCGCTAGGAGCATCCACTGGTCTCCCATTTCCCCAATCTGTGCACCCTTCCAAGCAGTCTTCCTAACTCATCTACCAATTAGAAAATTGTAACCTCCTGTGGGGACGAGGGGGTCTATCCAGGTGTGTCCAAACTGCTAGACTGCAAACTCACATGGTCTTTTGGAAAGCTGTTGGGCAACAGAGAGCTGACAGAAGATGGTTCTGTTGAACCCGTCTCAAGGATATGGGCGAGCTTTGAGATTTGCTCCCTGGCACGTTGATGACAAAGAGAGCTTCCAGTGGTCCAGTTGGGGCTATCTAGGTAAATTTCTTCTGTCCACTGCTTGGGATGTAGGGAGCCATGAAATGTTAGTAACGTATCTGGAAAATTGCTCGGCCTAACGTAACTAAACAATGCACATCACCCTGACAGTGAGATCCTGGCTTCACTGCAATTAGGATCAGTGTCTCTAGCTCGTGGCCCCTGATGCCCAACTACTCGGGTAAGGAGTGAGTATAAATCTCACTTACTTGCCAGCATTTTTGGTGGTAGCTGTTCAAACACTAGTTTCTCATAAAAAGTATTTCTGACCTGATGTTTGAGAGGTTTCTGGATATAAAATGTCTCAGGTGGGTTATATAGTGGGAAGCTTTAGCTCCCCCACAACATATTCTGTAGCATACCTTGGGAGACCTTAACCCTGAAGCTGGCCAGAATCTCACTCTAGAGTCTCTAGATGTGCAAGAGAAGAGGGCAGAGTTGTGCCTGGCCTCTGTCTGTGCCATGGTTGGAGGTAGGAGCTCAGTGTGGATCACTTAGGAAATGTCTGTCCTCTATACATATTAGGTGCCACATAAATAAGAGGTGTTGTAATGACCTCCCAGGATGCAAAAGTCTTATATCCCATCAACTGTTTTATTTTTAGAAAAATATACATAAAACATGCCCTCTTGCTGCTTTCTAGTGCACAGCTCAGGGATGTCAGACACATTCACGTGAGTGCAGCTTTTACCCACTCATCTCTAGAACAAACCACCTGTCTTAAGAAGGAAGGCAGTGCTGTCAGCTTTCACCAAATGGATGACCGTGATTGACATTATGCTCAGTGATGTAGGAAAGTCACAAAAGACAGGGCTGGCAATGTAGCTCAGTGGTAGAACACTTGCCTAGTATAGTCAAGATGCTAAAGTTAAATCCACAGTACCTCCAAGAAAAGAGAAGGGAAGGGAACCGAAGGGAAGGGAAGTCACGAATAGTGTAAGAATCCTCATGCTGTGTACAAAGTTAACAGTATGTCACAGTCAGTGTCACAAAGACAGAAATTTTAGTGGTGGGGGCAGGGGAGGGCTTGAGGAACTGGTATCTTCTGGGGTCGAAATTCAGCAGGAGAAGATGAAGAGTTCTGGAAACAGATGGTGCAATGGCTATACAACATTGTTAATGTACTTTGTCTTGGTGGGCGCTGTTGGAGGGCAATAGACAGAGCAGGATATGAAGTCAGAGACTAGTTGAGACCCAAATACAGAGCAGGGCAAACCTGTCCAGCTGAGTAACGGGCCTGAGTGAAACACTCACCTGCTATCCTGAGAATATCTGAGGGCCACTGGTTCACCCCAGTGGACTGGGGTTGGGGTCCACATTCAGACTGATCAGGATTCCAAAGCCTTCAGGACTCAGCACAGGTGTTTCCATCCAGACAGCTATCATGACTCTGATACTCCACCTGTACCTTGATGTGTTATCGTTGGGTCAGCTGTACACATGGCTGCCACAACTCCCATAAAACTTAACTCTTCTTTCCTCGCCCATGAGAAAAGCAGGTCTGGTAGACCGAGGAGGCTGTATGAAGACTAGTAGGCTCTTGGTCCCTGCCCTCCCGCCCCATTCCACCCAGATACGGAGGGCTGAGGTGTCACCAGGCAGAGCTCACTGTAAGTAGACAGAGGAGAGATGAGACCCTAGCCAGGGCTCAAAACCCACTATTCTAAAGTGTTAATAAGGTTGATAGTACCAGGCCTGGCTAGCAGGGAGAGTATGTTAAGTAAGATTAACTGGGCACCCTTGACAACACCAGCTGGGAACTCCATCAGGGATCAGTGCACTTGTTCCCTAAGCCACTGAAACACAAACTGTCTGTCTTGGTGCAGGCACAGCTCTGATGGGTAGAAGTCCAAAATGGTTCCTTGGGCTGTGCCAAAGTGGAGCAAAGCTGGCCCCTTCTTGAGGCTGTGGAATCTATCTCTTACCTTCTAGCTCAGGCCATACCTTCTTCCTCCTCCATCACCAAGGCACTCTGACCTCCGCTTTCACCTGTCTTCTCTGACTGATCCCAGCCTGCTCTTTATAAGAACCCTGGAACCTGGTCAGACCCACCTGGGTAACGGACCTTCTCTCAGGTCAGTCGCCCTTCTCAGGGGCTATGGCCTTGTGACACCACAAGTTAATTTTGACACACAAGGTAATATATTCTTAGGTGGCCTGTTTGGGAGCCATTATCCAACCAAGGAAAATCATGGTATGTTCAAGGTGAGCTTGTTGCTTTGTCCTCCAGGCAGAGTGTTTCAGGTCCTTCGATGCACCCTATCTAGGTTAGGACACCTGCCTGCTGGCTCCTGAGTTCATCATGTACCTGCTGACCTGGTACTCAGTTTAGGCACGCAGGATTCTCCTGATGGCCAGGAGAAACAGTGATGGCTACAGGGACTGGAAGGATATATGTGTTTGCATATAGCCATTCTGTGTTGTAATCATGTCATCTACCTGCCTGTAAGCTTTCAGCTCCTCAGCTCTGTGGACTGTGAAATGCTATTCTCACAGGACACGGTTCTTTTTCATTCATCTTGTGTTGTGTTCATAACCTCAGACTAAGTAGATATCCCATCATCCAATGTGGTCCCAGTGAGATCCTTCACTTAGTGGCTGTGTCTTTCCCAGAAGAAAATGTGCATTGATTTCCAAGCCAAAAGCAGTCTCATCTTATGGAAGCAAACTTAGCAACCAACAGCCTGAACATCTGTAGCTACAATAGTTGCCCTGAATTGCTTTTTAAAATATTTTATTTATTATTTTTTATTTTGTGTGTATGAGTGTATTGCCAACATATATACAAGTGCACACATATCTACAATGCTGGAGGAGCTCAGAAGAGGGCATTAGATCCCCCAGAACTGGAGTTATGGGTGGTTGTCAGCCACCATGAGGGTGCTGGGAATCAAATTCAGGTCCTCTGCAAGAGCAACCAGTACTCTTAAACATTGAGCCATCTCCCCAGGTGGAGGCTTCAGAGTGATGTGCAGATTTCCCAGGCTCTGCATACTATCTGTGGCCCTTGACTGAGTCATCAGTGTCTCAGCACCAGGTGCCGAAGGAGTTAGAAGGACTCAGAGACCAGAGCCTGGAGTAGATCTTACTGATGGAGATTGGCCTGGTGCTGAGGGGTCTGTCCAAGCTCCTGCCACCTGCCTTTGCCATGCTGTGGGAGGCCATACAGAAGGGATAGGCACTTCTGGCACATGCTGATATCTTCATAGCCTTGAACAAATCTGCAGCCTTCACTGGGTTGGAGTGGAGGAGACATCTCTGCCTTCCGCATGCTGCAGTCCAGAGCTAACGTGTGTGCTCCAATAGTATTTGACTTTTCCTGGGGAGATACAAAGAAACATCTGTTTATATTGGCACCAACAACAGATCAAACAAATAATTCTACCTGAGACCAGTTTAGTGAACCAGTGAGCTTCTTATAGTTACTGACTTGAGCATGAGTGACTTAGGTAGCTGCGCTGAAAATCCCACCCCAGCATGGATGATAACTCACAAAGCTGAATTTTTAAAACTCTCTACCTAACTTACAGGCCAATAGGGAGTCTGCTCTCCTCAGCCATCCTTAATGCTTATTTAACCTTGGGAAAGGACTGGGTGAATCCTCAGGAGTTTCCTGAGTCTTATAAGTTTCATTTACTTCCAGAATTTTGTAAGCCTCCTTTCCTACTTCAGGAGGGAGTGTTTCAATTGAAGCGAAATAGGTAAATAAAGTCAAAGCCCTTAGGGACAAGGACAGACAGGCCACCTGAACCTATAACCAACACAGGCCTGCACCATGACTGGCCCTAGTCACTACGGAGTCATCTGGACGTGCTAGTTCTCACAGTCTGAGAACTGTTCATTCAGATATCAGGAGGTAATGATGGAAGTATACCCTTCTCTTAGGGCTGAGCTGCTCTCGTTGGCAGGAAGTGCCCAGAGTCAGCCTCTGGGCCAGGCAGGTGTGTTGCGATGTCTGTTTTGAGTGACTCAGAATGTGTGGAGATAGGGTTCACAGAAAATTTTATGCCAACAGATAACAACCAGGCTCTTACTGTGCGGTGGTGGCTGCTGTGTTGCCTGGAGACAGAGCTAAGCGCCTGCCTGGGCCCTGGCGCGTGGCAAGGACGGGCTGTGCTTGCCAGCCTGCCTGAGAACAGCTTGTCACTGTTAAAGACCCATGGAGTGCAGGGTGTTTTTCAAAAACCCATCGTTTCCTTTTGCGTTAGGCTGTGTGGCTGTGCCAGTCGATGTTTCCTTTTGCTCACATGATTAAATTAAAGCTAGCATAATAGGGTATGGATTTCATGCATGGGATTTCAGCTTTGAATTCACTGAGGATATTTCTGCAGCAGCCTGGAAAGCTAGTGGCAAAATTTCTACTGCATACGATACACACTGCAAACACAGTGCTGAGCTCTGCCACCTTCCTGCAGAGTAGAGCTTGTGGTCTCAGGACTGGTTAGTCAGGGTTCCCCAGAGACATACACCAAAGAACGTTTGCAGGGGTTCACTGAAAGGACTCTGTATACAGTAGCCACTGAATTGCTCTAGATCTTCGGTGTCTACTGAAGACCCAGGAAGAGATACTTGAGAGCAGGAGAGGCCAAGGTCATGGTTCCACAGTCAGGTAGAAGGAGTCTCTATCACCCAGGAAGGAGGCCTTCTCCAATCAGGCCTCCGTATGAGGCCACTCACAGGAGAGGGAAATCTGGTATGCTCAGTCTTATCCAGATACCCTCACAGGCACAACTGGAATCATGTCTGACCAATCCCCAGCCACCCCAGAACCCATCCAGTACACACAGAGTTCCCCATCTCATGAGCTGTAGCCATTGCCCATCCCCGTAACAGCTTCAGTGTGACTAGAGGGTCTGTGCACTGGCACATGATGCGGGGGACCTTCAAGATGACAAACTGCAATTCATGCTGCCACAAGTGTGCTATACATTTGTTGTCACTTGCTTCTAGGTGATCTCTGGGAAAGCTCTGACTGGTTTCCTGGGACATGAAGTCTGAAACTAGACAAGGCTTGTCTCAGAACCTCAGGGCAGAGCTGAGGAGAACCTTTGGTTAAAAAAGGCAGAGTATAAAAAAATCAGAGGGACTCATATTAGTCTAAAAACCTACTGACAAATTACATATAGAGGAGTCCATGTGCATACCTGAAAGCTATATAATGAGAATCAGTGCCAGACGGGAGAAACCTTCCTTCAAGTTGTTGGCCAGGTTGGTCCAAAAGACTCCTAAAATTACACAGGCCATTGTCACAGTCCTTGATTGCCTCCAAGAATTTGAAGGTAAAACTTTATTGCTGAAGACAGGACATACTTCAGAGACCAGATTTGGAGCAACGGAGCTGGAACTGACCTGGAAGCCACTTCCCCTGAAGGCTAGCTCTCAGCTTTGGAGAGTCCTACACAATCTGCAGAGGGAGAATATCAATCAGTGGTCCAACCCCAGCTTCAAGGCCTAATAACCACATCAGTGACCAGCACAGAAAAGACATTGGTGCAGTAGAGGCACTTTTATCTTGGAGGGAATTAACAGCTACCTAATTGGACTTAAAGCCCACTCAATGAGAAGAAACCCATGTGAGGTACTGTAAACATAGTCAAATACACATGGCTGGAGAGGTCATAGATTTTAGAGAAAACCCCAAAGCTGTCACATCCTTAGACAAACGTAATGTCTTACTATGTGCAAAATATGGATCCTAATATTTACAAATAAATATCCCAGGCACACCCATCAAGAATCTTCTTTTTCAACAGATGGAGATTATCACAGAGTTTCACAACTGGTCATACACAGAGATTATCTTGTGAATTGCGCAAGCTTAAGTGACACATCCATGGTGCAACCTCTATACCTAAGCCTCACAGAACGTAGAACAAGGAATGGGCATAGAACAAGGAGAGAACCAACGCATCTCTCAATTCTCATCAATGAAGCTCCCTCATGCAACAGAGGGCCAGGAACACAAAAGGTCACAAATGGCCAAAACGTAGAAAATAAGAGTCTGCAGAGTGTGGGTCCTTGGACAGGACTCCTGTATTAAACTCCACCCTCCCAGAGTTCAGGAATCATTGCGCTAGAGGGGGTAGAAAGACTGTAAGACCCGGGGAGGAGGTGCATAACTTACAGCAATAGTGTCAGCATGCACAAGACTCATGCAAACACAAGCGGACAAAAACCCAGCACAGAACTTTGGAAATGGACAGCAGGCCCCAATCTTAGTCAGAGAATTATTGGCAACTGATTACTGCTGGATGGGGAAAAGAGCTGATCTTTTTAAAGGAAAGGACTCTAGAAAGGCTGACTAGACCCCAGTGGATGAGCTTATACTGAGGGACACTAACTTGACCTGATAGGCCTTAACAAATGACAGAATATAGTAATTCCAGTGGGGGATTGACTATGAGAGGAAGCCAGTGAGGAACGGGATATGAAGTTGATTAAGATGTTCTGTATGAAATACACAAAAACTCAATGAAATTTTACAAAAAGGGAGGAAGAGGATCTCCCAAGGGAGCTTGCAGCTCTGTACTTCCCTTCTATAGTGGTGTGATGGTGGCTCTGTTACATGTGGCACAGAGCCACACTCCAGAGTCTCAAAAACATCAAATCTCCTTCTCTCATTCCAGCTCCCAAGGTACAGACCAATGGCATAGTCTTCACTATCTCCCCAAGAGGCTCTGTGGCCACCCTTCCCACCCAACAAGGCCTAAAAGGAGTGAGGCCTATGGCTTTGAGTGCTCCCTGCAAGCAGTTGCACTTCCTGTGTTGGGTTGCAAGACATCTGCAGGGCACCAGTGCATAAGGACCAGGTAGAGTTGTCTTACCAGGTGGTCATGAACCCAAGAAAAGAAAGCTTTGTTTCTCTTTGCTGAGAGAAGAGAGCAGTATAATCTGGCCAGTAACAAACCTTTGCCATCATTGCCAACAATGACATAGACCGCTGCCCAGCGCCTCAGCTGGTTCTGCCACAAGGGCCTGGGAGCTAAAGGATAAAGGTTTTGCTTGGCCTGAGCCCAAGGCACCACAGGATCCCTGTGTGGTCATTACAATCTCCTCCATGCAACATTCCCTGTAACTCTATGTAACATGTAACCAGTAATAGATTTGGTGGTTTATCTGCCTGTTTGCAGATCCAGCTATCAGCAAATCAGCAGTGAAATGACATGGTGAGTCAGCATAGTGTAGCCTGCAGAGCCTCAAGCTACAGTCAGGGGCCTGGGTCAGGTCTGTCTTTGCCTTTCTCTTCTGCAAAACGGGGATTGTTCCTCAGGTTGCTAGACTGTGAGGAGAGTAAGGTGAGCATGGTGCATGGCAGGGGTTAGACATCATGCTTTATGCTGTAGCTGTTTGCAGCCCACCCCACTGTCAGAGTTGATGTGGGAGGCTCACACTCAGAACTGCTGCCAGTTTTCATGGAATGCCCTATAGGGGCTCCTAGAGGCATGGGAACCGCTGGACCTACTTAATTTTTTGGACACAAGCTGGAGATAAGACTCAGGGCATTTGTTTTTCTCTACTTCCTATACAAATTGGCAGAAAAAAACTTAAGAAATTTGTGTTTTAGATTTTTGCCTTAGTCTAAAAAAATTTTTTTTCAAAGATGTGCTTAAATGCCTAGAATAGAAGCCGCAAGATCAAGACTCTTTCCTCCATAATCTCTCCAAGGTCTTTGACCGCTCTTCTGTCATCCTAAGAGGCAAAATTGGATACTGGTTAAATCCCCAGACAGAGTGCCTGTTCTGACTGCTGCAGGACGCTTAAACATTTATTCCTCCTCTAGGGCCTCAGTTTCCTCATCAATCAAATGCAGGTTCTTCAAAGAGATCAGATTAAATGATTCATGAGAATTAAGAGGCTTGCTTATCCTTTTGCCTACAAGAATACAAATGTACCTTACGGAGCCATGGTGGCCACTGTGAAGGGGCTTTGTGTGGTCTAGGGAGGCCCCAGCCCCATGAGATGGGCAGTTTCTGTCCGTTTGGCTCCAGAAGCTTCCGATAACAAGCAAGGAGTGTTGGTTTGCAGACACAGCACAGCTGGAAGAGACCGGCACACTGAGACACCCAGCCCTTCACCTTTGCAAATGATGTGGTCGTCTCACAGAGATCAGCAGTGCTGCCAAATGCCCAGTCTCTCGTCAACCACGGCTGTATGTATTGGGTTATTCTGTCCCCACTGTCCTCTACAGGAGCCGTGAGCACAGCTCTGATGGAACTGAGGAAATGGAGGAGTTCTCTGAGTGCGTGTGATTCTTTTGCCTTCCAGAATTTCCTTAAATAAGACTGAATTATTTTGACAGATAAGCTGCATTCTTAAGGGAACTGAATTCACCCAAGCATAAATTCACCAGGCACTCCACCCAGTTGGGAGAACAGACTTGAGAAGTTGAAATTGAGATGATTTTTGGCTCCACCTAAGCTTGAAATACTGAAGTGGAGCTGAAGGGATGTTTTTTACAGAGGATGTTAGCTGTCGACATTCACCAAGTTAGCAATGGCCAGATGGCTAGCTTGTGCTATTTTACCAAAACTCTTCCCTTGAGAAGGCCATGGAAAGCTCTGTTGGAGTTTGGAGCAGAACTCTACACTGAGGACCCCAGGAACCTGAATCCTCTGGGCTCCAGCTGTTGAGGGAAACCTGTCCTTCCATAGACACCCACTCTGAAAAAGCACACCTTCTCTTATTAGAAGTCAGAATTTCCAGACTTGAACATAGACTTGAACATCCTGAAAAATAAGACTGTCATTTCCATGGAAGCATTTGTTATCAGTTCAAGTTGTGCCGAGCTTGGAGGAACCAGCCCTACCTCATATCCTGCTACCCACCTTGTCTGCCCATTACTCAGAGGTCTCTATGCCTTTTCCCTGCAGCCTAAAGAACATGCAGGCTCTAAGATGTGTTTTTCTAATTGTAAAGGAACTCTAATTTTCATGGACAGTTGAAAATAGCTATTCCCAGAACAGACTGAACCAAGAGGAGCGACTGGCCTAGTGAGCTTCTCCCTGCCTTCCTTTTGATGCTTCTCCTACTGCTGGGATGGTGGCCCACCCACAGCCTGGCAGCCAGCCTGTCTTCCAGCACAGTGGCTCCAGCCCTCTCTGGACACACCCCTCTATTTGCATAGAGCTGATGCCAGGCTGAGTGTCCTCGTGGCTATTCTTCTCCAGCTCTAGCTATTATAACTGATCTTGGGGTGATCATTCTTATCTATAGTTGATTTTAAGGCACTTTATCATGTAGTATATTGCTACTTGAGACCATGCCCTTGTGACTCCAACCACTGCCTCTCAGAGGCCAGGCCAGTGATCCACTCATCCATACATTCATTGAGGCTGCTGGGCCAAACCAGTGTAGGAATTCTTCTAAAAATTCATCATCTAAAACACCATCTCATAGCTGTTTAATCTCCTTTATCACTAGAAGATAGGCATATTTATACATATTTATCTACCAATGACGCTTCTGAAAGTTGTCATTTCCCCTTCACTGCCTGTTCTTAGGTGGTTGGTTGTCTTTGATCCTATGTGTGCATTGCAGGTGTTTTCCCATTTATTTTGTGTGTGTGTTTATGTCCCTCATGGAAAATAAGCAACTGTGGGTCTTCAGCACCTCTGCTCAGGCTCCTGAGTACTGGGGCATATCATCCCTGCCTCATCTTGAGCTTTTTCTGTCACTCAACCCCCTACCTCAATATGAAGCTCAGTGGGCTATATCCTCCTTCTGCTGGTCACCTCTTGATGATCCCAGACATCTGAATTGAGTGAACAACTAAGAACTTTGCCTATGCCTTTTTTAAACCCAAGTGAGTGCCAATCTGGCCTTGTCTGATGGTGTCCTCCCATTTACAGTCCTGCACAAGGCATTCTGGCTTGCTTGTCTTGGATCCACAGTGAGCCTGGCCTCAGTGGATGTCTGTAGAATCAGCACTTGGCAGTTTGGAAAGATAGTCTAGAAAGGAAGTAGTGAGTGTCCTGCCTCCCACTCGGGCCTGAAGTAGGTATTCTGTCTGTCAGCAGACTGAACAAGGAAAACTGGAAGCCATTTCGTTAAGACTCATAGATGTAGTACCTAAAATTTAGCATTTGTCTCTAAGTAGTTCTAGTAAGTTGTCATAAATTCTTCATTTTAACCTAGTAAGATATGAATGGCTAAATAAGTGTAAAGGCTGTCTGTATGCAAGCGCACAGCAAAACCATTGAACAAGACTATTTCGTGGGTAGAAAAGCAGTCTATGGGAGGACAGACATTCGGGCTGCCTCTCCAGAGTGGTGATCGGCAGCCCAGCAGGGTATTAAACAGATTTATAAGCCCTGCAGGGCTCTGGGAGGTTCTGACTGTCGTAGGTAGACAGTTTATGGGCTGCAAATGTTCATCTGCCTGCGGTAGTTAGCCATTAGGGACAAGGAGGCAGCAGTTTCTTGATAAGCAACGCCCTGGAGTCACAGGGTTTCTAAGAAATGCTAGGAGGTTTAAGTTTCTGTTTTCCTGGTAGAGGCCTGTACAGACCTTTTAGAGCGCTGGCAGCTGTGCCGTCATCTTAGTGACGTAACATTATCTTGACTTGAAGACTCTGGCTGTCCATGCACGTGAGCCAGTGTAACCATTGACTGTACAATGGCAGAGCCACTGTCCAAGTCAAGCAGTTTGGAGCAGGTTGTTCTGTTCTTGGGATGTATCCTAAACAAGAAATGCAAGTTCAATCAGATCCTGTCTGAGACTGCTTCCTGGAGCTGTGATTCACTTGTTGACAGTGTACAGCTCAGGGACTGCTTCTCATACACTGCAGCCACCTTTTATATGTATTTTAGAGAAAACTCTAAATAAATAGCTAGAAGTGTGTTAGAAACAAGTGAATTTGTTGGGGTGGCTAGATATAAAATAAACACACAAAAAGTCACTTCTCTCCATACCAAAATAACAAAAAAATTGATTGGAAAACTACTCTGGTCAATATTAAAATAAACACAGGAAGTGCCTAGGAATAGTCTTAGCAAGAAAGGTTCAGTGTTTACAAAGAAAAGCCAGCATGAGGTTGAGTAAGACATGGAAAGAATGATTGAGGACAGCATTGTGTAGTCTTAGATAGGAGAAGATGCTCGATAGATTAATTTGCTGATGGTCCCAAGCCTAGTAGGTATTCTTAAAACCTCTAGAATGATCTTAAAAACCAGAAGAAATGTCTCTGTTAGACTGGACTGGAAATTGAAGAGACTAAGGAAATCAGTGCACAGGAGTTCTGGTCCTCTTTGGTTGTCTAAACCAGCTTCCCAGACCTAGAGGATGTAAATGGTAGTCACATGCATACTGTTGGCTGTGGTTGGTATTTAGCACAAGTCAGCTCTGTCTGCATGGTATCAGTGGCTCATAGGGATGCTAGCACATCTCTACTCTCATCTTTCAGGTGGCTAGCCAATAAGGAGCATGCTCAACTGCACTGAAGGTGATCTTTTCCATAGCTCTTCTGGGGAATCACATGTTCCTGGAGCCAGCATGGACTTGGGAAGGGTAAGACAGGGATTTCTGAGGACATAAGTCTAGTGATTTATGCTTTACCAAAAATGAAAACACAGTATAAATAAAATTCAACAAATATATACTTAGTAACAAAAATACTGGAAATACTATAAGCAAAATTAAATATGCTCTTAGTAAGACACATACTAGAAAGCTCAGTAAGTAAAATCAAACAAATACATACTTAGTAACAACAGCATGCTCACCCTAGCAATAGAGACAACAGATACAGAAATAGACCAAGTCTGTGTGGCAACTTAGTACATGAGATGATGCCTTCCCACATCCAGGAGTGATTATCTCAGTAGATGGTGCCTGATAGAGATTTAAATAAATTCCAAATTTGTAGCAGACTATGGCAAAAAACTAAATCCATATAATTAGTAAAAGAAAATGTAGGTGAATATGTTTTCCTTCATGAAAGTGGAAATCTTTTGAGCCTTCATGAGAAAGCCAGAAACTAAAAGGAAAAAGAAGAGTATCAAGGGGCCGGAGAGATGGCTCAGCAGTTAAGAGCACTGACTGCTCTTGCAGAGGACCTGGGTTTGAATCCCAGCCCCTACATGGCTGCTAACAACTATCCATAACTCCAGTTCCAGAGGGTCCATCGCCCTCTTCTAACCTCCGCAGGCACTGTACGATCCAGGTGCACTTACATACATGCAGGCAATACACTCATATGCATAAAATAAAAATATTAAAAAGAGGAATATCATGATAAAAATTTTAAACTAATGAAAGCCTCTTACGTTTCAAAAGAATACAATATAAGAATAAAATTACAATGTATATGACAAAAGGCAAATACCCTTCACATTGAGGAAGTTAAATACATTAATTAGAAAATAATACACCCTAGCAAGGAGAATATCCCTGTGATCCCTCAGTGATGGCTTGCAATCGCCAGGAAATCGCAGTTGAAAATCCATTTGGTGAAAAAATTGCACATCAAATGATGAGATATTGTCCTTTCCTGTTCAAGTATCTTTCAAATACTTGTCTGCACTAGTGTGTGTGAAGTGCTTAGAAATAGGCCTTTCGCAAACAGCTGAAAGAATGTAGAAGTGGAGGCATTTCGTGGGCAAGCCTATCCAGAGGGGGAAAAAAAAATGAGTTTCCAAGTAGGAAGACCACTTCAGGAGCTGGGGATCTAGTTCAGTGACAGGGTATTGGCCTAGCATGTGTGAAGCACTGGATTCAATCAAAACCAAGAAATCCACTTAGGGGAACTCTTGCCTAAGTTACAGACTTTGCATGGCTAAGCTATCCTCTGGCACATTGCTTACAATAGGTAAAAACTTGAAAACGTGTGTGTGTGCGCGTGTGTGTGTGTGTGTGTGTGTGTGTATGTGTTTGTGTGTGTGTGTATCGTGTAGTTTCTAGTAATGGTACTTGGACCCAACCCATCTGCCACAAAGAACTGGATGGACTGTGCCAGGCACAGCGCAGGAAGTCCATTACAGTCTTCAAATAGAGCCACAGCTGTGGGATACAGCCCTCGGGAAACAGCTAAAATTAACATCTCAGTGAAGAACAGTGGCTGTGCATTTTATGCCATTGTTGAATCAAATGGAAACCTAATCCATGATCTGGGACTCTTCTGCCCTGAGCAGGACACCATCTTCATGTACTAACCGTCAGCATTCTTCTGATTCCATCTGCACTTCTAGGTAGCACCTCACTGTGCTGCTTAAAGCTGGATGTGGGCATGGTTTTACTTGCACGGGTCTTTCAGAGCCTCAGCTGCAGGAAGCGTATAGGCAGGCTTCATGTACTACCTTGCAGCGTGGACCATTCCTAAGCTCGTTTTCTTGCCTACCAGCAAGCAACTGACAACATTTGGGGTCAGGACCCTTGAAGGATTTCTTTATGTCACACAACACAAACTAGTTAACAACGTGTTGGCAAGGAAGTGGATTGACAAACTTGCTTCAGCACAGAGTATTTGAAATGAGCAATTTATTATTTCTGCTTAAATGACTGCAGTGTGCTGTTTTGAAACAATTGCTTCTCCTGAGTAGATGTTGTTATTTCTCAGCTACTTTTCTGTTTGTGTCACCACACAAACTACAAGAGCTCTTTTCCAGAGATAATTAAGAAGAATAAATCTCAAATGAGTTCAAAGTCAAATCTGGAGTTAATGAAATGAGTTAACAAACATTTTGTTCAGGTTCTTACAGGATGGAAGGTGAAATCAACACAGGGTTCTGCTGTGTGTCAGCTTCGTGGTGTCTACCTGTGAACAACCCCAAGCTAATACTGCTGACTGCAGGAAGGTGGGTCCTGCAGACTCTTCTGCCCAGCTACCTCAGGCAGATAGTTGGATTCATGGAAAGACAGGAGTAAATCAGGACAATACTTAGGCTTTAGTCAGAGGAACATGGAGGAATTTACCCACTAAGTAGACGCTCAGACACCCACCATGCAGGACGGGTTCTAAGAAGCACCTGTCCTGCAGTGCCTCTTCCTGTCTCCTTTTTCTCCTGGCTTTGATTTACTCTACAGAGAATAGAATACAAAGTTAGTACTCACAGGGCTCCTTGATAAGCCAATGCCACTGATTCTTAATGACACTAAAGGAAGGCAGGCATGAAAGTGAGTCTACACGGCACAGCAGGTTAGTGTAGCTCAGTGGCGCACTCCACTGCCAACCACAGTTTCACCACCAAGGAGGTCAGTCCGATTCTTTTTATTTTCAATAGAAAATGAGCAAGACCAGTGCCAAGACAGGTCTCATGTCTGCGGATCATGCTTTCTGGAACATTTGGTGTTCCACAGTGGGCTATTCAGGTCTCTCATGTCTGATCCAGCCTGGTCTTATGACTTCTTTCTTCGGCCACCAGGGTAGTGGTAACTTGGATGGGGACACTGACCATGTTCCCTTGTGATTGCTGTGCTGGTGCTTCTCATCCTTGCTCAAATGTGGGATGTATGAGTCATGCATTTGAGCTGTGTTTTTAATGTGAAAACAAACTTTAACAGTAGTACCAAAAGTTTGCACTTAATGGACACTTTCATCAGCATTCTAAGTGAGAATTATTTTCCACTCAGAATTCTACATCAAGTGAAATGAGTAACCCAAGTGTCAGGATAGAAGGAAGACATTTCCATATGCAAAATCAAAAGAAATTCACCCACACAATTGTTCTTGTAAGCTACTGGGTGATACACTTCAACAAATGATGGAGTAGACCAGTGGGAAAGAAGTCACAGGTAAGAAACCGAAATCCAAAGCTGGAGGGAAAGGCTAGATAGAAGTCCAGGTACTGTCTCCAAAAAATAAATAAATAAATATCTGAATGATACATCCCTGCAACCCCACCACTTAGGAGGCTGCAAGAGGTGGAGAGAAAGTTCAAGACAAGCCTAAGGAATTTAGTGAGACCCTGTCTCAAAACTAACGGACTAGGGATGTAGATCAGTGCCTAGGACACGGGTCCATTCCCCATTACACAGTGGGGCAAGGAAAAGGAAGAAGCAAGAAGCAGAAGGCCTGTTGTCTGGTATGCTGGCACATTGGAAATGATGTACCAGCAGTTTTAGAATAAAGCCTTAAAATGCATTTTTTGAAGAAAAAAAAGTATAGACCACTGCCTCACTCAGCTAGTTCAATTTTCTGGGTAACTTCCAGTCCTTAGGTGGACAGCCTCAGCCTGGGAATCTATGAAAGATGGAATGTTTGCCCCAGGGGTCCACTCTCACCTTCCCAGACCGTGCTGTCCTGGATGTTCTCATCTAGGCAGTGAAGCAGGACAATGGAAAGCATATGACTGGAAACCCAAGAAATCCACAAAAAACATAAATAATAAGTAAGTTAGGAAGATCACAGAAGTTAAAATAATAGGTAAAAATCAATTGTAGGGGCTGGAGAGATGGCTCAGTAGTTAAGAGCACTGGCTGTTCTTCCAGAGGACCTGGGTTCAAATCCCAGCACCCACATGGTATCTAACAACCACCTTTAACTTTAGCTCCAGGAAATCTGACACCACCTTCTGGCTTCCTTGAACTTTGCATGACTTGAGTGCACTTACAAGCATGCAGGCAAACACTCATACACATAAAATAAAAATTAATAAATAAAATTTTAATTAAAAACCATTTGTTTATTCTAGCAATGAACAATTGGAATTTGAAATAGTTTTTAAAAGTACTATTTGTACTATTGCTGAAGATCGACAGAACTGTCAGTGAGCCAGGAGGCTGATGATGGATGCATGAATTTTCTGGGTGTCAACAGTTACAAAAGAGACAGTTGCTGGCACATTCCTATAATTCTAATACTTGGAAGGTGGAGGCAGAAGTTCCAGGCCAACCTAGGTTCCATAAGATCTTGTCTTTAAAAAAAAACTCCACTGACCAAAGTGGACAAAAACATACTCTGCCTGTGAGTTGGGATGTCAGGTGCTATAAAGCCCGTCCTCCCAAAGCTCATTGCTAGGCTCAGTGAAAGCTCATTCCAAATCCTGATTTTGTAAATATCAAGGTGATTCTAACATATTTATGAAAAGATAGAGGATCTATTTTGAAATACCCACTGAAAGAGTCATACCTCCTAACTTCAGGATTTACTACAAAGCTACAATCAGACTTAGCACTTTGAGAGGTCAGACTTGCAGTCAGCACATAGATCAGACATGCACACAGGGTCAGCTGAATTTTAACAAAATGTAGAGGCAATGTTTGGAGAGAGAACAGTCTTTTAAACAATAATACCTCCACAACTGGAATTCAAAATACAGCCCTGCTGTACATGGTGGTGTACACCTGCAATCCCAACACTTGGAAGCCAGAGGCAAGAGCATCGAGAGTTTGAGCCAGCCTGGGGTGCATAGTGAGACCCTGTCTCCACAGCAAACACAAACCCCACAGCTCCTGCCTTATATTGTATACAAAAATTCAACTCAAAATGGACCATATACCAAAACATAAAATATAAAACCTCTACTGGAAAATCTAAGGGATACCCTTTGCTTGTATAGATTAGAGCCTTCAGATGTAATCAAAGGCATATCTATACAAGAAAAATAGGTAAATTGCACTTCATCAAAGTTAAATACTTTGGCTTGTGAAAGACTGCTAAGGAAATGAAAAGGCACTACTCAGTCAGGGAGAAAATATTTGCAAATTACAAATCTGACAAAAGACTTGCAATTTGACTATATAATGAGTTATATAAACTCAGCTAAAGAAAAAACCCAATTAAGAAGGGACAAAAGATTTGAGCAGATACTTCACAAGAGAAGACAGGCAAATGACAAATACACAAGAAGATGCTCACATTTATTAGCCACTAGAGATAAACAAACTAAATGACCGTGCATGGTCACACTTTACAAGAGAAGAGAGGGAGAGAGGGAACACACATATAGGCGGGCTGTTTTGAAAAAGGAAGCCAACTGGCAGGAGCAAGTGCTGACATGGCAGCAGAGCAGCTGGACCTCAGGCCCTGTGTGTGGGAAGGCAGGTGGCATAACTATTGGGAACAGTGCACCTGATAAGTGGGATTTACCCAAAAGCAACGTGAGTGTCCACAGAGGCTAGCTCATTAATGCTCGTGCTAGCTTTATTTGTAATAGCCCCTAAATGAACACAAAAGTGCATCTACCAATGGACAGTGGGCATACTCTGACACACTTATATAATAGGATCAGTCAGTAGTGGAAAAGAACAAACTATTGAAAATAAACCTCTGGTCTCCCTGAGCAGTAACATGAGTGCCAAAGCCACAGTCTGGATGCCACCTGGGTGCCACTCTGGAGCAATCAGTTCAGCAGACCTTGGAGGGCCCATTGGGTCCATTCTAATACTAAAGAATCTCAGTATTAGTGGGACTGTTATGAATCTTCCTCTCATGAAATATACCACTGGACATTGCTGAAGCTCACAGAACTGCACTCTGGGAAGTAGGATCTCCCTGTGCAGAAGTCTTTGAACCTGTTTCTGATGCTTTCTAAGAATCTACTCTCCAAATGGAATTAGCAGGTCAAAGTGGGCATGTTCTTTGACAGTTTTTGAAATAGATTAGTACAAACTTTATGTGAATATGTACTTCACTAAGCATTCTAGACCTCACCTGGACCAGCCTGGGCTCCAAAACCTCAGCCTAGGACACAGATGGCCCATGTATGATAGGAAATGGATTGATTAGGGAAGCAACTCAGCAATTTCTAATAAACATGAGAATGTGTCTACCCTGTAAACCTGTAGCCTACTTCTAGCAACCCTAGAGAATCTCTAACGCATGGTCACAGGATATTTTCAGTAGCCATGGTTTGCTATGTGTTGTTTCGGTTTTGATAATCGTGGATGATACCACATGTGTGAGGCCCAACAAAATGCACCAAATTCAAATTCAGCTTAGTGTTTCTTATATACAGAGGAAATGGGGCTGAGTAGCCATCTGTTTCCCATATGCTTATGGACCTCTATAGTGTCTCAGACTTCCCGTGGTTAACTGAGCTGCTTTACTGGGAGGCAGCCGACCTTGGTTTCCTGGGCCATAAATAACTACAGAAGCTGTCACTTAGGAAAGATAAACAGTGCCTTTTCTTGGAGAGGATGTTTGCTCATAGCACCAAACATACAAGTTTGGTGCTTATAATCCAGACAGATAAGTCAGGCAGAGGAAAGGAGAGGAACCGGGCCACAGACAGTGCTATCTGAACCCATATAGTGAGCCTCCTAGGACTCCCAGGAGGAGCCTTGAGGGTGGAGTGACAATGCCCATGCTTCCAGAGAATCAGGGCTGTGATTGTAGGCCGCCTTCGCCTCCAGCTGAGTGGCTGAGTCAGGTCAAATGGTGGAGCGTGGGGCTGAGTAGCTATGCTTGTTCCTTGTCTAGGCAGCCAGGCCCAGATGGCACCGAGTCCCATCTTGTCCTCCCTTTTTCCTCCCTTCTCCATTTCCCAGGTCCCTGGTGCTGACCAAGACAATTTCCTGCCTCTCTTCAGTGGATAAGAAAAATCCTCCCAGTCCTCCAGAAGCCCCCACCTGATAGCCCAGAATTCCCCTTCTGGTTCTGCAGGAACCTCTTGCTAGTACCCCTAAACTTCCTCCTGGCTCCCCAATATCCTCTGAGTCTCCCAGGACGACTCTCCAGGTCCTGACCAGGATGCTCTTCCTGTTCCCCAAGGATTCCCCTTCTCCTCACTCTCCAGGTCCCCACTCCTGGTTACCCAGGATTCTCCCCTCTGTCGCTACCTCCACGGCTCACAGACCCACCCACCTAGGACCTTCTACCCATGCCTGTGTCCCACCGCGTTCCCTACCATAGGTTCAGAAAGTTCTTCAACTTTGTTTCGGTCTTTGCTCCCGGAGCTGGACTGTGAACCACCCCCAAACACACACACACGCACGCACACACGCACGCACACACGCACTTCTTTCTCTCCCTAGCTATTGATCTCATCAGCTTCCCAGGCATCCAGTTCCTCCTGGATGTCTTGGTGGTTTTGAGCCTTCCTGCAGCAGCCTGTGTGGCCAGGGCATTTGCACTCACACTCAGTGCCCCACCATACTGCTTACTGGCCTGCCTGTGCTTCAGCCTACCCATATCATCTCCTTCTCCTGTCTGGCCACCTTGTATCTTAATATTGCCCATTCCTAAACTCCAGCTCCTTTCCACTCACTCACATCGCAAACTCACTGTCATTAGTAGCAAGAGCCCAGCTCCTGAGCACAAGCCCAGCTCACGGTCCTCTAGGGCTCCAAGCCAGCTGTGCTCCTGGAAAGAGTTCATTTCATGGATCCAGTAAGCAAGTGGCCAGACGCTTCTCTGTGAGTATCACCCTGGACAGGGTGTGGAGCTGAAGAGATCCTGAGAATGGATACATCCCTTCTCATCCAGACAGAGCAGGCCCTGCCCACTAGTGTGCACACAGCTGTGATTTCATTCACAGATTCACCTTCAATGAGAAAGTCCTCTGTCCTCCTTGGCCTTGGACCTGGCATCATGTAGATGTTACACATCACGGCCTCTGCCCTGGCCCTGACTCTCCTGGAAAGGAGCTAGCCTCTGCTAGGGACAAGACAGTGCCAGAAGCAGGACAGAGGTCAAGACTGTGGCCTAGTGGCCACCTCTGGTTCAGAGAAAGAGAAATCTAGAGTCTGGAGTCTCATTTATTATTACATTTGCTACATGGAGTGAATGCTGCTGCGGTTTCTAGGGAGACAGGAGTATCACAAGTCTGACTACAGAGCTACCTATGGTGTCACCCGTGGGGGATTCAGGGTATGCTTGCTGCTCCAGTGACTCTTTGGCTGTGTAGAGGATAGAATTCCTGGTAATGATCTTCCAGCATGTTCTTGCAGACATGAACAAATTTGTTTTCCATTTCACACAAACAACAAAGGGTTATAAAATGGTTATGAGAGTGAATATTGCTCTTTTTACTACTAGGACTGGAAGCCACGCTGACTTTAAACTGGGGTTATTTTCCCCCATGAAAGTGTTGGTCTGACATTCAGGGGCTTCCTAAAGACCCTTATGATCCCCACAGGATCCCATCTCCCGCCCTGACAGAGTGGAAAGGCAGAAGCTGTTGCAAGACCTGCTAGCAGCCCCTGACTAGCAGCCCAAGTTCAGACCCTGGATGAAGCCCAGAGAATCCCTGAGCAGCTGGAAAACAGCAGCTCAGAGCTAAGGGAGCAACTCACAGCTGCTACACAGTATGGCTGTGCTCAGCCCCCAGATGTTAGCATCTGGGTCCTCCTCGGGACCAGTCAACAGTGAGCTGTGGAGACTTTGAGGACATATACTGGGAAACTGTTGCCTCTTATTTCTTGGTCCTCAACCTACCTGGGACACAATGCTTATTCCCTCCCATACCATGGAGATAGCCATGATTTCCAGGATGGCTTTAGGGTAGTGTCCTTGAGGTCAGACTGCCCAATTCAGAGTCCATGTGTGTGACCTGAGTAAGCTATCCAGGGAACACAAGAAGGGGGACATTAAGACAAAGAGGTGAATGGGACACCTTTGAAAATACCCAGTGTCTTTATTGAAATATGCATCGGCTTCCTTGCATAAGGTTGGGGTTAGTCTCTCAGCCCACATGCTTGGGGTGGGGACTTTGGCAGCAGTGAGCAGTCATGTCTATGGATACAGACTGTGGGCCAGGGGCCAAGGCCAAAGAGGCTCCCTTAGCCTCCACTCCTCTCATTAGCAGAGCTGTGAACACATGGTCAGCATTTCTGGTCACACAAGAGAACAGTGATTAACCTGCAGGTCAAGGCGGGGGTCCTAGCAGTTCATTAATACAGAAAGGACTGGAAGAGACAGGAGGCTCTGCACACACTAACCTGGGCTACATATGGCCAGCTAAGACTGTCCAGAATGGAACAAAGAAGTTTGGGTGCTGGCTTTCCGCAATCCTTTCAGACTACTGATCCATCAGAGCCCTGCTCCTGATACCCAGCCCTGCAAGGTTCCACCCACTCAAATTCCTCCAAATACCATGGTCATTGTTGGCTACACACCTACAAGTGGTTGCTGAGCCTAGAACTGGTGACCACTGAAGTCCCAGACCTGTTCTGAGTGGAGGTCTTACTGGTGACAGAAGGCTTACTAGTGACCACTCTGTGCCCGCCAAGCCTTGAACACAGGCTCCAGTCCCCAGATGCTCACAGGCACTTTGAGACTCCTTGCAAAAGGTAAGCCCAAGGCCTGGCAGATAGAGCCAGAGAGTGAGCACAAGTATCTCTGTGGAGTTTCCCCCACCGTGAGATGACCTGGTTCTTCCACACAGGACCAGATACTCTAAGCAGAGATGGCCTGTGGACTGGGTGGGACATGGTAGAGCAGGGTTAAGAGGTGGAGCCTTGAGAGAAAGTGTGTGGTCAGTTCTCCTTCCCAGCAAAACGAATGATGTCTGTGCTGTCAATACATGCCTTTCCAAGCCCCAAAATGTATCCCAACACTGATACACGCACCACAATCTCTGGCTGTTGTCATCTGTGTTTTCTGAAGCCCAGCTAGCACATACTTTAAGAACCAACTCCTGTTAAGTTGCCCTCTGACCTCTGCAATGCCCACGTGTACATACACATATACACACAATGAATAAATGTAATAAAATTTTAAAATATTTTATTGAGATATAATTCACATACATTTAACATATTTGAAGTATCCAATTCTGTGACTTTCAGAATTCAGAGTTGTACAGCCATCACCTCAGTCTATTTCAAGGTAATTCCATCATGACAAAAGAAACTCCCAGAACCAGGCCTCCACTGTCCCAATCCCCAGCAGCCACTAATCCACTTTCCGTCCCTTTGAACTCTGATATGAATTGAACCATAAACTATGTGTCTTTTGTGCCTGGACTCTTTCACATCTGTCCACTTTTGTTAATGACCCAGAATATTCCATCATGTGGGCACACCACACTTTGTTTAAAACTCTTAATCCACGGAATCACATATGGGTTATTTTGTCTCCTGGCTTTTTCTTCTGTATAATCCTGCTTTAAAGTCATGTGTATGATTCTACAGAGATGTGCTTCCCTTCTCCGGCAAATACCTGAGTGGATGTGGTGAATCTGACAATAACTCTACTTAGCCATTTAAGGAACTGCCAGAATGTTCTCCAGAGTGACTCAACCATTCTGTGTTCCCACAGCAGTCTTTGAGAGTTCCAGTTCCTCTATATTCTCACGAACATGTGTTACTGTCAGATTTCTTGATTCTAGCCATTCTCCTAAATACGATATCCCTCAGAACTAACAACATCAAATGGCTTTCCATGCATGTCAGAGCCATGTGTGTGCCTTCTTTAACAGTATTGTCAATAGAACTTTAAATGTTTCTCTAATATATTTTATGTGATAAGTGCTTTGCCTGCCTGTCTGTGTGCACGGGCACTGTGAGCACGCTGGTGCCTGTGGAGGCCAGAAGACACCAGATCCCCTAGATGTGGAGTTATGGAAAGTTATGAACCACCATGTGGGTGCTGGGAACCAAACCCCAGTCCAGCAAATGCTCTTAACTGGTACGTCATCTATCTAATCCATGGAATTTTTTAAATTCCATTTTCAGATCATTTATTGTAAGTTCATAGAGATAAAACTGACGTTTGTATATTTAGCTCATATCCTTCAATGCTGTGGAATTCATTCCTCAGCTCTAATGTGGTCTTTTTTTTTTTCTTTTATGTCTTCCTTAGGCTCTTTGTTATACAAGATCATGTCACCTGTGAACATATGGTTATATATCCTTCTTTCCAACTTGGATTTTTTTTTTCCTAATTGTCCTAGCTTGAACCTTCAGAACTCCCAGGGTAGAAGTGACAAGAGCAGACCTGATCGATCTTATTTTTTTTATGATTCCGATATGATGAATGATATTAATCAGTATCAGGGGCAGCCAACCTTGCTTTCCTAGAATAAATCTCTCTCCATCATGGTTTCATTTTCTAATTATATCATTTATTTACTTATTATTTATTTATCTTATCTGTTTATTGGGGGGTGTGCCACAGCACTCATGTGGAGGTCAGAAGAGAACCTGCAGGAATCAGTTCTCTCTTTCTCCCATGTGGGTTTTGAGAATCGAACCAGATCATCACCTTTACCTGCTGAGCCATCTTGCAGGCTCTCTATCATGGTTTCTAAACCTTCTTATCTGCTGCTGGATTCAGTTTGCTACTACTCTAAGCTTTTGTTGCTACTGTTTTCATTTTTGTTTGGTTTAGAGACAGGGCCTCATGTAGCCTAGGCTGGCTTCAAACTCAATATATAGTTGAGAATAGCCTTGAACTCCTGATCCTCCTGCCTCTACTTCTCAAGTGCTGGAATTAAGAGGGATGTACTTCTTAATTATCATCTCTGCTCAGAGCACCTGATCCTGTGGTAGAAGAACCAGGTCTGTTACCAGGTCATCTCACTGTGGGGGAACTCCACAGAGATGTTTGTGCTCACTCTGTGCCCTCTACCTTCCAGACCTCGGGCTCATCTGGAGACAGGAGCCTGGGTTCAAGCCTGGTGGACACAGAGTGGTAAGATCTTGTTTGCAACTGGATAGTTTTCTTAAGATGACACTGTCTGAGTTTTGTACCAAGGCCAGCAATGTGAGCTAAGAAGTGTTCTCCCCACTCTTGTCATGTTGGTGAAGAGACTCGGAGTTAACTCCTTCAACATCATAGAACTCAACATCGAGGCCATCTGGGCCTGTGCTTTCCATGTAGACAAACTTCTGACTGCTGACTCGGCCTTCTCACTGGCTTTAGATCTGTTCAGATGGCCTTTCCTTCTCAAGCTCATGTCTGTGGTTTGCCATTCTAGAATTCAGCCCTTGTATCTGCTACCCAACCTTCAGGTGCCTTATTCGTGGTGTGGCCTGGGTCTTTTTCTTCCATGGTGGCAAGAGCTGCAGCCCCTGCTGCGTTTCTGGTTCTGATAGTCAGAGGTGTGTCAATTTCAATCATTTCAAAAACTAAATTTTTGTTTCTTGGGTCTGTTCTCTTTTGGCCACTCCTGCTCCTATCTCTATTGCCTCGTTCTTTCTGTGCAACATAGACTTTGTTTCCTCCCCCTTTTCCAGTTGTCTGAAGGTAGATTGTTAGGTTACTCATGTCAGAACTTTCTTTTTTGTAGGCATCTCACCCATCATGTCAGAGATGTTCACTGTCAGTGGATCCGGGTTTTAAATGACTTTCCAGTTTCCTGAGTCAGTCTGTTTCAGAAGCCCTCATATCAGAAATGATGTCAAATTAAGTAATTTTTAAAGGTGGGGAGAAGGGCCAGGCCCTCAAGCAAATTCGACACCCTTCCTCCACTCCTGTACTTCCCCATAACAATTCTGGCTGACTTCCTCGTGCCCCAGGCCACCGCTTGCCTCCCCAACCCGGTGTCCCTCTCCTCCGTAGGGCGAGTGCTCCGCGAAGTGCCGCAACCTGTTCGTGCTGGAGACAGTGTGTGTGGCCTGGTTCTCCTTCGAGTTCCTACTGCGCTCCCTGCAGGCGGAGAGCAAGTGCGCCTTCCTGCGGACCCCGCTCGCCATCATCGACATCCTGGCCATCCTGCCCTTCTACGTGTCGCTGCTCGCGGGCCTGGCGACCGGCCCCACGGGCAGCAAGATGCTGGAGCGCGCGGGGCTGGTGCTGCGGCTGCTGCGCGCGCTGCGCGTGCTCTACGTCATGCGCCTGGCCCGCCACTCGCTGGGGCTGCGCTCGCTGGGCCTCACGGTGCGCCGCTGCGCGCGCGAGTTCGGACTGCTGCTGCTCTTCCTGTGCGTGGCCATGGCGCTCTTCGCGCCGCTCGTGCACCTGGCGGAGCGCGAGCTGGGCGCTCGCCGCGACTTCTCCAGCGTGCCGGCCAGTTACTGGTGGGCGGTCATCTCCATGACCACCGTGGGCTACGGCGACATGGTGCCGCGCAGCCTTCCGGGCCAGGTGGTGGCGCTGAGCAGCATCCTCAGCGGCATCCTGCTGATGGCCTTCCCGGTGACCTCCATCTTCCACACCTTCTCACGCTCCTACTCGGAGCTCAAGGAGCAGCAGCAGCGCGCGGCCAGCCCTGAGCCGGCCCTCCGGGAAGACAGCACGCACGAGGACAGCTCGCGCTCGGCCAGCGCCTCCGAGGACAGCTCGCAGGAGCCCGAGGCCGCGGCCGCGGCCGGGAGCTCGCCGGGCGTGGTGGGCCCCTGAACCGGGTGCTGTGCTGAGAGCTTCTGAGGGTCAAAGCCTAGGAGGACCCAGGAGTTGCAAACTTGGTCCAACAACTTGCCACTGCAGTCGGCCTGGCCCCCCAAGCAACCCCAAGCTTTGCATAGCCTAGAGGATACAGCAGTCTCGGCTTTCTCCTCCCCTTTATTTTCCCACTAGTTTTCAATTTTCTATGGCTAACTAAAAATAAATTGAGTCCTAGGAACTCCAAGTCAAGTGCCAGCTACCCTGAACTGGTTTCTCTTTCCCTGCTTCTAACCCAGGGCAGTCCCATGGAGCATGGCATGTCGTCTCTTCTTGCCCACCCTGTGACCCTCAGTGGGCCATCTTCAGCTAGCACGGGGCACTACCAGTATCCACATTGCCTGCCAAGTGTCTGGGCAGAGGTTAGACAGGGCACTCAGCCTAGTTCTAATTACCCTTGCATGGAGAGGGGAAAGCTCTCAGCTCTGACCTTCGATCTCTGTTCCCTGACAGCAGCAACTCAAGGTGACAAGGATCTCCTGCTCTTCCCCTTCCTTGATAAGGTGGCAACTTAGGCTCAAGTTTGCAAGGAAACCTTTTGACCTTTTCCCTGCCGTCCCAGCTGGTCTGTAGGAATGGTGCCCATCCTCAGGGGTGGCTGTCTCCCCTATTGGGGCATTTCCCTGAAACGGCTCAAGAAACAAGAAAAAAAAAGAAAGAAAGAAAAAAATCTCTGTGAAAGGCCCTATGGGGTGGAGGAAGTATATCCGGGAGAGTGGCAAGGACACCTCCAGGAGGCCCCTGCAGAGTCCCGCCAGCAGAAGCATGAGCTCAATCAGGGCAAATGGAATAGAACTTCCCAAACCATGTTCCTTTGCCCTTTTTTAAGCCCACGGGTGGCGTCACACACATGCCTGTAATCCCAGCACTTGGGAGGTGGAGGCAGGAGGATCGTAAGTTCAATGAGTCTGGACACCACACCTAAAAGACATAGATCTCAACATCCAGGAGGAAGGTCCAGTCTTCAGGCCATTAATCCCTGCCCACTACATGAGAGCTTCCAGCAGGGCCCCTAAGTGAGGCGCATGCCCACTTGGGGCCAATGTAACCACAGGCTTTGAAAGATTTTTATACCAACCCAATACAGAGCACCAGCCCTTCCTTACAGCAATGGCTGAGTTCCTCATTTAAGGGTCACCTATGGTCTAAAAGAACTTCTGGGGCTAGAAAGGGGGTTTCTTGTGACTTGGCCGGGGGGGGGGGGGGCGGCAAATGCACATGGCAGGACCAACCAGAACATCCTACCTCCGACCTTGCCAGCATCCTTGCTAGTGGTACAAACTGCCCTATCCAGTAGTGCACAGTATTTATACATCTGACAATGCAGTAAACCCAGCCTCACACGGCCCTCAAGTGGGTGATCTCTGGGTGCCAGGCTGTGAACTGAGTCCAGGGATGGAATGGGTTTGAATGCCCACAGTGTGTCTGGGCCCTGGGAGCGTGGGGGTATCATGGACTAGTTGGCATGCACACAAATGGGTTCCACCACTACGACTTCCTGTCAGTGCACAGGGTAGGAGAGACAAGGGCTCCAGCAAAATTCTTCTAAGGCCAGGCAAGATGGAGGCCAGTGAAGCACACAGAAGAATCCCCTCCCTTGTCTTCTCTTCAGACCACCCTGCCTTCTCTGGGATCTTTGCACAAACTCCGTGTGGTAAAAAAAAGGTGCTTTGCTTTGAGATGGGGAAACAGCTGTCTAAGATGGCATCCTAGCTGAAACCTGGAGTCTGGGATGGGGTTTGCTGAGCCTTTGGCTCTAGCTGTATATGGAGCAAGGCCCCCTTTTCACTGTCAAATTCACATCCTCCAAGGCCAGTGCTGGCAGTGTCTTTTAAGACGTGTGATGAAGGACCAGGAGGTTCCATCTAAAAACCAGAGCTTTCTCCAAAGTGGGGATGGAGCTAGAAATTACCTGAGGGTACCTTGTACTCAGGCCTGCCTCTCCAGAATGTGTATAACGTGAGTGGATGTGGGCCACACTAAGGGTTGGCCTGGGACCTGCAAAGTGAACTACCCTTCACACAGTGACAGCCTTGGGTTTTCCGAGGCCCCAGCAGGATTTTAGTACCAGCAAAGAAATCCAGCCAGAGGGCAGCCTCCCGCATCAGGCCTTCATTCAAGATGGATCCCTTCTCCAGTAACAGGATGGCTCCTGCTCTCCAGCAGCATTAGCCTCCTTAATGAAGATCCCAGAAGTAAAGGCCAGGTTGCTATTCCTTGGAGGCCAGGTAAACCATGGAGAGCAGGGATCCACATTCATTCTGGCCATTGCCCAGCACTCCCAACCAGGTACCCAGGAGCACCACAGACTACCCTGTGTCACCATATGACGAGGGACTGGGAAGTGGCAACCAGCTCTATTGATAATGGTGGGCAGGGAACGATGCATTCCTGCTTAGCTAGCAAGGCTAGCTGGGCATAATATGGCTCAGCTTCCTGTCTGATTTCAGCGGACATGAACTGCCCAGATTCCCACCAGCCCTCTGGACATAGATGAAGTCTGCACTAGAAACACCTGACAAGATACCACAGTGCACTAACTGCTGCCTTGGTGCCTCTGATGCCTAAAGTGAGCACAGTCAACAATGATTGAGCTGAGAATACAGCTCTTTCATTTCTCAAGTGCAGGGCTGAAACCGTGTGCTGAGAACAACAGTGAGAGACAGCCTCGGCTGATGACAGTGCAGGTAATGACCCCTGGCAGTCTACCAACACCCCGCCAGGCTACAGAACAGAAGCCAATATGCCAGTGAGCCCCCACAGAGTCTCACTCCTGTGCTTTTGGCTTCTTTACTGTTTGTTAAACAGTTGGCCCAGAGTGATCCCCCAAATCTTTTGGCCCAACATATTGGAAAAGCATGATCCATCAATACTGGAGGGCTCTGGCTCACCTGGAATCCTCTGTCAGCTTTACAGAGGGCAGTCTGAGTTCATCTATCCCAGGAGTCCCCATCCTCCAGTGCTAGGCAGATACCTCCATCCGTCCAGGCCTGGGCCAGGTCTCTGAGTGTAGTGTGAGCCTTTTAACCCAGTGCTCCCCGGCAACCCCACCCAAATCTGCACCCGCCTCCACTTCCCAAACCAGTACCATGCACCTTTCCCCAACCTTCAGCACCCAGCCTCCCCACCCCTAAACCCTCACCTTTCCTCCACTTTGTCCCTCCCCTGCCCTTGTCCACCCGCTGAGATTCCATCCTCCCCACTGGACCCACACGCTGGTTATTGATTTAAAGGCACCACGTGGAGCATATTCATTCAGCAGCCATTGAGCCTGCAATCGATGATGTTTTACTTTGGAGGTAATTAACACTACAGACATCTCCCTTCATTTTTTAAAAATAAACATCTTAAAGCATCTTACAGGCCAGAGAGTAAGCAAGAATCTCACGCACACACTTAGAATCTCTGAGGGAAGCTTGACAGTGGCACAGCGTGGACTCTTCAGCCATCTGGCGAGCCACCGTGACTGTCAGAACTACTGTGCTGACTGGACGGCAGCATTGTATACGCAAGAAGCCCTTCTGCCCAGCAGAAGGGAAGATGCTGCCATGTGGAAACTACATGGAAGCATCTAGAACACTCTGGGTCTCAGCCAGGTCAGCACAGGGCTGCCAAGCATGACATGACCTCATAAAAAGCTGAGAGAGGAGCAAAATACAGTGACCAGCATTAGGCCAGCAGTTCCCACCTCCACAAGGTGCGGCAGACACAGCTGTGGCACATGGGTGAGACGGAGCGGAACAGGAGGACGGAGCAGCAGCCAGGGCTGCGCACTGTCTATAGAGAGCCACAGGCTCTGCTGGGAACTAGAGGCTCGCCACGGGAAGCTGACTGAAGGGAAAAGACTCAGGCCACTGAGCTTCAGTGACAGGAGCCTATTTCAGGGTCAGGCCAGCGTCTTCTGAAGGAGGAAGGGGAGACACCTGCCTTTTCCATCACCTTGAAAACACCACAATGCCATCTCTAGTGCCACTGTCCCTAAGCACCCCACTCGGAGGCTGATTAGGAACCCAGCATTCAACTCCATTTCTGCCCACACCCAGCCTGTTCGTCTGTGGGGTGCTCAGGGCCAGCCTCCCTAATGCAGGAGCATAGGTGGGCACTCAGTGCCCAAAGCTGTTAGTCACATGTCCTTGTCCTTCTTGGATGCCTCAGAGAGCCTTGGCACTGGCAGGGTGCACTGCATGGGGCACTGGCTTCTGGGGGTGGCGAGCAAAGGCATAGGCTTGCCCCAGTATAGCCAGGTCCACCAGCACCTGCAGGAGGCCACAGACCGAGAACTGCAGGGGCGCACCGTTCAGCAAGAAGTAGACTGTCTTGAAGGTGTCACCACTCGTCCACATGAGCACCATCTTCAGGCTGCAAGGACATAAAGGGGCAGTCAGCAGTGACCTCAGCTGTACAAGACTATCTAAAAACAAACAACCAAAAAGCTTACTGAAAAGCCAAATTATGAAAAGACCCCACATGGACCACACACATACACACTGCAGATGACAAACCGCAGAAGGGTTTGATGTGCGACCGTATGGAGCTGGTGGTTTATACATGGCTGGGCATGTCTGTGGCTGCAGACTGGAGCCAGTCTGCAGGGCCTAACACATCTAAGTGTCAGAAGCCCCAGATTCGGCCTCTCAGACAGGTGACGGTGCTTCTCACAAAGCTTCTCTCAAATCTGCTACAACACTAAATTGACTGGAAACAACTTCCATAGTCTCTTCTATGAGCGTCAAACCCCGAAAGAAGGCTTTTGGTTCATATTTTAAAATCAGGCAAGGCCAAAGTGTTGGGATCAGAACGCCCAGGGTACTAGATGAGTATGTGAGGGAGAAAATGTGGAGCCTTCTTGTGCAACCTTACTCCTGAGCTGCACCCCTCAATGGAGGAGCAGAGCTGGGCAAGTCTGGGCTCACCCCACTGTCCTGGGAGGCAGGTAGGGCCACATCGGATTCTCTACCTCTCAAGCAGAGTCCAGGTCCTCAGGATCCCTATGGACAGTGGTGTCTGTACATCCAAGTAAAACAGAAAGCAAGTGCTGGACTCTCAGGTTCTAATCGTAAAATCAGTGGAACAAAGCCCTGGTCAGAGTAGGTCAGGTTGTACAAGGGACATGCTATGATCTAGTAAGAGACTGGAACCAGATATGTCAAGTTTGCTGCAAACCAGCAGAGAATGAGAAGGCCAACCTGCCCCTTGGAGTCACGGATGCATGCTGAGCATTCGCTGGGACAAAACATGCAGAGGTGACCATGTAAGCAGAGAGCTTAAATAATTCACCAAATGTCACACCCTAAATGGCAGTGAGATCCCTTGGGCTTGGCTCCAAAGTCTAGGACTGAGAGGTCTGACCACAGGGTGCAGGAGCTGCAGCCCTCAGCCTCAGACCACCTGTCCCTGCCCAGCCTACTCTGCCCAGCACCCTCACGGTTAACATCTCTGTAGTTCTACATGCACAGTTGTGTCACAACAGCAAGTGGAGACATAATAGCTGGAGCATGGCACTGGTGCCAGGGGACATTCTTAGAGCCTGGGTTCTGCCTTTAGTTCATCTTTACCCTTCAGGAATGAGGTTCACGGGAACCCCAGCATTCTCCTGTTCCTGGGGAAGCAATCTGATGGGGCTGAGCCCCTGGTACCATCTGAATGGCTTAGAAGAGTGGCAAGGGAAAAACACCTGTGGGTTAGGTTCTGGGGCCATGAGCTACACATCTGAAGCTTCAGGGCTGCCGTACCAGGGCAAGCGCATGGCTCAGTTCTCTCACGGCTGGCACTGTTAGTGCCTTATCTGCTCTGAGGCAGTAAATGCAGTTCTTCCCCACAGTGACTTTCCTGGATCCTTCACCTCAACGCCATCTTTATGAGCAAAGAGTCAACACTTCCCCTTGGAAGGTTCCAGTACTTGGTAGGTTGAGGCAGGAGCATCAAGAGCGCAGTGGCAGCCTAGGGGAGGTCGGACGCAGGAGAGGGGAGCTGCTGTGCGTCTCAAGAAGTCCCTCCCTCTTCTTTGGATGAAGGCAACAGCTGGTCTGGGTTCCAACCAAGAGATACCCACAGCACGAGGACATTCGCTCTCCTAGGCAGTGAGCCTTGCAGCAGAGCTAAGGCATGGGTAAGGTAGACTTTCATTCCAAGGGTTTTTCGAGTTCCAGATCCATAGAGGAGTAGCTGGTGGTGCAGGCACGACTACAATTCTCTCTTTCCTCCTCTCCTCCCTCTGCTGACTGCTGTCTCCTCCTCGATGGGCCTCTTAGCCTGACCCCCTCCTGCTCTGTTTTAATCCAGGCTCCCATTACCTCATTCTTGGCTCTAGCATTTTTCCTCCAAACCAGGCTGCTAGATCAGTATTCCTAAAATACCTCTCACCTCATCCTTGCCCTGGGCAGTCAACAGGAATGCCTCTCCCCAGCACCCAGGACAGCAGAGACAACTGTTGCACCTGCTCAGTCTGCCTTCCAACCTCAGCCCATAGGCATGCTGATCACGCTGACCTCAGGCCAGGACCAAGCCTCTACCACCGCTACCTATAAAACTCCCCTAAGACGAAAATCCATACAACGTACGTCCATTTGGAGCTCATCTGTAACCCTGGGTTAGGCAGAGTTCTCCTAGATGAGGCATCAAAAACACAAACAATAAAGGAAAAAAACAGATACACTGGATATCATCAAAGTCGAAAGTTTCTTTCTTTGTGACAGCGTTCCATGTATCCTAGACTGGCCTCAACCTCCCTATGACCTTGAACTTCCGATCTTCCTGTTCCCACTTCCTAAACGCTGGATTACAGATGTGTACCACCATGCCTCAGCTTATGCCATGCTGCAGATCAATCCGCCAGGGCTTTGTGCATGCCAAGCAAGCACTCTGCCAAATGAGATACAGCCCCAGTTCCTACGGTTGAACCTTTTGCGTTGCGATGGACACCATCGAAAAAGTAGGAAGATAAGCCACAGGATGGAAAATATGAGAAATACTTGTAAATCATGTTTGGTATGATTCTAGTATCTAGAACAGATTTTTCAAAAATTGTTACTCAATTCAGCAATGAAACACTATAAATGACTGATTTTAAAATGGCCAGAGATCCTAAACAGATGCTCCGTTGAAGAAGACATTAACCAGGGCCATCTGAGATGTTCAATGTCAGTGAAATGCAAAACAAGCCACAAGACAGCACTTTATACCCAACAAGGATGCTGGAACTAAAGAACAGACAGCAAGATCTATGGGAACCAGGGAACCAGGACCCCTGCTCAGCTGGTGGAATGTGAAATGGTACTTCCCTGGAAAACAAGCTGGCTGGGCCACAGAGGGTCACATGACCTAACCATTCCATGCCTACACATTCCTCCCCACAGAAGGAAAACAGAAGTTCACAGAAGAATTTGCACATGAAATCCAGACAGAATGATTCACAATGTCCATCAACTAAAGAATAGACAAATATCTATCACCTTCATATAATGAAGTATTATTCAACTACAGAAAGGAATGAAGCTCAGGCCAGACACAGAAGGCCATATACTATGTGATTCCGAAAACGTGTGATGTCCAAAACACGCAAATCAGGAAAGATAGAAAGAGTGACGTGGAGGAGTCTGGGGCAGATGGGAGTGCTAATGAGTTCAACTTTCCAAACCTTTATGAGATTGTCCTAAAATTAGACCATGGTGCCAGCTACACAAGCCTATGTATGCATCACTAGGTGCTCTAAGCAGGTGTGGCGTGTGAATTCTATCTCAATAGGTTATTTTTTCTAAAGGCTGCAACTCTATTCTAGGCTGCCTGTTCCGGGTAAGAATCTGGCCTTTGTGCCATGGGCACTGTGAGTTGCACTTCTTCTCACAGACCTCAGACTATTGTACAAACCACACAGATTGATTGTGGAAACTTGGCAGTGACAAACATTTGGCCCAGAGGAAGCATACTTCCATTCCCCAAAGGTATAGATTCAACGGGTCTACTCAGGGACCTATGGTCGGGCCTGCTCAGGGAACTAATGTGGGGTCTGTGAAATCATTGGTTATACAAAGCCTGACTTCCAGGAGAGCCTGCTATGGTACCAGAGCCCAGGGTTCCAACTGGATCCAACAGAGTGGCCTGGTGGTCCTGAGATGAACAGACATGGTTCAGAGGCCTGTAGCTCAGCTACCTTCTTTACTTCTGGTTGCTCATGGGCCAAGCCTGCCTGCTCCTTCTCATCCTGACCGCACATGACCTCCACAGTCACTTAACCAGTGCCCTGGCCCTGGATGTCTCCCCCAGATTCTGTTCCCTCCCTCCCTCCCCGTTCCGCACTTCCAGTGCCTTCCGCAGCTACTGTTTCCTGTTCTCACTGTTGAAAGCTGCCTGATGCTTGGCTCCCTCTTATCTTTTACACCCACCCCCGCTCTCCAGTAATTACTTGTTAGGGAACAGTCTTCAAATCCAGTAAAACCTGGAGGAAGAAGAATGCAGATACTCCCCCCAGAATCTGCCTTTCAGAGGTTTGCTGCGTTAATTAGTACAGTTATTCCAAAAGTGTCATTTATCACTGGCTCCAAAACCATGGTCAGTTGATATTTTTCAAGAGGGAAATTTATATTATTCAAAAAAAAAAAAAAAACCCCTACTACTAGGTTCAAGGTAGAAAAATAGATGTGCATACATGAGGGGTTGTGTGTGTGCACGTGTGCAGATATGTGTGCACACCCACCTATATACATGTGTACAATGAGATAAGACTTTCCAGGAAACCTGCTATGGGGCTACTAGAATCAGTCAGATAGGAACCCAAGTCCCCCCATTGCTTACCACCCACCCTTCCCATACACCTAGCTCCAAAGACTTCTGCTTAAGGTGCGTCTGGGGTGCAGGGACTTGCACCATCAGTGTGCAGTGGTGTAAGCAGTCCTCAAAGAAAAGGGAAAGAACCTTCACGTCATGCAGGCCACAACCTGCCCAGAGCCTCTCCTTGTGTTCTTCTTTGGTTTTGAATTTTATGTTCCCTAGGCAGGAAACAGCTTGGGCCGCCAAGCCAGGCATCAAGATAGGATGAACAAAGGACTACCTACACCAGTGAGGTGTTTTCACCCACTGCCAGGGGGTCAGCCTCTGGTCTTTCTGTGTGTATAAGTGCTTGGGCGTGTGCACCTGTTTTAAACATCATTTTCAGCCCAAATGAGAAGCACCACACTCTGTCAACTTCATTCTGAATTCCAATTCCCAAAGCTTCAAGAGTCACAAAGCCACAGCTCTGGAGTACGCCAACACTCCATCTGAAGAAAGTTAGGCCACAGGGGAACTTGAGACACCCCAACCTGGATTCCTGACTGGCAATCCAATAGTAACAGCATCAGCCCTCAGTAGTGGAAGCCTAGTGAGCAGGTGCCTATGCATGCTGGCAGCCATACCCAGCACTTATAAGTATACTTTACACACGGACACAAGCCCTGTACCTATAATCCTGCATTCTACACAAAGAACAATGGAGAGACGTTGATGCCTGATATGACCCAAAGCTCTGCAAAATCTACTTTCAGTCCCTTCTCAATCCACAGACATGCAAAGAAACCTCAGAAAAGGGGCCTCTGGTGCCTTCCACAAGAGGCGGTGGATAGGGACTGAGATGTAGACAGGGTCTCGGGAGAAGTGGACAGGGTCTCAGGAAGAGAAACGGTGCTAATTACAGTACCCGGCTGTACTCCTCCCTCCACCGATGGATTTGTGTTCCATAAATTCTATTTTATTCGGGAGTTTCCAGTGTCCCCCTGAACCCGAGAACTGCCTTATGCTGGATAGATGTCTCTTCTTCAACATAACTTCTGGTACGTTGAGCTGTCTGAGTATGATACTGACAACAGCTGTACCCCCGTCCTCCAACAGACACCATAGCTCCAGAGGCCATGGTGAGTCCCACTGCGGGAGTGCCATAGCTGAGGCTCCTTTGAGAGAGTCACCTGCCCTGCCACATCCAATTGCATAGGCACCTTGTTCCTCAATCCCTGTTCCTGGAAGGGACCTGAAGCCCTGAAGGGCTGTGGTCTCCAAAGAGTCTCTGCTTTCCTCCCTGTCCTACATGAACATATCTGCTTAGTCGAGGCTCAAAGACCCAATGCATTTAGCAGCATGATTTCACCATGCCATGAGTGTTCAATGGCCCCAGTGCTGTGGGAGCCTCCGGAGTGGTCCCCCTACCTCATGCCCTCTGTGGAGCGATGGCGGTAGTTGCGGTACAGCTGTGGCACACCCAACATGGCCTCGGTGAGCACGGCCAGGAAACCCAGTGTCTCCACAAACAGGGCCGAGTCGATGGACAGGTAGGTGACGTAGCCTGCCACGCCTGTGAAAGCCAGGACACACTGCACATAGTCTGCGAAGCTGCTCCAGTGCCAGAAGTGGTGAGGATCAAAGTCTAGGGTGAGAGGGAGAGAGGCACCTCAGTAGGGTGAGCAGGTTAAATTGGGGGGAGGGGGGCTGCTGACAAGGCATGGGCAGGTCAAGGGAGTGCAGGTAAGGAGTTGAACCTGTGACTGGTGAAGGTTAAAGTTAGTAGGTCAAATTCACCGTGAGAAGAGTCAAGGTCAGTGTGGGAATGAGATACAAGCAGACCAAGGTCAGTGAGAGGAGACATGAGCAGGTCAAGGTCAGTATGAGGAGATGTGAGTAGGTCAAGGTCAGTGTGGGAAGGCATAAGTAGTCCCAGGTCAGTGTAGACATGAGTGGGTAAAATTCAATGTGAGATGTGCACAAGTCAGGGTCAAGCATGGGGAAGAGGTTCAAGTAGATTAAGGTCACTGTGAAGAGACAAGAGCGTGCCATTATAGGCAGTTCAGGGGAGTCTGGGCACAGATATTAAGTCAAAAGATACTGAAATCCTTTAACTTAATCTCAACAGTTCTGGAAGGCAGTATAATACATGGACCGTCCTATAACCTCTGGAATCCAGTTCTTGGGTTAGAGTACAACAATGCCCTCTATTGGTTAACCATGTCTCCGTTTGCTCAGGTGTAAGAGTACCCACTTCCTAGGCTTATTTTAATGGTTAATACATCAATTCCATGAGTTTTACAGTGTTCTCAGCTCAGGAAAAGGACTCAACATTATTAGTCCATACTTGGCCATCAGGATAGAATCCTCTGCTCGATGACAGATTCTGTAGACTGTTCATAAGTAAGCACATGAGTGAATTGAATGACACTTTAGCAAGGAAGCACCTGAGGCCCGGGAGACAGTGGAGCTGTGGGGAAGCATCAGGCAAGAGGGAGAAATCTACCATAAGAGATGATCTCGCATGGCTATGGCTGACCGGGCTCTGAGGTCATCTGATCCAAGCCAGGAACGTCCAGCAGGTGCAGGTGGGAGAGGCAGAGACATGCCAGAGGCACTGGGCTCTTCTTGGATCCTTCTAAGTATGAATATGATTTTATTGGGTGACTTTTTCCTTCTTTTTATTTTCTATTATTGTTTTCCTTTGCTTTCAGTGCTGGGGAAGGAAAAGTTTTCACATATGCTAGGCAAGCACTGTACCACCAAGCTACACCCCAGCCCCTGGGTACATTCTGTAATAAGGAAAACAGCCAGCACATTAATAGCCTGGGATCCCTATTAGTAAATGAAAACTAAACCGGCCTTAACATGTAAACTTCAGTAAAGCTGAAGCTCTGGGGTTTTCAGAGGTTTGGCTTCTACCCAGCACCAGTTTTCTGCATCTGAACTTTGCATGTGAACAGGGCAAGCATTTCCCTCTGCTTCAGAGAGAGAGCTGCTGTGGTGTACATTAATGTGGGCAGTGGGGAAGGCTCTAACTTCTACCCAGTTGCTCAAACTCAACACAAAAAGAGGATACTTTCTAATACTGCTCAGTGATTTTACTCAAGAATATATCACAGGGGCAGGAGAGAGGGCTCAACAGTGAAGAGCACTGACTGCTCTTGCAGAGGACCTGGGTTTGGTTCTCAGCACTCAAATGGCAGCTAATATTCGTAACTCCAATTCCAGGTGATCTGACGCCCCCTTCTGGCATCTGCAGGCATTCGATGACATGGGTGTACTTACATGCATGCAGGTAAAACACACACATAAAATAAAATAAAAAAATCCAAAAATATTTAAAGAATATACATTGAATGAAGTTCTTCCTGGGTTCTACTTGTGGAGAGGGCGGGGGGGTACTAGCAAAAAAAAAAATAATAATAAGGGAATGATTTGAAGGAATCATGGCAAAACACCAGGTTACTTGAACCAAACTGAATTTTATGTGCATCACCCCACATACAAGACTCTGAGACACAAAGTAGTCACCCTGTCTCACTGAAGCCTGGCACCAAGAAAAGCTCTACAGTGTAAATTGCCTTCCTGGAGTTGGGGTCCCCCTCCCCCTCTCCCCAGCCTCAGCAAGAAGCATATGGCCCAGGCAACCCAAATTTATCAATACAACAATGAAAACCTGATTCAGAGCGAGCCCGCCACAGGACTAAAGTCCTGCAAGAGGAAATGGGAATGTTACCACATGCCACCTTAATTAAGGTTCTAAAGTGTTCGTGGCTCATAAACTGTGCTTAGCTTTGTCCAGAACCTCTCTGACGCCTAGCCTGGCCTGGACCTACTCCCAGCTCTGTTGCATCCTGGTCACCGCACTCATCCTGCCTTGAGGAGATCCCGGAGGATTTTGGGGGGCCGCAGCAGCACTCCACCACAGGTCTTCACGCACTCCCTTTATTTCAGCACCTTCAGGAAATGCTCAGCTGACACTCAAAAGATAAATTCCCAACAGAACAGTGGAGAGAAGCCATCAGCCCAATGTAACATCAGTGCATGTGGCAAGTGGTGACCAGGGACCTGGAGACCTGGGGCGACCCTTCAGTAGCAGGTAGTGAGGATCTGAGGAGGAGCACAGGACGGTCCCTGAGGCAGTTGATTACTGAGAGGTCTGAGCAAACTAGGAGAAGCTGACAGGAGAGACAATAGCCCATGTTTCCTCCTGGAGACAAAAAGGTTAGGAATTCTTCAGAACACTACATTTTAATAACCTAAAACAAATTTTGCTTAAGGCTTCTGGAGGGCTGAGGAAGCAAATTAATAACCTTCTGAATCTATTATTTGCAACAAAACAACCAACCCAGTTTTTTAAAACTGGGCAGAAAGAGAGCTAGAGAGATGGTTCAGCAGTTTAGAGCACTGACTACTCTTGCAGAAGACCTGGGTTCAACTCCCAGCATCCACATGGTGGCTCACAACCATCCATACTCCAGTTCCAGGGGATCCTACACCTCTTCTGACCTCCATGGGCACTGCAAAACACAGGTGCATTTATACACATGCAGACAACACACTCAAACACATGAAATAAAAATAATAAATAAAACATTTTTTAAATAATAAATGTTTTTTTTTAAACTAGGCAAAAGGGCATGAACAGGCAAATACCCAAGAAATACATGGAAGAAAGCTCAGCATCCTTAAGTCATAAGGCCAACATGAGTCCTTCGTGTCCTGATGCACAGAGCCTGAGGTTCAAGCTGCCCTGATGCTGCTGAGAGGGGAAGAAGCAGAGCCCTGGGCCCAACACAGCACTCTGATGAAGAACCAAGTCCAGGCCAGGGTTCCTGACCCTCCCAGCGGCTCTGAAGGCAGTGCTATGCCACCCAGAAGCCCCAAAGGCAGAGCACCTGACAGTGGTGATTTATAAACAAGTCCTGGTTCTGCAGCAGCCCACCAGCACCCTCTTGTGGCCTGCTCTCACTGCTTCAGGTTAAGTCTTCCTGCTCCTTTAGGAGCAAGATAAGGAAGGATATCCTCCCAAGAGAAGGCATGCACTCTTCAATGTTTGGGGCCCTGGAGGGCATGGCCTGGGCACTCTCAGCTCCCTGCCTAGGAGCAGCTGTGTAGAGTTTAAGCCAATGATAACCAGTCACTGAAAGGGCACAGTGAACCCCAGACCCACTGCAGGAACAGACTTCAGAAGTGGCAGCTCTGCACTGGGTCAGCAGAGGTCAGAGATCCTGCCAGGACTTGGGCTTATCCCACCAGCACTCCCCTCTAAGAAACCACGCAGGAAAAGACAGCTGGTACTTAGCACTGACATAAAGCAGAGCCCAGGACACTGAGCTGTTGGGGAAGATGGAGCTAAGTAAAGACATGCCCAACGAAGGCATGTTTCTCCCCAGCTCCCCACCACTACCACCAAATCTGGCACTCCCCAGCCCCCGCCCCAAAATCCAGCACTATCACAGCAGACCTGTAACAACAGCCTCCAGTGACTTGCATGGTGTCCTACATCCCTTGTGACCAAGACATAGCTCTGGACTGGAGACTGGAGACGTCAGGAGCCCAGCTGGCCCCCAGATCCCACACTTTAATCTGTGCATCTGGGAGTGCAGAGAGGAATTCACAGCAGCTACTGCGGGAATGACTTTTACAATATGGACATGTTCTAGACAAATTACTTTACTTAACCCTGCAACCAAAAGTTAATCTAGCCTTAGCTTGTTTTATAATGTAGACAAACTCACTTAGCCTTGGGCTCCTCTTGTCTAGGCACATAGCCTTAATCTCGCATGACCTTGACCCAAAACAATGTATGAATGTGTATATGTTTTATGCATCAAGCACTGCAAACAGCTGATATTTATTGGAAGCAACAAAGATTAACCCATTTGTGTTGTAAAAAATAAATGTGAATAAATCGGTAGCGTCTGTTTATGGTTGTGTGTGTGCTGTCCTAGAACAGTCTGGGTCTATTCTTGGGTAAAATAGATGCTAACAGTCAGGCTGTCTTTAATCGGGCATCGATGACCCTGAGCAACACCTGAGCAAGACCATCTTGTGAGGCTATGAGGTGGTTCTCACCCAAAAATGAGCATTTCCAGAGCCTGCAGCTACCATAGACCCGTGGGTCAACAGATCTCAAACAGCTCTAATCATCTTAGGCAACAGCAGCAGCAAGAAGGGTAGCTTTGAGCCAATCAGGATAAACAGGAAATAAAGTACTTCTCCCTTCCAGCTGGGCAATTAAACTACAGTGCAGGGCTCTGCACAGGAGACCCTGGAAGAATCAGAACAGGGGAAAAGCCACTTCCTCCAGCCCCTCCCTAGCCAGCAGTCATGCAAACACGCTCCTCATGACAAAGCAGCCTCCTCTCTCTCCCAGGGCTGGACCAGCATGTCCCAGGAGGTATCCCGACAGGACACGCCTGACTTCAGAGGCTTAGTACAAGGGAACAGGTCTGTCCAATAATGTATGTTTTCACTTATGCCGAAAGGACATTTTTTTTTAATCGTAATATTAATTTTGCCCTTTCCTTTCATTTGTTTGTGAGATGGTGTCTCACTGAATACCCAGGCTGGTCTCAAACTCCTGGGCCCTCTCTCCTGGGCCTCCCAAGCAGTGGGGCTCCATTTCTACCCTGCTGCACATGACTCTTTCAACTCTGATGACCTTAGAAACTCTGCCTATGTGTGTGGTCCATACACAGGCTGCATTCTGTTTCCGTGGCAATGTACTCTAACATTCACTATGGCCAGCAGCATACCCGATTGGATCAGTTGAGATACAGAGACAAGTTACCCTCCCCCAACTATCCACCCTAGGAACCTCAAGCCAGACCCTCAGTCAGAAAAAAAAACTGAGCCAGAGCTTCCCGGGGCAGGACCAGAGAAGGGTAGAAAGGCAGAGCCTATAGCCCAGCACAGGATTACTAAAATCAAGAGCAGACTAGGATCTGTTCCTGGACAAGGGCAAGACAATAAAGTAAGCAGCAACTTCTTTGGGCTTCTTGCCTAGAGGCCTCTGAGGCTTGTTAACGGGAAATACCCTTGTGTTTGGGAAATCTCAAGTGGTTCAAGAAAAAAAATCATACTGTAGTCCCAACTGAACTTGGTGATGACAATAATATTTTCAAAAATAAAATCGACTCTCCATGAGAAAACCGATCAAAAGTTCCAGTCCTTAACAGCCCTGGTTCAGAGTTCAGACTCATGCACAGTCCTCCTTCCCACAGCCAGTGCGACAGCACTGCGGCTCACAGGCTTCTGGTTCCCCTGTAACTTTAACAGGAGGGGCAGAGCCCAAGTCCCAGGGCCAAGGCTGTATGAGACTCCAAGGCACAGAGTCTCATCTGGAGAGACAGCAAGAGCCACAGGGTCCAAGCCCGCCACAGGCCAGCACCAGCTTGCACTCTGCCCTGAAGATCAGGGACATCAGTGAATTTTAAGAAAGAGAGCACCAGGACTTCTTGCAGCAGCCAAAATGGCGATCCTGACTTTCTAGGCTAGGTCCTGACGCACCCCAGCACGACCCTCAGCCATAAAGTACGGCAGGGCCAAAGGAAGGCTCAGGGGCCCAGAAACAAAGTTCTGAGAATAAGGGAGCAAGGTAGAAGTGCCCAGTGGAGCTCATGCCACGTTCAGAACCCCATGCTGACTTCCAGAGAGGGGTCCCCTGGGAAAGTGACTGGGAGCACCCACTGCTTTGGCCAAAAGAAAAAGAGCAACTACTGAGGCCAGGGTCCCAGTCCAATCTGAGGCTGCACAAATATCAGTGGCAGTCACAGCAAAGGCCAGGGTGGCCGGGGGGAGTGGGGCTTCTAACGGGCTCTTAGTGCTTTTGAATTTCTACCTTTCATTTCAGGAGCCCTTTCCACCTCTCTCCTTATCAATACCCCAGCTGTTTCTGCTCAGAAGGGAACCCTGTGATGGACAGATAGGCCAGGCGAGAGGTGGCCCATGCTCATTCCGATCATCCTTCAGAGCTCTCTCTCATCTTTGTCACCATCACTGTGGTGGCAAGATAGCAACCTCTGGTGTTAACAGTTCTGCATGCACTCATTACACAACACATCTCATAAACAGCAGAAATGGCCCATCAAGGCTCGGCCCCCACAGATACCAGGATAAGCAGCTCCACCACCCAAAACGATGCCTTCACTCTATCTATGCTTACAGCACTCCTATGGACAACACTGTGCTTTGACCCTAACACTAACCCTTGGAATGCTCAAATCCTGGTTTATTCCTCAGTGGCACTGACCGATAAGAACATTGAAGCACTTGGCCAGCCTGGTCTGAAACAGCCTCATTAAATCCAGGCCTAGGAGTTCAAATTAAACAGAAAAGTCAGGTGAACACTTCTACAACAGCACTCTGGGGTAGAAGAGCACCAATCCAGAAAACGCACTGTAGGAACAGTAGATCTGTGTGCCCAGCGCCGATGCAGAAGGGCTGTTGAACCGCAACAAGCACATCCCCTCTACCTGCTTAGCTCCTCTGCTCTGGACTCCCTTCCCACCCAGACCACCCAGATAGGAGCTCCACACAGGTGGAAGGTAGAGAACACTTCGTCCATCACCACCGCTTGCACAGGATGGGGGCTCCGCACCAGGAAGAGTGGGCAGAGGACATCTGAGACCACCTTCCAGAGACTGTCCTCAGAGTAAATGGTTGCCCCAGAGGCTCACTACTGCTCTTGCTACTAGCTAGAACTGGCACCTAAAGCTCTGTCCTGGGGATGGGGAGCCGGGGCGAGGAGTTCCACAGCCTCCCTAAGAGACACACACTCAAGACAGAGCAGAGGCAAATTTGGGCTCAAGAGTGCCAACAAAGCAAGGAAGGTCCAGGTGCTAAACAATAAAGAGGAAGCTGATCTGAGCATGGGTGCATTCCTATAATCCCCACTCTCGGGGAATTGAGACAGGAAGAGAGTGAATACCAGGCTGGCCTGGACTACATGGACAGACCCTGTCTCAAAGAAAAAAATTTTTAAAGGAAAGCTAGGAGCTCCAGGCAACTAAGAGCTTTCCTGAGGGTAGAGTGTCCAAGACTGGCCTCAATGACCCCCCAGTGCTCACTGTGGTGCAGCACCTAGGAGCCCAGGGCATTAGCACAGTCAGAGCAATCACTGCAGGCCGTGCTGCGGGCAGAGCATCTAGGAGCTTAAAGCTGAGCAGGGAGAGACACAGAAACCATAACTACCATCAGGCCTGCAGGAAGGTGGGCTCAGAGTGCCCCTTCCGGTCAACCCAGGCCACCGGCAAATAAGCCATCCTGCCCCAGGTGTGACCGAAGTGCCCATGGCTATCACAACATTTACCTAAAATGTCCAGTTTCCAACAACAGAAAATAAGACATGTAAACAAAAAGGAAAACGGAGTCTATGCATGGAGGAGAACAAAAAGCAGGAAACACTGCCTTTGAAAAGATGTTACTAAGCAGACAAAAACCTTCAAAACAGTACTATAAATATGTGGAGAGAACTAAAGGAAACCAAAGAACTATACGGAATTAACAGAGGCACAAGGACATCGCCATCCAACAGAAAAAGAACATTACGAAAGGCAGAGCAATTAGGAAGAACCAGGAGACGGGAGCTGTAGGCTGTGTCTGAAATGAAGGATTCACCTGCAGAGCTCAACCAGAGATATGAACTGCAGAAGGATCAGCAAACCTAAAGATATTTCAGTGACGGATATGTGGCCTAAAGAAAGAGAATGAACACAGCATCCTTGAGGAGTGCTGGACAGTATCCCGTGCGGCGACACAGACATAGTGGGTGTCCAGAAGGGGGGCTGGGGGGTGGGGGGCGAAGAAAGCACTCAGATTATGACCACAGACTTCCAAACAGGATGGGAATACAAACCTGAAGATCCAAGATGCTCAATTAACTCCGAGTATGAGAAACACAGATCCTAACAACTCACCATCCTTTGCTGAATGTCAGATAAAAAGACAATCCTGAAAGCAACAAGAGAAAAATGATGTGTCACTTACAAGGGACCCCCAGAAAGAGGAACCACTGACTTCTCACCAGACACAGTGGAGTCCAGAAGTCAGGGGGATAACATTCAAATTGCTAAAAAGAAAAAGAACGGTCAGCTAGGAGTCTACGTCCAGCAAAGCTTTTCTTTTTAAATAAGGACAAAATAAAGACTTCCCCAGATAAACAAGAACTGGGAGAAACTGTTGCTATCAGGAAACACAAAAGTAAGCTCTCCATGCTGAAAGCATATGACATCAGAAGTAACATGAATGCAGAGAAGAAATGAAATGTGCACATAAAGGAAATTATGTAGGTTAATATAAAAGAATGCAAATGAGTAGGGCACGGGGGTTCTCACCTGCAATTCTAGCAGTGGGTGATCTAAGGCCAGCCTGGACTACATAGAAAACCCTGTTTTAAGAAAAGCCACCACCCCCAAAATAAGAAAAAAAATGCAAAAATACAAGTACACAATAGACACATCTCTTAACTGGCTTTAAAACACAACTTCAGGATATAATGTTATAAAATTATTTGGAGTACTTTAACATGCTGATCCATAATATATTTACCAAGAACAGCACAAATGAGATGGGGGGACAAAGCCCTCTGCAGGAGAGAGATAGCTGCAGGCAGCAAAGAATCTAGAAACAGGACAGTCAGAAACTGTTAAGTAAGGTTGACACAGAAACTTCTCCTTTTCTTCCCTCAGCTTTGAAAGGCATAAATACCTACACAAAGTAACGATTACAACACCACACTGTCAGATTTTAAACACTTTATAAACAAAATACATACACAGAAATTACACCACCTAAAGAGGAAGGGGCAAAATTATGCAGGAAGGAAGTTCCTCCATCTCACCAAAAGGGTTTAAAGGATTCTGTTCAAATATGTATTGCAAGCTTCAGAAAAACTACTAAGAAAATAACTATAAACATATAGTTAAAAATCACGTGACTGGAGACATGGTTCAGCAGTTAAGAGCACTGGCTGCTCTTGCAAGGACCTGGGCTCAATTCCCAGCATCTCCATGGCAGCTAACAACCGTCCTTAATTCTAGTTCCAAGGGAATTCGAAGCCCTTTTCTGACCTCTGTGGGCATTGCACAACACAGGTGCACTTACATACATGTAAGCAATACACTCATACACATTAAATAAAAACAATAAATAAGGAGCTGGAGAGATGGCTCAGCAGCTAAGAGCACTGACTACTCTTGCAAAGGACCTGGGGTTCAATTCCCAGCACCCACATGGCAGCTGACAACAGTCCATAACTTCAGTTCCAGGGGAACTGGAACTTCTGAGGGCATTGCATGACAAGTACACATATATACATGCAGTCAATACACTCATATACATAAAATAAAAATAAATAACAAAATATATTTTAAAAATCACTAAAGGTAGGGCTGGAGACATGGCTTGGTTAAGAGCACTGGTTGTTCTTGCATAGCTCCAGTTCCAAGAGATCTGACGCCTTCTTCTGCCTTCCAAGGGCAATGCACAGCACGGGTACACTTACATACACACAGGGAATACAGTAATACACAGAAAATAAGAATAATTTTTTTAAATCACTAAAGGAGCAGGCTGGAGATATGGCTCAGTGGCTAAGAGCACTGTCTGCTCTAGCAGGGAACTCAAGTTTGGTTCTGTCAGCAAGTCCAGTTCCAAAGGCTCCAACGCCCTCTTCTGGCTCCACAGGCACCGCATACATGCACCAAAACACCTGCACACTTAAATCTTTTAACAATCACTAAAATAAAAAGATCACACTATAAAATATTCACTTAAGAATTAGATCTGGTGGCACATGCCTCTAATCCCAGTGTTCCAGAGGCTGAGGCAGGTGGAGATCTGTGAGTCTGAGGCCGGCTGGGTCTATATAGCAAGTTCCAGGCCACCCAGAGTTACACAATAAGACTCTGTCTCAAAAATAACAAAACTAAACTAAAAAAATAAAATATTCACTTACTACAAAAGGAATCTACAAAGCAGCGAGGGGTAGATAGAAGACAAAAGCACAAAGGACACAGATCAAACACATCAAACATTAATCAGATTAGTCAGACAGCACAGCAGAATCTGTTGAGCTTTAATTTCCTATTATATTTATTCGTGCGAATGTGCACATGTCATGGTGTACATGTGGAGAGCAGAGGGCAGAATGCAGTATCAGTTATCTCCTTCCACCACGTGGGTCCTGGGAACTGAACTCAGGCCATCAGGCTTGACAACAAGCACCCTTACCAGCTTAGTCATCTTGTTTGTCCTGTATTTTGTTTTGTTTTGCTTTGCTTTTGAGACAAGATTTTGCTAGGCATAGGCAGCCCAGGATAGCCTCGAACTCATCATCTGCCTGCTACTCAAAGCACAACCACAGGGGATCTACAGAGGCTATGTTAATATTAGAGTCTGCTTTAGGCCAGAACTGTGGTACAGGCCATCTACTCGGCTACCTGGGAGACTGAGGCAAGAAGGTCAAAAGTTCAAGGCCTATCTAGGCTGCAGAGTGAGATCAAGGCCTGGGCAACTTAATGAAACCCAGTCTCAAAGTGAAAAGTAAAAAAATGGCTGGGGAGGTAACTAGGTGGTAGACCACTGGCCAAGCGTGCATGAGGCCTTGGGTTCAATCCCCAGTTTGGGAGTGGGAAGAGTGGTTAAAACAAAAAGCACCGAAACAGACATTTTATAAGGACAGAAAAAAAGTTGACCCAAAAGACGGACCTAACAAGCAAGAAGTGACAGAAATGAAAAGAAAGAAAATTTAAAAAGAGGTGCAGACACCATGCCAACTTTTATAATGGATACAACTGAGCAGATTAAATGACTTAAAAAGAGACGAACTGAGCGACCCTAGAAACCATGATCCATAAGGCACCCACCCTCCTCCCAAAACAAAACTCTCTCTCACCAAGGACAGACCACTGCACAACAGCTTCACCTGAAAGTATTTGAATCAAAGTATGATGTACAATTACAGTAGAATTAAACTGAAATCAGAGCCAGAAATTTGGGGAATTCACACAAAGAAAGGTTACAACAGATTCATAAATATTAATGAGTTAAAGAAATTTTGAAGAAAATTAAAAATACTTTTAGGTGAAAAAACAAACAAAAAAAGCCACAACATACCAAAGGTGTGTTGGTGGCAAGTCCACCAATCACATGGAACAAATGACAGCTGTAAACCTCAATATTTCAAAGTACAAAAGAAAAAACCTAAAATCAATAATCTTCCAGGTTAAAAAACCAGGAAAGAGAAAACTATAGCCAAAGCAGGCAGAAAAAGCAAACAATTAGAGTGAAATTAAGTAAACTAGATAGAGAAAAATCAATACAACCAAAACTGGTTCTTTGAAGAGATCGATACGGTTGACACACCTGTAGGTAGAGTGACAAAAACAAAAGGTAGGAAAGGGACTGAACTCATCAGAGTCAGAAACAAAAGAAGAACCAGCACCAACTGGCAAGGAAAATAAAAAGAATTACAAGAGAATACTAAGAAAAATCATATGCCCATAATCAGACAACTCTGATGCAATGCAATGAAATTTTTTTGAGACAGGGTCATGCCATGAAGCCCTGGCTGGCCTGCAACTACTCTGTAGACCAAGCTGGCCTCAAACCCTCAGAGATCCACAAGACTCTGCCTTCTAAGTCCTGAGATTAAAAGCAAATATCACTATATCCTACACAATGAAATGAATTTGAAATCAAACTGCAGTAGAGAAAAATCCAGATGAACTCAGGAAGCAACAAAAAAATCTAGATGGATTTATAAAAAGAGACAGAATTCACAAGGCTAAAATGAAAGCCCAAATTACACCAACCCTTCACAAATACTTAAAAAGTCACCAACTTATTTCCTATGCCAGTTTTGGGATAATACTGGTTGTATAATTAGAATATAGTAAAACCAAAGTTATGACAAGAAAACTACACACGGATGCAAAAATTCCTCAACATAATATTAACAAATAGCATCCAGCAATTAATAAGAGGTATTATCCACCACAATCAAATGGAACTTAGCTCAAAAATGAAGATTGGTTCAACATACAAAAGTCAGTCACTATAGAGACTAGAGAGATGGCTCAGTGGTTAAGAGCACAAGTTGCTCTTGCAGAGGACCCTGGTTTGGTTCCCAGCAACCACATGGCAGCTAACAACCATCTATAACTCCAGTTCCAGAGGATGGTGCCCTCTTCTGACCTCCATGGGGATTGCACGACACAGGTACACTTACACACATGCAAGTGATACTCTCATCTACATAAAAAAATTCCTTTTTTAAAAAAGTCAAACACAATAAAGCAGCATAAAAGACAAAATAGCATAATCATAATCATCCCCACAAACACAGGGAATCAAACACCCCTAGCCAGCAAAATGAAAACCCCGCCAGCTCTGAATAGCAAGGAGTTCCCTGTGGCTGTTAAGGGGCAACTGTGAAAAACACAAGAGTGACACTGTCCTTAATGAGGACAGACAAAAGTCCTCACTGCAACCAAAAGTGGGGTACATGTGTCCTCTCTCACCCATGTCCAGCCAAGGCGACTAGGGCGGACTGGAAAGAAGCAAACTGCCTTTCTTTACAGATGGGGTAGCCTGTAGGTGGACAACACTAAGCAGTCTGGTAAGTAGAAACAAAGCTCCTAGTTTAGCAAGGTTCCAGGATGCAAGATCACCACGTAAAAACCAGCGTTACTTCCACGGGGTAGCAATGAACAATTCCAGAAGGAATCAAGATCATAATTGTGTTTACGCAACATCAAAAAGAATTAGTTTGGGATAAATTAATTTGGGATAAATCGGGGTGCTCCCCGTCCCTTCTGCTCCTTACCACCCCGCCCTTGAAACGGCAGGTTCTAAGTTCCTGCTGAGAGCAGCGGGGCTGTGGGCTGAGCGTGCCGTGCACAGGCCATGCTTGATGAAGCGATGCATGCAGTCAGAGACAAGCGCAGATGGAGTGCCGACAGAGAGACGGGCTTCAGGGGTGAAATGGATTGGGCGTCTCAGTGCAGTGAGGTACATACCCAGGTAGGGCCGCCTGGGGGGGACTTTGAGTTCTTCATCCTTACTGTCTGTGGCTACATTTAAAAAGAGAGAAAAAGAAACAGAAAAGAAAGGAGACAAAAACAAACTGGTTTTAACACTGGTGATGGCATTCCCTAGCACTGCTGAATTTCCTTTGAAAAAAACAAAAAAATACCGGAACAGAAAACAAGATTTTCATTTCTTTGCAATCAAAAATCCACATTCTGAATTATTCTTCAATCTACCTTCTTCCAGTATCCCAGGACGGTGTCAAGTCAGAGGCTTGGTCAAAACATTTTCACTTCATTTCTGAGCAAGAGATATAAACGTCATAGCACTCGCTCTGGTGACAGAAAGCAGCATGACAGCCCAATTCCTGTCTCTAGCTCAGGCAGGCTGGGGTTGAGTGCAGCTCACCCAGGGCTGAAATGCTCCTACAAGATGCCTGGTTTAACTGCTCCAGAGCACGCACAGCAAAAGGTCCCATGTTGAGGGGCAGCTCGTTTCACAGTGAACATGATGCACATGGTGCAGAGAGAGCACGACAGGGACACTCAGCCTTCCTGGGCAGACAGCTCATGTGCAACTGCCAGGACATCCCCTTTGGCACTGCACTAGGTCAGCAGCCAAAAGCACGGCATGCCAGGGCATTTCAGGGCAGCTGGCAAAGACTCCTGCTTTCTGGAGTGCCAATTGCTGAAACAGGGGTGAGCTCACAGGCTATGCCCCTCCTTGCATACTGTGGACTTTAAAGTAGAAATCCTGCAAATAAACAGGTGAAAGGTCACAGGAGATAATCCCCGCCCTGTGAGATGCTGCAAAGGGGGAGTAGCAACCTGTTACCAAATCGGTGCTTTGTAGACACTGGCCCCCAGCTCCCTCCCAGCACCGTGACTCAGGTCAGTTTTACTAGGGTCTCCTCTTAAGATCAAGACCCACATGCTGGGGTAGGAGAAGGCAAGCGTCATTCAGGCACAAAGTAAGGACAGAGCAAGGACCCAGGAGGTGGATCAGGAGGTGGAGGTGAGGCCTAGTACAAGATGTGCTGGACACATTACTCCCCTAGACACCTGAAGCCCCTGCCTACAAATCCAGACAGGCCTAGCATTGAGAACAACTACGTTTAAGACAGACAGGAGGAGAGTCCCAAGCTGAGAAGAGCAGGAGACATTTCTAACTACCACACATCTCCACCGACACTGGGGATCTGCATGTGACCCCAGCACTGACGCCACGTTCTTCATCGCAAAGTGTAACCGTCCTCCTCTTGGCTGACTCTGTGTGTGTGTGTGTGTGTGTGTGTGTGTTCTCTCCAATCCTAAGAAGTAATGTTATGAGACCTCCAAAGCCAGACTACAAGAAAGACAGTTTCACTAATGCTCTTACAGGAAAGTTTGACCTGGGACCAGGCTGCCATGCTGTGAGGAAGGCTGGCCACTCAGGAAGGTCACATGGGAGTGTGCCCAAGAAGCACTGTGAAAGGCTTCACTAGCAAGTTAAAGAAGAGGAAGTGAGAAGCCAGCAAGCCCTGCTTACAAGCCCTGTAAGCCCTGGGGCCTCCTCAGCAAACACCAAGGATGGCAGAGACAGCTGGTCTCTGCTAAGATTCTCCTTTCCAGACCAGTTTTAGGATAACTTGGGGAGCAGACATAGAGGCCAGAATAGAAGATGATTATGCCTAGTGCTCATGTGTGCTGGGATGAGTTCTGAGAAGCAAGTGGTCAATGTCCACGATGCGCCCTGCTTCCAATGCTTGGGAAGGAAGGTCTGTAACAGCAGCATTACCATAGCTAGTATGTGCACAGGGGATCGGGACAATGGCTGTCACTGGGATGGATGGTGATGGTGACTCAGGAGACAGAATCAAGGCCAGCCAAATTAGAGACAAGGTGGGATACAAGTCTGACACAGAAATTCCTACCATGACAACCTGAAGCATCAACAAATCCCTTGCAAAGGCCTCATGGTGGTAGGTAACTCTCCCACACAACACAGGATAAAAATGTATGCTGTAAGGTAAACACCTCAATGGCTGTCACACACTCACAGATGAGCAACCACCATACCCATGTTGAAAAGTTAGAACATTTTCAACACAGTGAAAAAAAAACTTACTCATGAGTAGACATTACCTACCTACCTGGCCCCAAAAGCCCAACCTGAGCACTCAGAGTTGGGGCAAATGTCACATAAATTCAACTACCCAACTCTAAGTCACAATTTTATTAGTCAAATAATTCCTAAGAAAAATTTACAATGAAGACATTATAAAACAAAAGTTAAAATTTAAAAAGCAAAAGTACATTCGAAACAAAATTACTCAAATTAACCTGTGTATGCGGCTGAGGGAACATCTAGGAAGAAGCACCAATCCTGGTGATCCAGAGGCTTATATCTGCCAGGCCATGGCTTGAAGTCTTTCAACCCTGAGCACACAATACCCCACTCATTTACTGTTCTAGCAACCAGGCTCCTGGCACCATTCTCACTTTTGCAAGCAGCATGGGCTATGGCACACATCCCATTACACTTGGGACATAGTGGCAGAAAGGTGGAGCCAAGTTTGAGGTTCAGACAGTCTCATCAAAAGGGGCTCAGCAGAAAGAATCTATGTATAGTCACAAGAAACTCTACCTCCCAAGAAAACCTCCTACCTTGGCCCACTAAAGAAGCTAGATGACAACCGTGGCCAGTGCCAATGGTCCCTAACATCAGGGCTGAGCCAAGACATGATCCACTCTGGCCCAGGGCAGAGACCATGCAGAGTCTTCTGCACAGGCGGAGTAAGGGCCCAGAGACCCAGCACTGCCATCTGAACGCCCACTGGCCAGAACAATGAGGGGCCAGCAAGTCACACAAAGGCAGCCTGGTGACCCCTTCATGCCACCAACTAGGTTTGAATTCATAATTCAGCATAATGCAAAAGCATCATTGCAGATGCTAGAGAATCCATTGTAAAACTAATGAAGACCTGCATTTCCTTCATAAACCCCTCATGAGTAGCGGACATGCAACCTGTGCCCAGAGATATCCAGCTAAGAGATGAGCAAACACTGTGCAGCCCCTGATAGATACAGGACCTGGCATGAGCTCCACAGCAGCCAACAACCCTAACATCTGCGTCTCCTGCCCCAGCATCCTGCAAACTCAGAACAATCTCCTGGGGCCCATCAGCCTCGGGATCCAGCTACCTTTAAAATTCTTTCCCAGGACAAAAAGGACAGGAAGACATGAATATCCTTGGGTACCAACTGCAGAATCCACCACAGAGTGTCCCAAAACACAGCCTCCTAGAGACACTCAGGAGTCTCCAGATCTGGCCTGCTGTTACTGCTCAGGGTGCAAGTGACCCACATGGAGCCGGACACCCACAGACAAACCACAGAGCTTAGAGTGGACAGTGTAAGGGGACAGGGGAGAAGCTCTAGATCAATAGTACTTCATTTAAGAAAGAAAACAAAGGCACACCAGCCCAGCTACTGGACAAGAAAGACTACAGCCCTCACAGTATACTGAGCACAGATCCTGATTCAATGAGACAAAGCACCCAACAGCTGGAAAATGAATAAACCACCAGGAACTTACAAACTTGCTATTTGACTGTGTAGAGTTGTGTGCTTTTATGGGTAGCAATGAGGACTGTGGCTGCATTTCCACATCCTGATCCTCTATATATACATTTGAACAGGTTATATATACAATGAAATCTAGGGTTTGCTTTGAAACATGCTGGACTGAGCTGGGATGCTGCTCTGTGGTAGAGCACCTGCCTAACATGAACAGGCCTGGGTCCCATCCAACCCCAGGGGCCGGGCGCAGACTCAGTCACGAGTGGGCTTCCTTATACTCAGTCCCCACTTTTGTAAATGTTAGTGATTCTACATGATAAATACTGAAACTAAAAAACAAAACACACCCAGCATCTGTATGCACACTCAATCCACAGGTTCCAGAGGTAGAGAGTACCTGCCTAGCAGAACGAGGTACTGCACTGACTCATGGAGCCATTCCTGGTCCCTCTCCCACAGAGGCAGCACTAGAGCCCCGATCTCCACGTGAGCAGAGGAAGGCCAGAAGAAAGTCTCATGAAATATGTGGAAGTTTTAAGTTTGATTCTAATTATAAATTATAAATTATGCAATTTTCTGTGATAGGCCAAGACTATAAAAGAAAAACTTGGAAAATGTACCAAAATGTTCAAACTAGACAGCTATAGGAAACTATTTTCCTTTATTTCCCTCTGTCTCTCCCAAATGTCTACTGTAAACCTGCACCCTGCATATTCTTAAAGTCAGACAACAAACTACATCTTTGATGGTTTAAATAACACTCTTTCATTTGCTTCTTTAATCTTAAGTGACAAACTGAACTGGTGACCTTCAAAATCGAAAGTCTCTTTAAAAGAGAACTGGAAATTCTTTAAGCTTTTATTTTGTAGTCCATCCTATGAGAATCCTGAAATATATCTATTCAAACATTTCTTCATAGGACTAAGGAGATGGCTTAGTGGGTACAAGCACTTGCTGTGTAAGCATGAGGACCTGAATTCAGGTCCCCAGAACCCACATAAAAAGCTCTCATGGCTGTGCCAGTCTACCTGAAAAATGGTGAGCTCTGGGTTCAGTGTAAGCTTCTGTCTCAAAGGAAACAGTAGAGTATAGTAGTAGAAAATACCCAGTGTCCTCCTCTGACCTCCATATACACACGCAATGTACCTATAACATACGAGTATAGAGATGCACATAACACACACACACACATACACACACACACACACACACACACACACACACACAGAATTTCCTCAAAAATTATCCTTTTTAATTTTTAAAATTTATCTGTGTGTGTGAGATCATGACAAGTTGGGGAACCTGCTTCTCTCCTTCTACCATGTGAGTCCTGGGGATCGAACACAGGTTGCCAAGCTTGATGGCAAGTTCCTTTACCTGCTAAGCCATTTCACCAGCCCCTGCATAAATGATTCTTATATTCACAGTCAGTTTGCCTGAACTGCGCCTCATGAGACCCATGGTGCTTACCAAGGCAACTTCATTCTTGAGATGATGCTCAAAGTCTATGCCAAATGGAGCTGCTGGCAAGAACGTGAGGCTCCTGCTGGGTCCCAGGAACACAGGAGCTGTAGGACTAGGTGGCTGCGGGCTGGCACCACAGTGCACTTCTGGGTTCTCCTACACCTTACCCTCCTCCTCTTGGCAGATGGAAGGAAATGAACCCACACATTTCACTACAGCTATGCTCAAGAATATACTAGGATCAACATCATAGACAAAGCAGACAAGCCATGTAAATATGAATTGGACTCAAAAACTAAAGTGCTAAGATGTAAATATCAATATTTCTCAGACAGAAACAGTTGTCCCAGTGCAGAGTTCAGGAGTCTAAGGCCCAGCAGAGCCCAAGGTCATGAGAGTCTGGCTCTAGTCCTTGAGATTAGATGAGTCCACAAGAAAGACCCAGAAGAGCAGTCTACCTCAAAGTCACCAGTCTTAATCATATGTACAGAGTCCCTTCCCCCAGTAGGCTCTTGGATTAGGAGGACATCTCTAGGGCTGGTGCTATGCCTATAAGAAGTCCTTGTTAAGAATTCAGACCTCATCCATAACCCTGGAAACTTTGCTTCACTATTTTAACTCAACCCAAGTTTCCAGAATAAAAACACTGCCTTGGAAAAATTTACAAAGAACGGTAATATACAAAAAGAGAATACTTGGGGGTCTAGCACACACTCCCTTTCTGGACTAGACTCTCCTACGTAAGGCACCATAGTCTTTGTGCTCTTAAAGCTCCCTACTTTACCTGAGGTGAAGGGACATGTACAATGTGGTTTTGAATTAAGTAGTCAGGCTCGAAGTCTGCTGCACTGCATTAGGCACAACCCTCTGTATCTGGCATCTGACACACTACAAACAAGGTCACAAAACATACTCTCCTGTCTACCGTCCAGGAGCAGTGCAAACGCAGAGCAAATCATCTGGGATCTTGGGTACAACCATCTCCTCAGCCTTTCAGCATTTTCCCGTGTGAACATGGCGGGGAACCCGTCTTGCAGTGGTGATGGCGTCCTGTTCCAAGAGGAGCTGAGGCTGGGGAAGGGGTGGAGGGCGCTCAGATCTTGCTATAATGGAAACTTGGGGCATAGAGAAGAAGGCCAAGTCATTTTTCTAAAAAGGAAGCCCAAGGCACAGCTAAGGTCATGAAGCCTCAGCTCCCGCGTGGTACCCCGTTTTCTGTCTAGGCAGGGTTTGTGGTGTTACCAGCACCAGCTCTGGTATCATTTTAACATCAATCACAACAGGAGAGTAGAGAATAGATACTCAGAGGAGAAAAGGGATGGTACCAATGGAGAGAATGCATGAAAACATGCCAAAAAGAGACAGGAGGTATCATTCCTTAGGCCTCTCTCCAAAGCAAGATGTGGCCAGTTTGTATGAAGACAGGGATGGTGCCATGTTTTACTAAAAACAGGTGCAAACGAAACAAAGGAGGATCTTGTTAATGGGAAGAAATAAAAATGATCAAAAATAAAATATATGGGGCTGGAGAGATAGCTCAGCAGTTAAGAGCACTGGTTGCTCTTGCAGAAGGCTTGGGTTCAATTCCCAGCATCCACATGGCAACGAACAACCATCCTTAACTCTAGTTCCAGAGGATCCAATGCTCTCTTCTGACCTCCACAGGCATTGCATGATGCAGGTGCACCAACCTACATGCAAACAATACACTCATACACATAAAATAAATAAAATATTTTTTTTAAATACATGGGGGGCTGGAGAGATGTCCCAGCAGTTGAGAGCACTGGCTGCTTTTGCAGAGGACTCGGGTTCTATTCCCAGCACTCACATGGCGGCTAACAACCATCCATTCCAGTTCTCGGTATCTGATGCCTTCTTCTGACTCCATGAGCACTACAACTCAGGTGCATGTACACACATGAAGGTAATACACTCATACACATAAAATAAAAATCCAAAAAAATAAAATATATAGGGATATTACCTTCTCAGCAGCCCCCAAACTAAACAGACTGAGGAATACTAGAAGCAAGATTAAAGACACATCTCAGATAAAACCAAAGACACAGCTGTACTGGTCCATTAGTAGAAAAATAAAAGGAAGCTTCTGCTAGGTGTGGTCATACACGCTCAGAGCACTGAGGTGAAGGCAGGAGGACTGAGAGTTTGAGGTCAGCCTGAGTTATAGAGTGAACTTGTCTCAAACAAAAGGCATGCTCTAACCCTCCTATATATAAGTCATCACCCTACACTGACTACAGAAGTCCATATCAGAAAGAGCTTTTTCACAGAAGAGGCCAAAAAAGCTAGTATTTTGTGGGGGTTTTTTGATGCTGAAGGTCAAGGAATGTCTTAAGCTGAGCAGGTAACAGGTCTCACTCAGGGTCTCAGAGCACAGCGTGCAGACCCTGATGCATACTCTATCTAGGTGAGTGACTCTGCATGTCTGAGATATGGTTGAAGGTCACACCAACAGGGCTTGTTTCACCTGGCAGCCACACACAGCCAGAAATAACACCGCCTTCTCAGGTTCTTTTAAGATAAGACAGAGTCAGGATTTGAACAAAAATACCTGGAAAATGAGTAAAAACCTCCCCCAAATTTCAGCAAAGAAATTCTTATCTTGAACTTTTTCAGGCGGTGAAATGTTTAGTCATCTACAATACTGAAAATACTATTATTAATTACAGAAAATCACTATTTAGTGAAATTAAAGCTGCCTAGAAAACACTGAAGTGGCTTTTGCGTCCCCAAATGAACAAGAGCCAAGTTACATTTGTTGACTCAGAAAGACTTTATTTCCAGAAGCTGCTGCCACCCACCTGCAAAAGAGCGGCGTTTTATGTTCAGCTCGTTGGCCACTCGGACCTCGGTGCAGAGCTTCAGCATCAGCAGCATGGTGAGGATCATGACAATGCTCTGCCACAGGAGCGGGGACTCAAAGTGCCTTCCAAACCTGTGGAGGCAGACAGACCCCGGTCAGAAGGGAAGCAGACACCAGCACTTCCACCACCTCTCCTCCACCAGATCCTGAGCTGCATAAAGGAAAGGAGTTCAGGGAGGGTGCTTGCTACCCATCACAGCTCTGGCACTTGCTGTCGAAACTTCCAGGGTCTGCATGGGACTCGGCTGGGATGTGGAAGGACCACAGGATCCAGGGAAGACTCAGAGGACCACAAGCACCGTGACCACGTGATGCTTTTCCAAATCCCATATCCCCTCTCCAAGGACTCTCTAGCCTAGTCAACAGACCCCCATCTAGGGCCAGGTGCTGGCCTAATGCTCATGCCCACCTTTCTGCCAAAGTCTAACTTTGACTAGTCATTTCCAAATCACAGCAGCTCTGTTTCCTGTCTAGGGAGGTGGATCCCCAGCACAGACTAATGTGTCCATGGAGGACAAACAGCCTGGTGACAAATTTCCACATACATCTTCCACTAACAAGAGAAAACATCCAGGGCTGTCCCCAACAAACCCTTTCCTGAACCTTGGGTCTTTGCTCAAGGCCATTTTCCCTCCCTAGCCACTCCCCCCAGCCACGTGACCCACCGGTGTTAAGCCACTAACCAATTGGGTCAAAAGCTTTTGGAAGGCAAAACTTCAATCCAATGGCCAGTACAGTCTGAGGATCACACCCTTGGCAGAGCAGAATAGCACAGGGCTGTGATATTCAGATAAACCCACACCCTGTCTCCAAGGATAGGCCTCAACCTAACCCTAACCCCACCGCTGTAAAGCATGAATCCAGGCTAGAACTGGCTTCAGATTTTGTTTAGCAGTGGAAAGTTTTTTTCGAAGACCTTAATTAGTGGTTAGCATGTGAAATTCAGGAGATGCTACAAGATGGCCTGATTGCCCTCTTTTCCTGAAAACCGCAAAACACAGCAACATGCCCAGCCTTCTCCTCCAGGTCTTTAGCCCCTCACTGCGTTGGTCTCCAGGGGCCATGAGTCAGCTCCAGGGATGAGGACAGCCAGTAAGACAGGTTAATGCAGCTCCCGAGCCAGCATACAGGAGGAACAAAGGACAGAATGCTCTGCCCACGGTCTTGCTGATCCACAGCCAGCACCACGTTAGCTCAGGGACACTACCTTACCTCACCATCCATCTAGTTTCTGTGACAGGAACTTGTCAAAATCAATCTATGAATCACATGCCAGGGATGGTGGTACACTTCTGTAATCCTGGTACTTGGGAGATTGTGGGAGGAGGATTATAAATTTATAGCCAACCTGGACTATGTAGCAAGTTCCAAGTCAGGTCTGCCAAAAATAAAGTCCCAAAGTAATAGAAAAACTCATAAGGAAGAGCAATTACATAATTATATAGCTACTCCCTACAAATGAACAAAAGAAGCTATCACCTTAGTAGCAGAATGAATGGATGAACAAATAAGTAAATAAGCATTTCACTAAACACTGCAGTAACACTTCTGTCAGGAATCTGTAGACCAGCTGGACACAAGGAGACAACCTTGGCTCCTAGCCCTCAAAGAGTGTGTCTGAAAAGGCCTGCCTGAGGGAAAGCTGCCCCAACAATGTAGAGTAATGATCCTATAATTGACCTGAGTACTATCTTCATCTTCTGCCAGTCTATGTCTACAAACAGTTCACTATCAGACAGAACTTTAGCCTGCTGGAAGGGTTCTAGAGAGCTCTGGACATTTTCTATCAGTCCCCATGGGGTATGCTACTGTCCAAGTAAACAGATTAGCTGGTAAGAAGGTGTTAGAAAATACAAGTTTCAGATGAGGCTTCCCTCAACAGTCAGGCACATCTCAGATATTCTCTTGTAGAATAGGGAGCCAAGACTAGCTCTTCCAAGTTCAGGACAAGTGTTCACTGCAGGTCCTCTGGGAGTTCAAGAATTTAATAGACCAAGCAGTTGCCTGAGGCCAGGGGAGTTCAGAGAATTGATGGGAAGGCACAGAAAAGGGCAACCTAAACAGTGTGAACACAGGAGCTGGCACAGGCAGACAAGCTGTGTTCCCAAATGTGTCCCTGGGATCTTGTGGTCAACACACTACTCCCGGGGACTGGGTATCACCCACCATTTCTGAGCTTCAATATTTTCACTTGAAAGGTATAAATCATAACCTTAAGGTTGTTGGCAGACAGAACCAAGCCCTAGTTGCTGCTAGGAACTGATCTCCTTCACTGGCTTCCAAGCTGGCATGGACCCACAGAGAAGGGCAGACAGGAAGGTCAAAGGCTCTTGGAAAAAACTTTCATGCTAAACAAACTCTGAAGCCAATTATAGCCTGGATTCATGACATTTCTTAGGAAATTTAATGGCAAGTCTTCTATGGAGCACACTGAGAGTGTTCTTCCTCTCCTGCCTAAGAACAGGGGTTAGCATAGCTCCTCTGGAGGTGAGTGGCAATCACCACCACATAGGTACGGACCTACTCTTCAGAGCAGCCCTAGACAATGGGTCCAAAGATTCTTGTAGGAACAGGAGCTGGTACTGATCAGAGAGACATGCGCTGCAGGGGAAGGTGGCACAAGGTTGACCAAGTCCAGCAACTGGCTCTATGGTGGACGAGTGCTCCAAGCTCCAAAGTAACAGAAAACAATATGAAAGAGCAGTTATCCATCTATAAAGCTCCTTTCTACAAATGAACAAATGAAGCTACCATCTTAGCATCAGAATGTTATCACCTCTCAGATACAGTGTTTCACTCTCAAAGCCGGAAACCCCTGCCAGCAGTGGTAGAGGCTGTGCATCACAATCCTGGACTCTACCAGACTGAGAAATTTACCAAAAGAGATCCTGGGGCTCTTCCGGCACCAGTCGTATATTCCTACTGATTTACCCAACCTGGCCCCATTCCACTTTACCTATCATGTAAATGTATTTGCTACAGGATCACTTGACTCTGGATTTTAACATCACAAATGCCAAATCCTGCACCCAGAATTTCATGGAGAACAGTCTGCTAGAGGCTAGTTTTTAAGAATGATGAGGACTGTAAGAAATAAGGGCCTGGGAGTTTTACAAGTTTCAGAATCCCTGGTTTTTTTTTACACTTAAATCAACCCCTTTACACAGGATTTTCTAGCCTCAAGAAACTACGTATAAAACCTCCAAGAGGGGCAAGGACGTTTCCTGAAGGGTCCCAGGGCAAAGGTAAGAAGGCCAGTCCCAGAGCCGCTTTCCACTGGAGCATGCCTGGAAACTGGCCTCACTTCTGACTTCTCAAAATCAGGTCAGCAGTCCAACCTCAGGCAGTACTTGGAGAAAACTAATTCCGCAACACTAAATGGGAATATACTGTTCCTTCACAAGTTAAACCATAAACTGGGCTACACACTGGGCAGTCTGCCTGGAGGTGAGACTCTGCCCTGTGTGCACAAAACAAACAATAATATGGGCATGTTTATATCAAAGGATCTGCTTCCACTCAACCTTAGACTCAAGACCACTTCTCTGTCCCTAGCCACAGTCACGGGAGTGCTGAGAACCTCCATCTTCAGCCCAGAAGGCAGGAGGACGGAATCCTCAAAATGCAGTTTTCCAGTTTCTGTTAAACAAAAGTGAGAACTCATTGATCCTTTCTCCTCAGAAAGTCACCTGGCAAGAGGCCAACTGCACGGGGACATCCTCAAATACTGTGTCCAGCTTACCTCACCTCAGAGTCAACTCACTAGCAAAATCCACTCTGGGATACAGTGGGCCCGGGACAGAATGCAAAGGAGCAGAGAGATCTTCCCACTCATGATTCAGGGTGGACACCCTGGACAAAGCTCATTAAACTGACCTGTACATTCAAAATTGACACATCTTATTTAATGTAAATTGGACTACATTTATTTTTTATTCATGTGCATGTACACGTACATATGTGTCACAACACACATGTGGAGGTAAGAAAACAACAGGAATTGGGTCTCTCCTTACACTACATGGGTCCCAGAGACTGAACTCCAGTCATCACGCTTGGCAGAAAGTTTTTTAACCCACTGAGCCATCTCACCCATCAACCAAGTTGACTTTAAAACTAATTGGTAAAAAAGCACAATGATTCCAACAGTGACCAAAAAGTCAAAAGCAGAGTTCTGCCACCAGCTCCCTGAAGTCCTTCTCCCTGGCTTCTGCAGACAACCAGCTTCATGAGAACTGCAAAGCCCTCCTGTGTGCACAGAAACCCTGGGATTGGCCAGAAATGAGAATTCCAGACGGTTTTGACTTTAGCATGTAGTTATGAGATCTTTTTTTATTTCCTCTGAAAATTCACCCTCCCGAGTGTGTATGGCTTCACCAACTGTTAAAATTAAGCTCAGCTTCCTCAGCAGGATGCAAATAAAATAAGAGGAAGTTGGCCTGAGAGGTGAAAGAAAAACAGCCTCCACTTAAGTCTCATCAAGAAAAGTGTAACTTCTTAGCTAAGAAGAAACAAAACCACACAAGGAGGCAGAAAGGCTTGCAGAAGGCCCTCACCACGGTCACAAGCTGCCTTTCCCGCGCCTCTTACTAACTCATTTTACTTTTTTTTCACCCTCACACCCCACTCCACACACAGGAAAGCAAAGGCAGGGACCTAGAGATAATGCCCACACAGAGGCCCCAGGATTTATCAAACGAAGGTAAGGGGGCATTAAACGAAGGAGCAAATCTGGGGGGTTGTATTTGACAGTTTCTGCTCCAGTCTGTCACTCTTCCTGGAAATGATAATCTAATAAGTTTAGTGATCCCCGACCACACAGCCACACAAGTGGCTTCTTATCCTGCTCTCTGGAGGAAGTAGACAGCTCCGCCGCAACACTCGCCGCCACCAGAAACCTGAAGGAAAAACCGTCCCTCCAGCAGCGCCTCCAGGTAGGGAAGACTCCAACTTACCAGAAGAGTATCCGCAAAATATTGGCCACCAGCAGCACCAGGCACACGTGGGTGGAAAAGCCGTCGGCGTTCTGAGTCCTTCGGATGTCTCTGTACTGAGGGATATACGGTACCACCCCTCCGAAGACCATGGCCCCGGCGGCCACCCAGGAAACCAGCTGGTGCAGCGGGACCAGAAGCCAACCCAAGCCTTCGGCTTCCATCTCCAACACCCGGGCCGCGCTGCGGGCCAGCGAGCCCACCTGGTCCAAGCTGCGGCGCACTCGCAAAGTCCGCACGCTGACCGTCAGCTCCACATGGCCGCCGCTATCCTGCGCAGTCCCCCACCATCCCGGCCTGGAAGGGAGGACAGGGCTGAAGCACCTGCAGGAGACAGGCTCGGACGCACCTGGGTCTGCCCGGAGTCTAGGCGGGGCCCGGGGCGGTGAGAAGCCCCCGCGGCACCCGCAGCGTCCGGAACCCAGGTGCGTCCCGGCGCGCCGCGGGGTTTCCAGCACGCACGGCAGCCCTCCACCTCCGGGAGAAACTAGGGGAGCCGGAGACGCGCGCCTGCCCGCTGCGGGGCGCCCAGGAGGAGGGAGGGGCGCGCCCCGCCGGGTGAGGGGAAGGAAGGGGTGCGGCGCGGCCGCGGCGGGGGTGACACGGCCCCGAAAAGGGTGCAGCCGGTGGGGGAGGGGCGGACGCGCGGCCCCGTGGCGGGCATCCTGACCGAGGTCGGGCGTCCTCGGGTTTCCCGAGGTGGTCTGCGGGACAGCGAAGAGCAACCCAGCTGGGGACGAATCCTCTCCCTTACCAGCCACCCGGCGCCTGTCCGTCGTTCTGTCCCTCTACCTCGACTAGAGGGAACCCCGCCCCGTAACGTCACAATGGAAGCCCTGCCCACTCCTAGATCGCTCTGCGACCGGGCTGGGTCCTAGCGCGCGCCAGCAAGGAGAGGACGTGTAGAAGGGGCGGCAGACACTCAGCTCTTCCCTGCTGTGTGTCCCAGATTAGGAAAACACCGCCCAGCCACCACGCCTTCAGGCCTGGTGACCACGAGACCCAGCCTCCGTCTGGCCCTGCGCGCTGGGCCTCGAACAGCTGGGGATGCTGTACTGAGTGTCGCTGAAAGGGTCACAATGGCCAGCGCCAGGCCTGGGACTCCATCCTCGAGGGGATTCCAGGAGTCTTTGTTAAGCTTTTTCTTTGAACAAGCCCACGAGGAGCTGGCACTGGCCCAGGATGGAAGTTTGCCAAGCATCAGGAGGCACTTAAGTTCTGGAGGTACAGACAGGTCTCAGAGGGAAAGCAGACACCCACCTGTGTTTCCATCCCAAAGCAAGTTCGCCCAGACTAACCCTGGGTCACGGTGTGACCAGATCTTCCTGGAAAACACTCACTGACTTCCCCAAGCGACTACCGGGCTGGCGTCTGCACGCCAGATTGCTGAGTCGTCAGTCGTCCCCTCCTCCACGCCTCAGGGCACTCATTTACAGAAAAAGAACACAGAAATTCCTGAGTGTGTCCCTGACCTCAGGCAGGATGGATCCTGGTGGGCTGGCAAGCCATGCCAAAGGCACCAGCTACCCTGCCTACCTGTGTGGCCCTATGTGGGTGAGACTCCAAATGAGGTGACCACAAAGCCTAGGAAGCAACATATCAAGCACTACCTGGCATCCTTTCTGCATAGGAGCAACCCACAAAAGAGACAGCAAAAGCAAGGCAAGCCCTCAGAGTACAAGTGACCCCCAGCCTCCTCACCAGGTGTCTTCTTTCTCTCCAGGTCTGGCCCTGCTTCCCATCTGGCTTGTGGGAAATCATAAGAATACTAGCCTAAGATCAACTTCCAAACAAACCTGATGTTCTAGTGACCTAGATGAGGCACAGGAAGCACTCACCCTCCAGCCAAGCCCATGTAGTCACTTCCTGAGTCAACACATTCAGTGCCCAGTACCAGGAAGGAACAGGGAGATGAATAAACAGAAGAGAGGCTGAGGCAGGGCTGGGAGTGGGAATTAGGTGTTCCTATTTAGCTGTGCCCTCCCCAAGCTCCAAAGCCTCAAGAATGTTACATTACCTCGCCTGACTCTCACTGGAGTATTTGGGGAGGGGGGGTCTTGTATGCTCCCCTTGCTTATCCTGAATATGTGAAAGACTGTGAAGACACAAATGAGGGCCTATTGCCCAGCATATGCTAAGGACTCCTCCAGAAGCCAAGCTAGGTATGTTGGTTCTCACTCTCAGCCCAGGGGACTCGAACCCCTCCCAGGGCTGCCTGAGAGCCCAACCTCGGGGAGCTTCACCCCATTCCCACTCTCAGCCTAGGGGACTCGAACCCTTTCAGGCTGCCTGAGTGTCAGTCCCAAGAATCCAGACCGTCAGATGCAAGCAGCATGAGGAGTTTATTACACTTGTACAAGTGGGTGACTTGGCCTCGGGATGCTAAGCCCCCACCACCAACCCCCCCTGCTCGGACCAAGCTCTTATAGCAAAAAACCACAAGATTATCATATATTGACATACAGGGTATAGATTGGCACAAACCAGGGTTACAAAAAGACAACTTTTACATAGTCCAACCTTTTTCTCAGTAATGCCACAAGCATTGTGACACATTACAAATTGTTGACTTGACAAATGTCTTGATCAGGAGTCTATTTTTACAAGAAAGGGGCTTTTTCTGTTATTATCCCAGACATTATCTCACATACCACGAGTTGTTGACATGGCTTTTGTGACAGGAGATGCTGACATAGCCCTTATGACTTTTGGGACTTTTCAGTTAGGGAGGGGTGAGCTGACAAGGAGGTTTTAATGGCTAAAGTGAGGGTCCTGTCTTTTAAGAAAAATGAAGGTCCTACAGGTACACACAGCCTTGCATTCTGGTCCAGTACCCCAGATTTAGCATGGGAGGTCTCCACTAAGGGGAGCTATCTGCAGGGTCACAGGTGCCTTTGAACATCACCAGTTTGGGATTCCAGCCCTGGCTGATCTAGAGTATCTGCTGAACAAGGGCATTCAGTTCTTCACAGGTTCTTCATGGGGACCAGACAGCCAGCATTCCCAGAAAAAGAAGCCAGCCCAGTTGTACAAAGTTGAAGAATGACTTCCAGAGTTGGCATGGTCTAAAAATTCCTGCCATCTGTGCTTGTTGTTTTATCTGGGGGGAAAAAACTTGTTTTTGCAGATATGATTAAGTCAAGCATCTATCTTGAGCTGAGGTCATTCAAGATGGGGTAGCTATCCTGGACTATCCAGGAAAACCCTAAGTACAACCACATGCAGTTTCACAAGAGGGCAGCGGATTTGAGGGCACACAGAAGAGAAGACAGGTGAAGATGGAGCAGAAAGCAAAAAATGTGACTTCAAAAGTTAAACTGAGCCAAGGATGGCCTAGAATCCCAGGACTTTCGAGGCTGAGGTAGGATTACCACAAGTTTGAGGCCAGCTAGGCTACATAGGGAAACTCAATGTCAAAAACAAAAAACTTGATTTACTAAATATTTGAGCTAGGCACATATTTGTGGCACATACCTATAATCTCAGCACTCAGTAGGCTGAGGTTAGAGGATCTCAACTTCAAGGCCAACTTGGGCTACAGAATGAGACTAAGTATAAAGCAAACAAAGAAAAAAACATACGCAAGGCCCTAAGTTCATGACCAGGTACCACAGCAAATACATAAAAATAAGTAATAAATGGTGGAATGTGACAGCACACACCTTTGGTCCCAGCACTCAAGAAGCAGAGGCAGGAGGATCTCTGTGAGTTTGAGGCCAGCATAGTCCACATAGTGAGTTCCAGACCAGCCAGGGCTATGACTTAGAAAGCAAAATAAGTTAATATAACTATGTGATCTTTTTAAACTCCATGTATTAGGGAGGGCATGCCATGGGATGCATGTGGGTGTCAGAGGTCAACTTGTAGAAGTCTGTTCCATTATAAAAGACTTGGGGATCAAACGTGGGTTGTCAAGTTTGGAGACAGGTGCCTTTACCCAGTGAAACATCTTGCCAACCATATTATTTTTAATTTGATTATCAAATTGTGACTAAAATGCATCTAATACCCAAGTGTTTGATCCGCCTGAGATCTGTTTTCACATTAAAAGAGCCAGAGGTCTGTTCATTTTACCAAGAAGCTGTCTGCCATTTCATTTCTGTTTTGTCTTTTTGTTGTTCTCGAGATGGGGTCTCATGTAATCCATTCAGGTTCCATTTCACTTCTTAAAAACAAAAACAATAAATCAGGCATTGGGGATGCAATTCAGTGGTAGATTTAGCATGCCATGAAGCTCTGGGTTGAATCATCTTTTCCTCGCTCATTTAAAATTCTACATTTTTGTTATTGCTTTGTGTTCTTTTTCAATTAAGAAACAATTTTAGGTGTATGTCTGCATGTATGTAAGTGTGCCCATATCACGTGATGCCCACAGAGGTCAGAAGAGGACATCAGATCCCCTGGAACTAGAGTTACAGATAGTTATTAACTGCCATGTGGGCCCTGGGATTTGATCCCTGGTCGTCTGCAAGAGCAGCCAGTGCTCTTAACTGCTGAGCCATCTGTCCAGCCCCTGCTTTGTGTTTTTTGACACAGTCTTATTGTGTAGTTTAGGTTGATCTCAAACGTGTATCCTCCTGCCTCAGTGTTGGGATTACAGATATGCACCACTTCTTCTGGTTTTAAAATATTATTTCTATTATCTCCTAAATAAGTGCTACAGCCACAGGCTCTAAGATGAGCATTCTACATAGTTACATTTTCTAATTTTGCAGTTTTATATTACATTGTAGCACCTAAATCTCTAGCCATTCATACTCTATCTACCCAAGCCTGAGTGAGCCCAAGGCTGGGACATATTTTTAAATGTCCTTTCTAATCTATCTCTTTTGGTATGTTCAAGAGTGTATAATTCAATTCATTCATATATATATATATATATATGTATATATATATATATATATATATATATATATATATAGTCACACTCTTAAATAAATGGCGGTAGCCTCCTGGACGGTTTCACAGTTGGGAAAATAAAGACCCTTCTCTGCTTGTTCAGGAATTTAAACCTCTTGTCTTGCTTCCTTAAATCTTCTTTTAAAAAATGAAGATGAACATTGCATTAAAAAAATAAAAGCTTAAGTTATGAAGACATTTAAACCATTTTAGAATAAATAAAAAAGAACAAAAAAGCATATAGTTAATTTTGTACACCCAAATATTATTCTTTTACAGAATTCTTTGGTGAGAATTTTCAATAATACAGAAAAGTAGAGAGAGTAGCAAGAGACAGGCTGAAGAGATGGCATTTCTATCTATTTGGGGGGGATTATCTATTCAGATCATTTGCCCGTTTTTTATTTGGGTTACTTGTGGGGTTTTATTTTTAGTATTTATATATTCTGGATATTAATCTCCCATTAGATTGATAGCTGACAAAAATTTTTCTCCTGTACTGGTGACTGTCTCCTCACTCTGCTGATTGTTTCCTTCTCTGCAGAGAAGGCTTTTAATTTGATGCAATTCCCTTGGTTGATTCTTGAATTATTACCTAAGCTATTTAAAAAATTCATTGAAAAAAATCATCACATGCATAAATCTTGAAATGTCTCTTGTTTTCTTTCAGAGAACTTTCAAAGTTTAGCTCCTACATGAAAGTGATCCATTTTGAGGAGCTGGAGAGATGGCTCAGTAGTTAAGAGCATTGACTGCTCTTGCAAAGGACCCAGGTTCGATTCTCCGCACCCAAATGGTGGCTAACAACTGTCTGTGACTCCAGTTCCAGGGGATCCTACACCTTTTTCTGACCAAAGTGGGCATCTCACAAGAAGACGAATGTACTTACACACATGTAGGCAGTATGCTTGTACACATAAAAAATAAATAAAATAAATTTTAAAAAGGAAAGTGATCCATTTTGAGTTTATATGCAGGGTGAGAAATGGGAATATAGATTCAGTCTTCTACATGTGGCTGTCCATTTGTCAATGAAGCAAACATTTCCTGGATTGTTTTGTGGCAACTCTGTCAAGAATCAAATGGCTACTGGCTGTGTGGGTTTATTTTTGAGTCGTCTGTCAGACTAGAGTGATCCAGTCTCATCTATTGATCTCAGTGCTATGATATTTTTACTCCTATGGCTCTATAGTATAATTTGAAGTTCTGATACTAGAAGCTTCCTCTTTTTGCTCAGGATTATTTTTGCTATTCAGTGTTTCTTGTGTTTCTATATGAATTTTAGGATTTTTCTAGCTCTGTGAAGATCATTTGGCTGTTTTTGTATTTTTTTAAATGGGAATTACATTGAATCTGCAGACTGTTCTGGTAATGTGGCCGTTTTAACAATATTGATTCTTCTGGTCTGTGAACACTGGATGCTTTTCTACTTTCTGGTACCTTTGTCAATTTCTTTCTTTCTTGTTTTGTAATTATTCACTCTACAAAGCCCAGGCTATCCTTGAATTTGCCTCTACCACCTCTGCCTCCTGGGTGCTAGAATTACAGGTGTGCATACCACACTCAACTTTTTGAAATCTTTATTTGGAATTTCACTCAATTCAGTGTCTTTGGAATCTGTTACCATGGAATTGTGAACTGTAGGAGGTATCATGTCACCTTATTTTTTTCTGTTTGTTGTGTGTCTATGATAAGATCTCTGCATCTATAAGAGTGGGCCTCCTTAGTAAGGATCCTCTTTTTAAAAATATTTTTTGTTAGGTCTCGTTAGAGTAAGGTCTCTCAGATAATTCAGGTTGTTTTGGTATACATGGAAGAGTACAGCAAAGTGGGGTACAACCTCTGTAGCTACTCCTGCAATGGGAATGGAAGTCCCCATTGTACAGGGAGGGAATGGGCTTCCACAGGTGCCAATGATACTGCCTGGTACTTGAAAGTGATTTTGACACTGGCTTTTCCAATGTTGATAATGGCTCTTAAGCTTTTATCCTGGTTAGCCACTAATGCGGTTGCTGGTGTTTCATGTGGAGAGAGTGGGGATGGGATCATGGCTCCCTCTATCTGGCATTCACATCCAGTCTTGTCCAACAATGTACAACCTCATACAGTGTGGGAGTCACCAACACCGAGGACCCTCAGACATGGCGTCTATGCTGACTGTTTTCCCTCTGCTGTTACTGTAAGGGCGACTGTCCAGTAGTAGGGTGTGAGACACCTCTTGCTGGGCTTACTTGTGGAGCTTTGTCTCACAGAGAAGCAGGTAAGCACTGGATGCTTCGGATTTGCCATCTTGAATTCTCCCCTCTCCAGTGGTACAATTTTCTGGTTTTATTTATCCTAAACCAAACAAGCAGGAACATAAACTTTTTTTAAAAAGTGATTGTATCAAGCCCAGAGGAGCAGCTTCTGGTACCTGCAGATAACCTCTCCACTATCAGTAAATAAATAATGTAAACTGTGGTCTCCTTGCCCAGTTCTTAACGTGGAGGAGACCACTGTGGGCTCCACAGCACCCCTAGGACCATGCAGAGCACAGAACAAACATCCACAGCGACTGTCCTCAGTCTCAGACAAGCTACCTCGATGGCTTGGCCTCCAGCTCCTGAGTGGAATAGGTAAGATCAACTCATGAATCTTGATAATTTATTTACTTTTATTTTGGAGGTTTTTTTTTGTTTTTGTTTGTTTTGGAGACACTGGTCTGGAACTTGCTATGTAGAACAGGCTGGCCTCAGTGTCACAGAGCCCCCTCTGCCTCCTGAGTCCTGGGATTAAAGGCACCTGCCTCTCTGCCTAGCTGATTCACAGCTTTTAAATGTGAGAACTGAGATGTCTCCATCAATAAGACAGCCTGGAAAAATTAAGAAAGTTATTAAATAATCTGATAATGTACAGATATATATATATATATATATATATATATATTTGTTACTTAATTAGCATCAGTCGCATGGGAGGCATCCAAACAAACAACAAACAAGGTAGTCTTTTTATATAGAATTTTTCCTTAAAATTAAATAGATGAGAGCATACACACACTCACATACACACATACAAAAACAGGATAATCAAAATAATCCTGAACAATAAAAGAAGAGCTGGAGGCATCACCGCCCCTGATCTCAAATTATACTGCAGAGCTATAGTAATTAAAAACAGCATGTACTGGCGGCATAAAAACAGACGTAATGATCAATGAAATAGACTCAAGGACCCTGATTTAAGTCTACCCACTTACAGCTACCTGATTTTTACAAAGGGCTAAAAATACACATTGGCAAAAAGAGCATGTTCCATAAATGGTGCTGGTCAAACTAGACAGCTACATGTAGAAGAATGAAAATAGATCCCTGTCTCTCAATAGATCTCTGCACAAAACTCAACTCCAAATAGATCAAGGACCTCAACATAAGGTCCTTGAAAGAGGAGAAAGCAGGGAATACACTGGAATTTAGAGGCACAGGAAAGGACTTTCTGAACAGGACCCCAAAAGTTCAGGCATTAAGACCAGCAATTGACAAATGGGGCCTCATGAAACTAAAAGACTTCTATACAGCAAAGGACACTATTATTTGAGAGAAGAGGCAGCCTGCAGAATAGGAAAAAATATTTACCAGCTATAGTCTGATAGAGAGTATCTACAATATACCCCCAAAACTCAAGTAAACATTTTTTTAAAATTAAAGCCAATAAAGGGTGTGGTGATGCACACCTCTAGTCTCAGCACTCAAGAGGCAAAGTCAGGTGGATCTCAGTGAGTTCAAGGCCAGCCTGGTCTACATAGTAAGTCCTAGGCCACCCTGTCTCAAAAATGAATGTATGAATGAATGGATAAATAAATAATAAATAAATAAATAAATAAATAACATTATGCATCATGAAGACTGTTTCGCAGTTTGTGTTGACTGGTGTATGTATCCAGTAGTGGCATGAATGCGGTGGTAATGACCATTCACTTTCTGATTGGAATTAAAGTCCATCTTACAAGACAGAGCCCAGACCTGGCACTGTTATTAGGGCCAAGAACATGTGAATAGACAAGTCACTGGCTATAGTAGAGAACCTACTACTGTCATTATGCTTAATGGACACAGTATTAAACCGTCTTCTAATGACTTATTATTACACCCATAGATTTGTGCATCTCTCATCTCTTACCAGAGAAGCTTCTTCATACAGCAGATGGTGGTTGACACAGAGACCCACAACTGGTCAGCATGCCGAGAATAAGAGACTAGAGAATGCTCAGTCCTAAATGGGACACCTATATCACATCCTCCCCTTCCAAAACTCAGGGATCATTGTGAAAAAGGGTCTATCTAAAAGACTTGTAAGAGCCAGAGGTGGTATATCAATAAAAAATAATAAAATAATAAATATTTTTTAATTCCCTGGAAGAAGAAAATAAAACCATAGGTTTCATAGGTTCTAAAAACCGTGTTTTCTGGATACCATAGGGCAGTGGCACCTATGAACCCACAGGGCTTGTGACAGCATACACTAGAACTGTGCAAGTCCAAGCCAGACAAAATCCCAGCAAAGAGTATGGAGGTGAGCAAGAAGTCACAGTTGAGGCTGAGGAACTACTGGCAACAGATAGCTGCTTGCAAAGGGAGAGTCAGTTTTCCTTAAGGGTGTGACACTGGGCAGTTTGAACAGGCTCCAGGAGATGGACTCACTCCCAAGAGTTACAAAGTAAACTCATTAGACCTTAAAAAAAGAGGATATGAAGTGAAGTGAATGCGGGGGAGGATCTGAGAGGAAGTGGAGGAGGGTGTCTGAATATGATCAAAATACACTGTATGAAAGTTTCAAAGAATCAATAAAAATATTATTTAAGAAAAACACAAGACAACTGTCTAAATACTGATTGGCAATATTGTAAAATAGGTTTTACTTCAGTGTTTATTAAACATGTACTGCACCTAGTTTGATGGCACATACTTTTAGTCCCAGCACTCAGAAGGCAGAGGCAGATGGATCCCTGTGAGACCAAGACCAGCCTGGTCTACACAGCAAGTTCTAGGCCATCAGGGGCTACAGGGAGAACCTGTCTCAAAAGACAAACAACAACAATAAGAACAAAAATATATGTACTCTAGGGGCTGGGGAGATCACTCAGTGGCCAAGAGAACTTGCTGCTCTTACAGAGGGCCCAGATTTGGTTCCAGTACTCACACGGTGGCTAACAACCATTTGTAACTCCAGTTCCAGGAAATTTAACACTCTTTTCTGACCTCTGAGAGAATCACACACATGTGGTACACTTGTATAGATGTAAGCAAAACACTCATGCACATAAAGAAATATTTAAAATATTAAAAAACATGCATTCTATACAAAGGCTGCCATTCAACAAACCCATATGATCTATATTAGAGAATTTCTTGAACCTAGATCCTGAACTTCAGTGTTCTTAGCAGTTTCCTGATTCTCTCTTCCCTCTCAATGGCTTTGTGTCCCATGAGGCAGGCAGAAGAATTCGATCCCAACTATGCAATGAAAGTGAAAAGCCACCCTGGGCAGACTACCAAAAGACATACTATTGCCAAAGAGAGAGGGTCTCAGGTTTTCTCAGAGACTATGAGTAGGTTCCCATGGAGCCAGAAGATGACAACTGTGAAAGAGAAAACAGGAGTTTGAAAAAAGTCCTTGGATAGAGGCAGGAGAGATGGCTCAGCAGTTAAGAGCATTGGCTATTCTTGCAGAGGACCTGGATTTGGTTCCCAGCACCCACATGGCAGCTAGCAATCATCCATAACTCCAGTTCCAGAGGATCCAATGCCCTCTTCTGACCTCTGCAGACCTTGCATGATATGGGTGTACTTACATACATCCAGGCAACACATTCAAACATATAAAATAAAATAATAAATATTTTTTAATTCCCTGGAAGAAGAAAATAAAACCATAGGTTTCACAGGTTCTAAAAATCAGCTGTATTGATAGCATCCTTTGGTATACAAAAGTTTTTATTTTTGTTTTTGTTTATTTTTGAGACAGGATCTTACTATGTAATACTGACTAGCCTGGAACTTTCCATGTAAACCAGGCTGGCCCGGAACTCACAGAGATCTGTCTGCTTCTGCCTCCCAAGTGCTGGAATGAAAGATATGTGCCACCATGCCCAGCTTCAAAAGGCTTTAATTTGGGGGAAATCCAGCTATCGATTTGCCTGTGCTTTTAGTTTATTATCCAGAAACTAATGCCAACTCTGTTGTCACGAAGCTTCCCCCTTGTCTTCTAAAACTTTTGTAGTTTTAGCCCTTTGATCTATTTTGAGTTCTGTGCTTCATTTCCCTATTTTCTGGATATCCATTTTAAGAAAGAGGTACTTCTATTGCAAAGAAAATCAAGTGGTGCTTTCTCAGGTAAATCATTTACTCAGGGCTGCATGCCTTAGCTATGTCACCTCAATCAAGGCCCTGGCTGTTGGGTTCCCACAGGCATGTGTATATAATCCAGGGAGCCTGCCATAGTCTCAGAACAAAGGCTTCTGGTCACTTCCACACAGGATACAACAAAGAACCCTGTCTATGCAGTAGTCTGACGTGTCTCCCTTTTCTGCTGGGGCAGGAGGGCTCAGTGTTGCTGTGACTGCTCCCTGGCTCCCTGCTCCTGGCCCTTTGCTCTTATCTCCTAGCTCTGCAGGTTAACTAAGCACACCTCCATCTTTCCCCAGTTGTGTCTTTTGATACCTATCACAATGCCTGGGAACTTTTACCCCTCAACACACACACACACACACACACACACACACACACACACACACAGAGCCTAAGCCACCAGTTTTGTTCCAGCTCCTCCCCCCACCGACCCCCCACCGTAAAAAGACCTATAGGTGGTGCTCACAAGCAAGACTCTCAGCTTGTTTTTACAGCCCCCTAGTGCTCAGGGGAAGGAAGGAGGAAGCTGCACTGACCTGCACTGCTTTAACCCCAGTGTCTTGATCCCTTGCCCCAGGAACTGTCTCTCTCCTCCCCCAACCATATCAAGGACTTTGCTACTTCCTGAAATTGCTCTCCTTCTGGAATCTTCCTATGAAATATCTCCTGGTCCTCTCTCTACTGGTTCTCTCTACTTGGTTCTCTCCACTGGTTATTCTTATGTCTCCCCTTTCCAGTTTAGAGAGGGATCATGGACCCCTGAGGTCCTACTCCCCTCCTGGGAAGCCCATCAGGCTTCCTAACAGGCAATCCTGAGTTCTCTCCCACAGACCCCTCGGGACACAGACCTCTGGTGGGGTCTGGGGACTTTGCTTTCACAGCCCACGAGACTGTTCAGTATCTAAATGCCAGTTGGTTCTGTTCTGGACACTAAGCTGAAACACTGTGTGAGGCTAGGTCAGACGTGTGAGCCTCTTGACAGACACAGCAGGTGGGGATGGGCTCTTCTAGTCTGTTTCTGGTCTCAGGCTCCTGTGGTCCAGGCTCTGCTCCCTGCTTGTTATATGTCTGCAGTCTGAAAGGTGTAACTGCGTGTGGGATGAGCTTCACCTAGGCACTGCCACTGCTTGGATTACACTGACTCTGGTTTCATGTGCCCACCCGTTTTCCAATACTCTACTTAAGGCTGCCTCTGCTGGCAGTGGATGTCAGAAACGGTGTTATATGAACCGAGCGGGTGTAAGAGAGAGAAGACACCAGTGTGAAACGGCCTCATGTCCTCAAGGCAACTGGAAGATCACTTGTTCTATGCTGGCCAGGCCAGTGAGGTGAAGCTAGGCCTGCCAAAGTCTTGCGTCTCCAGAAACACTTTCCCTTTCTCTTTATGTCAGCTCTAGTAGGTCCAGGGCTTTGAAGCTGCAGTGTGCTCTAATAGGACACCCTGGCTTAGACTCCAGGTCTGTAGTCTTCTGTGGAGGCTGCAGCCTTTTCTCTCCAGATCTCTACACAGCTGCCTTCAAAGAGAAGTCAGACGCTGTCAGACAGGTTGGAGCCCACACAGGGCTCCCATTCTTACATACACACTCCTCCCTGCTCCTCCCCACCCCGAGTTCAGACAGTACCAGTCAACAGTTCCTCTCTTAGCACCACTCAGAATAAGAAAATTAGACAAAAACATGAGCGGACCCAAAAGACAAAATGGCCATACTTTCAACTGAGATACAACTCATGTACCATAAAATTCATTCAAAATCAGTAATTCAGTGGTTTTTAGTATATACACAGATGTGCAGACAATCTAATGTGAGAACATCTTTGTTCTTCCAGAAGGAACCCCTTAACTATGAAGCAGCCTCTTGTTCTTCACACTGCAGTAACCAGCAATGTGCTCTATGGAATTTCCAGGAATATGTATTTCCTATAAGCGGAGTCATACAATATGTGGCCTTTTTTCTTTTAACATTTTTGAAGTTCATTCATGTTGTGCGTACCAGTATTTCACTCTGTTTGTGACTGAATAGTATTCCACATGTGCACATACATGTGTCTATTGGGTTGTTTCCACCTCGACTGTTGTGACTAGTACTGCTATAAAAGGTGTGCATGAATCTGTGTGGGTGTATGCTGTCCTTTCGTACACACACCTAGGAGTGGAATGTGGCCATGTGGTAAATCCTGTTTAATTAGGTTTTCCAAAATGGCTGCATGGCTCCACCCTCCTCCAGCCATTCAGGTGGGTGTGACTCTGTGGCTGCTGGGTGACTAATGATGTTGGGTGCCTTTACATGTGTGGCCCTGTTTTATTTAAGCACACTGGGTATACATGTGTTGTCTCTAGACCAGGCTCTGGGAACACTGGGGTGACTGGGATAGACACAGTCTGCTTAGTCCTCCCAAGCTTGAGCATAAAGAGCAAAAACAAGTAAACAAAACAGGTAACTGCTAAAAACATGGTCCTGGGAGATCACCTATGAGCCACAACTCTGATCTAAAAAAAAAAGAAGCCCCAAGATCCTGCATCCAGACCCATCTTGAAACTGGACTTGGAAGACTATCACTGAGAGTCACTCAGTTCTGAAACGAACATGCCCAGATTCTCAGAAATGACAGAGATTTGAGGGATCAGACTCAGTTGCCCAGAACCTGCACCATGGGCTGGTTGCTTGGGGCTGCAGGGTTGAGCCTTCCTGGACCCCTCGTTAAAAGACGGCCATCCCATCTAATGAAAGGTTGTACCTAGAGAGCAGTCAGAAAGGTGAGGGAGGGGTCAGGGGCAGGAGGGGAGGTCCAACTGCTGCTGTTTGAGGGCACTGTTTGACTATGAGGTCGGAAACTGAGGGTGGTTCAGCAGGGTGGGTGTGTATTCTGCACTGAGAAATGGCCAGAGTGCTCACCATCCTGCTTATTGTTACCACAGCAACAATAAACCACCCATAGAGTTCCTCGCAGGCCACCTCCACCTCTGATGGATGAACACCCAGCAAGGCTGGATTGGCCTGTGGGCTGGTCAGGTCCGCACTTGTCTCTACTAGGGCCCGGCCAGTGCGTGTCCCGCCCGCCAGCGCGACGCCTGCTGGGACCACACAGTCGGTGCTGAAGTCAGCAGGCATCCACCCTGCAAGGCTGGGTGCTGATGGACTCACGGGCGCCGGAACTCCCCTGCGGGGATGTGTTGCGGGACGCGGTGAGTGACCTCCCCTCCCCCGTGTCTTAGGGCTCTAGGGACTAAGGTCGCGGGTCGTAGGGTACTGGAAGGATCCAGGTAGTGGGCGGTGGGGGTGTTGGGAACTGAAGTCGTGAGCCAGTGGGGTGATGGAGGACGCTGGGTGGCAGGGAAGGGAACAGGTTTTTGCAGGGTCCCGTCCCTGGTCCCGGACCCTGCCCCTCCCGTCTTTCTCGTCCCTCTGACTTGCCTTCCCCTCCCAGCATATCTTTCTCCGCCCTTTCCCTATGTCCCAAGTGTTAGTCCAGCAGAGCCCCTTTCTCATACTCCAGGTCCCGCCCCTCCTTCTAGACTCCGCCCACCCCGTCTTTCCCCTCTTCCAAGCTCCGCCTGAAACCTAAGTCCCGCTGCATTTCTCCTCCAGTGCTGCCTGGCCCCTTGCGGCCCCAAGGAGAGGCTCCTGCTGGAGAGGGTTGGGGTCCGAGTCGGTCCACACTCTCAATCCTCCGCACCGTGCAGGCTTTCTTATTTGTCAAAGCAAGTCCCAGTCTCGAAGGCAGGTTGTTTAAAAAATCTGCTGGAGTCTATGTTCTCCTGAAAGGTTGCCTGCCACCAGATACCTGGGCAGAAGTGCGCAGTCAGGGGTCTGCACTTGGATCTGCAGGAAGGACTCATGCAGGTGTTGGGACTGCATCACACAGGGTAGACTCACACAGTATGTGTGAACAGTTAAGTAGCAATCAAGCTGAAAGGCTAGCTCAGCACGACGGCATTTCTGTACCACCTTTACTGTAAGCCAAAGGGCAAAGGAGGGGCACGCTGGCCAGTGATTTGGTGATTTCTGTTGATGGTTGGGTTCCTGTGAAGGATTCCTGAGGAACCCAGGTGACTGTTACCTGTGTTATCATCTAGTCTTACAGTTCCATTCTCAATCGTTTGAGTTAATTGTATGGTAGAAGGGAGGGTGCGGCCTGCTCACTACGGACTTTCTGGCGTTCCTTCTTGTTTTAGCGCTTGGTTCCCGGTTGAAAATCAGTGGATCCAGCAGGGCATGGGCCTTTAACCTGAGTACTCAGGAGGCAGGCGGTCCCTGTGAGATCAAGTCTGGTGTACAGAGCAAGTTCCAGGCCAGCTGGGGCTATAAGAAGACCATGCCTCAGAAAACAAAACAAAACAAAATCAGTGGATCATAGCTGAGTGTGATGACATAGACCTGTAATCCCAGTGCTCAGGAGCTGAGGCAGGAGGATTTGACTTGCAGGTCATCCTGGGCTAACTAGACAGATCCTGCCTAAAAAAGAACAAAACAAGTTCAAACATGGTGGTGGATGCTCATACACCCAGCACTTGGGGGGTAGAAGTAGGAAGGATCACTGGGAGTTCAAGGCCAGCCTGGTCCACACAATGAATTCCAGCCCAGCCAGTGATACCTGGTGAGACCCTGTCTCCAAAAACAAAAACAAAAATCCATGGCCACATATATTCAGGGAATCCATGATATTTATAATAACAAATAATATCAATAACAAATTCTCTATTCAGTTACCCAAGTTTCATTTTTCAGGCCGAAAATCTGCTTCAAGAACTTGAGGAGCATTTCCAAGCCCTGACTGCAACACTAAGCTTCAGAAATATCTTTTCCTGGTTTTAGTAAACACCATGGGATATGAGCTATCTTTTTGTTCTCTGCTATTAGTGTATGATTGTTTAAATGGGACTTGGCTAGTATTTGAGCTTATATGGGATCTTGATGTATTAATTATCATTCATCTGTCACAGGTTTTACTTCCCACTTGACTGGCAGTACAGAGCATTTAACAGCCAGTACAGAGCATGTGGTACACATATATACATGCAGGGATAGCACTCATACACATAAAAAGAAAATAAGTAAAAATTTTAAAATAGTTAATTTCCATTATATTTAAACTCAGTGTTCAGTTAAAACTCATGTGCTCAAGCCTATGTCCACGGTAGGAGGCATGTTTTCAAAACTCAGTTCACAGCTTAAAGGTTAAAAAGCTGAGGGAGATGTAACTGCATTGACTTTAGACAGTTTGACTTCCTCACTGTAAAATGTTGGGCAGGTACAGTTTGAAGCAGGACCTATTTGTGAGTCCGGCTACTTAGGCCATATGTACCAATCTCCTTGACATTGTACTAGAAGAAATGGGAAATCGAATTGAGGACTTACAGAAGAATGTGGATGACCTAATGGTACAAGCTGGAATTGAGAATTCTATCAAAGAACAAACGGTAAGACCATCATTAGGACAGGCCTTTTGGAGATCTCTTGATCTTCTTTTATCCTGAAAAAAAAAAAAGAACTCCATATTGGTTCACTATGTGACTTACTATCCCAGTATTACATGAAAAATCTTTCATATTAATAACAGGTATTTCCAAATGCTCTTTTCCAACTAAAACACTGCCAAACACTTAAAAGATGCATATTTCAAATGAAAAACTTTCATTTAAGTCATATTTTTAAAAAATTCAACTTTAAAAAAATTTATTATTTTACGTGTCTGAGTATATTGCCTGCATGTAAGTGAACCATGTGTGTACAGTGCTTGAGGAGGCCAGAAGAGGGTGTCAGTTCTCTGGAACTGGAATTACAGACAGTTGTTAGCCACCATGTGGGTGCTGGGAACCAAACCCCAGACCTCTGCAAGAACAGCCAGTGCTCTTAACTGCTGAGCCATCTCTCCAGCACCTCAATGAGCAATTTTTAACATTTTTAAAGTTAGCAAATCAGGTGATAGCTTTCACTATGTTTTCTTTTTTTTCATTTATTTAGAGCACAGGGTACACATGCATGGTCTCCATGGAACCCTGGCCTGGGTGTTGCTGTAGCAACTGCCCAGGAGGGCGTACTCTCCAGGCTCCACATCTGTGTCCAATGAGGTCAGAAATCTACTAGCTGTAGGTATAGAGACCAAATAGTGTTTAAAGTTGGCTTTCTTAAGGTACAATCACTAAAGGCAGCATGACTGAGGCCAGATATTTATTCACAAGCTTTTAAAACATTCCAAATTAAAGACCTATGTAATCTGAATCTGTCTGAATCAACTTGTGCTTGCTGTCAAGTCAGGAGTTTTTCCACAGGGCTTCAGAAATTCTGCAAATCCTACATTTGTGTTCCCATGGGGAAGAGGGCCATAACCCTTACTGAAAACTCTTAGATTTGATAGGGTAGAAGCTTTCTGCTGCCTCTGTTAAGTGACAATACCTTGTCAGCATGCAGTAACACATAGAATGTTACTGAGAAAGCGCCTGTCCCTCACAGCAGGGGATGGTCACTTGGGGGTGGTTGGTCACTATGGTGAACACTGACTCAGGACTTCACTGTCTGCAGAGTGCAAAGTGTTCACTCATCATGATGTCTGAAGCCACACTGACTCTCATCTGGTGAAAAGGGAACTCTATCATTGAAGTTTTTTGTATACTGAATTTTACCTATATAAAACATTTAAAAATTGCTGGAAACTACGGTATTTTATTGAAAATTACATTTGAATTTATTTAATTGTACATTAGTATATAAACCAATTAACCTCTTTCAAAATGTTTTCTTTCAGGCCTGAAGATGCTATTAAACAAGTCACTTGAAATTGCTAAAATGAAAACTGTACAGTTCTAGTAACAATAACCTATGCAGTATGAATTTGATATTGTTTTTGTTTTCAGTCACATCGGGTCAAACACAGGGTCTCAAACATGACGGGCAGGTGTCCTACCACAAAACTAACCCCAGCCCGTAGAAAAGTTAAAATTCATTTTATACTGAATTCCAGGCCAGTTACATAGTGGAATCCTGTCTTAAAAAACAAAAACAAAACACAATTTTTAAAAATTCTCCACTGATCTTTAAACAATATTGTTTTTATTTTATGTGTATGAATGTGCTGCCTACATGTATGTTAGTGTACCCATGTTGTGTGATGCCCACGGAGATCATAAGAGAGTATTCGATCCCCTAGAACTGGAGTTACAGATGGTTGTTAGCTGGCATGTGAGTGCTGGGATTCAACCCAGGTCTTCTGTGAAAGTAGTAGTGTTCTTAACCACTGAGCCACCTCTCCAGTCTCTCCACTGATTTTTTTAAGATCACAGTCTTCTGGCATAGCTGCTTTTAAACAGCCATCCACATCTTCAAGATCCACTATAGCATGACAATGCCAAGCACATTCAGGAGGCAACTGCCCTACAAACTGAAGATCTCAGAGCTCAGTCAGATCATCCCACAGGATCCAGGAAAGCAAGCTTCTCAGGCTCAGACTTCCCTCCAGTGGACACCAGACTGTCCTTGTCTCTCACCATGGAGACAGATGCTTTTCTCCAAAGCAGAGTTTTCCTGTGTCCCAAGGTCAACAACACCTCACCACTCAGGAGTAATCACTGGAGGACAACACAAGGACAAGGTAATTTCATAGTTTAACTTAGCCTTTTAAATAGTTATTCAGTTCACCTCTCTCCAAACCAAAGCCATTCAAAGGAGAGAATAGTCTCTCAGCTATAAAAAGGCATTCTTACATAGCCGGGCATGGTGGTTGCATACCTTTAATTCCAAGACTCAGGAAGCTGAGGCAGGTGAATCTCTGGGAATTCAAGGTCAACCTGGTCTACTTAGTGAGTTCTAGGTCAGCTGGGGCTATGCAGGGAGACCTTGTATCAAAAAGAACAACAACAACAAAAAGGCATTCTTACATAATATAAAACTAAAATCACCCAAATTCTACTACCAATAGGCCATGGTTGACATTTGTCCTACACAGTTTGATATATATGATCATATGACCTATAATTTAGAGCCCTATTCTTTTACATAACATCTGTTTCACGTAAAAATTTCATTCACATTTCTTATGGCTGCCTAATATTCCAGCACCTGTCTATAATCATCTAAGCAGTTGAGAGTTATAAAGCTCTTGGACACTGAGATCATTCCTCAATTTCATGATATTGTTAATAATGCTACAATGAGCTTACCTTCAACTCCTCAGCACATTTCAGCAAGTCAGAAATTTGACTGAAGCCACAGCATCAGGCCCGATGCACCCAAGAAAGGAAGTACAAGCCGGTGCTCCCAGCGGTGGTGTGGGCCAGTGCTCCCAGTGGTGGTGTGGGCCCGTGCTCCCAGTGGTGTGGGCCAGTGCTCCCAGTGGTGTGAGCCAGTGCTCCCAGTGGTGGTGTGGGCCAGTGCTCCCAGTGGTGTGGGCCAGTGCTCCCAGTGGTGGTGTGGGCCAGTGCTCCCAGTGGTGGTGTGGGTCAGTGCTCCCAGTGGTGGTGTGGGTCAGTGCTCCCAGTGGTGGTGTGGGTCAGTGCTCCTAGTGGTGGTGTGGCCATCTTTTCATTTTGTGTTTTAAACTGCATGCTCTTGGTGGCTTGAAATCACAGCAGTGTTGACTGTATTCTAAATTTCAAAGCCTCTTAGTTTTAGCAGAAATCACAGTGGATATTCGAAGTCAAACAGATCTGAGACCTCCTTAAAAACACCAGAGCTAGACAGTGGTATATTCCTGAGATCCCAGGCATAGGAAGATGAGGCAGGAGGATCATGAGTTTGAGGCCAGCCTTGGCACCCCAGAGGACCTGTCTCAAAACCAAAAGCAAACAACAAAATGAACAAACCTCACAGACTTGAGTTTAAATGCCCAGCATTCAGAGGTGAGCTCTCACTGGTCTCCCTGTGAGCCTCCTACTCTACGATCCTTGCCCTTTTGAGATATAATTTAAAATTAAGGATTTGGGAGAGATTCAGACAAGAGCCGTCCCTAAATTAAAATTTCAAGTGATTAAAAATATAAACTGCACATTTAAACTTCACATAGCATGTCATGCATACACTACACAGTGTTTGAACTGGGATAAGAATGTCTACTTGTCTTCGCAGTGACAACTATAACCCTTCCAGCTTTTATTTATTTATTTGACAGGGTCTCACTATGCAGCTCTGGCTGGTCTCAAACTGACATCCACCAACCTCTGTCTCCCCAGTGCTGGGACCAAAGGCATGTACTTCCATGTCCAGCTCCTCTGGCTTTTTGAAGAATATGGACCATTACTATTGTCTCTAGTCACCTATGGCAACAGCACACCAGAACTTCTGGCTCTTGTCTAACTGCATGCATGTGGGGTTTCTGGAGACTTTCTTGCTCACACGAAACATGGACAACTGTACTGAAACACGATTGCTCAGGAAAACACAAAAACAAAAACAAATTTAAAGTGAATGCACTGGGTAGGGAAACTCAGAATGGCTTGCTGTTCAGTCTGGTGCTAGTTGTTCTACACAGGATGCCTGGAGTCAGAAAAGGCAGGTCAGAGAATTTCAGGCTGGCATTTCCACAGCTTAGTTTAGGAAGATAAAGGAACAGGTAAAGTAGAGGTGGGCAGAAGGTCGGAGAGATTTGTTTTCTGAGGCTACTACTGCGGTAAAGTGCCCCAACTTCTTCTAACAGTTTACCAAGAGCTGCAGTGTGATAAACCAGAAACTAACTGGAAACTATAATAAATGCCTGTCATGACCACTAATAGAAATAATGTAGAAAAAGCCATTTAAATGGCAGCCATGAGCACCCCCCACCATGTGCCCATCCTAATTCTTTTTTTCCACTTAACACGGAATCTCCAAATAACTGTAGAGGCCAAGGACTCATTCTGCACTTTGACTTTAAGATGTGCTTTGTGTTGATGTGCTGTAGCTGTCATTCTTTATCTGTGGGCCCAGAGGGTACCCACCCATAGGGCTTACACTGTGCAAACACACTGTGTTTATCTTTCAGCCTGTGTCTTGAATGTTCTAACTATACACAGGCCATCTATGGGCTCCTGCACCTTGCTGTCTGCTGTACAGGATCATCAGTTGACAGGCAGGACTCTGGACCAACAGCTCAGTGCTATGCAACAGCCATTGAACATTTATTTTCTATTCTATTTGAGTGGTGCTGTGTTTCAACCAGTGCTGCAATAAATCTGCCTCTTTGTATATACTGGTGGTATCTCTAGAAACTTAATTAAATCCTCATTCTGACCACCCTGGGTTTACTCCTGAGCTCACTCCTCTGTATCAGCCATCTTGAGTAATTCCTAGACTTTGCCTAAGGGTCATCCTGGAAAGATGGGAGATAAATCTGTAGGTGCTTAGAGAACTACTTGTTGGTTTCAGCAGGATCAAAGCCAGAACACATGACCCAAATCAACTGACCTGGGACTGCAGAAGACAATTGGTGAAGTCAGTTCCTGAGTGAGTCTATCAACCACAGCTTCTGTATCTGTTAAACTGTTTACACACCCTCCACTGGTATGTTTACACCCTAACCCTAGAGTAGCCATACTTGGAAAGAAGGCCTCTAAGGAAGTAATTAAGGTTAAATGAGGTCATAAGGGCAGAATCCTGATCTAACAGGACTAACATGAGACAGAAGTACACACCAAAGACTATGAGGATGAAGTAAGATGGTTGTCCTCTGCCAGCTAGAGTACCCTGAAGCCAAACTGTCTTGAAACCTTGACTTTGTACTTCCAGAACTGGGAGAAAGTAAATTTCTGTTGTTTACGTTATTCGGTCTGTTCATTTTGTTATGGCAGTCCAAGCAGACTAAAAAGAACATACAACACACAATAGGCATACCAAAAACCCAGGAATGTGGAATGTAGATTGTTTGCTCATCTTTTCCTTCTAACACATGTTTAAAAAAGGACAAATGTACTTTTTTGGGGGAGGAGAAGGGACTGTAGCCCCAGCTGGCCTGTAGACAAGGTTGGCCTTGATCTTTGGCTCTTAAATGTTGGGATTAAAGGCCTGTACCACCACACCCAGCCTTCTAGCAAACTACTAAAGTATGCAGAACTTAATGGTCTCATGGGACAAATACCCTGATCTCACTTCAAGGGTCAAGACTACTAAAATCAGTAAAGCACTCTGCAGGTTTCCTAAGAACAATCAATCAGTATTATTCTTTCAGTATATGTTTATTTGCTGCAGCTAGTTAAGGCCCTATAACCCTTATCTCAAGGATCCTTCAGCCCCAGAGCCCCACATTACTGCACACCCTTTCCACCGTTTATGAAAAGCTAAGTGTTTCCACATGGAAGAGGTTCCCAGAATTCTTGGCCTGTGAAGGCAGTGATCAGTATCTGTATTTTGTAGAGTAGTCCTTGGGAGACACGACCAGACCCCGGCCCTTTCGGGCGCCACGGTACACGGTCTCTATGATGTCAACCATCTCTTGCTTGTCTTCCATGGCCCAATTGATCTTGTTGTTGTTGCCAGTGCCCAAGTCAATCATGATGTGCTTGTTCCTGAAAAGCAAAGGGTACCAGTGCTCACAGAAAGAACTCCACAGACATGCCCACTTTTCCTGCCTTCAAGCTTTTGTTAACATCATTTAAAGGACACAATCAAAAGAGACCACGATTCAAAAGAAAATGTTAGGGAAATGCTAAATATTACTTCCAAGAAATGCAATGCTCTTTCTATGATCTTCTGTATTTTCTGTGCATTCACATCTTAAACTGTAAAGGACAAAGGACAGGTGTATCACTTGAAAGTCAAGTGGTTTCCGAGAGGGCTACCAAACTGTTAGCTAATTTTTCTGAGAAAGCAACATGTTAGCTTTTCATGCCCTGCTCATGGCATTTGGTACAGGTTTTGACAAAAGCTTAACTGTGCTTTGAGAATGGCATTCCCTGCATGGTTATGACCAGGAAGCAGATAGCTCCTTAGACACTTGTCTTCCAGAGGACAGGTATTCATCACATAGGGAACTGTATTTGCACTTTCTGAGATAAAGATGCTAACTTCTGCTGCACTTTCATGAACGTCCAGGTTTGTTAACATCAATTTTTAGTAGTTTAACTTTTCACTACTACAGGATCATACATTTGGCTTCAGTGACAGCACATGGTCACCCTCCATTTTGTCTCGGAGCAGCTAGTAGGCTAGCTTCTGAGTCAAACATTCACTTTCAGGATAACATTCCATATCCTCAACTCACCCAGAAATTCATGGATGGACACCTGCATCTCCTTCCGCCCACATACACATCAGCCCTGCTGGGTTCTGTGGCTTACTCTCTTGCCCAAAAGTGCTGAGTGTACTCCAAGAACTAGTTTGTGCTAGCACTGTGGTGGTGCTATCCCTGGACAGGTGGTCCTGGGTTGTATAAGAAAGGTTGAACCCAGCCAAGAAGCATGTCAGTAAGCAGCATTAGTACTCTGTGGTTTCTACTTTAGTTCTTGCCTCTAGATTACTGCCTTGCTTACGTTCCTGCCTTGGCCTCCCTCAGTGACTGGGTGTCATTTAGAAGAATAAGATGATAAACCTTTTCTTCCTCAAGTTGATTTGGGTTAGTGTGTTTTTTTTGCAGTAATAGAAAGCAAATGAGGACATAGGCCTTCATACTTAGCAGCCATGTGTGATTTAGACAGGAGTCTTTGGTACTTATGTCTCCAAGTATCTGTCCCCTAGTGTTTTACTTAGCTGTCTCTTCTATCAAAGTTCTGTGAGAAGAGGAACCTGGTTTATCTCACTCCACATCACAATGCTAGGCAGAGAAACCTGGTGGGCACTCAATGTGAATACGGTGATTACTCTTGGTACTTTTTCTAGAATTCTGGGTTGCAGAAGGAAGAGGAAGTTTTGCTTTCTTTTTAAAGTATACCTGCAGTCCTAAAGATATCAAATACATAAAGCACGGCCATATCAACACATCGACATTATTCCCTACTCTCCTTCCTTGTCTATTACTTCATCTCTATTCCCTAAGATGCCCTTTCTATCCCATTGAAGTGATGACCTTGCTCTTTTAAAAAGAAGAAGGGGATTTTGGTTATATAATAGGAATAACTGTATTCCATAGCTGTATGAAAAGCACAACTTGTCAGTGATGAACTTGTATATTTAGCTGGAGAAACTTCCCCCCAAAAGTCTTGCAAGTGCTGCCTGCTTTCTTGCAGTGAAAGCAGAGCAGCTGTCAAAAGAACAGCTAAATTCACATGCTTTCTAAATGAGATGCTGATATCCAGCAACGGCAGCTGAACATGTAGCACAGAGAAAGGACAAGGATATGGCCATTGGCTCTCCTGCAAAACCTGGAAGGACTGCTCAGACACATGAGACAACAGTGGGTATGCCCCATGGTCCTCCACAAGAGGTACTTGAGGCTCAGAGCATCATTGCTTATTGCTCAGCTCCCATTGGGTAATGGAAGATAGCTGTTTGCTTTACATCTACAAACTGCAAAGAACAAAAAGAACTGTGTTAAGAAGGTAATGGCCCTAAATGCAGCCGCAGAACGGAGGGTGACACCATTCAGTTACAAACACAGTTCATAAAGAGAGGGACTTGGGCAGACCTCTTCCCCCAGAGGGCAGAGCTAGGAGGACAATCCCAAGCCGTGCTCCCTGACAAGTTTGTGCAGCATTACGGGGGGGGGGGGGGGGGGGTCCCTGTTTCTTCCCATTCCTTCACTCCCACCCCTTTGAGGCAGAACTGATTCCTGGGATGTGCAACCACACTGGAGGCTTATTTCTAGCTTCACAGGACCACAAGTAAAGGAGAGTGGTGCCTGGAACCATGGGGGTCACCCTGCAGAACTCCGTCCATATCAACTTGGATGATCTAGACAATGAGATTCTGGACTCTGAACTGGTGTCCTGAAGTGGGATCCTCAGGGAGTCCTTGATAACTGAAGGGTGGGGGATCCGTTTTGCTTATGGGAAGGATGATAATCTCCAAAATAGGCAAAAATCCTAAAAATAGTTCCTGTGATTCTGTGAGTATAGTGAGCTCTTCTTGCCCTTGACTCTGATATGACACTGCACAAAAAAATTCTATAGATGTGAATAAGATTCTTCATCACCTGGCTTTACTTGCTAGCTGTTTCATTTGTTTTGAGACAGGGTCTCACTAGGTAGCCCTGGATGGCCAGGTTATGCAGATCCACCTGCCTCTGTCTCCTGAGTGCTGGGATTAAAGAAATGAGCCACTACACCCAGACTTCTTGAGTTTTATAAAAAGACAACAAAGTCAATGATAATATTTAATGAATGAGTTATATTTTAAAAGGTTGTTCATCAACAGATTTTATTTGAAGGCATCATAAATGTCATTAAGAATGTCTTCCATTTAATTATATTTCATGTAACCTTCTGGACACTATTCATTTCAAAAGGGTAATTTGTTATGGTGAATGGTAAAACTGGAATTGTGACTTTGAAAATAACATAACATAACATAAAAGATTCACACTGATTGCTCTGTGACAGAAAAAATACATTGTGGTTAATACTATACCAACACACTTACTTCAAAACAAAAGAATCTGTCTCATTAAACTTCCAAACCAACAATATTACATTTAAGTAACAACTTTTAAAATAACATACCTGAAGAAAAACATGACAGTGCATGGGTCGTATAACTCATACATTTTGTTGAAGTCAGGTACTTCTGTAATATCCACAAGATAAATAACTGCAAAATTTTTAACCTAAAAAGAGATTTCAAAAGAAAAAAAAAAAGCTAAAATAAAAGATTGATTTGGCTTTCATTTCATAAAAGCAAATCAAAACAAACAAGAATTTGTGTTAACTAGACAATTTTTTGAAACCAGTTATCTAATATTTTCCCAGAGAGCTGTTAAGGGAAACAACATGATGCTGTCAGGGCCCTGACCATTGGCTACTTGCAACTCTGGAATTCCTGAGAGTCATTTAGGAACTAGCTAAACTTGTCTCAAGCATCAGCTTATATGTATCACAGTAGAACTGTGTCCCTCGGCAGTCTTAAATCCTGACCCCCAAAATGAGAAGTGACTTCTCTGAAAGTGGGTCACTGCAGATGAAGTTACATGTCAAGATAAGGTTAGGGTTAGGAGGTGGGCCCTCAATCCATGACTGCTACCTTTAAAGGAACAGGATGATAGGACAGACATGGGGAACAAGGACTGGAGGATGAGTCTACAAGCTGAGGAAACCATGGACAGCTGGCTATTCCCAGTGACACTACCTACCTACTTTCCCTCCTCCCTTTTTGAAAAACGTGTTTTGTTTGTTTTTATTATTATGGGGGGGTGCACTGTGTACCACAGAATGTAAAGGTCAGAGGACAATTTTCAGGGGTCAGTTTTCTCCTACCACCAGTTATGGGGACTAAAATCAGACCCTCAGGCTTATGTGGCAAGTTCTTTTACATGCTAAGTCACTTGGCTGCCCTCTACTTTTCATTCTTTTATGTAATATCTCATTTAATCTTCATAAGAACCACGAAAGGGTACCCTTAGAGAGAGTAAGTCACTAGGGGCTCAAGGTCATTTAAGAGTATATATCCAGGGCAAGAGAGATGGCTCAGAGGTTAAGAGCACTGGCTGTTCTTGCAGAAGACCCGAGTTCAAATCCCAGCACCCACATGGCAGCTAGTTTCAGGGGATCTGACACCCTCCTGTGTGATACAGGTGCACATACATACATGCAAGCAATACACACATACATATAAAATAAAAATATAAAATTCTTTAAAGAGTATATATTCAAGTCTGATTCCAAGTTCTTTCCTAAATTGCTTTATAATATCCCTAAAGTCCCAATATTGTTAAGATAAAGTATTCACTTACCTTAGCTGGATATTAGGGTCAATAGGTAAGCATGCTTACCACCAAGCCTGATAACCTCAATTTGAACCCTGGAACTCACATAGTGGAGAACCAACTCCCACCAAGTTGTCCTCTGACCACATGTGCTCTGTGGCACATATGCATGCATACACACAGACACATACACAATGTAAAAGGGGAAAAGAAAAACAACAAAAGAATTTAACCCTGGACCAAAACAGGATTTTATGTACCTCTTATATATGGGATATCTGATAGGTCTTACTATATAGTACAGACTGGCCTCAAATTTGTTGTATTCAAAGTTGTGATACTTCTGCCTCAGTCTCCTGAGTGCTGGCATTACAGGTGCTACCATACTTGGCTAAGATAACCTTGGTTCTTTTTTCCATTTGTGGTACTGGCCTCATGCAGATTAGGCAGCATGGTAATGCAGAGCTATATCCCCAGCTTTCTCTATTTTTCATTTTGAAATAGGATCTCACTAAGTTTCCCTGATGACCTTGAACTCACTTTGTTGACCATGCAGGTCCTCCTACCTTGTGATCCTTGTACCTCAGTCTCTGAAGTGCTAGGATTACAGGCATGCACTATCAGGCCCAGTTCTTTTAGACTAAGACTCTTACCATCGTATCAGTTGGGCTAGGGATACAGTCTAGTGGTAGAATGCTTGTTACATGTACAAAGCCCTAGACTCAGTCACCAGGACCACAAAGTATCACCTGGGGATGGAGTCCAGGGGTAGAGCACATGCCTACCATAAGGCCTGGGTTCAAATCTGAGCACCACGAAAACAACAATCTCCACCCCCAAACCCAGTTTAGAAATCTAATTTATGAGTAAATGTTATCTGGGATCTGCTTCCCCTGCAACGGCATAAAAGGAAGAGGCTAGAGAATACCACATTGGCCCAAACTGTAACCACTGAACTTGAGAGTAGTCCATGGCACTGTTGGTAATACTCAAAAAGTTTTAAGGAAATTAAAACTAGCATTGTCAATGACAGAACACTTAACAAGGACTCCACTTGCCTTCCAAGGCACATAGTGGATGTACTTCCCTATGCACGAGTCATGGCACAAATAGAATATGTGTCTTACTATGTACATCTTATGCTACATGAGGGATGTGTGCCTTACTATGTATCACCTCAGAAACTCACAGTCATGCCCTCACAGTGTGCCACCTCTTGGTGGGATCTCATTCTGAGCAAACACTATTTCTGGAACTGTTTTCCCATAGTACTGTTAAAACTGTTGGCCATGAGGACCCAGTTTTCCCAGTAAACAATTTCTATTCTGGTCTTATTTTAAAATAAAATAGCTTGGGGCTGGAGAAATGGCTCAGCGGTTAACAGTACTGACAGCTTTTGCGGATGACTTGAGTTCAATTCCCAGCACCCACATAGCAGCTAATAACCATCCTAACTCCAATTCTAGGGCATCTAACACCCTCTTCTGACCTCCGTGGGCACTGCATAACATGGATTCACTTACACACTTGAGGCAATATACTCATACACATAAAAATATTTAAAAATAAAAAAGCTCAAAACAGAAGCTGATACCATAGAATAGTTAAGAGGATTAGGAATGGAACTCATATTTCATTCTCTCCAGTATCTTACTCAGGATCAAACACATACAGTAAATACCAACCACCACATAACCACTTCAATTTGGGATCATTTAGTAATCAGGGAAAGCAACTAAACAAATGCTAACTTGTTGAAGATACAAATGTTCCTTCCTCCTGGGCCTTCAAGCACGGTCTGGTTCATTATCCACCCCTTGCAAATTCCACCTAATGCAGACTTTATGTCAAATTCATATACTCAAAGGACTTAAAAACTTTGCACGCATGAATTCTAATTCTTTAAACAGCCTTAGAGACCTTGTTAATTTATGACAGAGACTAAGACTCATAAAGATTATGTGGCATCAAGCCACATTTGGGAAGCAGCAGAGTTAAAACTTGACCCAGGTCTGCCCCAAGTCCATTAAGATGAGATTCTCCAAGGTGAGTCATAAAGGATTTTCCCAGCCTGGAAAGGCAGAGGCAAGAACTGGAGAGGGCAGGAATCATTCAGGTAAAGAGAAATCAATCCATAAGACAAAGATACAAAACAGCAGAATGCAGGACTCTTCCTGTAAGACCAAACTAAAGGGCCTACATACATGAGGCTAGGTTAAAGAGGCATCCCAAGAGTTCAGTTTGTACAAACTGAGCTTAGGAAAACTGAGCATCTGGACAGTAGCTCCAAGGTAGTGCTTGGCAAGAACCTGGGGCTGAGCTAAAAGAACAGGGCTGCAGAGACTACAAGTTCACCATTTGACTCTAGTAGTGCTAAGGCAAGGTGGCACTGTGCAGAAGCCCCTTACATCTGAGAGCATGAGAGGGGTAAGGCACAATGGGAAAGGCGGGCTCAGAAATCTGGCTGAGGAACTAGAGGTCCAGTTTAGTGACAGGACAAGTGTTTAGCATGTTTGAGGCCCTCAGTTAAGTCTCCAGCACCAAAAACCAATCAATAAGAGCATCTAGATAGGCAAGTTCAAGAAGGGACCTATGTTGATGCCATAGAAAGCTTAAGTCAGACAAGACTGAAAAGCTCTGACTGTGACTCCTAAAAGGTCATAGGTGACAGTGCCAGATAGAGCAGGGGCTGCATATACACTGGAGCTCTGAGGTAGAGGGGCGTTAGTCATGGACAACTCAGGAGGTGTGGCTGTGAGAAGACAAGGGATGTCCCTAAGGATCCTGGGAGATAAGACAGGAAGGTCTGAATAGCTATGTAGAGAAAGAAAGGCATCTCTTCAGGCCCCCACTCCTGTCTTCTTGGTGAAATAAGAAACCTATAAAATGGAAAGAGGTAACCTGAGCAGCCACTACAGACCACCCCCTGCTGAGTGTGAGTAGCCTCATGGTCCTGGGCGGGCAGAGATGAGGACCGAGGGTGAAAAGCATTCACATAGCGGTTTCAGTCTGCTGACAAGTTAACCTTCCAGATTTTAAAGTTCTGTCCATATCCACATGCCACTAGGCAGAGATACTCTGACTTTACATGCATTATAGCAGCTATCATTTAAAGCATCAGTATTACAGAAAAATACAAGCAACTGTCTCCCACAGCACTGAGTAACAATCCAAGAAAAGGTTAGAGCCTGCGGGAATTGCGCTCATGTCCCCAAGTAAAAATAAACTGACATAAGGAACCATATCTTCTCAAAAGTGAAAATATCTCACCCAATTTATAAATGAGGACACAAATATTCTAACTCAATGACTTCACAAAATTTTTACATTAAATACTGGTTTATGGTGAAACTTTTATAGACATAGAGACATAGTAGGTCATCCATAAGGAAAGATCACTGTAACTGACACCATGGTGCCTTCTACCTTCCTCCATCAGCATCAACGTGAGTCCTCTAAGGGAAGAATCTGCTATCTCCACTGAGGTGGCCTTAGGACCAATCACAAAGCACCAAGAAGCATTTATTAACCAATGAACTTCCACAACAAATGTTACTTCTTTTTTTATACTTTTTATTTTTTCAGGTTACAGACTGCAACTTACTGTTTATTCTTCTCTTAAAATCTTCAAATTCTGCTCGTGTACAAGTCCACTATTTGTCACCCGCTCCCTCTTCCTCAAAAAAGGGAAGGTCAGGACATACGCAGTTTCCAAAGAAAGCAAGAGTAGGTAACATCCACCAGAAAAGAGGAGGGGGCATGAGAACTAACTTGATGCTCAGCTTGGATACTACTCTAAGAATGAAAACCCAGATAAATAATGACAACACTGAAAGCTGGGGAGCTTCCAGAGTCATCCCTGTTTGGCATTGTGAGAGAGAACCTGTGAGGTAACCACAATCCAACACAGGACAACCGCTGACAGAAAATAATGGCAACACGGTGTGAGTCAAGGAAGAGTCTGTCATGGCAGTCTTCAAGCTTCCTTGGCTCCTGCACAGCAGGTTCTGTGTCCAGGTATGCCTTCATGATCACAGTCGGTTACATGGACGATAGCCGTTGAGCCGTTGAGTTGAAAGTGAGAAGTCATTCAGGTCACTCTGAGATGACTCCGAAGCAGATACTACAGAGCAGACAGCCAGGGTTAAGGAGATAAATGTGGCTACAATGCAAGGAGCTGTGATGCTCAAGCAGGCTCTAAGAGGCAGAATCCAGGTCCTGTGAGCTGTCCTGGACACCAGTGCTACCTTTGCTGTCGCTGCCACTGTCATCTCCAGCCAGGTTCTCCTCTTCACAGGCCTCTTCAGAACCAGGCGTGCTGCCCTGAGTTTCCTGGTTCTCCCTGGAGCCCAGAACCACATATCTGCTCTTTTTCAGCACCATCTGCCGTCTCAGCTCCTCTGCCATCTGTGAGAGATCCCGCTTCATAGCATATGCATCCTCCCCATCTGCATAGTACTTGGGTTCTACCTCACTAACCTGGAAGTTGAGAGTGTTAGAATAAAGGTGCAAGGCTGCCCGGTTACTCTTCCTAACGTGTAGGGACACATACTTAGCACTAAAGTTCTCAATCATGGCCCGTGAGGCCTGGTCCATCAACTTCTGAGCCAAGCCAAGGCGCCGGTGTGAACGTTTCACAGCTAGTGAGGTGATATGTCCATGGGGGACATCATCAGGATCCTCCTCCATTTTGGCCAGGACATAGCCCACAATCTTCCCATCTTCGTCCTCAGCAATGTAGGAAAGCTGGGGCCAGGACAGCCCATGGTAGAAATAGTATTTCATTTGGTAATTCTCGGGAAGGCAAAGGAGGTTGCAGTGTTGCATGTTCATCAGGTCATCTGGCCGAGCACGGCGGATGTTCATTTTGGCGGCAGGTAGAAGCCCTGACAGACTGCGGAGAACCAGAGAGGATGCCACGAAGCACGACACCACCGACACCAACAGCCTCGGGGAATTGACACAAAGGGGTATTTCAAAACTCAAGAAACACAGCACTGTCATTAACAGTCCTGATTATATAACCTTAACATAACTAATAATAGTTTTATACTCCCGCTTTGAGAGGCTCTTGTCCAAGGACCTGGCAAATATTGGACTCACTCTAGTAAGGACTGGGTCTCTATCTGTGAGGATAAACACCAGTTTGTAAGTTAGGTTGAGAGTATACTAGCACAGCACCATGCTCCCCTTTAGCCTGCTAACTCCCAGACCTTTTTGATTCTTTCTGGAACAGTTATCTGCCATACAATCTGAAAACATGGGCCACATGGTAGGTTCTAGCTCATGCTTCCACATGGACAGAATTAGACACATGGCAGCACTTTTTCCCCTGACTATTTCACATCCACTAATGAATATGCAGTTCATTAAAATTCCCGTTTTATATAAAACTGAGATTAAACTAAGTATCCACTATATCTTCCTCCAATTAAAAAAATATCCACTTTGAAAAAAAATCTAAAGATAAAACGGAAAAATACTGCTTTGTACCTGCCTAGTATACTTCTTTTACAAAAGTCATATAACTTTTAAAAAGTAGTGCTTTCCTAAAAATCATGTGTCTGAATCAGGGAAACCTCTACCTTCACTTTAGAACACTTGCCTCTCATTGCTTTTATACAACTGACCTGTACTTATTACTCTGCCTAGTCCCACAACAGCTTTACCATCCCCCTTCTTTGACAAGATGAGGCATGGGCACAGCTACCAGAAGCAACCCAATCAGCATGTGGAAGTGTCAGGTGGGAGCCTGCAAGTTCCACTCTTGCTAGTGCCAGCCTTCTACTGACAGCCACAAGGCTGTTCATAATCCAGAAACTCCAGAGTGAACAACAAAAGTCTCCATAACGCTCATGCCAGAGACTCCTCACCTAGCTGAGTGCTGACTTCCAAAGATCAGCTCATGAAACCTACATGCGCTGGATAAGGCAGGTTCTCTAATATTATTCTTTAAGTTTCACAAACATATTTGCCTTCTACAATTTAAATTTTTTTATTATTCTATGTATATATGTGCATAATGTGTGGGCCCATACACTACAGCACACATATGGAGGTTTGAGGACAACTCTGTAGAGTGGTTTCTCTCCTTCCACTTTTATTGAGTTCTGAGAATCAAACCTAGGTCACCAAGCTTGTGCAGCAGACTGCTCTACTTGCTGAGCTATCTTGCTAGTCACGATATATATATTATCATGTCAGCATATCCCTCAAGATATTTTAAGTGTTTTATGTTTAGGCTTTGAAACAATACAAAAAAATTAAATGCCTCATTTTTTACTTGTCAGACTATCAAGGGAATAGAGAAATAAAGCACTTCTGTGACAAATTATATTTCTACCCAATGGGAAAATAAATCAAAGGTACATGAAATATTCTCTTCAAAATTTCATGAAATCAGCTGTAACAGAAACTTACTTACAATGCTCTAGATTTATCTGTCTTCAACTACCTTTCTTCCTCAAGTACTTTAACTCAAAACTAGTCCCGAATGAGGTGGAAACGGGCACTGCAGGAGGAGCATATTGGCTGACATAAACACACTCTAGAAGAAATAGGATACTCAAGTCCAGCCTGAACACATGGAACTTTTACTCACTTTAAAACAGCTGGGATATCCAAACAGGGCTCATACAAGATGAGGAAGATCTCCCACTATCTTCCATTTCTGCGGAGGGAGATTTTTAAATAGTTATATTGTTCTTTATACTAACATCTTAAATTTCAAAAATTCCTGTTGAACTTTCCCCAAAAAGAGTTTCTAGGATTATGAATTCCTATTTTGCCATTATACTAAGAAAGTAAAACATTAACTTTTAATGCACTTTAAACCTACATTTTTATTAACTATACTAAAGCATAGTTTTAAAAGTTTACTAGGGGGCTGGGGAGATGGCTTGGTAGTTAAAGTGCCTGCAGCACAAGCATGAGGACTCATGTTCAAATTGCCAGAAACCTACATAAATGCCAAGTAGGCACAGCAACCCACCTATAATTCTAACCTCAAAAGGCAGAGATAGGACACCCTCAGAACAAGACAGCTAGCAAGACTACCGATACTGGCAAGCTTTGGGATTTATTGAAAAACCTTGCCTCAACCAGTAAGACGGAAGAAGGACTGAGGATGATTTGATTCTTGACGTCAACCTTAGGCCTCCACCTACTAAGGCACCCACATACAAGCACACGCACACATGCACACACACTTGTGCACGAATACACATGCAAAAAAATGCATATACACATGAATACACCGTGCACATGAAAAAAACTGGAAAACAAAAACAGTTTATTAAAGGGGGTTTAGGGATATAGCTCAGAGCATTTGCCTAGCATGCCATCGTCACACAACAATTTTTGCTTTAAGTTTATTAAGAATGTAATCCAGGGAGACTGGAGAGATGGCTCAGTGGCTAAGAGAACTGGCTTCTCTTCAGGAAGATCCAGCTTTGGTTCCCAGCACCCAGATGGCAGCTAACACCTTCCCTCAACTCTAGTTTCAGGGACTCTTGACACTGCCTTCTAGCCACCATGGGCATTGCACAATATGGGTGTACTTACATACATGCAGGCAAAGCACTCATACACATAAAATAGAAACCAGTGACCAAAAAAGAATTTAATCAAGGCCTGGAGATGTCTCAGTAGTTAAGAGAACTTGCTGCTCTTACAGAGGATTTGAGTATAGTTCCCAGCACCCACATGGTAGTTCAGTATAACCCCAGTTCTAGGGGATTCAATGCCCTCTTCTGGCCTCCACAGGCACTCATACATATGTTGCACTTATATACATGTAGTCAAAATATTCATACACATTAAAAAAAAAGGAGACTATAATCTAAAGTTTTAGACAAAAAAAAAACATTGAAAAGTGAGCCTACTTAATGGGTTCAATACCAAATACAATGTGAGTCCACCAGAACTAACAGAGACTCCACCTGCACCTGACAGAACAGTATGAGGAAAGAGTAACACTGGTGGAATCTGTAAGCTCCATCTAGGAAAGCCAAAGGCCTTACACCTAGCCATCCTGACAGGATGAGAGACCCGACCCCCTATACTTATGCCACCACTTGCAGAATGTCCCAGACAAACTCAAGACTCAACCTCCTACCCCTTCAGGTTACTCAGGTCTTCACTGTCCTGGAGTCTAAGAGGAGTGGCTGATAAAGTACTGCTACCTTGACCCTGATCTCCACTGAGGGGTTCCTGAATTCAATAGGACTTTCTTTAAACAGCCTTTTGGAGTCTCAGCCCAGACCAACAGCATCAGTGTCCCCGAGACATTTCAAAAACACTCCAAAGGATACCTATGACAACTGGAATGTCCGCACTGTTCACCACTGTTCTCTCCTAAAGAGGACAGCAAAAATTAATTCAGTAATCAATGGCAGGTTAAATAGTACTTCCTTTCTTATATTTAAGACATGTTCCTGTCTTACTCAAAAGAATTTTTTTGGTAGAGTACTTGCCTAGCATGCCCAAGGCCTTAGCTTCACCTTCAGCATGGGAATAAACATGTAAGTAATAAACCTGTTGGCAGGCCATTTGAAAGAAATAGAATTACTTTAATCCAGTTTACATTAGCATCTGTAAGAGGAAAAACAGCTTCAGTATTTCTATTAGTTTTTACTCTTCTTTAAAATAAACTCTCAGAGGACTGGAGAGATGGCTCAGAGGTTAAGAGCACTAGCTGCTCTTGCAGAGGGCCTGGGTTCAGTTCTCAGCATGCACATGGCGGTTAACAACCATCTATAACTCCAGTTCCAGGAGAATCCGACGTCTTCTTTTGACCTCCAAAGGCAGTCAGTGCATAACACAGGTGCACTTACACACACGCAGGTAACACACTCATACACACAATATTAAAAACAAACTCAAATTACTCAAGGACTAGCAATATTAAATATTTTATTAACACTTTATTATCTTTGCCATTTGTCCCATTGCTACAATTACATAAACCCAAATAATTTACCCTAAAACTATCAAAAAGAATTTACAGAAAAAGACTAAAACTGGTCATCAACAGTGTCCTGCAATTGCACTTCCTTATCAACAAAGGCCACTCAGTTTATAAACACATAAAATTAAGAAAGCTACTTCTAACAAAATACAATGCTACTTTCTCCTAATGCTATCTGTATCTGAAGCAACAAATCAAATAACTTACAAAGTACATGGAGGTTCATGCCTATAATCCCAGCACTTGTGAGGCTGAGGCAAGTCTGAAAGGTCAAGGTCAGCTTAGGCTACATAATGAGTTAGTCTCCAAAAGGACAAAGGGCAAAAGCAAAAAAGATTTACTATGGTATTAACCTAGAAGTTCTGCTTCCTAAGTACAATAAATAAGGTACCAGGAAAAGGACAATCCTTTTAAACCAGGCTTTTTTTTTTGATGCAGGGTCTCCCTGTAACCCCATATGGCCTTAAACTCGAAGATCCACCTGCCTCTGCCTCCTGAGTGCTGGGATGAAGGGCCAGTGCCACGCACGAATCCCGGCTAAACTAGGTTATTTATATGTAAGATCCAACACTGAACAAAGCTTGCAAATTCATTTTGTTCACTACAAAGTGGATTCTTTTTAGGGTTGCTGGTATCTACATGCGTTTAGGGCTAAGCACCTGGATTAGGAATATGCTATATACAAGACCTGTATCCAAACAACTCCCTACCCCAGTCATCACAACAAAAACTCGTTATCGCTATATGTATTTAAGGATCATGTATCTCTTCAAAAATTCAAAAAACTCTGGCTACTTCTGACATACCTTTCCCGTACCTGTACATGAACTCCGTCTTATTTCTGAGTCAATAGGTGTGCTTAATGAGGCCATGGGGAAGGAAGGAAGACACAGGCCAGAATCTCACATCCAACCCCACTATCCAGCCCATACAATGCCCAGCCAATACACATACGCTACCTTTTCGGCGATGCTGTACAGAACCTCGTCCATCTTCATGCAGGTGGGGTCCCAGTCGTGTCCGAAACGAATGACGACCACGCGGTCCTCCTCCGAGAGAATGGCCTGGTCTACTTGCCAGCCATTGTGCAGATGCGGGAGCATGTACGACATCTTCAGCGGGCCTGCGCGGCCGGGCGCCGCGAGCTGCCTGTAGGAGCCGGAAGCTGTGAGGTCGAGACCCTACCCCGAGCCCGAGCACACCGTCCAGGACCCCACTCCGCACCCTGAAGGCCACCCCTCCTCCTAGACCTCCACTTCCGGCGCAGGGAGCGAAGCCCACACCAGAGCCTCCGCTCCAACCCGGACCGCACCCCATACTCGACCGCCTCCAGCCCCACAGGGACCGCACCCCGCGGCCACTTAACTATAGGTGGACCGCACCCCGCGGCCTCCATCCCCACCGGGCAGCACCCACGGCCTCCATCCCCACAGGGACCGCAGGCCACACTCGGCGGCCCCTAACCACACGGGGACCGCACCCCGCGGCCTCCATCCCCGACCCGGGCCGCAGCCCGAGGGCTCACCACGGCACCTAACCTCGTGTGGGTCCACGCGCCCGGACCGACAGGCCTTCCCAGCAGCCTCAGCGCCTCCCGCGCAGCGGAACCTCGGGCCTGCGCGCTGACGCTCGCTGGCGTCGCTACGCACGCATACGCCGCGGCTCGCGCACGCGCGGTGGGGGAGCGGCCGGTCCCTCTGAGTCTTGCTGTCGCCCTCTGGAGAGCTGTGGCGAGCCGCGATGGTTGGCTGTGGTCTCCGCAGGTCGAGCTTTGCCGCCCCCTCCCCACACCGGGTATTGTGAGGTGGTGGTGTTTTGCTTCTATTTTTCACTTTGTAGAACAAGCTGACCCTAGGTCTCACAGACACCCACCTGTCCCTACCTCCTCCCGAGTGCTTGGGTTAAAGGAGTGCACCACCACGCCCTTGCACTTTTTTTATTGTGCTAAACTATATGACAAAGAGTCCCCGGTCAAGCTTCAGCCAGTCTCCTCCGAGACCCAACCGTGCATCTCCCGGTAAAATCCACTCTTTTAGCACCACCCGACGTTCCTAGGTATGAGCGGATTCCTGGTCGTAATTTCCTATCCTCAGGCTCCTCTACTGCTCCATGACTGTAGATACCCATTTCCGAGGGCTGTGTTGGTAGCTGAGCTCACTCTACCTCTACGAGACCTTGTCACAGTAGTCTTAAACAGTCTTCCTGACGCTTTAACAAATAGTATTGAGTAACTTTTTCTTTGTGTGTGTGTGTGTGTGTGTATAAACAACTTTAACTGTTTTAAGTTTAGTAGCATTAAAAGTAAATCTATATTGTTCAACTATTACCCTTAACCATCTTCTGATAGAATTTTGAAAATTGAAAAACAAAGGGCTGGTGGAGCTGAAGAGATGACTCAGCCATATAGGAGCACTGGCTGCTCTTGCAGAGGATCTGGGTTCAGTCCCAGTACCCACTTGGTGGCTAACAACTAGTAACTTCACTTTCAGGGGATCCAACGCCCTCTTTTGGCCTCCAAAGGCATTGCATACGTGGAGGCAAAACACTTATACCACTTACACACATAAAGTAAAAATAAATAACAAATCATTTCAGGGCATGGAGGTACACGCCTTTAGTCCCAGCACTTGGGCGGCAGAGGTATTTGGATCTCTTTAAGATCTAGTCAGTCTTTGTCTACGTGGTGAGTTCCAGGTCAGGTGGGGCTGCAGGGAGACGAAGAAAAAGAAAGGAAGGGTGGGAGGGAGGGAGGAAGGAAATAATAAAAACAAACAAGGGTTGCAGATGTAATTCAGTTGGTAGAGCTTGCTTAGCATTCAGGAAGCCCTGGGTTCAGTCTCCAGCACTGCATTTTTAAAATATTTTTATTTATCATTTTTCTTTTATGTGTATGAGTGAATTGTATGCATGTCATGCAGTACCCACAGAGGTCAGAGAGAGCATTAGATACTCTGGAACTAGAACTCTGGAGTTATGGGTAGTTGTTAACTGTCATGTGGGTGTTGGGAATGGAATCCAGGTCTTCTGCAAGAACAGCCAGTGGTCTTAACTCCTGCCCTTAGGTTTTTTGTTTAGACTACTCAGGGCATTTAAAACCAGCCCTCAGAAGACAGAGGCAAGTAGATTTCTGAATTCAAGAGCAGACTAGCCTACATAGTGAGGTCCAGGCCTGCGGAGGCTATAGGGAGACCCTGTCACAAAAAAACCCAAACTAGAGAAAAACAAAAACCTCCCAAACAAAGCAACAACAACAACAACACACACACACAAACACACACACACACACACACACGTTCATCCTTAGACTGCATATCAAGTTTGAGACCAGTCTGGGATACACAAGATCCTGCTTTAAAAATAAATAAAAAAAATTTTTTTTAATCACCAAAATCAGAGCTGGGGAGATGGCTCATCAGTTAAGAGAATTGGCTGCTCTTGTAGAAGACCCAGATTTGAATCCCAACACCCACATGGCAGCTAACAACCATCTGTAACTCCAGTTCCAGGGGAATGAGACACCCTCTTCTGACCTCTGTGAGCATTGTACGACATGGGTGCACTTACATATATGCAGGCATAACATACACATAAAATGTAAAATAATTTTTTTTAAATCACCAAAACCTTTGTTGACATAGATTCCATGTACTGTATAACCCATGTAAGGTGAAAGAACTATGGAACCGATACCACATTTTAATTTTAAAAAGAAAACGATCACTCTGAAAAGGAGCTTTGAACCCAGGAGCAATCATCTCCCATTTCCTTCTCACCACTTCAGCCTACTCTATATCCAGTTTATGTAAATTATCCTATGTAGGCATTTCAAACAGATGTGGTCAGGCCCATCTGCCTTCAAAAGTCTAACATCATTTTCTCAAGCTTCACCCATATTGTAGCTAATATCAGTATTCTCTTTTATACCCATTGAATAGTCCATGACATGGATATACTATTATATACTATTTATTCATCAGTTAATTGGCATTTAAGTTATTTTCACTTGTTAACTATTATAAACACTGAATGCTACACATTTGTATAGGAATTTTTGTGTGAACTTGTTCCATTTTTCTTGGGAATGGAATACTTTGGAATGGAATAGCTATATCTTCTGCGAATTATGTTAAGCATACTGAGAAACTTCCAGACTTTTCCAAAGTAGCTGCTATTCTTACCAGTTATGTGGGATTTCAGTTTCTTCACATCTTTGTTGACACTTATTCAAGCCCATTTATAATACTTGTTTCTCTTTTCCTTTGTCGGGAGCCATTTGCCTGTTTTTGAGCTATGCCCTTGCTTAGGGCTAGACAGAACAGTCATGGAAGTGCTGTGGGAGCAGGGTGCTTTGATATGTAAGAATCTTGTGACTCCTGAATGGGAGTCTGCCTTGAGCCCAAGGCTGAGGACCCATTGTTAGTAGATGTGAGTGGCTTGAATATTTTCACATATGTAAATACATGTTTGTTTTTGCTTGAACTCTTGATGGTGGTATTGTTCCTCATACACTTGTAAGACTATAACTACATTGGATATAATAAAGTCTGGGCCTCAGTATTGACTGAGCGCCCTCCAGAGACTATCTTTATCTCTCTCTCTTTATTTCTCAATCCTAACTCCCCAATTCAGGTACAGTTCGATTTCTGCCAGCGGGCTCCGGCATTCCTTTAATTTTTTAAAAATTTTATTATTTTATGTGTATGAGTGTATTGCCTGTATGCTTGTAAGTACTCCCAGGTCATGCAATGCCCATGGAAGCCAGAAGAGGGTGTCAGATCCCCTGGAACTGGAGTTACAGATGGTTGTTACCCACCATATGGTTGCTGAGAATGGAACCCAGGTCTTCTGCAAGAGCAGCCAATGCTCTGAACTACTGAGTCATCTCTCCAGCCCTCCTTTTGCCTTTTTTATTTTTGCATTAAATATTGCAAAAAAAATTATGAGTGTATTGCCTGAAATACTCTTGAATTTCAGAAGAGGGCATCAGATTCCCCTAGAACTGGAGTTATGGACAGTTGTTAGTCACCATGTAGGTGCTGGGGAATGAAACCCTAGTCCTCTACAAGAGCAGACAGTGCTCTTAACTAATAAGCCATTTCTCCAGCCTAACAGTGGAGCTTTTTTTTTTTTTTTTTGAGATACAGTCTCCCTGCAGCCCCCAGCTGGTCTGGAACTCGTTTTGTTCCAGAGGTCTGCCTGCCTCTGCCTCTGGAGTGCTCGGATTAAAGGTATGCAACACCATGCCTGGCTCTTTATTCCTTTTTTAACTTTAGGGATATACACCTTTAAGAGGATTCAAGAGATTTTTTGTTGTTGTATAAAATCAAAATACGGAGGCTGGAGAGATGGCTCATACACATAAAATAAAAATAATAACAAAATATTACAAAATAAAATCAAAATATGTGTACAGAGTAGGAAATACCTAACTTAGAGTCAAGCACATAGCGTGCACTTAGTTCTCATACATGTATATATATCGTACTACAGAAGTGCACCCCATCTGGCACTCCTGACATACCAAATAAACCAGAAGATGAATCTGTTAAGTAGCTAGTCCGACACCAGCGGGGTTGGAGGACCTTGCTGTACCCTTCCTTCACAATCAACATCTTGTAGAACTAAGGACTAGAATGGCAGGAATCTCAACTGGTCAGAGAAATGACTCATGTCTCCAGCCATGGGAGGAGGCTTGAATTACCTAAGGGTCATTAACTGATAAATGTCTGGTTCCAGGACCCTAAGCTTTATAAGATTAAGTGCCTTTTTGGCAAAGAACAAAGATATCACATTGCCTTCTCCTGACAGAGTCAGTCCAAATGGGCCTGTCAATCAAAATGACCCTCAGGAAGATGCCAGTTCCAGAGACTTTAAAATAAAGCCTGTCTAAAATGTCAGTTGGCACAATGGTCTCTCTAGACTTTGTCTACTCTATACCTTAAGGATGTACCACTTTGTAATAAACTCTGTCTTCTACAATTATATTGTGTGTCTCATCTGAAATGTTTCAATAAGAGATCATAAAAACCGGGGAATTCAAGGTGTTTAGCACAAAACCGAGTAACAAATCCTCATTTGTTGAGTGGGGTCATTCCTGCATGTCGATTTAATAACTAAGGCTGTGGGTTGTTTTGGGTTTCTCTCAAGTCTTTCCCCTTATTCTCATTCTACTTATAATAAAAACGTTGACATTTTGGGGCTGGAGAGATAGCTCAGTGGTTAAATGCACTGGCTGCTCTTGTAGATGACTGGGAATCAAATCCAGCACCCACATGCCAACAACCATCTGTAACTCCAGTTCAAGGGGATCTGATGCCCTCTTCTGTCCTCCATGGCCATTGTACAACATGGGTGCATTTACATGCATGCAGTCAATACACTCATACACATAAAAATATATAATTGGATTTAAAGTCCACTCAATGGGAGGGAATTAATGTGTGGCATAGTAAACATAGCCAAATATACATGGCTGTACAGGGCAGAGATCTCAGAGAAAACCCTAAGTCTGTCACATCCCTAGACAAATGTAATTTCTTATGTTATGCTACATATGGATCCTTATTTTTACAGACAAGTATATGCCAGTCACTAACTTGACTGGATAGGCCTTAACATATGTGACAGAATGCATGAAATCCTAAGGAGGCGGGGTCGATAGAGGGTTTGGATGGGGGAGGGAGCATAAAGATGATTAAGATGTTTTGTATGAAATACACAAAAATTTAATAAAATATACAAAAAATAAAAGTTTATTACATTAAAAAATTTAATTTGGTATTTTGACATTTAAATACCCTTTTTTTTACCTTTGTGCTCATTATTTCTTTTAAATATAACTGCATATGAACATTGACATTTTCCTTTTGTTTTTGTTTTTGAGATGTTCTTATGTAGCCTAGGCTTTCCCCAAACTTGCCAAATTGCCAAGTGTGACCTTGAACATCTAATTCTCATGCCTCTACCTCTTGAGTGCTGGAATTACAGCATGTCCCACCATGAGCAGGCTGTACAGAGCTGGGAATTAAACTGTGGGCTTTGTGCATGCTAGGTGTGCTGGTTAGTTTTTACTGTCACAATAAAAACTCGACAATCTAGAATTAGTTGGGTAGAAGAAACTTTAATTGAGAAATTTCCCAAATTAGACTGGCCTATGGCAAAGTCTGTAAGAAACTGTCTTGCTTGATGATTGATGTGGAAGAGACCACCCCACTGCACGTATCATTTCTAGGCAAGTGGGTCTGGGTTACATAAGAAAAGTAGCTGAGCATGAACCAGTGTGCAAGCCAGTAAGCAACATTCATTTGTGATTTCTACTTCAGTTCCTTCTTGAGTTTCTGTCCTGACTTTCAGTGATTGATTGTGGCCTGGAAATTTAAGCCAAATAAGCTGTCTCCTCCCTTAAGTTGTTTTTGGTCATGGTGTTTATCCTAGCAATAGAAAACAAACTAGGAAACTGGGAAAGCAGTCTACCAACTGAGCATATACCCAGCATAATCTTTACTTTTTATAATAGAAGCTAAATGATGTAGCTTCACACCATTTAATCAAATAGTTATTTTAAAAAGAGAAAATGATAAAAATTCAGTTGCCATCTTTGAGAATTTCACATATTATGAAGCATTTTATTTTATTTTACTTTGGTGGCCTGAAATTTCTCACTGAAGAAAACATTCTTCATTTCTCAAGATTCATTGCCTTTTTCTGTTAGAAATAGGAAAGTTTTTTGACAACTTGTTGTAATGGGACAAACAAATGCTTTCCTAAATTTGCGGCAAGTCTACGACAAGTCTCCACGTGTGCTCATTGGGGGACAGAAGCAGGAGACCTGGATTCCATTTCCAGCACCCACATGGTGACTCAAAACTGTAACTCCAGCTCCAGGGGCTCTAATGCCGTCTTCTGGCTTCCAAGGGCACTACACACACATAGTGCAGGCAAAACCCCTCATACACATTAAAAAAAAAATTTATGTATATGAGTGTTATGCATGCAAGTGCATCCATGTCATGCCCACGGAGGCCAGAAGAGGACATCAGATCTTCTGGAACTGGAGTTATGGACAGTTAGTTGAGTGTTGGGATTCCAACCTGGATCTTCTGCAAGAGCAACCAGTGAGTGCTCTTAACTGATGAGCCATCTCTCCAGCCTGGTAAAAAATTTTAAAATCTTAAAAAAAAAAAAAACCAGGCTGGTCTTCATCTCACAGAGATCTGCTCACCTTTGTGTCCAGAATGAATGCTGGGAATAAAGGTGAGCACCACCACACTAGGCTAAAAATTTTTTAAAGATCTTTAAAAATAAACTTAAAAAATAGAAAGAATATAGTGACAGTCTTTTTTGCTGAAGCAAGTTCTAGACACGTAGCAAAGGCTGATCTTGAATTTGTAATCCTCCTGCCTCAGTTACTCTACATTGTGCGAAACAATGCTTTCGTGCTGTGTCTTGCCTTGAGTGACTCCATTTTACAAAGCAGAATGTGACCCCATTTTGAGTGCAAATGCAGAGGCAGGATGATTCTGAATCTCATTTGTGCACTTAGGCACCAACATTCACTCAGTACCAACCACGAGGTACAGGCTTATAAATACTTATTCCTGTAAGTTAAAAGATACCACATACAAACTCATCAAAGAAGACTGGGAACAGATGGGCACATTGGCATATAAAACCATCAGAAAATCCAGGCCGAAGAACTTACAGAACACACTAGTGGACCCCCTAACAAGAAGGATATCTGACACTACGATGGTGATGGCCACAGCCCCACCAGCATGCCAGTTGAAGACCTAGTGCTATGTATCAAGTGACCAATAGGCAGACAACTCTTGATTGTCCGTGGTGGTTCAGATTAGCATGGTCCTCACTGTTTGATGTGATTCACTTCATTCATGGTCTTCTGTCCATCTGCTCATCTGTCTTGACACCAGTTCTGCATCTTGCTTCTATGGTCCTCTGCCTTGCCTTCCAAAGTCTAGTGCCTCTGTGGCTCAGCCCCAACCTTCTCTCAGCTCAAACTTTCAAACCTGAGACCCTGCAGCTCACCTCCTCATCCAGCAGCTCTCCAACTGGATTTCTTAATATGTTATCTAATCACCTGCATTAATTCTTTGCATCTGAATCAGCGCTCTGCCTCTGTCTCCAGGAAGGCCTCTTTGAAGTCTATGACCTTTTTAAGACTTTAGTTGCCTTCTGTAACCCTCCCCTGCTGTGTACATTTTAATATGTGATCTGAGAGTTACTGTTTGTGATGGAGACTAGAATAAAAGAACCTGCGTTTGTCAATAGCCAATAGAAAATCAGAACTCTATGGTAATTAATAACCAACAAAGCCTTGTGGATCTATTATTATTATTATTATTATTATCTATAAATTCTGACATTATGGAAATACACAGACTTCTCCATCTGTGTTTCTGGCATAGCATGCTTACAACATCTGTTTTACAGATGTCTGTCTGAGTTCTGTTAATAATGCTATTTTCACCTTCATTATTTTCATCATCACCATTCAACACATTCTCTGAAATTACTGCCTGCTAGTCCTGTGCCCTGTTATAACGGAGGGGCCTGCTATGTAGCTGAGACTACCTTTGAGGAACATAAAATTTTAATTCATTTCATAGAAAGTAACAAATATGGCTTCTTTTTTATGGTGAAAAATGATCAATCTAAATACTAATTGCTATAAAGAAGTTCAAATGCACCCCAAAATATGCTGCTCTGGCTTATTGACTATTTTGAATTAAAGTCACTTAAAAATTAGCAGTAAAAAAAATGACCTTTATTGTTTCTTTTGTTTTCACAGTATTACAGGTCTTCCCATCACCGCTGCAATGCGTTTACTGTGATGGAAGCATGACCTGTCTCAATTTAGCCACCTTGACCAATTCTGGACACTGGCCAGCAGTACCCATTCTCATGTAGAAGAGGCCCCCATATTGTTTCTTAAAATGAGCTGAAATTCAAGTTGTTTTCCTTACCCAGACACGGTGGGGCACACATATAACACCAGCCAAGGGAGGCTGAAGGTTAGAGCTCTAGGCCAGCCTGAGCTAGAGTCCTTCCCTGGAGAATATTCTTAAACTCTCTCTGCCACTAAGAGGGAAATGGTGTTGAAACCATGCTAAAGAATCCTTCTCTTTTCAGGCATATCTCTACCACCTAACTGCCCTGACCCAGATCTGTGGGCCTTGCCACATTTCCAGACCTATTGTTTTGTCTAATATAGCATATTAGTACAATTGACTTTATGTGGGGCTACATTTCTTTATGCTTCACGCAGCATGAAACCTGAATTTCAGAGACAGAGACAGAGACAGATAGAGACAGTAAAAGAGGACCCACAACTAACTCATCCCGTAAAGCCACTGTATGCCTTTGTTTGTTTTTGAGATGGGGTCTTACTATGTTGCTTGGGCTGGCCACAAATTCCTGGGCTCAAGCTGTAACCAGAGTCTTAAGTCAGAGGTCTGAATCTAAGAGCCCCAACATATCAGTGGTAACCATTTGCTCCAAAGAAAACAAAACAAAATAATGACAAAAAGGCAGGGAAGGATTTTAATTAACATAGCTATGCTAGGAAGATGCAAATTAAGCATTTCAATCTACTCCACTGTGGCATGAGTTTTAGACTTTTTTTGTCTTTATTTTTCATATAAGATCTCAATGAGCCCAGACTGGCTTTGAACTCACTGTATATTGAGGATGACCTTGACCTCCTGATCCTCAGCCTCCACTTCTCTAGTGCTGAGTTTATAAGTGTGTGCCCCTGTGCCCAGTGGGCTTTAGATTTTAATAGAGGAAGAAACTATGCATAATTAAGCAGACTTGGATTAACTGTGGTCTGGTTGATCATTTTCTTAGTTTTGATTCTACAAGGTAGCCTAAAGAAATCCTTATTGCTTGAGGGCCAAAGTCAGTCTCTATGAGATGATTGATCCTGCTTGGGGGTGCACTCATCATAGGATGATCAGTCTGTGAGGTTCTGTTGTTCCTAAAACCTTAAAATCACTTTCGGTTTAGGACAATAACCAGAGCCTTTCAGGTGACTTCTGGGGGGCCTGGAACAGGACATTGTAAATCCTGACAGCAAAATGCTTCAGCTCTCATTTCTGTGCCTTAGCCTTGAGGGAGGATGGCAGGTTTAGTATCACCAACTTTTAGACATTCTCTGAGTGATTAATGTACCTATATGCAGGGTTAAATAGGAGCCTAACCAAAAGTTTGAAGACAAAAGAGAAGGATACAAACAGGGATGCCAGGCTCTCATCTTGCTATTCGTTACCTTGTGAGCCCAAGTGAGGAGTTATGCTGTTTTAGTTAGCTTTCTGTTGGTGTGATAAAACACTCACCAAAACCAACTTGGAGAGGAAAGGGTTTATTTTATCTTACAACTTATAGTCCATCTTTGAAGGACGCCAAGGCAGGAACCTGGAGGCAGGAACTGAAGCAGAGACCATGGAGCAAGGCTGCTTACTGGTGTGCTTCCGGAAGGCTTGCTCAACTATCTTCCTGACACAGCCCTAGGCCCACCTGCCCAGGGATGGCACCACACGCAGTGGGTTGGGTCCTTCTACATCAATCAACAATTAAGAAAATGTCTCACAGACAGGACCACAACCCAGTGTAATGGAGGAAATTCTTCAATTAGGGTTCCCTCTTCCGGGGTGATTAGTTTGTGTCAAGTTGACAAAATACAAACAACTAATGAGTACACATACCTTTTAGCAAAAGCAGTTTCTAAGTACCTGCTATTAAGCAGTCCTTCAGTTCTACTTTCCCAAGTGGACTACAGGAATCTGCCATCACAACCATTGTTCATCTTTGTATTTTTTTTTTTTTTCTCTCTTTTTGAGACAGGGTCTCCCTGTAGTCACAGCTGGTGTGGAACTCACCATGGCTGGTCTCAATCTCCACCTACCTCTGCCTCCCAAGTGCTAGGATTAAAGGCATGCACCAACAAGTCCAGCTCAATTTTTGTATTTTTTGAGCAAATCTGATTATTTTCCCATTTGATCTACTAGTATTTATATAGATTATGTGTTTGGGAAGAACTATTTAGTGTAGAATTTAGATAACATTTAGCCAACTCTAATTGTCATTCATTTCCTACTGATAAAGTATTCTGAGACTGAGGTTTTAGTCAAAGTCCTTTTATATGTCTAATTCTCTATGTATATTACCACTGTGTGCTAATACTTTGTATGTATTTTGGACCCTTAAATACTGAGCATCCTATACCAGGATTGGATAAGTGTTTTTTTACATAAAACTGTGTGTGTGTGTGTGTGTGTGTGTGTGTGTGTGTGTGTGTGTGTGATATGGGGTAGGGGAGCGGAGGGATAAGGCTTCCTATCACCTTCCCTGCCTCAGAGTGGGAATATTTCCCAGGGGAGGTGAAACTAGAACATGAAGTTAAAGAGACCGAACAACTATGAGCAGTTTTTCTCAGTTATTCTGTATTGCAGAGATCATCGTTTGTTGAAGACCATCATTTGGATACCTCCCATTGGAAGTGCAAATCTCCAGGCTAGATAGCAGAAGATGGAAAATTTGATTGAAAGTATGCTGGATTTCTCTTCCCTAATGAAATGTTCCTTAAATGATTTATGTGGACTGAGTATCCATCTGGATGAAAACATGGCAGATTAAATGGGGGAAAGTTGTGTTTTTATGTACTTTTTATACGGCACTGGCGTAGACTGTTCGGGCTGCAAAGTTTTAAGAACATCTATTTAAGGCTTGCCAACTGCTTTACTCCCGTGCTCTCATCTTGAGCTGGACAGGTTTAGCTGTCAACTTGACACATCTAGGTTGAGCAATTTCCTCCATTGGTCCGGCCAGTGGCCATGCCTGTGGAGTATTTTCTTGATTATTGAGTAATGTGGGAGGGCCCAGACCACTGTGGGCGGTGCCACCCCTGGACAGGTTGTTCTACGTTGCAAAAGAAAGCAAGCTGAGCATGCGCCAAAGGAGCAAGCCAGTAAGCTGTCTGTGCTTCATTTCCTACCTTGAGCTCCCTGAGTGATGAACTGTGACACAGAAGATGTAACCCAAATAAACCCTTTCCTTTCCAAGTTGGTATTGGTCACAGTGTTTTGTCATAGCAATTGAAGGCAAATTCATCCTCAAGATGGCTCTGGGAGGGACGTGCTATCATTTCTCCTCTAATATTTCAGCTGCGAACAGTAGATTTAAATATAAACCATAGGCTTGTTTTTAATTTTAATTTCGATGAAAACTCTGGGCTAGAACTATGAATTTCCTGGTGGGTTATATTACCTTTCATCTTGTTAAATTCTAATAGCTTCCTAGACTAAGCTCTCAATGGTGAAATAAATGACTGTTTATTTCTTGCAGTCATGCAGTAAATAAGTATCTAGAAACTTCTGTGACACTTCTTAGTGCCCAGCAGCTACAGAAAACATAGTGGAAATACTACTCTTGGGGGCGGGGGAGGGAGGGCAAACTCTAGCGAGTAAGGCAGGTAGACAGTAAAGCCAACCTCTGTCAGTTGGCAAGGGCTGAGAGGAAAGAGTAGGGTCTGGATGTGCCTGGCACAGGTGTCCCTGCAGGAATAGCTGGGAATGGTAACAATTACGGGACCAGTTTTGAGCCTTTTGTCTGAATAAACTGGTGAGGAAATATTGCAGAAAAAGGTAAGGTGGAGCAACAAACTGGCAGTAGAAACCGGAAGAAATAGAGTTTCTCCATTTCTCCAGACCCCCTTCCCCTCCACTCCCAGCTCAGAGTCACTGGATGGAGCCTTCTTGTTTCTTGAATTTCGATGTTAGTTTTTCACTAAAAAAAAAAAAAAAAAAAAGCTTAAAATGCCCTAAAACATAAGTCAGAAATAGTATGCATCAATACATGATGTGGTGCATGTTTGAGTCAGGTTAAGCGTTAACTGTCACCTCAAACATTTGTCCCTTCTTTATGGTGACTACTTTAAAAAAGAAAAAAAAACTAACTTTTTTGAAACACACAAATACACACTACATAACTGTCACCATGCCCTTGCTTTAAAATAAGGTGAGTGGGGCTGGAGAGATGGCTCCGCGGTTAAGAGCACTGGCTGCTGTAGCAAAGGACCCCAGTTCAGTTCCCAGCACCCACATGGCAGTTCATAGTTCTCCCTAACACGGGTTCCAGGGGATGGAACGCCCTCTTCTAGTCTGGGAACATTGCATGACACGGATGCACTTACACCCAAGCAGGCAAAGCACTTATACACATAAACTTTTAAAAATTATTTTAGAATATTTTATTTATTTTATAGGTATAAGTGTATTGCCTGCATGGGTGTAGGTGCACCCATGTCATGCAGTGACCGCGGAAGACACAAGAGGGCGTCGGATCTCTCGGAACTGGAGTTATGCACCGTTGTTAGCTCCCATGTGGATGCTGGGAATCGAACCTGGGTCCTCTGTTAGAGAAGCCAGTGCTCTTAACAGCTGAGCCATCTCTCCAGCAACCCAAAATGGTTTTTTAAAATTAAAAATTAAAACAAACAAACAAACAAACAAAAAACCCCAACAAACTTGGGTGGTCCTAACCCTTGCTCCACGCTGCTAACCCTTCAGACTTTTGGCGCCCGCCCACGTAGCCTTCACATCTCGGCGCCGTAGCCCCGCCCACAGCCCGGATTAGCTCCTCCCACACACTGCTCGCCGTCGCCCCGCCCACCCGCCCGCTAGTAACCCCCTCCCCGTGAGTTCCGCCGTCGCCCCGCCCACTCGCGCGCTGTGCGTAGCTGCCCCGCTCACACCCGCGTTGCCACTCGGGCTCGTGTCTGCGGCCCGCTTGGCGGTATGTGGGCCGTGGCTGGCGGGCTGCGGGGCTCCTGCGCTGGGATGCGGGCCTTGCATTGCTCCGCCGCCTCCTGCGGTAGCAAGAACTTGCTCAAGAAATTTGCTTCGAAAACCAGGTATGCACAGGCCAGGGTCTGCTGCGGCCGGGTGTCTACCATTGGATTGAAGAGGTTTCCGCGGGGGACAGGCGTCCACGAGGGGCCGGGTGGGCTCCGTGGTGGACCCGCGTCGGTGGTGGTAGGTGGGGAGAGAGGTGCCATGTTCTTAATAGAAGGTGATCATTGGCCAATTAATCACCTTCAGTTTGATCCTTCACCTCCAACAGTCGCTGCCTTTCCATTAGTCCTCCTTTCGGTTCTTTTTAATAAGTTTGTCTTCTAAAACTTCACATTATATAAAATGTGTTGTGATAATTACAGTTTTGTTTTGTGTAATAAAAATACTTTGATTTCCATAGCATCTTAGAGTCTAGGAAGTATAGTGACTAGTATATATTTTTTTTGGTTTTGTTTTTGTTTTGGTAAATGATCTTAAAGGTTTTAGGTTGACAGAAGAATTGCAATTGCATAGTTAGAGATTCCCTAATACTGACCTCAGATTTCTATCAGGACCTCAAGTTAGTGTGTCACCCTTAATGTCCTTTACTGTTTAGACTGACAGTGTTCCTCCGACTTTCCCTGTTAGGCAGCTGGGACAGTTTGCGGGAAGGAAGGAATCCTGGTTGAAGGTTGTGTGGTTGCCCACCATTGAAGTTTGATGTTTTCTTTGTGGTTATATGTGGGCTCTGAATCCGGAGTAGGAGAGGTAAAGCACCATTTTATTCCGTTGTATCAAAGGTGTATCTAGCCAGTGCAATGACACTGTTCTAGGGTGTCAGGTGTCCCCACTGTCATCTTTGGGAGGAAGTCACTGTGTGTTGACCCTTACTTTAAGGGATGGAGAATTATGCTCACAAATTAATTGGAATTCTGTGTGGAAGATGGGCCTCTTCTCCGTTTGTTCATTCATCAGCATGGACTCAGGATGAGCAACTGTTACTTTATTTTGCCTAAAGTGCTCCGTCTTTGGCCATCAGCAGCCCTCTCAGGCCTTTTCTCCCTCGACATACTCCAGCATATGTGGGTTTGACTTGTGTGTTTAGCACTTTCTTATTGGCACTATAAAATGTTTTAAGTTCGTCTTATATAGGTCTGCCTCAGCACTAAGAATCAACCATTCTTACAGGAGCCCTGGTTACCTGAAGGTAGTGTTGGAAAACATGGTCTGGGAGCCAGGTGTGCACACTTCTATTGGCATGTCTGACTTTTGGTCCCTCTGAGTTTGCAAACAAAGCTATCCACACATACATGCTTTGTTTGCATGTAAGCATTCTTTTTTTTTTTAATTTAATTTTTGTAAATTTCATACAATCTAAAGGAATTTAGATCCCCTCCCCCATCAGCATCCCCTCCTACCCTCCCGTCCAATTTCATGTGCTCTCTTTTACATATATAGAGTTTATATGGTGCCTATCAAGTCAAATGTATCCCCAAATGCCCTTTGGTCTGGATCCATCCTCTGGAACCTGGTCAGCCTACCAAGAGTCTCACCCTTAAATGAGACTGATGACTGACTTTTCCTCTCCCAGTAGCCATTGTTTGCCAATAGTTTTCAGGTAGCATTGGGGTCTCTTACCCAACTCCCCACTTCCATGTTGTTATTTTTATCTGGCTTGTGCTTATATTGGACTTGTGCTTGCTGTATCCATTGCTATGAATTACTATGAGTAACTGCCCAACTGTCTGGAAAACTCTTGTTTCCTTGTGGCCATCCACCACCTCTGGTTCTTAAGACTTTGGCCCCTCTTCCGCTATGATCCCTGAGCCTTAGGAGGCAGAAGTTTGATGTGGGTGTCCTATTTAGGGATAAGCACTCTGCAACCTCTTGTTTTCTGCACATTGGCTAGTTCTGCCTCTGTTAAGCACCATCTGCTGCATAAGGAAGCTCCTCAGGTGAGAGGTGAGAGATGCATTAATCTATGGGGATAACAATGTTATTAGGAATCAGTTTAATATTATATCTATTTAGTGTAATAGTATTAGGCTTTCTCCTATGGTCTGTAACCTGTTTAGGCACAAGTTCCTAGGCCTGCTATCAGTGTCAGGAATGGGATCTCTCCTATGAAGTAGACCTTAAGACCAATTAGAAAGTGGTTGGTTATTCCTGTAATATTCATGCCACTATCGCACCAGTGGGCATATCTTGTCAGGCCAGTTGTTTGAAGTAAGCACCAGTTTCATTTCTCCTTTTTTTGCTCTATGGTTCATGTATGTAGTGTCTTAAGCAAAAGGGTCTTATTGTCAATTTCTGGTGTGTAACAAGAGCAGGGGCAATGGCCAGTATTGTATAATAAGGGTCTATGGCACCCTGGGTCAACAGCTTCAAATGAAAAGTGTATGTGTGAGCAACACCCTTTGAGTATCAACTATTAGGCATTTCAAAAAAGTTTTTAAAAATGTATCTTTTATGCGTATGAGTGTTTTGCCTTCATGTATGTAACTGCAGTGTCCTAGTTTCTTTCTGTCACTACAGTAAAAAACACTGACCAAAACCAACTTGGGGAGGAAAGGATTTATTTCACCTTCAGCTTACAGTTCATCATAGAGGGAAGCTAAAAATCAGGAGCTCAGGGCAGGAACTATGGAGGAACGTTGCTTACTGGCTTGCTCCCCTGGCCTATGACCAGCCTACTTTTTTATACAACTGCCCAAGGGTGGTATCACCCACATCACTCAGTAATCAAGAAACTACTTCACAGCCCTGGCCACAGGCCAATCCAATGGAGGTAATTCCTCAGTTAAGGTTCCCTCTGCTGTGTCAAGTTGACAACTGATGCTATCCAGCACATGCACCAGGTGCATGTAGTGCCCATGGAGGTCAGAAGAGGGCATCAGGCCTCCTGGAACTGGAGTTACAGGTGGTTGTTAGCTGTATGTGGGTGCTGGGAACCAAATTCAGGTCCTCAGCAATAACAGCTGGTGCTTCTGACCACTGAGCTATCTCTCAAGTCCCTATTTGTAAGCGTTTTGTAGTAATCACCCCGATCATTTGTCTTTCTCACCTGACTCTCCTAGAATCCCCTCTCGAATAGTGAAAGCATCTCTCAATTTCTGAACTGTTAAGTCATAGCACATCAGAACCATTGACCTGCATCTTCATGAGTGGTCAGCATAGTGCTTTCTCAGAATTTGGAGGTAGACTCTTCAGGCCTTTCTCTACCTGTACACTCTAGATAGACAAGTCAGAATTACAGAATGGTGTAAAAACTGTCTCTTTTTCCACTGCCACAACCATGCTGTTATCCACCACACTTCACCGGTTCTTAGGGTGCTGATAGCATGCCACTGTGTGCTGTGAAAGCACCTCTTAGCCTCTTGAGGTAGCTTTCATAACTCTTCCTAATTTGCCATCAGTAGCCCATCTAATTTTTGTTTTCTTGAGATAGAAAGAAGTTTTGGTATGAAAGTCCTTCCCTGGGGTCTCACTTGACTCACAAACAGTCCAAGTTCGAATTCCTCACAAAGAACACCGCAAAGAAGACCAGGAAGGAAGATCATGTGCGTGTGAGGGCACTGAATGGCCTCCTCTACAAAGCACTGACAGATTTGCTGTGCACCCCTGAAGTGAGCCAGGAGGTCTATGACCTGAATGTGGAGCTCTCCAAGGTGAGCACGGAGCAGGGTTGGAGAAGGTGGGTATAGGCTCATATAGCCTTTCCCCTTATGCCTGAGGCCCCAGAACTGGTACCAAATCTGGTCATTTAATAGTTCTTGGACAGGTGCAGAGGCAATGGTTTCTCTCTGCCTGGGTGGGGGACCTATGATCACACAGCACCAGCCAGTGTGATGAGAAGAGCATTAGAATGAGTCTAGGAATGTGGCGAGCTATCCACACTGCCTTTATTTTGGCATAAAGATAGTGGGGTTCTCCATTTTTCTACAGGGGGCTGAGAGCCAGAGAGGAGATAGCTGGCAATTCGGCATTTCCAGTGAGCATTTAGATACCTATGATGCAATGCTTGTGAGAACATGGGTTGAAGTGACTCTGGGTGTCTGTGACCCTGCTTCCCTACCAAAAATGCTATTCCACAGTATGCTGTGGTCTCTGGCTAGCATCAGCAGAATAGTTTTCTGTAGTTCTCATCCCCAGTGTACTATCTGTGTGAAAACCATGTAAATTTAAAGTGACTTGCAGTTGGGGATGGGGTCTCAGGTCTCGCTGACGTCGGATTTCTCTGTCTGCCGAGTGTACTGGAAGACAGGTCTCTCTCTGGAACAGAACAAGCGCACGGAGGCCATCCTGCAGAGGAGCGCCGCCTACATGAGGTGATGGTGTTTGCTTTCTTCAAGTCCTGCTTTCTGCCCAAACCATAAGTTGCTTGGCTCTTTTCTCTTGTAGGTAGACTTAAAATGTTATGTTAAGGATTTTTGCTTTTAAGGAACATCGTGGAAACATTTCCTTAATTTTTCAGAATGTATATTGTATTTTCTTAATCTAGTTAGACTTAATTTAGTCAGCTTTTCTCAGAAGTTTTGTACAGCTCCAGAGATCCTTTCTGGACTTTGTGAGGCTAGAACTATTTTCACAGTACTAGTAAATTTCCTGGTCGTACCCATCGTTGATAATAAAAGGTAACCTTCCAGAATTTTAGCCATTGGCGTCCTCTGTCAGTTTGACAGCCTCCAAGAACTTTAAGAGTGTTTTGGGGGGATCTATGACTTCATAAGTACCACAGAGTCACCCACCCAGATGACCAGCATACAGCATTGTAAAACTACACATTGCACCCACGGGAGAAGGGACCATTAACTTGCCGGAGACACTGATGCATTTTAATACGGCATTTAATTTGTCTTTGTCATGTTTTGCATACGATCAAAAAAGATCCATACTTTTCTGAGAACTATTAATACATTCCCCTTTCCCAGTTTCTTATCTGTGTGAGGCCAGTTTCATGTGTATCAGCAAAACTAGCAGCGAAGTACGGATGGAGCAAAGAAGCCCTTGCTGCCTTCTGCTGCCTGGGCCTCACAATGTACAGACACACAAATAAGGCCACTGCTCTCAACACTTTCCAAAAAATACGTAGTTATGTTTCATTTAAAATGCTTGTGTCAGCATTTAATAATTGTTTTGGTCTTTGTTTTTTGTTTTGGGGTTGTTGTTTTTGGGGGTCTTTTTGAGACAGGCTCTCCTTGTAGTTCTTGCTGGCCTGGAACTCACAGAGATCTGCCTGCCTCTGCCTCCCGAGTGCTGGGATTAAAGGCATGCGCCACCTCTCCTGGCAGTTGTATTATTTTAGGTAACTTTCAAAATACATCTTTCTAAGTTTCTCCAATTTAATTTCTAGTAGTAAATATTTTAGGTAACCATATAAACAAAGATTGTTGACCATTCTCAATAACTTCCTAAGAGTGTAAAGGAATCTTAAGACCAGAAATCTTGAAAATTGATGAGCTAGTTGGTCATAATGAGATTCCTCAGTTTACTCCTCAGTTTCAAAAAAAAGCAGGACTCCAGCTGGCCACGCAGAGATAGCGGGTTCCTTCCTGCCTCCAGCTCCCTGGAGCACGTGCCCACCCTGCACATATTACAGTGTTTGAAACGGATCAAAGAAGGGTCAACTTTAAGGGTCTACTGTTTTAACCGAACGAAGAGATTTTCAACAAGTGTTTTGGTTTTGAGGTTTTGGTTTTGAGATAATCAGAAAATTCAGCTGAATTGCATAGGCAGGCTCCTTGAGACGCCTGTGTTAATGTTTCAAGGGCAGTGCAGGTTCTAGACATCATTTGACTGGTCTGTGTCGTAAGACTGAGCTATACCAAGATCTTTTGACTAGTGTGTGGGGATGTCCACCGAGTGCAGGATGACTGTTAAGTCCACAGCTACAGGTGCTGTTCCACATGCAAACAGCTTGTTCCCTTGTGTTACGAAAGGCGAACAGTCGTGGTTACAGTGCATTTTGCCTCCTCTTTACCAAAGCTTCTGGGTGCTCCTCTGATTTCTGTTCTTTCCCTTGCCCTCCCTGTCTCTGCCTTTCTCTCCCCTCTCTGATGAGCAAGTCCCCCTTTCAGCTGATGAATTGTGCGTTTGGTGTAGATCGTGTTGGAGTTTGATTCCTCGCCGCTCAGTGTTGTGCGCTCTGTCCTCAGGCACCTTTTGATAACTCAGCAGACCCTGAGGAATGTCCCTCCGATAGTGTTTGTTCAAGACAGAAAAGACATAATGCTGGCTGAGGTGAGGCTTTTAACTTTAGCTTTTTGTACTATAAACTTTTGTGAGTAAAATTTTAAGTTTCAGTTAACTTAAATTTTTAAACTAAGTGTAATGATGCACACTTGGGATGTAGAGGCAGGCAGATCTCTGAGATTGTGGCCAGCTTGATCTACGTAGTGAGTTCCAGGCCAGCTGGAGCTACAGGGAGACTGTTTCAATCCCTCCTTCCAAAAGAATTTATTCTAATTATTATTTGTGTGTGCGTGTAGTCACACATGTGCCCTGGCGTGTATGTGGAGGTCAGAGGTCAACTTTTGGGAGGAGGTTTTTCTCCTTCTGTGGGTTGGGTTCTGGGCTTTCGTGGCAAGTGCTTTTACCTTCTGAGCCATCTCTCTCTAGCCCTGTTTTTGAGATAGGGTGTTATGCAGCCCAGGCTGACCTTAAACTCACTATGTAGCTGAGGATGACCTTGAATTTCAAATCCTCCTGCCTCTACCTCCCAAATACTGAGATTATAGGCTTGATCCCCCATGTCTGATGAATTCCAGTTAATTTTTAAGTCCTCAACAGATAACATACTGATTTTAAAAATCACTGAGAGGTTCAAGTGAACAGGAAGACCCTGTGTTCCCTATTCTCAGCCTCCTTTGTTTTTTATTTACTATTCTTTTTATGTGTATGACTGTATTGCCTGCATGTGTGTAACTGTACCATGTCATGCAATGCCTGTGGAGGCCATGCAATGCCCATGGAGAGCAGAAGAGGGCACTGGATTCCCCTGGTACTGGAGTTACCGATGGTTGATAGCTCTGTGTGGGTGACTGGATTCCCCTGGTACTGGAGTTACCGATGGTTGATAGCTCTGTGTGGGTGCTGAGAACCGAACCCTGTTCTCTGCAAGAGCAGCCAGTGCTCTTAACTGCTGAGCCATCTCTCCTGTACCCCCTCCTCTGGTTTTAATGTTTCTGTGTATTATTGTATTTCTGAACAGTAAATGAAATGCTGTTTCTTGGTGTCTAAGCTCGGGCAGCTATCATTGCCTCCTGCTTGTCCCAGCTCTTACTGCCTGTTCTCTATGATTTGTCAGGGGCCTTACAATGCAGTCCTGTCAGATTTACATTTTGTCCTATGACTGTGCTTTTACTGTTCTTTTCCTAGCTTTAAAGAAAAGTTAGTTAAAAGGTTAGTTAAAAACCTATACACAATATTTTTGTGGGGGCAATAGTTTACCTAGTAGTTGTTTTAATATTTTACTCATTATTTTTATTTTATTATTATTATTTCTTTGAGGATAGGTCTCCTATAGCCCTAGCTGGCCTGGAACTTGCTGTTAGAGCAGGCTGGGCTTGAACTCAGAGTTCCACCTGTCTCTGCCTCTCAAGTGCTGGGATTAAAAGTGTACACTACCACGCCGGCTTTTATTTTTATTTTTTTATGTGATGAGTATGTCGCCTGTGTGTATGTAAGTGTGCTCATGTCATGCCTATGGAGGGCAGAAGAGGGTGTTGGATCCCCTGAAGCTGGAGTTATGGACGCTTGTTAGCTGCCATGTGGGTGTTGTGAATCAAACCCTGGTCTTCTGCAAGAGCCATCTCTCCAGCCCCCTTACCTGGTGGTTATTAAAATACATTATACCTTTAAAAAGTTTACCAACAATTAGTAAATAGCATTTAAAGCATTAAAGATGGGGGACTTATTTTACACTAGAGGACTAGACATGATTGAACTCCACAGAGAAAAAATCATCGAACTTAATTGTCTTTGACTCGTTTACAGGTGGTGCTGATAAGTTTGAGGAGCGACCCTGTCAGTGAGGGATCCTCAGCAGCAGGAGCAGCAGAGGGAGGGAATGCTGGCCCCTGCAGGGCACGGTGCACTTCTGCTGTGCTGGTGTTAGGTGCTGCATCCCAGCCTGCAGGGACCTGGCTGAGCAGTCCCCACTGGAGCACCCTTCCCCAGTGTTCTAGTTTGCTTTCAATTGCTGTGACGAAACACGATGACCAATACCAATGGCCCATATTTTCTTAAACAATACAGAACAACCCAGGGGTGGCACCGCCCACAGTGGGCTGAGCCCTCCCACATCATTCAACAATCAAGAAAACACCCGACAGGTATGGCCACAAGCCAGTCCAATGGAGGCAATTGCCCAATTGAGGCTCCCTCGACCCATGTGCATCAAGTGGATAACTAAAGCTATCCAGCACACCCAGCTTCATTCTCTTGGGATTGAAGTCCCACACACTCTGCAGGTCCCTTCTTGAAATAATCTGAATGAGGGAAGGCACACATTAGTCTTGAAGAGGATTGTCTGCCAGGGCTATCTGAATGCTGGTCCCAGCTTGGAAGTAAGCCTGAATGGCCAGGGGAGGGGTGGGTGGTACAGAGAGTCCGGTGAGCCTTGTGGGTTCCGGCAGTGTGGGAAAAGCCACCTGCCCTGCCTATGAGCTACTGCTACTTTCATGTCAGGCTCTTGACCATGTAGAATGGGCTCCTGGCTTCTGTGGCTCTGACAGTGTCCTTCCTCACAGCTCTCCTGGAAGTGTCCCTTTCTCCAACACCCATTCTGTAACAAAATGGAAACATTTTCAAAACTACTTTAGAAATCAGTACATGCCAGTTACTTAATTTATTCAGTGTTTAACTGGTTTCCTTACAGACTTAACTCGTATTTACAGATTTTTAAAGTTTTTGTCATGGTTAAGGAAAGTAGGAGGTTAAAGGAACAACAGGGTGTGAAGCACAGCCGTGGAGCAGTCTTCACACCGGGACAGCACCTACGGCAGCGTTAACTGAAGACATGAGATCCTGAGTCACGAGTCATGTGTGCCGGCCCATGTGGGAGACTGAGCCGGTCCCACAGGCACCCCTCAGAGGCAGGGGGCAGAGCTGTGGCCTACCTTCCGCTGTGCTTTCTTTTCAGGTGGATCGGTTATTGGCAGTGGCTGACTTTGGACCCCCAGATGAAAGGGATGACTTGCCACCAGATGCTTTGAGGTGAGGCATGTGGACATGTTCCTATTCCCTGGGACAGATGCTTAGACCACAGCAACCACTCAATCTGTGTTCCCAGTAGCCCACATTGCCCCCTTGGTGCCTGCTCCTGGGTCCAGCATGGCTCTGGGTAGTTACCTGTATACCACCATGCTCAGATGTGGAAAGCTGGGATGCGCACAGTGGTCTGCTAAGTCGCTTCACAGGACCATATTAGCCACTGTCTCTGAGCCTGGCGAACAAAACCCAGAATCACTTTTCTACATCCTTGCCTGTCACCTCCAGACCAGTTCAGAAGTGTGAGGACATGGAGCAAGTGCTCCCTATGGATGTTTTGGAGGTTTGGAGGTTGGCTTGGACTCCATGTGAAGACTTCCCTTCTTCCCACAGGAAACATGATGTCCCGTCACCACATGATCCCCCAGAATCCACCACACTGCTCAGTCTGTGTGGAATTGATCATGAGGCACTCAATAAGCAAATAATGGAGTATAAACGCAGGAAGGAGAAAGGACTCCCGTGCGTGAGCCTGGCGCTGCCGTCAGAGCAGAAGCAGGTGCCTGAGCCGACGCGGTCACTGAGAAGGAGAAAGAAGTCCTCGCGCCACCAGGACTGGGACACCTCCCCAAGAAGTTTCCTTCTGGGTGAGGAAGATGAGGATGAGGACAGCACCATGGAATATGAATGCCAAACCCAGGAGGGAGAGGAATGGGAAGAGGAGGCTGGAGGTGCTGGGGTACAGCAGAGCCTCTGTGGCGAACGAGAGCAGGGGTAGGAGTGAGGCCTCAGAGCTGCCTGTCCCTGCCTGGGGTGGTAGTGTGGAAGAAGCGACTGCGCAAGCTGCGTGGTCTTCAGAAACGAATGGTCAAGGTGAAGCTCTTAATGCTGGAGGCCTTTCTCCTGCTAGTGGACACTCAGTAGCTTTTCCATCTGAACAATTTCCTGCCAAAACTCACTGTTTTTTTTTTTCCAACATTCATGTGGAGTTCAAAAATAAATGGCCATCTTATCACTGAGTGTCTCACAGACAGATGAATCTTATGTCATGGTTGCTGGCGCAGGCAACCCTACTACAATCTGGCCTCAGTGGCAGGAACTGAACACAGAACCACAGGCCCACCTCTGCACACCTCCACATCCAGTTCTCAGTGCTTAGTCCCTGGTTCCTGGGTGGCTTCTTTTTTTGCTTGGTTTTGATGTTTTTGAGACAAGGTCTCATTGTGTAACCTGGCTATCCTGGAACTCACTCTGTAGACCAGGCTGGCCTCAACTCCTAGAGCTCTGGCAGCATCTACCTCCCAGTTGCTGGGGTTAAAGGCATGCGCCACCTGGTTGCTTTTTTTTTGGAGAATCTCATGTTTATATACAGCATGTTTCGCTCATGTTCACCTCTCTCTTCCCCCTTTAAACTCCTCCCAAATTCCCTTAAGTCCCCTCCTAACTTCGTGTTCTTTTTGAAAACAATTTTTATGATTTACGTGTGTGAGTACTTGCCTACATGTGTGCCATGTGCCCACATGGTGCCCACAAAGGCCAGAAGAGCTTGGATCCCCTGGAACTGGAATTATAAGCAAGTATGAAACACCTAACTTGGGTGCTGACAACTGAACTCGTATTCTCTGGAAGAGCAGCAAGTACTCCTAACCACTGAGCCATTTCTCCAGCCCTCATTTTTTAAAAATTTATTTTGTGTATGTGATTGGTTTTGCCTGTACGTGTGTGTATATGTATACCACGTGCATGCAGGCTGGTCGTTTTTATAGATTTTAGGGTTTATATCCAGGTAAGACTGTCGATGACTTCTTCCCCAGCAGCCCGCATAGCACTTTCTGGAACTATGAAAGCTAGCCAAAAGGGAAGAAACTTCCAGATCAGTATCGGTTTCATTTCCCCATGTCCTGGGCCCAGAGTATCTCGTGGCTTCAGCAATAGTGTATTACTGTCCCATCGTAGTGGAGGACCAAGAGCAGTAACAGTATCCTGCCGCCTTTGTGGGCCCTGATGATGAACAACTTGAGGGAAAGTACTAGATGGCTCTTTTTTAATATAAATTCTTTTTGATTTATTTATTTTTATTTTATGTGATTGTGCAAGAAGAGTATGTCTCAGGTTTGAGGGGCTTCCAGGTGCCCCTGGCTGTGATCCAGCTGTGATTACTCCATAGTGACAAGCTTTCTTTCCCTTGGTGCTTCTTACCTCCTGTTGTTTTTTTCCTAAAATGCATCCTCATGGGGCTGGAGAGCTGGTTCAGTGGTTAAGAGCACTGGCTACTCTTTCACAGGACCCCAGTGAGTTCCCATACCCACATGGCAGCTAACATCTGACTGCAACTCCTGTTCCAGGGGATCTGATGCCCTCTCCTGGCCTCTGCAGGCATCGCACACACATGGTGCACTTAATACATGCAGGCCAAACACTCATAAAATAAATATTCAATAAAATGCAACCTTGTGCCAGGTGACTCATCTTTGTCCTTTAGAGTCTGTGACTCTTGGGTACTAGCTGTGAATAGCTCAATGTGGTGAATTCTTTATATGAGCTCCAAGGTGAAGACATCATCAGAAGAGAGAATGTGCTCCACCTTGTAAATTATCTTTGGGTTTGTTGTAAACAGTAAAATTACCAACAAAAGGAACAAAAAGTGAAAATCACGGCACTTCGACCGCAGAGGCAGTGCTGGTTTCCAGTGAGCTGAAATAAGACTGCAGGGTGCAACTCAGCTCAGTCACTGCTGGGAAGATGCTCACTATGACTCACATGCTCCCTGCACACCGCTGGCTGAGGGTTCCACAGTGACATCCAGCAACTACCAGTGACTACCAGTGACAGCCAGAACTTGACAACCATCAGGTACCAGTGGTAACAGTAACTGCCAGTCATAACGAGTAACTATCAACAGCTACCAGCAATAGTAGCTGCCAACAAGGCACTGCTGGTGACAACCAGCCAATTAGCAGTCATAGCAGCACCATCTTCCCAGAACAAAAGCTGTCTTCTCTAAGCTCTGTCAAGTCAGCAGATATAAACATTTTTTAGGTGGCAAGACAGCAGACTCTTGTTACTTGCAGGTTCTGTGTTTATGAATTCAGCCACTCGTGGCACCTTCATCCATTGGGGAGTGGGGGAGATTCACTTGGAGACTGATCTGAGCAACCCAGTGCGTACTTCTAGCTGAGCTGAAGCAAGAAAGTGCTCTGTATTCATTTGCAGTTAACTAAACAGCATTCGTTTCATGATCTTAATGCTCCTTGTTCACATATTTGCACCTTTTGGTGGTGGTTTTAAAACAGTTCCCAAGCTGGTCATCGTGGCAGAGGTCCATAATCATAATCCTGAGAGCCACTCAGGAAGCAGAGGCAGGAGGACTGCAAGTTTCTAGCTGTGGCTATACAGAAAGATCTTGTCTCAAACCAAACAAAACAAACTGTGTTTGAGCTGGAAGGAGGGGAGATTGCATCTCTGAAGTCAAGCCCCCGATGTCCTTATCTAAATTCTAGCTATACACATCAGCACATCCGCACTCTGTTGCATGCACCCTCAGAGAGCACACTAAGAACATACACATGTGTGAGTCCTTCATGAGTCTCATGCATTCATGGTTTGTTACACATATGTGTGTGGGTCTAGAAGTATATACATGAATGCATGTGCAAGAGTGTATGCACATGTGTGTTACTGTGCACATGTATAGGTATAGGATTGAATGCCTTTGTATGTGTGCCCGTGTATGAGTGTTCATGTGTTTGACATATACATGCCTTCTGTGTACTTCTGTCTCAGCGTATGAAGGCCTATGTGTACTGTGTGCATAGACTGAGGATTAGGAGGATCAGAGGCTCAACACTTCTGTTGGGGTCCACAGTTGCACATGTGCCATCGTTTGTTATGGCTGGCATCTTGTCCTATGGTTTGGTTATTTTGGGAAGCCTTGACTCCGTAGGAAGTAAGAAAAGCAGGGTCTGAAAGCTGGGAGTTCCATTCTTGAAAGCTGCCCTCTGGCTGAAACATGGGGTCTTTTGCTGGCTCTCATCAGGAAATGAGGTTTTGAGAATGCCCTACTATGGGATTTGTGGTTGCAGCAGGTCTCCCTGCCTGGCTTACAGCCTGCCCCACTAGTAGGACTGTCTCTGACTTGTGATAGGATTTCAGAGAGGACTGGAGGTTGGGGGTACATCTTACCAATCCCTAAAGACATCTGGGGGAAGGAATCTCAAGTCATGAGTTATAAACACTTTATCTTAAAAAGCTCTAGGGAAGCTGAGGCGAGAGAATCACAAGTCAAAGCCAGACCGGGCCATAAAGTGACCTGTTAAAGAGAAACAACCAAACAAAAAGCCCCAGTATTTTTTTTTCTCCAGCACAGTGATTTCAGGTTATAAGGCTTTTATATTTGAATATGTTGACTGTGCAAAATAATAAGAGGGATGCCAATTTTGCAGATATCATGCAGAATCTGGGCTGGGAGTGAGATTGGTAACTGATTTGTGGGTCAGTGAACGATGAAGATGTGAGGTACCATGTCCAAAAATTAAGAATTTTGAAGTGATGAGAGCAGAGGTTAGGGCCCTGTAGCTACTTAAGGTGCACATCTGATAATCTGACGTGCTAATTAGGCCTCACTCTGTTAGGACCGTCGTCTGTCCCACCAGGGGCCAACCCTGAGCAACTCACTCTCCCTTCCACCCTGGAACAGTTGTCCCAGCCTCCTTGAACCCAGGCAGCTCTGGTTCTGAGGAGCTCAGCTCAAACTGTTACGACTGCATGTCTGCTCAGGGCTTGCATCTTTGGCAGGAATGTCCTAGCAGCCTGTTCTCACTGTGGGCCCTTGGTTCCTAGTGATGTCCATACCGGTAGTCCACAAAGATGCTGTCTGGCAGCCTTCTCACTGTGAAGTCACTTTCTCCTGTGTGGGGCACAGGAGCATCTTAGGAACTGCTGTTTCCGTTTTACTCAGCATGAACTCAAGGGTTCCTGTTTTGCACAGTAATTATGTTTCGTTATCATGCTAATGTATTTGAGGTCACATTGTCCCAAATTTGGCTGTTGGGAATCTGTTACTGTTCTGTCCTAACGAATTGCCACTAACTTCCTGAAAACAACAGAAACTTCATCTTGGTTCTGAAGGCCACAGTCCTCTGAGGCTCCAGAGAGGGTCCTTCTGCTTCTCCAGCCTGCAGTTCTGGACTTTGATTAGATCCTTGCCTGCTGCCTGTCTTCCTATATCCAAATTGCCCTCAAATGTTCTTTCATGGAGGCAGAGGCAGGCAGATTTCTGTGAGTTCAAGACCAGCCTGGTCTATATAGTGAGTTCCAGCCAGCTAGGACTACATAGTGAGACCCTGTCTCAGAAACAAAACAATACCTAAAACAAAACAAAACAAAAAACACTACAAAACTTCTCTCGTGATACTTGTCTCTGAATGAGGCCTCACTCTAACACCAAGATGATGGTATTTTGAGATATTTGGCTGTATCGACGAAGAGCATGTTTCCAAATGAGATCAACTCTGAAGCTGCATGGATGTGAATCTGAGGGGTGTGTCCACCCCCAACGATGCTCAGGAGACTGGCTGCTGTGCCTTCACTCCACTGTTCTCTGCCCAACCTCTGCTCAGCTTGTTCTCTCCTGCCCCATCCTAGAGTGAGGGGATAGGAGTTCAGTAACACGCATGCGTATCGGGGTGCCTCCCGCTGTTGGGGCTGGGTTAGACTTGGGCGTCTCTGGGCACACTGCACACAGCTTGGTAGCTGTACTCTGTCCTGAGGAGTACAGGTAGAGATACACACATTCCTTGGGAGCAGAAACTGGAAGGGGTTTGGGACAAGATGCAGGTTAGGGACAGCATCTAGCAGTGAGTGAGGAGGAGAGTGGTGGTTCAATGAGATTGTCCCGCACAGGCTCTAAGCATTTGGACATTTCTGTCCCCAATTGGTGGCGCTGTTTTGGGAGGTCTTAGAAGGTGTGGCCGTGCTGAAGGAAGCACGTCGCTAGGAACGGGTTTAGAGAGTTCTTAAACCTTGCCAGATCTACAGTCGTTCTGTTTCCTGTGCCTGCCTGAAAATGTGAGTGCTTACTTCTGTGCCTACTCTAGTCACTTCTGCCGCCATGCCTCCCCACCATGATGGACTCTTGCCCCTTTGAAACTGTAAGCTAAATAAACTCTTCCTGTTATAAGTTCCCTTGGTCTGCATTTCTGTCACAGCAACAGAAGTGACATATACAATGGAGCTGAGAGTGTCACGCTGCCTAACTTGTGTGGTCATCTGTTTTGGAAAGAGCAGTTCAGTTTAAAATTCTGAAGTTGAGATTTACCTTGGGAGCCTATGTTTTATATTTTCCAAATAAGACTTTTCTGACAGCCACGGGTATCTGTTGGTCATGTCTGTGCATTGAGACAGGGAGCCCTCCCTAGAGTGAACTTGAATTCATACCACTTGAGTGGTGAGTGGTATGCCCTGAGTTCACCAGTTCCACATCACTATCAAATCCCACCATTCCCACTTCCTGGTTTCCTCTTGCTGTGAGCCTATAACTTCCTCTCTTCACTGGTAGAGATGTGGCCCATTTTTGTTTGAGAAATTGACCTCTGTAGACAACTACAACATTGTATACTTCCCAGTGTATCTTGGCCCAAATGGTTCCTGCTTTATCCCAGTGGTTCTGGTATCAGGAATGTTTGACCAGATCTCTAGATGGTCTCTAGTTTTAGTAAGCTGACACTTAGAAGTCACCCTAGTTCTTTTATGTGTATGTGTGTGGCGTATGCATGTGTGTATACATATGTGTGGGTGTACTTGCCTATGTGTATGCATGTAGAGACCAGAGATCAGTGTGTCTTCCTCCATTCTCTACCTTATTTTTTGCCATGTTGGTTAGACCATCTGGCCAGTGTGTCTCCAAGGATCCACCTTTCTCCCCAAGTCCCTAGCACTGGGGTTACATGTGCATGCTGCTGACTTTCAAATGGGTGCTAGAGGTCTGAACTTAGGTTCTCATACTTGCACAGTAAGCATTTTACCTTTCCAGGACCCCTCCCTCAGTTTGTAATGTTAAGAATTTAGTGTACCAGAGACAGGAATTCAAATCATTGGGGTTTTTTCCCTCCCTCCCTCCCTCCCTCCCTCCCTTCCTTCCTTCCTTCCGTCCTTCCATTTTTGAGATGTAGCCTCAGCTGACCTAGAACTCACTATTTAGACCAGGCTGGCCTTGAGCTCACAGAGAACTGCCGGCCTCTGCCTCCCAAGTGCTGGGATTAAAGGCATGCACTGTCATATCCAGCTGTGGTTTTTCTTTTTTTCTGGCCATGGTGGCATATGCCTTTAATCCCATTACTCAGGATGCAGAAGCAGGCAGATCTCTGTAATGGTCTACATAGTGAGTCCCAGGCCAGCTGGGGCTACAGGGAGACCTGTCTTCAAAAACAAAACAAAAATCAAATAGTCATTTTTTTTTTAAGAATTATGCTTCTTAATCAATGGTACTTGGGCAGAGCAGATGTCTGTGGGGACCAGTGGCTTCCAAGCCTACCATTTAACTGTTGACACCCAGGAAAGATGGCATTATTTGCCATATATTGTTTTATCATAAACAAGAAACTAATGTCTGTTTTCATAGCTTTCCTTCCATACTGGATTTTAAAATCCTACAGAGGAACACTTAGGGATGTTTTTACACTCAGCCTGATGGAACGGGTCCTAGACTGGGGGACCACATTGCTTCCAGACTTACAGCAACCTCAAGCTGAGGGACAGGAGATTCTGGGGTACTTTTTTGCTGCCTTCACTGCCTAGCAGTTCTCAGCAGACTTTTGTCTCTGCCTTAGCCATCCACAACTGAGAACTTTCTTGTGACTCCACATGGTTGGGTGGTCTTTGCAAATCTGTTCTCTGGACATGTTCACTTTTAAGGCTTCCTGGCTTCCCATTCCCAGAAAACTTGTCACACCTGAGCTCAGAGCCCCTATAGGGAGGCTGACTACCCTAGGTACCCACCTGCCCAGCTACAGGAGGGGGATTGGCCTCGCTGCTTAAGGGAGGCATCTGGACTTACTGTTTTCACCAGGCCTCGCCCCATGTCTGCAGTCAGCCCTAACAGTGGAAGCCATTTGCCGAGTCCTGTACTCAGAGAGCCCTATACCAAGACAGCCTATAGGACATACCCCATCCCTGGACATAGCTCTCCCCTGACACAGTTCAACACCCACACAAAGTCCCAGGCCCAGATGTAGTCCTGTACCCAGACATACTCCACTCCTAACATAGTTCCATACCTTGACACAGCCTCACACCAAGCTATAGTCCCACACCCAGACAGAGACCCACAGCAAGACACAACTCTACACCCTGACAGAGTACCATATTCAGACACAGTCTCATGTCCTGACACAGTTCCACACCCAGACACAATCCCACACCTGATGCATCCCCATAACCAGTCATAACCCACAACCTATCATAGCCCCAGTGATGGCTAATCTGGGTGTCAACTTGCCACATTCGGGAAGAGGGAACCTCAAATGAAGAATTTCCACCATCAGACTGGCCTGTGAGCATTTCTGTGCAGATTGCTAATTGTAGGAGGACCCAACTCCAACCCACACCGTGTGCAATACCATCCCTAGGCAGGTGGGCCTGGCCTGTATAAGAAAGGTAGCTGAGCAAGGTAGGGGAAGAACGGGAGTAAGCAGTGTTCCTCCATGGTCTCTGATTCAGATCCTTCCTCCGGATGCCTGCTTTGAGCACCTGCCCTGGCTTTCCTTGATGATGGACTGTACCAAGAGCTGAAATAAATCCTTCCCCCAAGTTGGTTTTGGTCATTATTTTATCATTGCACTAGAGAAACAAACTAAGCCCCTCACACAAGGTACTCACGCACCAAGACACAGCCCCTAAGCTAGACACAGTTCTCCCTCCAAACACAGCCTCATACCAGGTTTACCTACGCCTGTCATCTCTGCCATATTTGTTCTGTACATCTGTGACACCATCACCACCACCAGGCCGGCACCACGGGTAAAAAGGGACCACGGTGTGGGTTGTTCACCTGCCTGGCCCCTCACCCATACTGCAAGCAAAGGCTTGAGACAGAGGGATGTCAGTGCTGGCCTTGGAGGCACCTTGTGGCCAGAAGCATGAGACCCTGCAGATGTATGGGCTCTGGGATCGCGGAGTGTAAGCACTGCACTGCTCCTGGGAGAGAGGAGGGCAGAGGCTGAGGAGGGGATGCAGGCCCGCTGGCATGCACTTTATTTAGAGTTGCTGTAGGTAGCACTCAGGACCAGAGTGTATCTAGTTTCCTGTACTTCCGGGTTCGCTTTCCAACTGATATGCCTGTGTGGGATGTGCACAAGGCTGGACATGTGTAGAGGGTGGTATACACTAGGAAGGTGCTTTCTGAGGGCAGGTGGGCTGGGCCTGGTCAGGATGATGTTGCCCTGTCCAGGATGGTTGGAGGCCCCGTTGCTGTGGTACTGGTGAGCTGGGTGCTCTCCTTTAGTAGTAGCTGCAAACGGTGGGTGTGATATCTATGGTGGCTCAGGCCTACATAGAGGTGGTAGTCTATTGGCCTTCCAGGGTTCTGGCTTCAGCCCTATGCTGATGGTTCAGCTTCTGGAGCCAGGTCCTGGTTCCACAGAGAAGCTGGCCTATCCTTCCCACTCTAGGGAAGGAACTTGGAAAGGTAAGCCTTTTCTGTTTGGGGCCCCCTCCATCTCTTTAACTGCCATTCACTGGGGAAGAGAAGATATTGGTAATCTTGTAGCCAGGAACCTTATACTAAGAGGGCAGTTCTCCCGGCCCATGCTTTATACAGTATTTTCTTTGCCTTTTTCATGCTTTTTGCCAAAACCACTCAGCTTTGCATGACAACAGACCAAAGACGATGGGGAGTTTGGGGTCAGCCTGGGATGTTCATGGAAACAAACACACACAAAAAACCCAAACTATAAACAAATAGTTACTTAAAGCACACTAAACCAAGTCTTTATTACAATCATGGAAAGGAATTCTCCTAATCTATGAACATCTTTGTGCTCCTGCGTATCCAGCCAACTGATGTTTTATTTCAGCTTCTGTATTCTAAGGAAGTTCACCCTGAGGCCTTCATCTCTACCCCTGTCTAGAGCTCTGTATGCTGTTCAGAGACTGGTCATATGTGGGGACAAATCCTCCAGACGTCATAGTAGTGTACGTGTCTCAAAGCTCAAGATCTCTAAGGCTTTGTGTGGGAATGGACTCAGGTTTTCTAGGATTCTAGGAATTCTTAGAAGAAGCCTAATGGGGAGGGGAGAAAGGTCACAATCTGTATTCTTTCAAGGAAGTATTAAGGGGTGGTCACAGCATTCTTCATTTCCCATTTCAGAAGAATCTGCTTTCCACACGACCTCTGATGGTAGGAATTGTTCTGCTGGTTTAGAGACTGCAAAAGGCACGAGTGGAGGGGGCTTCTTTCTACGGCTGCCCAAGGGGCCCCTCCACTACACTTGTGAAGGAAGGGTAGTTAGCTTGAAATGAATAATTTGCCTTTCTTTGCATTTTACTGCAGTTCACTGATTGTCTTTAGCTGGTGTTGGTTATGATAAAGACCACCTGTGGTTGAGATGTGTGCAAATCTCATGCCTTCTCCCCACCTACCCCTCCCCTTAAGGCTAGCCTCAAACTTACTATGTTGCAAAGTCTGACCCTGATACTCTGTCTTTACTTTCCATGTGCTGGGATTACAGGTGTGTACCATCACACCTAGTTTCAGTGTCTCAATTCCAGGTGAGTGAGCAGAACCAGCAAAGACATGGTAGTCTGGCATTTCAAGTATATGTCTTCAGTAATACTGAATCTAGCAAAGAGAAGCAGTGTTAGAAACCCAGCATGAAGCTAGCACTGTGGCTTTTATTACAGTTCCTGCTCAGGGCCTCCCCAGAGGGTGCTAGAGAGCACTGAAATATGAGCTATGCCTGACATCACTTGATGGCTGGCCTTGACCTCACAAGTGCTGCAAGAATGTTCTGAAGGGCATCCAGATACTGTGGTTTTATGAAGTTGTGGTGTGTGTGTGTGTGTGTGTGTGTGTGTGTGTATCTGGGCAATAGGAAGACTCAGACCGTACTGCCTACTGCTAGCTTTCATAGGCATCTGCTAAGTCCTTGTCTCTGACATAACTAGCCCCAACCTTCTTTATCTGAACAATGATTGGACTTTAGGGAAATCATGCTACATAGACCAGACATTACATAAAGTCCCACAGGCTCTGGGAACCCCGTAGCTATACCTGTTGGTATTTCTACAGTGCAGCACAACCCAGGACCGTTCTTTACGTATGAAAGCTGTCAAGTCAGGTTTTTTGTTTTTGTTTTGTTTTGTTTTTTCTTTGTCACTGTGACAAATATCAGAGAGAAACAAAAAACGTCTTTTGACTCAATTTCTTTTCATGGACAGCTGGCTCTATCGTTTCTGTTCCATGGCAAGGGAGAATATAATGGCCAAAGGGTGTGATAGAACAGAGTTGCTTACCTCTTGGCAGCCAGGACACAACACAGAAAAGGGACAAGGACAAGATACTTTCATGGACACTCACTCCACTGACCTATTTCTGCTAGCAAGTCCCTACTAACGGAAGTTTCCAGCTTCTCCCAAAATAGCACTCCTACCTGGGGACCAAGCCTTCAGTGTGGCTCGAGGCAAGGTTACATAGTGAGACCTTGTCTCAAGAATGAAAAAACAACTCTGCTTCCTGTGCAGAGATCTGAGCCTCTGCTTTCAGCTCCTGCTTTGGCACCTCCCACCACCATGCCCCCCCCCCCCCCCCCCCCCCCCCCGTGATAGACTCTAATTCTCCTGAAACCCCTCCCGCGCCACCATGCCTCCCCGCCGTGATGGGCTCTTGCCCGTTGGGAACCACGTGGATCCTGAGAGCAAACCTGCCACTTGAGATCAGTTGTATCTTCCTGCAAGAAGCTATCAAGAGGAACCTATGAATCGCTGACATTCTCTCAAAGAAGACCCTCAGCTGAATAGCCAGCCACCTTTCCCAACCATTGGTTCCTCACTTGGGCCCACAAGCTAACAAAGGCAGGATAAAAATCCAGCATCTATGCCTTAAAAAAAAAAAAATGAAGAAAAAACAAAATAGAAGAAATAAAACCAGCACATTTAACTTTCCATAGGTTTTCTTGGGCCAGTGAGATGGCTCAGTGGGTAAGGGTTCTTGCTGCCATGCCTGACAACCTGAGCTCAAGCCCCAGGGCCCAAATGGTAGAAGGAGAGAACGGACTTCCATGGGTTGTCTTCTGATCTCCACATGTACATCACGGCATGTGTGCAACCACATATACATGCACACGCACACAAAATAACTACATTTAATAAAAATTCATGGAGTTTTCTTGAGGACCTCAAGTTTTCCCTTTGTTTATAAGGTAAAGCAGGATATGTTGACTCCTGGTGTTGTGTTTTGAATGTGAAATATTCCCTATAGGCTCATGTGTTTGAACCTTCAGTCTTCTGCCAGTGGTGCCATTTCGGAAGGTTGTGGAGCCTTTTAGGAGGTAGAGCTTCACTAGAGCAAGCAAGTCGTTGTGGGCAGGACTTGGATTTATAGCCCAGCCCCACTTCCTGTCTGCTCTCTGCCTCCTGACTGTGGGGGCAATGTGACCAGCTTCTTCATGTGCCTTCTTTGCCACAGTGGACTGTATTCCCTTGAACTGTAAGCTAGAATAAATCCCTCTGCCCTTTAATAGCTTCTGTTGGGTTTGTGGTCACAGCAGCAAGAAAAGTCACTAATACACTAGGCATTATGCATGTGCTTCCTTTAAGTAGCATGAATTTCCCATTGTTTTTGGCTAATATGAATCAAAGATAGCCTTTAGTGGCCCACTCTAGAGTGGTTCTGAACATCTGAATAGTGTTGTTGTTAGCTTGTGAAAAGGAAATCAAGCACAAGGGTCCTCACTGGCTAAGGAAAGAATGAATGAAGTGGAGAGAAGAAGGGATGCTTCTGGGGCGCTAGGAAGGCAACTGTTCTTACCACTGTAGCCAGGTCTTTTGACTCTTAGGGAATCTTCTGACGTCTCTAGAGTAGAGGGAGTTAATGACCAAGAATGAATCAGCTTTGTCAACAGAAGAATGCTAGGGCAGACACCTAACATCAGCAGAGGTACATGGTCACTGTTACCTTACAGAAGAGAGGATGAGCTGAGTCTTCCATAGGTCGGTCTGACTTGACTGACTTGGTTATCCAGTGGACACTAAAGTGTGACTCAGAAACAGAAGTAATTTGCTCTCCGTTGTGACTGCTCCTCATGGCTGTACCCTTGAGCATGTCTGAGCATCTAGTCTGTAAACAGCTGCCAGTGAGCTCTGCAGGTTCCAGATGGCTGAGAACACAAAGCCTCCAGAGCCAGAGGACCGGTCTTTGGTATTTCTAAGCACTAGCAGTATGCCAAGGCAAAGGCAGAAAGAATGTTTGCTTCTAATATTATAATTTGGAATTAAATAAAGGACAGTGGAACCAAAAGGGAAGAATAGAAGAAATCACTAAGGAAGAGAAAATAAATGGGTAGACCCAAAATATATTAATTGTAAGATGAAAGATGAATAAGGGACTTAATTTTTAATTCATTAACTAATTTATTTATTTATTTATTTTGAGACAAGGTCTCACTATGTAGCCCTGGCAGGTCTGGAACTCACAGAGATATGCCTACCTCGGCCTCCTGAGTTCTGGAATTAAAGTCATATGCCACCACTCCTGACCAATTTACTTTTATTTTAAAGGCTAGGTTCTAAGCTTGTGCTTGTCTATGAGTTAGTTCTCAGGGTGTCACTTTGCATTTTATTTTAAAACACATCATAAACTTTCCCCTAACCAACTGACAAGTCAAGTCAGTCTTGTCTCCCTTTTAAAAAGTAAATTTAGAGGTGGAGAGATGGCTCAGTGGTTAAGATCACTGACTGGGCTTGCAGAGGTTTGGATACCGCACCCACATAGCACTAACAACCATCTGTAACTCCGGTTCTAGGCACACTGAGACCCTCTTCTGGCCTCTGCAGGCATTTGCCCTTACATTTATGCAGGCAAAACACTCATACACATAAAGTAAAAATAAATTTTAAAAATTAAAGAAAGCAGATTCAGAGGATGTGGTTTGGGGGTAGAACACTTGTCTAACATGCTCCAGGCTCTGAGTTCCATTCCTGGTACCTCAATAAATAAACTAATAATAAAAATCAAACTCAAGTTAAAACATATTTTGGTTTATTTATTTTAAAAAATATGTATTTTTTAAAATTTATGTATATGAGTGTATTGCCTGCATGTATGTAAATGCACCTGTGTCGTACAATGCTGAAGGAGGTGAGAAGAAGGCATCAATTCCCCTGGAACTGGAGTTACAGATGGTTGTTAGCTGCCATGTTGGCACTGGGAATTGAACCCCAGTCCTCTGCAAGGTCAGCCAGTGCTCTTTACCACCGAGCCACCTCTGCAGCCCCATGTCCTGGTTTATAACTAAACAAAAAACACTATGAATGGGAGTTAAATTTCAGGTGCACGAAAGCAGCACTTTTGGAAGTCAGCAAGCAGGAGCAGTGGAAGATGGGCTCCGGAACTGGAGGCTGTATGAACCACAGCAGGCAAGTTTGGAAGACTGTTGTGACATGAAGATTACATATGGGACTAGAGTTATAGGCAGTTGTGAACTGCCTGCGTGGATGCTAAACTGAACCTATGTCCTCTGGAAAAGGTTCAAATAATGTGGATTCACCTTTTAATAAAAGCTTAACAATAATACTAAGAGGTCAACAACTCCAACTCCTCTGGTTTCTATTAAGGCAGAATGAATCTGATTAAAGCAGCTCATGAGACTTCTCTGTAGATCCAGAGAAAGTAGAAAGGTATGTGTGAAGGAAGTCTGTGAGACCAGCATGAGGTTTGGCCAGCTGCGCTGTGCTTGGTTGGATATTGTTGGCCATTCTCTGTGTGCCCTCCTTCCCCCTGAGAAAGAGTGTAATTTTCCTTCTCCATAAGGCAGATGCAGTTGAGTCTTATCATTTGCCATGGTTTTATTGCTAAGGTCACTGCAAATGCTGAATTGTGTGTACTGTGGATTCATTAACACTGAACCTGTAACCAACAGCCCAAAATGTTCAAATGAAGGTTCTTCAACAAACACATGTTCTTCATGAGGTATGTTACACTGTCCTGGGCTGAGGACACTAGATAGCACTTCTGCCCTATACTTGTGACCTCTGAAATAGCAGAATCAACAAGAAGCACAAAAATATGAAGAATGTGATATGAAAGAGACCCTGCTAAGAACACTTGTCTCTAGGATGATCTGAGGCAAGAAGGCAGAGCATGGACCTGTGGGCCTCAGCAGGGTGAGCCTCTGGCTGGCAGGGGGTTGGCACTGTGTAGTCATAAGGGGGTTCTCCAGGGAGCCAGCCTGGTTTTGGGAGCTGGAGGGATGCTGTTCTCTGCATGGCCCAGGCAGTTGCAGGCAGATGAGTGTTTGTGACCTTGCTGGCAAAAAGCTTGTTAGTTAATTACGTTTCACTTTCAGCTGCTGGAGCACCAGTGACTGGGCTCTGCTCTGAGTTTGCTGCTGCTTGCAACCTTGAGCCTGCCAGCATTCCGTTTATAGCTGTTCCTCAGGATGCAGCATGACTTGCTTCTTTAGGGCCTCGTGCTGCTCCCACGTGTCCTGCGCAGCCTTTCCGTCAGAGCCTTACTACTGCCCACCTCGGAAGCACCAGAAATTGGAAACCTGTCCCCGCCCCTCCTTCTCCAAGTGGCTTACTTTTAAAAGGGACCACGCTCCTTGATTATCTCATTCCAGCCGCTTCTAACTTGCTCATACAGAGCTCCTTATTTTATGACCTTGTTTCCTAAAGGGTCAGACCTGTATCCTGTCTTTTGACGGCTCTAGGTCAAGCAATATATGAAACGGTAGGATGAGAACATGGATTTTAAAAATTAGAACTGATGTTGGAAAGATGACTCCGCAGTTCAGAGCACTGGCTGCTCTTGCAGAGGACACAGATTTGGTTACCAACACCCACACAGCAGCTAACAACTGTTTTTAATTCCAACTCCAGCGCATCTGACACCCTCTTTTGGCCTCTGTGAGCATCACACACACATGGTGCTGTGGTCCCCAAACATGAACCATGGTTCTACATTCCTCTGGTGGTAGGCTGATGACGGAACAGATTAGAGGATGGAGGACCTCCCAATGCTGGACAGCAATTTAAGTCTTCTCAGAGGAATTTGTATTCTGTTTTTAGGTGAAGGTTTTCATGTACCTCTTTTAGATAAAATTGGCTTATAGTGGCGATGTTTTCTATTTCCTTGTTGATCTTCTGTTGAGATGTCATACCCATTTTTAAAAATGGGACATTGAAATCCCTGAACTATTATTGTAGGACTATTTTCCCTTTTAAAACTTCCTATGTTTTGTACTTCCATTATTTAGTGAATATATGCTGACATTGTTATATCTCATTGATTAATAGACTTTTTCATCAATAGACAATGTGATTTTTGTCTTGTGTGTTACATTTTTATTTTTTTACATTTTGTATTTAGTCTACCTGAATTATGTTTTTATCTATGTAGTGAGAACCTGTGTTCATTTTTATTCTGATTAGATAGTCCATGTTTCTTGATTCTTAGGTTAAAAAATCAAAATAATTAGTTTCACACACAGTAAAGCCTCAAACAAATATAGCTAAACATTTGCTCATTACTATGATTATTTTCTCAGAACAAATCCGAAATGGAAAATTGTTGTGTCACAGAGTATGCATAAGAGCATACAGAAACTTGTTTTTGATTGGCATGCGTTTATTGTGCATAGGGTTGCAGTTCATTAAAGACGGTTCTTTTCAAAATGTATCTTGCAGTTTGACAATATTCACCCCAATTCTGTCTTTTCCCCTTAGACCTCTCTTCATCTTTCTCTTTCCTGTAGGTTTCCTTCCTTCCCTGTTTCCCTCTGCTTCCGTGTGTGTGTGTGTGTGTGTGTGTGTGTGCATGCGTGTAAATAATTCTAGGACCTACAAATAAAGGAAAACGTGATCTCTGTCGTTATCTTTCTTATTTTGTTTAGTATGTGATCTTTATGTGCATCTGTTTTCTATCAAATGACAGTCTCATTCTTCTTCATTGTTGAATAAAGTTCCATTGTGTAACTATACCAATTTTCTTTATCTGCTCATCTGTTGATAGATACCTTGGATACCGTGAATAGTGTTGCAGTAAACATGAGTATGCAGGTATCTGTGGTATGTTGACTTAGATTCCTTCGGGTACACACCCAGAAGTGGTATAGCTGAGCCATATGGCAGTTCTATTTTTAGTTTTTGAAGAGCATCCACACTTGTTTCCAGTAAGGATTAGCTAACCCAATTTGTATTCCCATCAGTTTGCATAAAAGCTCCCTTTCCGCGTATCTTCATAAGCATTTGATGTCCTTTGATTGCTTGATGTTATATAACCATTCTGACTGTGGAGAGATGAAATCTCAAAGCAGTTTTAATTTACATTTTCCTGATGGCTAAGAATGTTGAGCATTTTTTCATATTTATTGGCTATTTATACTTTATCTTTTAAGAACTCTCTCTTAAATTTAAATCCATTTTGTGTGGTATTAGTATAACTAACCTAGCTCCTTTAGTTCGTATTTCACTGTGGGAATGACTTTTACAATATGGACATTCTCAGGACAGATGACTTTTATTTAACCTTGCAACCAAAAAGTTAATTTTATCTTAGCTGTTTATAATTTGGCAAGTTCACTAATTTTGTGCTCTTCCTGTAACCTAAAGCATATAGCCTTAATTCCTCATGAACCTTTTTTGCCCTAGACCCAGAACAATGTACGTGTGTGTGTGTGTGTGTGTGTGTGCTTTGCATATCAAGCACTGCAAATAGGAGAGATGTATTGAAAGTAACAGATTATCCCATTTATGTTGCAAATGGTAGATGGGATTAAGTTGATAATATCTGTTTGTGGTTGTGTGCTATCCTAGGTCAATAGGGGTCAGAAGGGACAAAGTCCTCTGATATGTTAAGGATCTGCATTTACTTCCCCATTTCATGATAGATATACTGTTTCAATAACAGAGAAAGGAAGGCCTTTGTTCATGAGCACAGTTCTCAGAGAATACAGAAGAAACAGGTTCTCAGATAGTTCAGGTCTTCTCTTGGCTCAAATGAATGCTAAGAGTCAGGCTGTGTTTATTAAAGTGTCACTTAATGTAGCATCACACAGTAACACTGCATTTCATGCAATACCTTTTCCATCTTTTCACTTTCAACCTATTTGCGTCTTGGGTCTAAAGTGAGTCTCTTATAAGGAACATATATTTGGATCATGTTTTAAAAGTCATTCTGTCTGGGCCTGGTGGTGCATGCGTTTAATCCCAGCACTTAGCAGGCAGATGTAGGAGGATCTCTGTGAGATCAAGGTCAGCCTGGTCTACAATTGAGTTCCAGGTCAGCTGGGGCTACAGGGGGACCCTGTCTCCGTTGGTAAAGTCCTTGTTTTATTAGCAATGCCTTAATTTATTCATTGTTTTTCTTTAAAAATGTGTGTGTGTGTGTGTGTGTGTGTACTCATGCTGGATAACTAGTTGTCAACTTGACACACCTGAGAAAAGGGACTCTCGGTTGAGGAATTTCCTCTATTGGACTGGTCTGTGGGTCTCATCGATTTTACTGACTTTCTCCTCTGTGCTCTGGCCTTTCCTCTGTGAGTCCTGCACTCCTTTTCTTACTTTATTCATCTGCTTGTTTGCAACCTCTCTGAGATTGCTCATCATTTTTGTTAGTAAGCTATTGAGCTCTTCATTTAGGATTTTACCCGTTTCAACATATTTGAATTCAGTGGTTGAATTAGGATTTTTTTGGAGGAGTCATGTTGTCTTGCCTTTTCATGTTTCTGTGTTTCAATTTATGTATTTGTGGGTTTGGATATCTCTCTTCCAGTTTTATCTGGGGATCATCTTAGTGAACAGTCTATTCCTGAGGGTTCATCGAACCTCTCAGAGTAGTAAAGCAAACTTCTGTAGTAGCAGTAAACACTAAGCTGTACAAGATACAGAAATACACATAAAATGAGCTGACTTGCATTAATATATCACCAATGACCATAAATTAGAAAATGGCAACACTGATAAAGAGTATGCTATCAAAGTAAATGTTATTTAGGATATATAAAGAAATATAAGTGAACAAGTTAAAGGAAGTGGGCAGGAAGAGGGAGAAAGAGAAGAGAAACAAAGTTAAATAAATTAAAGGAGAAAGAAGAGGAATGGAGACGAAAGCTATAAGGTAAAGAACAAATTAGAAAAATTAAAAACAAAACCACAAAAAATCCCAATAATCAGAAAATTTTTAACCAAAATTACATAAAAATAAGAAGGGAAATTAAAAAATCAAAGCATTTAAATGCGGGTTCTGACCCCCTCCCGCTGCCCTCAGCTGCATAGCTGGAGTGGCATTGTCTCCTTGAGCTTCTTAGTGCTTTTCATCTGTAAAATCACCCACTATGATTTTCTGAAGCTCCTCTCTCTCTTGTTGAAATAGAATGCATTTTTCTTATGCTAACATTTCTTCTTAACCAGATCACATGCAGTCTGATTGTAATCTGTTATTTTCCTCTACATTGTTCTTTTGTTTCTCTTTTGAGATAGGATCTCATGTACCCAGGCTGGTCTTGAACTCAATATGTAGCCTAGTCAGACCTTGAACTCCTGATCTTCCTATCTCTACCTTGCAAGTGCTGGGATTTCAGATGGGTGTCACCATTTCTAGCTAGAAAACATTTTAAAGGCTTTAAATATTTATTACTGAAACATTCCACTAGCACAAATTGGTCACTCAGGAGGAACATTTTCAGCTTCATATGGTTAAAATGATACTAATCTTGAAATAGCATAAATATCCCTGCCATCTCCTGTGGTTCTCCTTTAGGGTCTCCTCTAGGAATTATACCTGATCTCATTACTAGTTTCACCTGTACTCATAAGGAAAACCTAACATAACAATCTCAATATATGCAGAGAAGCATTTGGCAAAATTTAACACTCTTTAATAATAAAAGTCATTTATGAAAAATCCACCTCTAATATATACAATGATGGAAGACTGAAAACTTTTCCTCAAGGATCAGAAACAAAGGAAAATATTAAAATTTCATGTCCACTATTTAGTATTATACTGGAACTCTTGGCCAGAGTAACTAGGTAAGAATAGAAACAAATGTCATTCAGATTATAAAGAAGCAAAACTATATTTCAGATGGTTCCACATATAGAAAGTCCAACCATGGTAGTGCACACCTTGTAACCCCAGCGCCCCTCAGACTGAGGCAGGGGAAGCATGGGTTTGAGGTTGGCCAGGAGCACATAGTAAGACTTTGTCAAAAATAAGATAAAAGAAAAAGAAAGAAAAGAAAAAGAAATCCTTACAACTCACAAAACTACTACAGATAATAACAAAAATTATTTAAGTTACAGAGTACAAGATTCCTGTACTAAAAGCACTGAACTATCCAAAAAGAAAATTAAGAAACAATTTCATTTCCAATAACAATTGCCCCCAAATATGATAAGCTTTGGGTGCTGAAAACTATAGACTGTTGCTTAAATAAGTAGGAATATGTTCTATGTTCTTGGTCTAGAAAACTTAAGTGTATTTCCCAAGTTATTGATATATTTGATATTATTCTTACAAAAATTACAGTTACTTTTTGTGGAAATAGAAAAGTCATTCAAATTCATATAGAATTCCAAGTGTCCCTAAATAACTAGAACAAGTTTGGAAACAAAAACCAAAACTGAGAGATCCATGTCTCCCTAAGCAAAACACTGTGGCACTGGCAGAAGGACAGAAATACAGACAAAGGAATAGAACAGGCTATCCCTAATGATCCTCTTTATTTGTGTACAATTAATTTTTCTTTCCAATTGAGTTTGACAAGAGTGTCACAAACTATTTAATATGAGAAAGAGCAAATATCTCCTTAACAAATGATGTAAAGACAATAGGTTATCCATATGCAAAATAATAAAATTAGATTCCTATCTCACTCCATATAGCGAAATTAGCTTAAAATGGATGACTATATAAATTCAAGCCCAAATCAAACAACTCTTAGGAGAAAATACATTTGTAAATCTATATGACCTTGGATTTGGCAATCGATTCTTTTATTTATTATTTATTTATTTTTATATTTTATGTGCCTGAATGTTTTGCCTGCATCTATGTAAGAACAGCAGGTCCATGCAGTGCCTGAAGTGGCCAGAAGAGGGCATCAAATCCTCTGGAACTAGAGTTATGGATGGTTGCTAGCTGCTACATCTGTGCTGGGAACTGAACCCAGGTTTTCTGTGAGCCCAACCAGTGCTCTTAACTGCTGAGTCATCTCTTCATCCCTGGCAATCAGGTCCAATATTTAATACCAAAATATGAGTTCTAGAAGAAAGAAATTTCACTTTGTGACATTTATAACTTTAATTAATAGCACATTAATAAATTAATTAAATCAAAATATTTTGTCAAGAATTTTTTAAAGAAAAGAAAGTAAAGGTGTTGGTGGCATAGCTCAGTGGCAGCATGCTGCCCTAGCATGCTTGAAGACCCCAGGCTAGATCCTTAGCACACCATAAATAAAACATAAAATAATTAAAAATAACAATAGACTCTGAGAACATATTTGCAAATTGCATGTTAATAAATGCTCAATATCCTGCATATAGAAAGAATCTTTATAAATCAATGAGAACACAAATAGCAAAAATTAAGAAGAACTAGGTATGATGGCATATACCCGTAATCCCAGGGCTTGGGGACCTGAAGCAGGAAGATCTCAAATTTAGGACCAGCACAGTTACATAGTGAAACTGTCTTAAAGCAAGATGGGAAAAATCCAAGTAGACATTTCTCCACTGAATATATGTAAATGGCAAGTATGAGATGTCCAAAATTTTGGCAATTAAATATACGCAAATCAAAAGTAAAATGGTATACAATCCACTACTGCTAGGGTGTTGTATTAGTTACCAAGGCAACTTATAGAAGGAAGAGTTTATTTGGCTCACAGTTCCAGAGGCTCAGTCCATTATGGCAGGGAGGCATGGCAGGAGGCAGGCACAGCAGGTGGAGCAGAAAGCTGAGAGCTCCCATCTCCGAGCACTCACAGGAAACAGAGAGAGAGACTGGCAGTGCACTGGGGCAAAACTATGAACTCTCAAAACCCTCCAGGGACATTCTTCCCCCAGCAAAGCCACATCTCCACCAGTTGCCATGGCAGCACCACTGTGCTCAACCCTGCCCGTTACCACCAAATCCCAGTCAGTCACCGTCACACGCACGCACGCTGTCCGTCAACACCACATCCACACATCTATCACTATCCCATGTGCCCCACAGCATCACAACTTGTATATCACTATTGCATCCTATGGGGTCACCATCACAGACCCTGTCATCTTTGCCCTCCAGCACCATCGAATGCCTGGATAGTCACCATCATAAATAACCCGCCTGACACAATCAACTCCCTCAAGAGTGTAGAACCTGTGATCCCACGGTCCTTGGTGTTCAGTGCTTCTGCATGCCTGGTCACACACTAGACAGAGACACAGGAATTGATGTCAGGTAGCCTTTTATTAGCAATACCTGAAACAGAGACAAGATCATGGCAAGTAAGCTTGTGGTAGCAGTAAAATGATTCTATGCAAAAGTCAGTATGGGTCTTGTGTATGCTGATGCCATAGCTGTAAATTCATATGGGCAAGTTCCCAGAGGACTGAAAGCTCTGTTTCCTTATGTTCATGCACCAACTCTGGCCCTTATAATCTTTCTTCTGCCTCTTCTGCAATGGTCCCTGAGCCATGGATGAGTGAGATTTAATATAGGAGTCTTATCCAGGGACACACACTTGGTTGTTTAATTTTTTGAGTTCTTTATACACACACTTTGTTGTTTAATTTTTTGAGTTCTTTATATATTTTGAGTATTAGGCTCTTGTCAGATGAACAGGTGGCAAAGATTTTCTCCAGTTCTGTGGGTCATCTCTTCAGTGTGGCTAATTATTCCCTTTGTCATGCAGAGTGTTTTAATTCCATGCAATCTTATTTGTCAGTCTTCAGTTATTACTGTCCTTTTCAGAGTGCTGTTGTCTGTGTCTATACCTTGAAGTATTTCCTGTGTTTTCCTCTAATATTTTCAAAGATTCATGTCTTGCATGTCTCTGATCCTTTTTGAATTACTTCTTTTTATACAGTGTTTCACTATACAGCCCTGGCTGGCCTGAACTCACTATGTAGATCAGGCTGGCCTCAAACTCATAGAGATCCATCTGTCTCTGCCTCCTGAGTGTTGGGGAAAGCCACCTGGTAATTTTGAGTTGATTTTTGTACAGGGCGGGAGAGGGAGATTTAGTTTCAGTTTGTTTCATGTGAATATGCAGTTTTCCTAGCACCCGTTTATTGAAGAGGTTCTCTTTTCTCCAATGTATGCTTTTGAGTACCTTTGTTTGGAATCAGATAGGTTTGTTTATTTCTGAGTTTTCCTATTCTATTCTATTATTTTGTTCTTTTCATTTATGTGTCTACTTTTCTGCTAGGCCACATTGTTTTGTTATATTGCTCAATAGTATAATTGAAAAATATTTTGTTTATTTTATGTGTATGGGTATGTTACTTACATGTAAATACACCTGTGTCATGAATGCCTTCAGAGGTCAGAAGAGGGTGTGTTGGACTTCCCTGGAACTTGAGTTGTGGGTGCTTCTTAGCCATCATGTGAGTGATGGGAATTGAACCCCGGGTCCTCTGCAAGAGCAGCCAGTGCTCTTAACTGCTGAGCTATCTCTCCAGTCCCCTCAATAGTATAATTTAATACCTTCAGGGTTGATCTTTTTGCTCAGGATTGCTTTTGCTTGGGTCTTTTGTGCTTTTATATGAATTTGAGAACTTTTTTCCTTCTATTTCTGTGAAGAATATTAAAATTTTTATGGGGATTTCTTTGAATTTGTAGCTAGTTTTTAATAATATGGTCATTTTCATGACATTAATCCTGCCAATCCATGAACATGGGAGTTCTTTCTGTCCTCTAGTGTCTTCTTCAGTGTTCGGCAGTTTTCGTGGTAGAGCATTTTTACCTCCTCATACAGGTTTATTCTTAGGTGTTTTTTATTCATACTTTTATATTATTGTCAATTGAATTGTTTTCTTAATATCTTTCTCGGTATGTTCATTCTAAGTACATAAAAACCTACTGATTTTAATTTTGGTCTTTTTGTCTCTTTGCTGCTTTTTGAGGAAATGCTTTTGGTTTCTGTTTTTGTCATTTTGTATGTCATATATAGCGATTATTATGTTGAGCCATTATTGTTTTATTCCTAGTTCTTCAAGGCTGTTATCATGCAGAGATGTTCAATTTTGTTAAGAACTTTTTCTGCATCTGTTGAAGAGAAACATGTGATTTTTGTCCGTAAGTCTATTTATGTGCCACATTACATTTATTGATTAACAAATGTGAAACAGTTTTTGTATTTTTGGAATGAAACAATTATGGTCATGAAGCGTGATCTTTTTAACGTGTTGCTGAATTTGATTTACAACTTTTCTTTTTTCTTCCTCCTTCCTTTCCTTTCTTTTTCTTCCTTCCTTCCTTCCTTCCTTCCTTCCTTCCTTCCTTCCTTCCCTCCCTCCCTCCCTCCCTCCCTCCCTCCCTCCCTCCCTCCCTCCCTCCTCCTTTCTTTCATTTTTTTCCGAGACAGGATCTCATACAACCCAGACTGGCCTCAAACTTTCTATGTAGCTGAGAATGACCTTGAACTTCTGAACTCTTGCCTCCCATCTTCTAATTGCTGGGACTACACGTCTGGGCCACCATGCTTACTTAATTTACAACTGCTTTATAGAGAATTCTTTCATTCATGTTCATCAGGGGACTTGGTCTACAGCTTTCTTTTCTTGTTGTGTTCTTATCCAGTTTTGATATCAGGTTTATGTTGACTTCATAGAATGAGTTTGGAAGTGTTCCTTCCCTTTCTATTTCATAGAATAGTTTGAGACACATTGGTGCCAGATCTTTCATTTTTCTTTCTTTCTTTCTTTTTTTGAGACAGAGTTTCACTATGTAACTCACTATATAGACCACACTAGCCTTGAACTTAAAGAGCTCTACTTGTATCTGCCTTTTGAGTGCTGGAACTAAAGGAATGTGCCACGCCTGACTTGGTGCTAGTTCTTAATTAAATGTTTGATAGAATGCAGCAATGGATCCTTTTGGCCCTGGGCTTTTCTATACTATTAGACTTTTTATTACTGCTTCAAACTCATTGGTTATTATTAATATACTTGGGTTTCTAAATAGTTCTCAGTCCAACTTTGGTAGGTCATATATGTCTTGAATTTTATCCATTTCTTTTAGATTTCAGTTTATCTGAATATGTTTTTAAAGTATTTTTAATGTACTCTGGAGTTCAGTGTTTCCTATCATATACTCCTCTCTTTGGCTCTAAATTTTTTAGTCTGAGTCTTCTCTTTCTTTTCATTAATTTGGTTAGGAGTTATCAATCTTATTTTTCTTTCAAGGAACCAACTCTTTGCTTCATTGATCCTTTGAATTGTTCCTTTTTATCTCCATGTCATTGATTTGTGTCTTGATCTTGATTATTTCTATCTACTAATTTTGAATTTGACTTGTTTTTGTTTTGGTTAGACCTTAAGGTATGTCATTGGGCTATTTTTATTTGAGATGCTTTTCTAATTTTTTTACTGTAGGCACTCATAACTATAAACTTTCTCTTTAGATCTGCTTTCAATGTATCCTAAATGTTCTGATCAATTGTGTTTTCATTTTGATTTATGAATTTTTAAAAAATCACTCTGAATTCTTCAATGATTCACTGACTGTTTCAGTGACCCAGTAATCCTTCAGAAATACTTTGTTCTGGCTAAGGATGTCGATCAGTGGTACAGAATTTGCATGACATGAGTAAAGCCATGGCTTTGATCCCTAGCACCACACACAAAAAATGTAGTATTCCATTTCCCTGTATTTGTATAATAGTTTTTTTTAATGTGTGTTCAGGGACTCGGAGGCAAGAAGAGGGTGTGCCCCTGGAGCTAGAGTTACAGGTGGTTTGCTAGGAACTGAATCTAGGTCCTCCGGAAGAACAGAAAGCACTCCTATCCATTAAAGGCATTTCTTTAGCCCCTTCTTGTTTTTGATTTTTGGTTTTTGTCTTGTTTTGCTTTGGTTTTGGATTTTGTTTGTTTGTTGCCTTTTTTTCTGAGATAGGGTCTCCTTGTAGTCCTAGCTGGCCTGGAACTGGCAATGTAGGCCAGGTGGGCCACAAACTCAGCCTCCAAGTGCTGTACCACCACACACAGATGATTTCTACTTTTGTTCCACTATGATCATATAAAGGAATTTATTTGAGAATTTTTTTGTTATTTGCTAAAACCTGTATTATGGCCTAAAATGTTATCTATTTTAGAGAAAGTTCTATGGGCTACTCAAAAGAATTTATATTCTAAAACTATTGGATCAATACTCTATAGACACCTCTAGTTCCATTTGGTCTATGATGTACTTTAACTGTGAAGCTTCATTGTTGATATTTTTATCTAGATAATGTATCTATTGATAAGAATGAAGTATTAAAGTAAACATTTTTGTATCTAGGTCTATCTGTCTGTTTTTACCAAGTAACGTCTGTTTTATAAAATTTTACGCACTATTTGGGGCATATATATTTGTGATTATTATATACATGGATTGTTGCCTTTATTAATATGTAGTGAACTTCTTTATTTTTCTGGATTAATTTTGGCTTGAAGTGTGCCAGCTATGCATTGTTTCTTCTGCTTGCTTTCTAATTCTTTTTGCTTGCAATGTATTCCATCCTTTCAATCTGTGCATCTCTTTGTCGGAGATGCCGTTTCTTGCATCAGATATGATTACAGCTGCCTCTCATTGGTTTCTGATTCCTTTTGCTTGGAAAGTCCTTTTCACATTCTCTCAATCTGTGTATGTCTTTGCTGATGCGGTGAGTTTCTTGCGTACAGCAAATAGTTGTTTGTTTAAATGCATTAGGCCAATCTTCATTTTTAACTGGAGAGTTACAGTTAGAGCTATTTTTGAAAGGCATGTGCTAATTTATCCCTTATTCATCTTAGATATTTGCTGGCTTACTATTTTAATAATGTTTGAAGGTTTCCAACCTCTCAATCATGTATTCTCCTAGAGAGAGTTATTCTTTCCCAAGTTCTTGGGATTGTGTTTCTCTGTCTTTTCTATTAATGGAATTCCTCTAAATGTCTTCTGCAATTCTGGTTTAGTGGTCATGGATTGTTTTAGTTTATACTTATCATGAATGATCTTCATTTCTCCTTCAATTTTAAAGAATAACTTTGCTAGATATAGTAATCTTGCTTGGCAGTTATTTTCTTTCTGGGCTGAAATATATCAGGCCATACTTTCTTGGCGGTTAGAACTTCTGTTGCAGAATTTGCTTTTATCCTGGTAGGAATTGTCTTTGCAACTAACCTGGAGCTTCTCTCAGCTTTTAGTATTCTCCCTTTGTTCTACAGTGCTGATATTTTCAGTGTAACGGAATGTGGAGAGGTTCCTTTCTGGTCACATCTGTTTGAGGTAGATCTCCTATGTTTGGATACTTATTTCTTTCCTAGCTTTGGGGGATTTTCTGCTATAGTATCATTTAGTAAGTTTTCTGTAGCTTTAATCTGTATCTTGGCTCCTTGTACACCACAGATCCCTAGGTTTTTATCTCTTAATCTTATTGGTGATGAAGATGGTAGTTATAATTTCTAATTTTTCTTAATTTCTAGTTAAATGTAGTAATTATTCATCATTCTTTTCAATCCCTGATATTTTTTTCTCCCACGTCTCATCTATGTGTGATGCTCTCCACCAAGTTTTGAAATTTTTTGTGAGATAAGTTCTCACTATATAATTCTGGATGGCCTGGAACTCCTTATGCAGATCAGGTTAGCTTTAAACTCAGAGATATGCCTGTCTCTGCCTTTCGAGTGCTGTAATAAAGGAATACCTAGATTAATTTTTCTTTGAGACAGGATCTCCCTATACCCCTGGCTGGCATGGAATGCATTATGTACACCAGCCTGACCTCAGACTCACAGAGATACATCTACCTCTGCCTCTTGAGGGCTGGGATTAAAAGTGTGCACCATAATACCAGGCATTTTCTTTTATTTCCTTTTAAATTATGTGTATGTTTGTATCTATGTGTGGGTCTATACATATATGAGTACAGGTGCCCACAGAGTCTGGGAGAGGGAGTCAGATCCCCTGGAACTGGAATTACAGGTGGTTGTGAGCCACCTGACCTAGGTGCTGGAAACTGAACTCAGGTCCTTTGGAAGAGAAACAAGCATTATAAGGACTGAGCCATCTCTCTAGAATTCTGTTTTAAAATTTTGATTTCTCAAGCTTGCCATTTCTAAGATTTGTGTTTTGTTAAAGTCTCTTGTCACTGAAGTTTTCATCCAGTGACTGAATTTTCATCTAAGTCTTGAACTGACTTTTTAAAAAAATTCATTTGTATATTTGTATCTTCTTTGGAGCAATTCACAGTCTTCTCTTCCTTCTCCCATCCTCCTCTTCCTCTTCCTCTTCCCCCTCCTCTTCCTCCTCCTTTTCCTCTTACTCCTCTTTCTCTTCCTCACTGTCCTCTTCTTGTGTTGGGGATTCAGTCCAGAGTCTTGCACATGTCAGGCAGGGACTCTACTATTGAGCTATATCTACAATCCAACCACTGATGATTAGAAGAAGTAGACTTTTGAATTCTTCATCCTGTATTTTATCCACCTCAATATCTTCAAGCTACTGAAGAGTTATGACCTTTTGGAGGAATCATGTTCTGTTGCTTTTTCATGTTGCTTTCCATGTTGCAGTATGTGCATATGTTGGAAGGTATATCTTTTCTGATTTTATATGGATGTCTACTTAGTGAACAGACTTTTCTTCAAGGTTCAAGGCCCGCTCTCATTCGGAGAGGAAAAAAGAAGTCACTACAACAGCAACAGCACTGTATTAGTTATTTTTCTGTTACCATGACCAAGACAATTTGTAGAAGCAACATGAATTTGGTTTATAGTTAAGGGGAGAATCTGTAATGATGGGGACACATGGTGGCAGGAGGCAGCTGGAGCAGGAAACTGAGCGCTTACATCTTCAAGCACACACAGGAAGCAAAGAGAGGGCAAACTGGAAGTGGGAGGAGGCTATGAATCCTCAAGGTCAGGCCCTACTGACTGACATGCTTCCTCCAGCAAATGCATTCTCCGAAACCTCTACAAGCAGCACCACCAATTGGGGCCAAGTGTTCAAATACAGGAGTCTGTAGGAGCCATTTCTAATTCAAACCAGCATAAACCCCCAAACAAACCATATATAGAATAAAAACTTACCTAAGAAGCTAATGTGCTATCACTGTCCATAGAAAAAGAAGGAGTGGGAGCTGGGACGTAGCTCAGCCAGTAGAGTGCTAGCCTGGCATGCTCAACACCCTGTGTTAAATTCCCAGCACGGGTGGAGTGGCATAGGCCTGTAATCCCAGTAACTGGGATTTGGAAGGAGGAGAATTGGAAATTCAAGACCAACCTTGGCTACGTAGTAAGTTCAAGATCAACCTGGGACACATGAGTCCATGTCTCAAGAAAAAAAGAAAGAGAAACACATAAAAATGTACAATAAACTTTGAAAACATTAATAAAGGTAAAAGTAACAACAATAAAATAATTAAATGTAGGAGGGGATGTGCCCGGGGACAGGGAAGCAGGGACAAATTTACAGAAAAGCAAACAGGATGAAAGTGTGAGGAACAAGAGGGGAGAACAAGATACAACATCTGACTAAAAATAAAGACAAATGCATAAAAGCAAGAAGAAGAACCAAAATAAAAGCACAAACAATTTTAAAAACAAAATAAAAAGGATACCATAAGTAATAGCAAAAACACAAAAAATAAATAAAAGAAGGGGTTGGAAAATGACTCAGTGATTAAGAGCACTTCCTGCTCTTCCCGAGGCCTCTAGAGTTTGGTCCTGGCACCCGTGCCAGGTGGGTTACAACCTCCTGTAACTGCAGCTCCAGGAGATTCAATGCTTTATTTTGGCCTCTATAGGCACTCACACATGTAGCAAACATTCACACACACAACATGCACACACACAACATGCACACACACACACACGCATGCACGCACGCACGCATGCATGCACGTACTCACATAAACTTTTTTTTTTAAATGAAAAAGAAGACAGAAAATTAGAAAAGCTTATTTTGGGACATCCCCCCTTGGGTGGCTTACTGTTGGGCAAGGTTCTCTCATTTCTCCCTTTCTAGTCTAGAACTCAGTGCTTCCTTCACTCTCAAATGCTTTCAGGGAACACCCCTTGGTTTGGGTGCACCTGGATGCATAGACTGGGGAGAGGTGGAACGGTGGGGCTGTAGCTGAAGTGTATAGTCACTTACTATATGTTCCTTTTGTATCAGATCATGTTGTTTTATGCAGGCAGAGCACTGGTCCAGTAAAGGGCATGTTGTTAGGGATAAGGAGTCTTTCACTTAGAAATATCTCTTCCTGAGTACCAGGAGATGTTGCTGTCTCCAATTAGCTTTGTAGCCTGGGAGTTGGCGGAAATTTCCACTTACTCTAGAGATACAATAGATTTCTTTTCCAGTGGTAGCCTGGCTCACTTGAAGAGTTACTGTCAAATCAAAGCCTATACTGGATTTAAAGTTTATATGTGAACTGTGGGGTTCTCCTGCATCTAGGAATGCCAATAGGTTGTCACAGGTAAGCATGAGCTCTTCTAGGCTTACCTTACAGTTGGGGCTTCATGTTCCCTGGTTCCTAGGGTGCTATGGTTGGAGATGTGGACTGTTTGATACCCTTCTCTGTGTTATGGTTTGAATGTGAATTGACTCCCAGAGGCTCATGTGTTTGAACACTTGATCCCTAGGTGGTGTTGCTGTTTTGGGAGGATGCTGAACTTTTAAATGAGGGTTAACTGAAGAAGTGGGTCAATGGGGACAGGATATGATGTATATAGCCAGGCCCTGCTTCTTGCCCCATCTCTGCTTCCTGATCTGCCTGGATGCGAGCAAGCTTCTGCTATCATCCCTTAACCACCGTGATGGACTGTATTCCCTTTTACTATGAGCTGAAATAGATCCTTTCCTCCTTAAGTTGCTTTTTTTCAGGTGTCACAGTAACAAGAAAAGTGATTAAAACAGAGAACTGGTACCAAGAGTGGGAGAATTTCTGTGATAAACCTATGTGGTTCCCAGTCCTTTGGAATTGCTTTGCTGGAGGAATGTGGAAGAGCTTGGAAATAGGGGCTAAAGAGGCCCTAGGCTGCGCTGAGCAGAACTTAACAAGCCATTCTGGTGAGAGTGTGGAAGACCAGAATTCCAACAGAAATGCAAACAGTGGAGGTTTCAGAGGAGAATGGGGACTCTTTTGGGAACTGAACTAGAGAACATTTGTGTTCCATTCTGGAAATAACCTGGCTGTGTTCTGCTCTTATCTTGAAAATTACAGTGAAGCTGAATGTAAAAGTAATGGACTGTTATTTGGTAGAGGAAATTTCAAGATAGCACAGCATGCAGGATGTAGCACAGTTACTGCTCACCTCTGTTAGCCAGGTTTACAATGGGTGAGAACAGCAAGTAGAACAGGAATGTGCATTTCTGAGAGGAAAGAAGGACTAAACTTAAAGTTGTAGACAAAGCAGGTGCACATGACACACCCATAATTGCTAATGAGATTGGCCCATTAAAGAGAAACCACATACTTGACACTGGGATGACAGGAAGGAACCTTAAGGGAAAGTGGACTGAGCATTGAGCTGCTATCTAGCCTGGCCCTGCTTCATGCCCTGTCTCTGCTTCCTGATCTGATGACATGTGAACAGGCTCCTACCATCATGCCTTCCACGCCATGACAGACTGCATTCTTTACATATGTGAGTCAAATTAATCCTTCTTCTCTTAAGTTGCTTCTTTGAGGTATTTCATCACAGCAATGAGAAATTTACCTAATAAACTCTAAATGCCCTGTTTTTTCATTATTTTAACCTATGTTACTGCCCCTTTCTAAATTCCTGATACCTTTCCCCCTCTTCAGAATGTAGTTCCCCTTTCTATATCCTGACTATTCTCATTTTCAGAAACACAGAGGAATATTCTAATCTACCACTGTATCAATATTCTTGCTATTTTTTTTACTTTTTTATTATTTTTATTTTATGTGTATAAATATATTGCCAGCATGTATGCAAGGGCACCTGGGTCATGCAATGCCTGCAGGGGTCAGAAGAGAGCATCAGATTTCCCTGAAACTGGAGTCACAGATGTTTGTTAGTCGCCATGTGGCATAATGTCATTGATGTAACAGACCAGTATGGCATCTTGTGGAAGAAAAGGCAATGAAATCCTTATGAACTAAGTTACAACACAGGGCTGGAGGTAAGACTGCTATTTTGCTAGCTGAAAGTAAACTAGCAGCTTTTGGTGGCTTTTATGGACAAGCAGGGAGAAAAAGTATTTGCTGTATTAATAGCTACATATCAGGTCCTAAGAGATGTGTTAATCTGCTCAGCAAGGAAACTACTTTGTGTATAGCAACCACAACTGCAGCCACTACTTAAGTTTACAATAATCAGTGGTCATTCTCCAAGATCCATCTGCCTTCTATATAGGTCAAATAGAAATATCAAATGGGGATGTGGTTGGAATCACCATCTTTCAAGTCCTTGATGGTGGTATTAATTTTTGTAATCTATCCAGGAATGTAATATTGTTTTGGTTTAGTATCTTCCAGGACAGAAACAGCTTTAATGGCTTCCATTTGGCCTTTTCAACCATAATAGCCAGTATTCCACAGGCTAGGGCATCAATGTGGAGGCTTCTGACAACTCCAAAGTATATTATAATTATTTATTCTATCATAATTATTTATTCTGAGTCTGGATAAATAATCAGAGGATAAATTCAGAGAACATTGGACCTAGTATGAGTTATACCTTGGCTAAAACTCCCTTTGATTACGTGATTTCGAGGAGCCCTTACTTTGGAGTGTCATAAGGCTATTTGGAATGTCGGAGTCAATGGAATTCTGAACTGAGCCTTTAAGGTCTGATTATTTCCTTTCCCTAATGTGTAATTACCCTGGTAAAAGGCTGTAGGGACTTTTGGAGAAGAATGGGAGAAAGATTAATAGGAGAACCTTTCAGTAGTATAGAAAGGTCCTTCTCAAAGCAAATCTGGCTTCCCCTCCAGGCAAGGAATTCTGTATCTATAAACTAGCTTAAGTCTGGAAATTTGAAGAGCCATTATTTCCTGTTATTGTGATTCAAGGCGCTGTTTGTAGAGATCAAGCTGTGCCTTGCTCTAAGTCACTTAGTATTATGTGGAACAGTGGCTTGCAGAAGGTGGCCTGCCCCATATGACTCCATTTTGCAAAGTTGCATGCGGATCCATTTTGAATGCAAATCCAGAGTCAGGATGATTTTGAATCTCATTTATGCACGTAGACAACAACATTTATCCAGCACTAACCATGAGGCACAGACTGATAAATAACTTATTCCCATAAGTAAATATTTACCACATATATTCTTATCAGAGTAGATTGGCAGCATATGGGTACATGAGCATATTAAAACCCTATCAAAGGTACCAGGCCTAAGAACTTGAACACACCATACCAACGAAGACTTTAACATTCTTACCTGGATCCCATAAAAAGCACATTTAATACTGTGATGGCAAGTGTCCCACTGACCTGTCAGCTGACCTTCTGGGGGACTGAAAGAACTTCTGGCCATCCCTGGGGCATCAGCTCAGCATAGTTCCCACTGTTTGGCTCAATCCATGAAATTTCCATCCCTTCATTTGCCCTTCTGTTCATTCATCCATCCAACCATTGGGTTGGCTCTGTATATCTTCAGCAGCTCTCCACCTGGGTTCCTAAATATCCAATCTAACCACCTTCAGTGATTCTCTTTGTGTGAAGTATAATGTGATGAGACTCTTAGTAATTAATATTGGTATAAAAGGACCTGTAATTGTCAATGGCTATCTATCAAGAGAAATCACGACTACTTGATAAACTACAGACAACAAAACCAACATAGCTTGTGAATTTATTGTTATTCCTAAATTCTGACATTGTAGAAGGACAAAACTTCCGTTTATGTTTTCACATGGCGTACTTATGGCTCCTTTTGTTCATTTGCTCAGGAATTTTTCTCCTATACAGATAAAGTAAGAATTTAGTAGGCTTTCTATCTATTTCGCCGTATGTCTGCATGAGTCAGACTATTATGACCATTGCTTTGCCTATGCCATCTATCTCTGTAAGTGTGGTCATCTTGCCTTTGGTAACTTGAGTGCTCCCACTTAGCCCTCACTACTCTGGGATCTAGTCAGATCCTCTGTATTTATGTTACCTATGGAGCAATGGCAGCTCCCAGTAAGGTCTGACATATAGAGACAAGCAATGACAGCTCTTTAAGGATTTTAGTGATCTCTCATATCTGTTTCTTCTACTATTTGTGAAGGACACATCTTCTGGACCTTCCCATTGTGGAAGAATGTGGTTTATTTATTTATTTTTTTATTTTATGTGTATTGCCTGCATATGTGTAAGTGTACCCATGTTGTGCAATACCCATGGAGGACAGAAAAAGGTGTGGGATTCCCTGGAACTGGAGTTACAGATGGTTGTTAGCCGCCATGTGGGTGCTGGGAATTGAACCTGGGTCCTTTGCAAGAGCAGCCAATGCTCTTAACTACTGAGCCATCTTTCTAGCCCCAGAAAAATGTGTTTTACAGAACAAATTCACTCTGATATTCCAATTTCCCTGAGCTTCTTAATCTTCATCAAACTTAAACCAAGGGATAACAGGCAGTTCCAGTTCATTAACATATCTTTTGACCTATACTTTAGCCAACCTTTAAAAAACTGTTAGAGGTAGGTGGGGCTACAGATGCCTTTAAGAGAGGGAACAAAGCCTAGAGTCTCTGCTTAATGAACCTGTAATCATTAAATTCAGTCTGATCCATTTTATGTTTTTCTCATGATTATCCTATACCCTTATAATCTATTCCCATACATAGTTCCCAGACCTCTGCTTATAATCAATTAGAAAACCCAGTAAGTTCTTTACCTCCCCATGAGTTACAGTGTGTACTTTCATAGGTCCCTGTTCTAAGCTTATTCTTTTCCTGATTACCTTTCCCTTTTAAATTATGACCCTAAGCAGGGCATCCTCAGCAATGTACTCCTATCTGAGCATGCTCAGGAAAGTGCTCACCCCTTAAGTACGTTTCTGTATGAAAATAAAATCCCCATGCTTACTTTGTTTGGGGAGGATAATGCTTTAGAAATTACTCCCATGCTTTCTTTACCTGCTACAGGCGATAAATCTTTCTCCACTCCCATATGTCTTGGCTGTGTTGGTTTTGCCTTTACACTCACCAAGATGCAAACCATCAGTTTGTTGCAAAATCATCCTAACTTATTAAAGGAAATTACAGGTTTCCATCTTTCTACCGCACTCTTAACACCCAAGGCAGATTAGCAGAATTAACATCTCCCGAGGTGATGGTGAATCTCATCAATTCCTAGTAGTCACAGTTTCTTCCTACATTAAACACTGCCACCATGCCCAACTATTCCCCCAGTGAACAAGCCACAGAGGTAGTAGGTATTGCAAGTGGCCCACAGAGCTTCTCTATCTTGTAGGTTGTGGTGTAAAGCTTGGGGCCTTATCTGGAAAACATATCTCTGTGCCCTCTGATCCTGACCTGTGATAGTCCTTGAATGAATTGAGATGAAACAGAGCATAGTGTAGAAGACAAGCAGAGTTTATTATAGAATAATATGAGGTACTTTTAAAGGTGAGATGCAAGTACAAGGCAACAGCTGATGCTGAGTCAATCCTGTCTCTCTTTTAACTTCATGGTTCTTCATGCAGCCCAGATGCTACTGCTGAGTGGAGTGGTCAATTCACCTTAGAAAGCCTGTGGTCCTCTTTCACATTCTGCTTATCACTCCCACACCTAGCATCGTTCACTGCTGCCTCCATTAAAGAAAGGAACCTCTTTGACTACCACCTCAGTTAGGGAACTTTCTATGTCTTAGCTAGAGTTATAAAGACTGATTGAGAATGCTGCTGTAAGGTTGGTTACTTATTGATGAATCATATCTGACTGAAATTGTAAGTCACTAGGAAGGATATACTATGCTTCATTTAAAGCCTGCTAGGATGCATCTCTGCAGGAGGTAAAAATTACCTACAAGGCAAAACTTACCAGAGCTGCTGTACTAGTCAGGGTAGAGAACAGGTAAATAAATTCAGGTCACAAGTGGGTACTCCATGATATCAGGTAATTTCAGGCACCCAACTCCTAAAAATCCTTGAAATCTCCAAAGTGCTAAGCATTTCTTTGTTGTGCTAATGAGGTGACTCAGCTGGCAGTCTTCAGGTAACTTTGGGATGGGAACTGGTCTCTATAAGGGAGTTGGGACTTTCAGGCCTATTCCCCAGCCTCCAGAGAGTGAGGTCTGAAGGTTGAGATGATCACTAGTAGCTACTGATCTCATCTATCACACCTGCATAATGATGCCTCCATAAAAGGAGGCAATATTAAGGACTGGGTTGAGGGAGCTCTTTGTGTCTGAACACGTGGAGGTTCCTGGAAGATCACGTCCTTCCGGAAGGCACAGGGCTCTGCCCTTTCCATATTGTTTGCTCTGGGCATCTCTTCCATCTGGTGTTCACCAGCATCCTCTGTAACATTCTTTAAACAAACCAGTAACAGAGTCACTAATTCCAAATCAATCCAACTCAAGGAGGGGGATGTGGGTGCACTGATGGGAAGCTGGACCCTCTGAAGTGGAAGTGGAATGACTGACAAGGTATTTTAAGTAGAGCAGAGTCTAGGGAACTGCACCTCCAGCCTGTGAGACTGGATGGTCTCCATCCAGGTAGACAATGTTAGAATTGAACTGGATTAGAGGACACCAGGTGGTCTCCATTGAAGAACTGTTTGGTTGTTGGTTGGGAGAAGTTCTCTCACTTTCTTGGTGACAAGAGGTCAAAGACATCTGTATAGATTAGTCAATGAGAAAATGGGAAAAAAAACCACTTTGGTTTTCTGCCCTCCTATACTGTCAGATCATAATTTTGGGATACTCTGAAAGCAAAGCTTCTCACTTCTTGTTCCCCATCCTTAGTGGACAAGCTGGGAGGTTTTAGCTGTACTTGCTGTCACAAAGGTTGGGACTGTGCAATGAGACACCACGCAAGTTGAAAGAGATGCCCTCTAGAAGGTCATATGCCAACTAGTTTTACAAAGATTATAATCTCAACTAAGCTCCTGAAGTATAAATCTCTCAGTGGATGTCCAGAGGTCAGTACAGACATCTCCTGGCTTTGAGTGGGAAGATGGGAAGAGTCTGCCTGTTTCCCACCTGGTCAATCTATGGCACTTCTAGAAGGACACTGGGTGGTACCAGGGAGTGTCAAATACTCATGTAAATCAAAAATGAAAGTATTTGTCACAGAGAAGAAAAATTGGTTATATATTGTCAGTATTGGTGGGAAAGCTTTAGAAACACAGCTGAGATTATCTTCAGTTCCACGACATAATCATAGGAAAGTCTATAAAGGTAGAACATGGGAGGTTCTACCCCAAGAGGGCTTTCAATACCTCCAGGTGGACTTTATTTAGCTTGCTTCCTCCACGGAGTTGAAAATGTTTTACTAAATGTCTATTTTCAGGATGGGTTGAAGCATTTTCTTTCTCCCAAGTCATAGCCCTTAAACTTGTAAAAAGCTGTTTGATATTTTGTTTACTACTTGGAGCATCCTAACTGTCATATCAAGTGATCATGGTATGCAAGTTATAAGACCATTACAAGAGAACTTTGTGTTACCTCTTATCAAAAGCCACAGGGCATTGACCACCTGCCAATTCTCAAGAGCTTGAAAGAACCAATGATATCCCTAAGTTAAAGGTAGGAAAATTATATGCAAAGTTCTCTCCAAAGATATACCAATTCTTTATGAACCAGGGCTGTAAAATGTGTCTCCCCAGAATTGATATGAAAACCTAAGCCCCAACATGCTGGTAGTAAGAGTGAGGCCAGGCATTTTAGTAAGCAAGCAAAAATCGTTATGACTGTTAGGTTTTTTTTAGATCAAATCTATTACCTTCTTCCCCTCTAGACACTACAAAGAACAACACAATTAAAAGGTGAGTTCCCTCCTAATTTTTACCCAAGGATCTCTTGAGGCTGTTTTCTTTCTATAGGCAGAAAAGTTTCCACTCTCTTTTACTGGGGTACAACCAGAGTACACTGACTGCAGCTGCACCTCTTCATCTTAGAAGGGGACTCTGGCCTTTCTCCTGCTGCCCGATGGCTTCTTCTATTCCTCTCTTCTTTTTTGACGAGGGGCCAAAAGGAGCATAGCATAATCTAACCAATCATATCTGCTTTTTCATACACAACAAAAATGGCTGAGTGGGAAGTGTAGCTGGAGGCTAGTCAGGAGCCTGTCAGTGTACACACAGGCTCAGTTTACCACACAGCAGTGATGGGACTGCACGTGAGGGAACAGATTGAGGAGCTTTTAGGATATGAACTGGAGAACTGATGATAGGAAAGGCGAAGGAAAGAGAAGTGTACTGCTTTTGGTAAAAGGTTCTGGGGAGGACTGGAATTATGGACTCCCTTGGAATATCTTGAATTTAAAGTGCACGAGGGACAGTTAAGTCTAGTTGCCCAGATGGCAGTCAGAAATGGGATGAGAACCTAGAAGGATGAGTTGTTTGCTTGTTTTTGAGACAAGGTTAGTCTTGAACTTGTAATCCTCCTATCTGAGTCTCCTGAGTGTAGGGATTACAAGTCTGCCCCACGAACACTTGGTAAGATAATGATTTGAAATAATGAGGTTTGTAGTTAACAAGGAGAGAATATGCCAAATAAAAATAAACGGCATGGGTTTCCTATATATAGTACTATGACTAGCACAGGACATGAGCAGTGAACATATATTGAATGATGAAGAAAAGCAAGTTGAATCTGTGAACATTGGCATTCACTACTGAGGAAAGTGTGGAAACACAGGGGTTGGATAAGATGGAAGAGCAAGCTTGGGGAGTGGTCAGGGCTTTAGGAAGGGGAGTCTCTTTAGTCGTTACAACGGAAAGACAGGTCTAGAAAGATGTGTCTGACTTGGATTCAAAACTGGAAAGTCACTGATGACCAAAAAGTTTCTGCAGAGTGATGGTGCTGAGAAGGCAAAACATGAAGTTGAGGAGTCATGAGAGGGCCACAGATGGTTGTTTAAAGAACGGAGGCGAGATAGTTGAGAGGACCTGTCTACATGACTGGAAGGCTGTAGCTAACTTTTCATCTCACCCACAGTTCCTCAAGGAAGATTTACATCGAATTCATGACTATTTACTGTTGTAATTTTACAAGCAAATGAAACTATAATTTATGAACAAATAGACTTGTTTTCTTGTAGGAAATAAAAGCAAACAGTGGTTCAATTTCATCACCTCAACACATTTAAAGACTGAACTGGATAGTTATTGAATGCCTACAGTTTCTAGTCATTGGGCCAAACTGAACAGAAGGCAGCAGTAGAAAAAAGTTCAACTGAGAGAGATGCACGAGGAGGTTTTAGACAGAGGAACACAAACATGGAGCAAGCCATCAACTCAAGTAGAACCTGGACATGTGGCGATGGCTGTTGATGGGAGCCCAAGTCTTGGTTTGGTTTTTCTGGAAAGAGACATGGTCTTCTGTGGACAGAGAGAGTGGGTCAGGACATCTGCCAGCCTGGGAAATCTCTGGAATTCTTAAGGAGTGGGGCTAGGACAAAGGCCTATTAAAAGGACTGCAAAGCAGCTTGGAAGGTGTTTTTGTTCACTCTTTCCAAAGCTCCCTGCTTAGCCTACCAGTACATCTACAGTGGAGGGTCTTGGTCTCTTAATGGATGGGGACTCAGAAACACTTTGAAAGCTCCTACTCCATGTACAACCTAATTTGAGAAATATTCTATGATGCATATACATGCAATTAACCCTCTTCTTACACAATATGTTGTACATGTAACTTGAAGATGAAAATTCTCAAATGGTGTGACATAAATTTTCTCAAAAGAAATGATGGGTCTGGAGAGCCTATCCCTTTGGTTCACCAAAATATGTCAATCATAGGTACATTGGTCCAAGTTCCTGGAGTTGAAGTCCTATCCTCCAATGGCAAGACAGTATCCTCAGAGCTGGCTTCCTATTGGCTTGTAGGAATGGGCGGGGCCACCCACTAGGGCTACCACTAGCTCCACCCCCATTCCATGCAAACCAAGTCAGAGGTCTGGTGAGCCCATGTGATTGGTCACGTGGTTGATGACGCACTCTCCCCACCCCTTCATGACGTCATCACCAACTCAACCTCTCACGAGAGCTTGCACAGAGGTGGTGAGAGGCTGGCAGGCCATCCACTGGGTCCGGAGGGTGCAAGGGAGGGGGCTGCGGCAGGCTCCACCCCCTCCAGAGCCTCGAGGTCCGCGTGGCCCAGGGGCCTGGAGGGGCCCGTGGGAAGCGCCCAGGGGTCCCCAGACACACTCTGCGCCTATTGGCTGGCTGCGCCGGCATGCAAATAAGGCAACGTCACTTCCTGAGGCAGCTGAGCGCCATCTTCTCTTTCTGGAGCGCGGGAGGAGGGACGGGCGTGGGGTGGTGCGGGCGGGGGTCCCGCCGCGTAGGCGGAGGACGCGGCAGTGTTGCGACGGCGGCGGGACGCGGCGCTCCTCGCGCCCCGCGGTAGGTACGACCAGCCTGGCCCGCGCCGCCCCAGCCCGCCCCCCGCGGCCCCTCCGCCGTCTATTCCCTGGCCCGCCCCGACGTCCCCACCCCGGCCGCCGCGCCGTCCCCACCGTGGCCCGCTGTGCCGTCGCTACCGCGGTGCCTCCGGAGTCCGGGACGTTCCAGTGCACGGCTCGGGCCCCGACGCGCCCGCCCGCCTGTCACGTGGCAGCGGGGCCGCCCCGGGGGAGGGGGAGGGGCGGGGTCTGGGACGGGGAGGACGCGGGAGAGGACATGGCAGAGCTGGGGGGCCAGCCGAATTGGGGCATCGGGGAGGGCGGATGGGGAGGGATGGGTTGAGGGGGCGGGGCAGGGACGGGTCGCCGGGCTGCCTGGCGTGGTGTGGGAGAGGGGCCCGGAGGCTACCCCAGGCGCGGTGTGTCGTCCTGGCGCCGGGCAGGGCGCCCCTCTGCGGCGACCCGGGGATCAGGCCGAAGCGCTGAGGATCTGCCCGCCGGCGAGAATGGTTCTCTCGAAGGTGCAATGGATGACAGGATGCAGGCCCTTGAGGGGATGCGGGCACGGTTGTGGCGGCACCTGAAGCGCTGTATTCCCCGAAGGAGGGGCCTGCTTAAGGAACTAGCAAAGGGCAAAATCCCTCTCTCCACCCATGATATTGATGTATCCCTGACTGATAAACAGATGGCCGAATTTGAAATTTTGCTTTGCCTTCGCCCTGCAGAGTGACTTGAAATAGGTTTTATTCGCGAACTTTCTTCAAACGTTTGACCTAAGAACATAAAAGAAAGGAAAGTGCTAGTTCAAGTGCTGTGTAGTTGTAATGTAATACACGGTAAAGTATCCTTGATTTTGAATAAAGACTTGCTTGAGTGCAGTTAAAACTCAGACTAGAGTGAGTGATTACTCCTCTATAGGTAACCTTCGGGGTAGATTGGTACTGATGGAACGTTGCTGAAGAATGTTGAAGGCGCACATCCATTCTATTGAAGTCTTGGACCAGTCTGGTCGCATGTGGAACTTAGGTCAAGAGTAGTTATGAAAAGCGCAGTGTTCAGCTTTGGTTGGAAGACGTGCGTGTGCTGCCAGGCCGGGAGGGCTGGCCACGTGACCAGTGTTTTGCGTAGATAGACCTTGCTTTAAGGCTATGGTCCTTAAGTCCGGGTACGTAGGTGCTTAGAAAGTATGGGCTGGAAATGAGGTCATTTTACGCTATTTTAGGAATTTAGTTGAGAAGTGGGAGGAAGGGGAGGACTGGATCTTTGATTTTGGGGGATGAAGACAGTTACGGCAAAATTTTTAGCTTGAGATTTTGAGGACATTTTACTTTGAAATCAAGTTTGCACTATACCGTTGATGAGTTTCTAGTTGCCCACGCCCTCGAGGTAAAGTCTAGCTGCTCCTAAATCCTTACCCTGTCGTTGACCCTGCTAGTTTTGATGATGAAGGTCATGTGGCTAGAGGGGGTTTTCTTGTGATTTGAGCCCAGATTTTTTGAATCTTTATGAAGTTGCACAGAGAAGGTCCTGTGTCTTAGTAGTTGAGACATTTCACTTAGTTTTTGAGAGTTACATAATAGTAAACTCATAGTACATATGTGTTTGTCATTCATTCATTGTTGCAGCTCGTTGCCTATGAGGTAGGTGCCTTTCTGTGTTTCACAGGTGGAAACAACTATTGAGATTAAGTGGTTTGGCAAGATTACCCAGTTGATAAGTGATGGAGCTGATTTCACCCAGGCAAAAACTCCAGAACCTGTGCTGGTGACCACTGTGCTGTGCTGCCTCTCAAGAGAAACAATTTTAAAACATAGATTTCAAAAGACCTAAATTTTGTGTCTTAAAGTATTAGCACCTGAATATTTCTTTAAGGGTACAAGTTTTCTATGACTCCTTAAATGGTCAAAATACCAAAAGCAACAAAAATAGGGTGAATCAGGATATCAGTTGTCAGCCTGGGAATTCACTGAGGAATGGGGAGGGGAGAGTAGGACAAAGAAAGGCCTCTTAGAAAGTCTGCAAAACATTTTTTTGCATGATAAAGTGTTTCTCCATTAGGGTTATACGTGGAGGAGGAGATTTCAGAGTTTCTGAGTCTCCATCCATTGAGAGGTCAACCTTGGTTCATCCACTATAGATGCAGCTGGAGACTAAAAGCAGGAAGCTGTGGAAAGGGCAAACGAGAACACCTCTAAAATGCTTTGCAGTCCTTGTAACAAGTCTGTCCTGTCCCTGCTCTTAAGTATTCCAGAGTTTCCCAGAGTGAGATTAAAGGTAAATTACTGGCACAGGTAGGTAGGGAAGCTGGCTGTTTACAGTGGTGAGGACAGGGAACCATTTCTCCTAGCTAGTTCACAGAGAACGTTCTGTTTGGAATCTTGTGTCTTAGGATGGATTAGAAATGTGAGTAGGAGCCATCTTGCCTTTCCCAGAGTAGTTGTCAACTGCTGATTAGGGATTTTGGAAGGGTTGCTGGGAGGTGACAAGGCTTCTGTTTTATTTATTTTCAGTTGGTTTCCTTAAAGCAGGTAGTTCACTTCTAAAAAAGGGAAACTCTTTTCTTTTCAAATAAGGTATCTATATGCTTTGGAAAACCACAATAAAAGAAAGGGAATGAGAGTGAAAAGTTCTTACAATCAAAGAGAAAAGACTGACTCTTGTCCATGGCTCTGCTCCCAAGCTATGGACAAGTATCTACAGCACTTACTTAAAACTTGCCAGGTCACATTGACAGGTTTCCATGGCCCTGTGATGCAGAGATCCAGTGCCAGATGCTGTTGCTTCTGAAAGTATTCATGTGCTTGCTTTCCAGACCTTGCAAAGAGCAGCTCTTGCTGTGTGACTTGATACTATTCCTTGCAAACTGAATTTAGCTTCCTTGTTTGAGGTGAGTGGATGAGGCAGAGCAGCTTGCTTTTGGAGAAAGAGGTAGATTAAGAGGAGTGGGGCTTGAAAGAGAAAGTAGAAGCAGGTCTGCCGGAAAATGTGGATATGTGATAGTGACCACATTTTTGTTGTGCCTGGCTCAGGCCAGTGCAGTCGGTTGAGGTTCCTGACAGCACTTAGTACATTTTATTTTTTTATATCACACCCTGAGAGATATTTTTTTTAAATGCCCCGTTGTTTTACACTGCTAATAGCCTCTAAAACTCTAAGACACTTTCCTGTGTAAATGATCTGATAGGAAACTTACTCTAAACCAGCCCACTCCAAAAACAGTTTTCTTGTTGCCTTCAGAAATTTCCCTCCTGTTAATTCTTTCTGCCTCTTTCCCAGGTTTATTCAACTGCCTCTGGATTTTAACTTACAAGTTGTTAAGTATATTGGGACATTGTCTTCTTCACTTCAGTAATTTTTTATCTTATTTGTTTGCCTGGAATGTGTCAAACCTCATCTGTATCCTTCCCCTTCTCTTCTTTTGAGCCTGTGTAGTACTTTGAATGTGTATATGCTTCTGATCCTTTTAAAGATTTTTATTTCTTGTTTGCTTAGTATTTGAGGTGTATTGTGGTGTGATTCCTGCCTTGAAGAAGTAGCATTCCAGTGGAGAAGTAGCTAGTGGGTGACTGGGACACAGCGAGGAGAGCCAGTGAAGCTATTCCCTGATGTTCTGCTGAGTACTGGGGGACTCAGATCCTACTCTTGGGTAGGGTTAGAAAGGGTGTAGGAGGATTGCTGACCCAGAAACTGCCCCTGAGTTTGGGGAGATAGTGACAGAATTCCTCCAAACATTCAGAAATTTTGATTTCTCTATTACTCTCATTACTATAATTATCAATCTTAAAATTAAGTTAACAAAGAGCTGAGATTATTTTATATTACTTTTCTTTAATTATGAAGTTAATGGCCAAAATTTTTAACATTTAACTTTGACTAGCATACTCTTTAAAAAGGCTTTTATAGCCGGGCATGGTGCCACAAGCCTTTAATCCCAGCACTGGGAAGACAGAGGCAGGCCGATCTTTGTGATTTAAAGGACAGCCTGGTCTACATAGTGAGTTCCAGGACAGCTGGGGCTACAGGGAGACCCTGTCTCCAAAAGATAATAAATAAATAAATAAATAAATAAATAAATACTTTTAAAGTTTACACAATTAAAATATTTAAAAATTTAAAATTACATGTATTTATTTAGTATGTGTGTGTGGTGGTCAGAGAATAAACTTCAGGGAGGCAGTTCTCTCCTTATTATGTGGGTCCTGGGGATGGGATTCAGGTTGTCAGACTTGGCAGCAAGCATCCTTACTCACTGAGCCACCTCTCCATCCCTAAAAATGTTTCTTGAAATAGTTGCAGATTTACAGAAAAGTTACAAGTACAATACAAAGTGTCCCCCTCTAGAATGATATGAGATCATGGTGCCAAACAAGACAGCTGTATTCACTCCAAATACTGTTTCCTACAAACAAGGACATCCTGCTACTTGGCTATAACAAAGTCATCAAAAGCAAGAAAGCAATATATTATACTATTTAATAGATTCTCATTGCTAATCATTCCATTCATGTCACTTGTTGGAAAAGGATCCAATTTAGAATTGCACATTGTTATCTTGGACCTCTGCAAATGGGGATAGTTCCTTAGTTTTTTCCTTTTATGATACTTAAAAATTATATTTTTTTGTATGTGTGTGGAAGTGTGCCTCAGGTGTGTGGTTGGGCGTGTGTGTGTAGACCAGAGGATAACTTCTCCTACCTGTGGGTCCAAGGGATGGAACTCAGGTTGTCAAGCTTGGTGGTAAGTGCCCTTACCGGCTGAACCATCTCCCTTACCTGCTGAACCATCTCACTGTCCCTCACAGTATTTTTTGTTTCTAATATTTTATTATTTTTATTTTTTGTGTATGAGTGTATTGCCTGAATGTATGTAAGTATGCCCGTGTTGTGCAATGCCCAGGGTGACCAGAAGAGGGCATCAGATTCCTCTGGAACTGGAGTTACACACAGCTGTTAGCTGCCGTGTGGGTGCAAGGAGTTAAACCCTGGTCCTCTGCTTAATAGATTTGGTGTAGAGAGGTATGTGTCCCACTCTTTATCAAACTTACAGTTTGTTTATTTCAGTATGGACTTTCATTTATATTCTAGGGGGCTTTATTCTTTTTTTAAAAAAAAAAGTTTTATTGGATTTTTGTGTAATTCATACAGAACACCTTAATCAACTTTATGCCTTCTTCCCCATTGGCACCTGCCCCGATGGCCCTCCTCTGCCCCTCACTGGATTTCATACATTCTGTCATTTGTGTTAAGGCCTGTCAAGTTAGTGTCTTCAAATGTCTCTCAGTACCAGTTCATCCAGTGAGGTCTAGTCAGCCTATTTAGAGTCCCTTCCTTTAAGAAGATCAGTTTTTTCTCACCAAGCAGTAATCAATCGCCAATAATCCTTCAACTAAGATTGGGGCCTGCTGTCCATTTCCATAGTTCTGTGTTGGGTTTTTGTCTGCTTGAGTTTGCATGGGGCTTGTGCATGCTGATACTATTGCTGTAGGTTCTTATGTGAAGGGTCCCAAGAACCTGTAGGACTCTATTTCTGTATGATCATGTACCTCGTCCCTGGCTTGTACAGTCTTTCCACCCCCTCTTCTGCAATAGTTCCTGAGCCTTGGTGGGTGGATTTTAATATAGAAGTCCTGTCCAAGGACCCACACTCTGCAGACTCTTATTCTCTACACTTGGGCCATTTGTGACCTTTCTGTGTTCTGGCCCTCTGTTGCATGAGGGAGCTTCATTGGAGAGAACTGAGAGATGCATTAGTGTTCTCTGTTCCCGTTCTATGTTCTGTGAGCCTTAGGTAAAGAGGTTGCACTGTAGATGTGCCACTTAGGCTTGGGCAATTCATAGACAATCTATGTATGACAAGTTGTGGAACTCTATAATAACTTCTGTCTGTTGAAAAAGAAGCTTCTTTGATGGGTAGTGACTGAGATACTTGTCTATAAATTTAAAGATCTATATTTTGCACATACTAAGAAATTACATTCATTCAGGGAAGTGACAGCCTTGGGGTTTTCTCTGAGGTCTATGACCTCTCCAGCTTTGTGTATTTGGCTAGCTTTACAGAACCACACATGAGTTTCCTCCTGTTGAGGGGGCTTTAAGTTCAGTTAGGTAGCTGTTGATTACTCTAGGGGGCTGAATTCTATTGATTGTGTACAGACCATGTCAAGACATTGTAGAGCAGAACTTTTTAAAAAGGATTTATTATTTTTAGTATGTGTATGTGCAAGTTGATTGTAGGTACCTGTGGAGTTCAAAAGAGGGAGTTAGGTGCCCTGGAATTGTAGTTAGAAGTAGTTCTGAGCTACATTATGTGTGTGCTGGAAACTGGATTCATGTCCTCTCCAAGATAAGTACCTGCTCCTAACTGCAGAGACATCTCCAGTCCTAGAGCAGAGTATTTTATTAAGAAGTTTCCCTAGTCCGTGAATCAGAGATGAAGTCGGGAGACGGCTCTCTGCAGAGTAGAGGTGATGTGATACCTGGCACCAGAACTTCAGGGGTGTCTCTGCTTTATCCTGGAGGATGTGGAATCGCTAGGTGGTCTCTCTTGGGTATGTATGTGTAAATGTGGCTGGATTCCACAAGTGGTCTTAAGAAATGTTTTTACCATGTAGCCTTGAGAGTTCATTTATTTGACATTGTTTTGGTAGTCACAGAGTTCCATGCAGCATTCTGGGAGGTTGCTTCAGGTTCTCTTGTAAGAAAAGCAGTCAGTGAGGGAGATAACTGTTAAATATCATATATATAATCTGTTGATATAATTTACTTGATGTCCACATTGTCCTGGCTGTGGCCTGTGGGAGCCTCCATGTCTGTTTCTTTGTCCTGCTGACATAACTCCTTCTTGAGCATCTGTCTTTTTAGCAACTGTCATTCTGTTCATCTTGTCTTTTTCTTGAGCCCTTTATCAGAACTCCTTTTTCCAAGGAGTTCTAGTCTTTTTTCTTTTTCCAGACAAGGTCGTCTCATAGTACAGTACAGCCTGGCCTTGAGCTTGCTATGTAGCTGAGAATGACTATGAACCTCTGATTCTGCTTGTACCTCCCAAGTGCTGGGATTACAGGCATGTACCGTCAAACCTGGGTTTATGTGATATTGGGGATTGAACTGAAAGCTTTAGGCATGTGAGGCAAACACTCAGCCAGTTAATATTGGGGCCCTAGGTGTGTCCACTGCTCCTGGTTATGTGACTGCTTCCATGCTGTCCTGGTCAGAGGTGTGGACTATAAGTGTACATACACGTACTTGTGCATGATGCATTGGCTTTTATGTTTGTATGTTGAAAATGGGTTACATTAGTGTCTCCTAGTTTGGTTAAGAACCACAGGGTTTATTTTAATTTTATGCCTTTTCAGATATTTAAAAATTGATTTTATTGAGATGCAATGCATATATTTGAAAGATCTAGTTTAATGACTATTGGTGTGTTCACAGAGTTGAGTATATGTCACTAAATTGAGTTTCTCCTTTCTTTGAGACAGGATTTTGTTATATAATTTTTGCCAGCCTCCACCTTGTGATCCCTGTGCATCATCCTGAGAGTTACACATTCTGGGGCTACAGGCATACTGCATTATGCATTCACAGATAGTTTTTTTTGTTTGTTTGTTTGTTTTGGTCTTTATTTGAGACAGGATGTCCCTGTAGCCCTAGCTGCCCTGGAACTCCTATGTAGACCATATTAGCTTCCAACTCTTAGAGATCCACCTGCTTCTGCCTCCCAAGTGGTAGGATTAAAGGTATATGCCACCAATCCCAGCTACATTCACAGATAGTTTTGAATATTGTCATCATTCCTCCCCTAGGGCCTGGGAAGGACATAACAAAGAAGAAATTTTGTTTCCTTAACTATCACCTATTACTTCTCCCTGGCCCCAGGCAGTCAACTGTTCTGTTGCTTTATGTATAAATGGAGTCATACACATTGGTTCTTTGTGTCTGACTTCTTAGCAGAGTGTGTCAAAGTTTATCCACATTAGAGCATTATATACTTCTCTTTATGGCCCAGAATACTTGTATACACATTTGTGGTACCCTTTTATGGTGATTTGAGTTGTTTCTTTTTGGCCAGTGCTCTGAGTACCCTTGCCCAATTTTTTGTGTAGGTAGATGTTTTCCATTTCTCTTGGGTAGAATTGCTGTAGTACACTGGGTCTTTTGAGGGATTCTCAGACTGTTTGTGAATGGTCTGAACAGTGAACCATTACCAGTGTTTGAAAGTTCCAGTTTCTCCATGTCTTGCCAGTATGTTTTTCTTTTTAAAAATATAAAAGTCACCCTTGTTCATGTGGGTTCATTTGTATCTCTCTACTGACTAAAGCTCTTCAGCCTCTTTTCATGTGCTTTGGAAAGGTATCTCTTCAGATCCTTTGACCATTTTAAAGTCAGGTTGTATTATATTTACTGAGTTATGCATTCTTTATTCTGGATATATCAGAAATAGAATTTGAAAAAGTTCCCCCTGACTTTTGTCCAACTTTTTCTTTTTTTGATGGTGACTTCAGAGGTTTTCAAGTTTTTAATTTATTTAAAGCCTGCCTAATGTACTTTTTTTCTTCTGGTATGGGTGGTTTTGGTGCCTATATATAATCTATTGCCAAATCCAAAGCCTTGAAGACCTATGTTTAGGTTTTCAGCTGAGAGTCTGTGGTTTAGCTCATGCTATTAGGCATATGATCCACATTGCTGAGTGCTGATAAGGAGTCAAGATTCATTCTTGTGAATGGGGCTATCCAGTTTCCTCAGCACCACTTGGTACAGGTGATAACTCCTAGTGTTTGCTAGCCGGGTTAGACTTGTACTTATGTGTATGCATGTTACAATTTTTTTTTTTTTTTCCCTTTCTTTCTTTTAGGGAACACTTCAAAAATGTTTCAAATTCCTGTAGAAAATCTTGACAACATCAGAAAGGTGCGGAAAAGGGTGAAAGGCATTCTTGTAGATATTGGACTTGACAGTTGCAAGGAGTTGCTGAAGGTAAGTGGATACAAATATCAAGGTCAAGAAATCAGTAATATTGCAGATCCTACTAGGGCTGACTGTTGGGGGAGAGATGGAAGAGTTTTTGAAGACTGGATAAAATTCTTAAAAAATGGGAATTGTTTAATGCTTCAACTGCCTATATGAAAACATCTTTATTACTTAGGTCTTCCTAAGTGAGCTATGCAGCTATTCAAACTCTATCCTCCTGGCTTATCTTCTTGAGTAATGGCATTGCAGAAGTGTGCCAGCATGCCTGGCTTAGGAGGGGATTTTTATAGCGCTTAGTTATAAAAAAATTTTTTTGAGGTTTTTGGGTAATGTACTAAATCATTTGTTTTGGCTAAAGAAGATGGTAGCGTCCCAGTATTATTATTAGAGTGATCAGGTGACTCTAATACATGTTATGATAGGAGTTTCATTCTTTTTCTTTGTGTATTGCTCTGTGAACTGAGGATGTGCAGTATTACAGTTTCAAAATTAAGTTCATAGTTGCATACTGTATTAAGTTCTGCTTCCCATAATTTCTTTCTTAGAACATTGAGAATATATATCTGGCATAATTTAAAAAATGTTAAATAAGAGTTGCTGTCTTATCTTAGTCATTGATAATTCTGTGCTTGATTTATTCCTGGATGTAGAAATAGGGTGAATGTCTGCTTTGAATTTTCAAAACTTGTAAAAAATCTGGTACAGAGAACTATGTGTGCTAGCGAGAAGTGTTCTGCCGTTGCTTTGAGCTACATCCGCAGCCTGGTTTCTTTTGGTTTTCTGATTGGATTTTTTTTTTTTTTGCCCCTGCTGTTCTGGAACTCCTTGTGTAGATCAGGCTAGAGAGAGCTGCCTTGCCTCTGCTTCCTGTATGCTGGGGTTAAAGGCATGTGTCACCGTGCCAGGTCCAAGCCAGTTCCTTAATAGATGAATTTTCAAGTTTGAGTCAGATTTTACTTACAAATTGCAAATGGGTACTGATCAACTAACTAATAGTTACCAGGGCTCCTAACCAAAGGATCAGTTTCTGTTCCTTTGCTGGAGAGATTTCTATAGAATTGTTGATGTTTTGCTGCTCGTCTTTTCATCTGTCTTCTCATGTGTCCATCTTGTTTTTATTTATTTCAAAGAAGCTGGCATTGGTGGTATGTATTGCTGATTTTGGCACATATATGCTTGTTTTGTAAGTCCCTATCAGGTCATATAACAGTCTTCTTACTCTGTAAAGTACTGGTAAGCCCTTTTTTTATCCTTTAATCTCTGTTCTTGCCCTCACTAGCTAACACTTTGCAAAATATTTCACTGTAGACTATATTGTACAGTTTTGTGTTAATGAAAATTGTATTTATTCCTGTGGAAAATTTTCTATATTGTTACATGTGTTTTGGGTCCTCACTGTCACTAATATTGCATTACACTAATAAATTGCAGTTTATCTATTCTCTTTGGTTATGTACCTAGACTGTTTATTTTTGACTGTTATAAATGAAGTTTGTGTGAGTTTTGGGATTCTAGAGATTGAACCCAGAGCCTTGTGCATATAAGCCAAGGACTCTGCCACTGAGCTCCACCCCAGCCCTAACCATTCTTACGAAACTCTTTGTGGCTATCTAATTTTATTTTTCTTGGGATAAAACCTAGATTGGAATTAGAAGGTTGTTGTATGCTTCCTTTACAACAAAAGGCTGAATGTTTGTCCAAAGTAGTATGACTTAATATTCAAGCAGGCATTGCTCCACATTCTTAAGAACATTTGCTGGTGTTAGTTTTTAAAATTTTTGCTGGGCTTCTTATGCCTCTTGTTGTAGTTCTGGGATATAGCCCAGGATCTTTTTGCATGCTAGGCAAATGCTCTACCATTAAGCTATACTCCTTGTTCTTTTGTTTTTTTTGAGACAAGGATTTATTGCATAGCCCCGTCTGATCTCAGACTCACAATCCTCCTGCCTTCTCTGCCTCTTGGAGGGCTGAGGTTATAGACTTTTACTGGTCCCTTTTGAAGTAGGACTTGATGCCTCTTTGTATAGGTTTGTTAGGAGCATGCAGCCCACAGTTTTGCCCTGCACAGAGAAAGTTTGCTATCCCTTGCTGTGTAGTGTGATTTAATGATTGGTTTCAGTCTCTTCATTCCGAAGCTTCTTTTTACTTACCTTTTCATTGTTTCACTTTTATTATTTTGAAACAAGATTGCATACTGTAGCTGAGGTTGCCTCAGTCTTCTGAGTATTTGTGCCACCACACTTGGCTTGGAGTCAGTTCTCTCCTTCCACCTTTACATGGGCTCCAGGGATTAAACTGAGTTCACTGGGCTGCATAGCAAGCAGGTTACCTGCTAAACCATCTCATCAGCCACCCAGCTGTGTATTCTGTCATGGCTTGTGCTCCTGGTTTTGGATAATAGTTTACTGCTGCTCTAAATGACTGGAAGTTTTTGATTGAAGCTAGACATTATGAATTTATGATTGCTGGATTTGTAGTTTCCTTTAGGTATTTTCAGCTTTGTTCTAGGACATAAGGAACTTGGGATTGGTTTGAACCTCTTGAAGCTTGCTCATAAGCTTGTTGGAGTGGGCCTAACATAGCTCAGCCCCTTTCTCCAGTGTGGAGGAAGGCTGTGCTTGTGTCTCAGTGCCCAGTGGTTGCTTCACTTGCCCAGTGAATTCAGTGACTAGGCAGAGCTGCTGTGTTTCTTTGTTGACTTGCTCACTGCTTTCTTATGCTGATGAGAGCATCAGTGTAAAGGAGACCCTGTGCAGGTGTATCACTGAGCCATTAGTGCAAGGTGGTGTGTTTCAAATTAGAATGTTCCTATAGGTTTGTGTGTTTGAACACTTGGTCTTAGCTGGTAGTATTATTTTGGAAGGTTGAAACTTGAGAAGGTGGAGTCTTACTGGATGAAGTGGGTCACTGGGGGTGGGCTTGGAGGTTTCTAATCTGTTCCTATATCTTGTTCTTGGCTTCCTGACTATGGATCCAGTGTTACTAGTTGTCTCATGGTCCTGCTGCCATTCCTTTCCTGCTTTGTTGAACTGATATTCCCTTGAGCTGTAAGCTAAAAAGGGGTTTACCCTTCCTCCCTTAAGTTCCCTTTTGTGAGATATTTGATCACAGCACCAACAAAAATCACCAACGTACAAGATGTCCCCTTTTACTTGTATAATGAGTATTAGCCTATATTAACTGTACAGATTAATGAACTTCACTGACATTTCCACATTGTGTGTTTGTGTGTGTGTGTGTGTTTATGTGCATGTGAGTGCAGGTGTCTTAGGGTGGCCAGAGGTGTTGATCTCCTGGAGCTGGAGTTGCCGGCAGTTGCGAGCTGCCTGATAAAGGTGTTAGGAACTGAACTTGGGTCCTTGGCAAGAGTGGCATGTACTCTTAACCACTGAGCCATCTCTCTAGCTCCCAATTTTTAGTGTTTTGAGGGATCTCTAGTATTGTTTTTCATAGTGGCATGAATTTGCATTCCCCCCAGCATCCTTATTGTCATTTGTTTTGCTTTAAGCTGTTCCTCTTGAACAGTAGCTGATTTAAGTTGTCTTCTTTGAAATGGTGGATTTTTGCTTGTAAAGTGATGAGTTCATACTAGCTGTATGGTTTTCTCTTCCTGCCTGTCTGCCTTGTTCATGTTTGTCGCAGTAGCATAGGATCTGTTGATTGGGCTGTGGTATGTTGTTCCCAGATGGACCTAATGCTCCTTTAAGTATGTTTCCTAATATTTAAAATGTTATGATTTATTTATTTTTATTTTATCTGTGTGAGGTTTGCCTACATTTATGTAAGTGCACCATGTGTGTACAGTGCCTGTGGAGGACAGAAGAGGGCATTGGGAGCACTGGAACTGGAGTTACAGACTGTTAATGAGCTGCCATGTAGGTGTTGGAAACAGAACTTGAGTCCTTTCCAAGAGCAGCCAGTGCTCTTAACCACTGAGCCATCTCTCCAGCCCCTTCCTTAGTGTTGGTATTTCTTCTGTTTGAGGATTTTTTACCTGTTAGAATCAGAGTAAAGTATTTGTATGCTTGCACTTCATCTTTCCAAGTGACTGAAAGTCCAAGTTTCTGATCTCATCCTTGCTCTGAGCTGATTTGCTATAAACAGTGCACCTTCCTTGGTAGAGGTGAAGGAAGTTATATTAATTACCATTGTCTGATGGCTGCTTTTTTTTCTTAGTATTAAAAGTAATCTTAATTACAAAGATGGTACTATGAACTAAAATGTTAGGAAATACTGCTGATTGATTTCTTAGAAAGTGAAGATTTTTTTAAAATTGATTTTTTATGTGTATGAGTGTTTTGCCTACATGTATGTAAGTACACCACGTGCTTGCAAACCTGCAGAGGCCAGAAGAGGGTGTCAGACCTTTTGGAACTGGAGTTAAGACAGTTGTTAGCCTCCTTGTGGGTGCTGGGAATCAAACTCAGGTCCTCTGGAAGAGCAGTTAATCCTCTTAACTGCTGAGCCATCTTTCCAGTTCCAGAAAATGGAATTTGAATGCCACATTAAAAAATGTTGGCCGTCATACTCTGCTATTGAGCCTTTTGTTTCTGTGTGTGTGTGGGTGCTTGCATGCAGGGTGTATGTCCCCTGGATCATTCTAGATTATAGTTACTGCATTTTTTGGTTACCTGTGTCTAGTCATGTTACTGATTGCATTTTTAATAACAACATCACATTCAGGTTTCTGCAGTTTTCCCAAGTGCTTTTTGTTATTTTGAGTTTTGAGACAGGGTTGTCACTCTAGCTCAGGTGGGTCCTTTTTTTAGAACTATTTTTAATGAGCTGTGCTACAACTGTCACTTTACACATACTTTAGTACATGCCACAGGCAGAGCAATAGTAGCTTTTTCCCCTTCAACTTAGAGATGAAAAAGAAAAGGAGCTTGAGCTGTGTGAACTTCAGTGTGACTTTGGAGAAACGTGACATACTCTGGCGCTTCCATAGTGACTGGTAGTCACTCTTTAAACAGTTTTGTTTGAAGCCTTGTCACCTGCAGCGTTCTGCTGGGTCCTGTCCTCTTGTCCCTCCCCACCCATGTTGGCTGCATCCCGCTCCCCATCATGCTGAGCCAGGCTGACAGGATTCCAGCTAGTACGCTTTCCCTCCCACCTTTTTTTTTTTTTTTTTTAACTTTTTTATTGGAGCAAATTTTGTTTTTCTTTTAGTGAAAAATGACTACTGACTGGGACAAAGCTTGGGTTGAAGTTTGGCTCTTGTTTTCTGCCCTGAAAGTTATCAGAGGGAAAGATAAAACACACTCTCTTCTCTTTTCATGCTCTAAAACAAATGGATTGAATAGTGGCAAGTGCCATTTAAGACACTATAAAAATTCTTCTCTTTGAAATACATTTTACTTAATGTGTATTCACAAAGCTTCAGGAGTCTTAGAATTCTTATGTACATTTAGGCCTCATTTACAAATAGAAATGTAGTTAAAAAATTTTTTTTGAGATTTCATGTGTTTATTTCTATTTTTTTCTTGATTTATTTTTATTTTATGTTAATAAGTGTTTTGCCTGCATGTATGTAAGTGCACCCATGTCATGCAGTGCCCACAGAGGCCAGAAGAGGGTGTCAGATCTTCTGGAGCTGGAGTTGTTAGTCACCATGTGGGTGCTGGCAACCAAACCTGGCCCTCGGCAAGGGTCGCTAGTGCTCTTCACTGCTGAGGCATCTCTCCTCATTTGTTCTTATAAAATTGCAGTTTTCACGTTAAACCTTTTCCTCGCTTCTCATACTTAATGGATATTGTGTCAAAATTTGCTAATGACTTTGTCTGCCCGTGTAGATTTCTTAGGTGCTAATTTTGGTCATGGGGGATTTTCTCTAGGGCCTCATATGCTAGGCAGGCTTTCTACCACTGAGCCACATGGTCTTAACTTTTCGTTTTGAAACAGGGTATTGCTAAGTCGCTCAGTCTTTAAACTTTGGAATCCTCCTGCCTCAGCCCCCTGAGTAGCTGGGATTACAGACATGGACCATTAGAGGTAAATGTTTTTGTAACTTATGAAGTGTTGCATAATGGTCTTTTTTCCTTGTTTAAAGGATCTTAAAGGCTTTGATCCAGGAGAGAAGTACTTTTATAATACATCTTGGGGAGATGTTTCTCTTTGGGAACCTTCTGGAAAGAAAATGGTATGTATTTTTGTATTTGGTCACCTCAAAGAACACCCTGCCAGGGCTGCTGGTTAATCAGTGGGAGGAGCTGCTCAGTGAGGTGTTAGAGAGGTGGGAGGAAAGCAAAACTCAGAGTTGTTCATTGCAGGACTGTCAATGCTTCAGAGGCTTCTATAGGTATAGTGTAGTGTTGTAGCAAAGTTTTGTCCTTGTAACTAATATAACAAGGACCATTAATTTAATAATTTCAAATAAATGCTGTAGCATTATGTGTTTAGTCATACCTCATTAATGACATTGCTGTCAATGGGAGACCACGTGTACAAGTGTGATTTTTTTTTTGAGACTATAAGAGGACTGAAAATGCCAGTTATTTAGTGATGGAGGCTGTAACGTGGTTTGTTACATTTTTGTGGTAATGCTTGTGTAAACAAGCCTGTGCAGGTGGCCATAGAAAGTGTACCGCTTACAGTGAAGTATACTAAATAATACTTGGTAATAATGGCTGTTGCTGGTTTATGGAGGCATGCTTTGCCGCAAGATGGGAATGTTTTCTTAGAAATATGTCCTCAGGTGATTTCATTGTTGTGAGAACAAGCCATATTGACATAACAGAGCATGCTTACCCAGAACTACAAGGAACAGCTTACTGCACGCCCTGGCCATAGACATGTACAGCATGCTACTTGAACGTTGCTGACAGCTAGTAACACAGTGGAAGTACGTACATGTGAACACATCTACGCATAGAAAAGGTACAGTAAAAACACCGTATAAAAGATAAAAAAAGGTGGGACTGGAGAGATGACTCAGCAGTTAAGGGCACTGACTGTTCTTGCAGAGGACCTGGGTTTGATTCCCAGTGCCCAAGTGGTGGCTAACAATTGTTCATAACTAGTTCTAGGGGATCTGATGCCTTCTTCTGACCTCCTCAGGCATTGCATGACACAGGGGCACTTACACACATGCAGGAGGTACACTCCTACACATAAAATAAAAATAACAAAATATTTTTTAGAAAGCTGTAAAAGACTTCACCTGTATAGGCATGGAACTTGCAGGCTGGAAATTGTTTTGAGTGAGACAGGGTGTATGGGACATAACTGGTAACTGTGGCCAACTTTCTGAATGTTGCATGCTTAGGCTACACTACAATTAGAAAAAGAAAATTTCTCGGTAAATTAGCTTTACTTTATTCTAACATTTTTACTTTATAAATTTAACCTTTTAAAAAAACTTGACTTTGGGGCTGGAGAGATGGCTCAGTGGTGAAGAGCTCGGACTACTCTTACAGAGGACCCAGGTTAAATTCCCAGCACCCACATAGCAGCTAACAACCATTTGTAACTCCTGTTCCAGTAGAATCTGACACCCTCTTCTGACCTCCTTGGGCATTGCATGGCATGTGTACACATACATACGTGTAGAAAATACACTCATAAAAATAATAAAGAAAATATTTTTAAAAACCTTGACTTTTATAAAAAAAATTAGCTTAAAACAATGAATACCTACCTATGTGAAAATATTTTCCTCTCGTTATATTTTTATTCCATATGCTTTTTACCTATTTTTAAGCTGTTGAAGCTGTTTAGTTAAAAGTTAGGGGACACATACACACACTCACACTTCTGCCTAGGCCTGTTGAATTAGGGTCAGGATTGCCATCACATCACCCACTTCCCATCCCATCCCAGTGGAGGCTCTTCAGGGCAGCAACACCAGGAACTGGCCTCCTGGGCTGGCAGGAACCTTCGCTGGGTCACTCTTGAGGGACTATCTGGAGCTTTGAGAGGCTGCTGCACTTGCTAGGAACATGCCCTGGTGGTTTACCTGATATTTTTGTGAACATATATATGCCCGTTGGGTCTTGTCAATGTTGTTTGTAACTCTAGGTGACCTGGAATTCACTATACAGAGATCTGCCATGCCTCTGCTTCCCATGTGCTTGGATTAAGGGCTTGTACCACCACGCCTGGCCTTGTCAGTGTTTGTGAGCAGCCTGTCAAGATCTACAGAAGCTTCAGCAAAACCTTTGACTTTGTTTTCTGGCAGTTTTTCTTCTTTTTCTCATAGTTTCTGTTTTCCCTTGCCTCTCAGTATAAGGGGTTTTTCAGTTCCCTTATATATAATTTTATGTGCCTACTATTGTATTTTTGGTCTGTCTCTGACCTAGGCATCCCTAAGTGCACATGAGTATATAGTTGTTTAGGGTACAGTCCTACTTTAAAAAGAGGTTTGGTGTAAAACTGCTGTATTATGACTGCAACTTCATATATTATGTGCTTACTGTGTCACTTGATTTCCACTAGTGTTGATTTAACATTCTGTTTTGTTTACTGTGGCCCTAAGCCTGTATAAGATATTACTAATGTTGCTGTTAAAAGACCTGGAAACAAAATGAAAAGTGATTAAGTACTATTAGGTCGGTAACTCAGTGATGGTAAGTAACTGTTAACCAGTTAGGCATGTTCATCCATTATAACTGACCCTGAATGAGAACAGCATGATGGCTCTCCAGGAGCTTACATACTAAAATCAGGATGATAGAGGTGAAAGTTAGCACATCACTGTGCAAAACATGGCATGCAAATTCATGGAGCAGTTTTTATTTTTTAAGTGAAATAACACCAGACTCAGAAATACAAATACTATATGTTTTCTCTCATACATTGAGTCCAGATTTAAAAGTTTAAAAAGAACCTGGGTGTGGTGGTATAAGCCTTTAATCCCAGCACTCAAGAGGCAGAGGCAGGAGGATTTTCCTGAGACCAACCTTGTCTACATAGCGACAAGGCCAACTGAGTTTACAGAGAGATCCTGTCTCAAAAAAACCAGACCAAACGCCCAAAAGTTTAAAAAGGATTTGAAAGGAGAAAGGTGTGTATTTGAGGTAGAGGGCAGTGGATTTTGCAGGTCTTTTTAAAGATTTATTTTGTCATTTTTTATTTATGTGTGTAAGCCTATGTGAGTTTATGTGTGCAGGTGCCTGTGGAGGCCAGAGGATATTGAATTCCTTGTAACTGGAGTTACAGACAAATCTGAGCCTCCTGATGTGGGTGCTGGGAACTGAACCTGCATCATTTGCAAGAGCAGTAAGTGCTCTTAACCACTGTCTCCAGCCACACACCATGTTGTGTATTTGAGAACAATAATTTTAGAGTACAGTAGGTGTGTTCACTCAGTAACAGGAGGGGCAAAGGGGACGAGAGGCTGAAGGGATGAAAGTGATCAAAATGCCTTCTATATTTGTATGAAAAAAGCATGATAAAGCCAATTTTTTTTCTATCATTGTAAATAATTAAAAAAATAAAAGAACAGTAATGAAGTTGTAGGAGGGTCTGCTTTTTTTTTTTTTTTTTTTTTTTTTTGAGACAGGGTTTTTCTGTAACCCCAGGTAGCCTTGAATTCACTATGTAGAGATCTGGTTGCCTCTGCTTCCCATGTGCTGGGAGATTAAGGGTGTGCACCACCATGCCTGGCCTTGTCAGTGTTTTTGAGGAGCCTGTCAAGGTCTACAGAAGCTTGTAAACTGTCTTGTAAACCAACAGTATATCACAAAATTCCACCAAAAGCAGCATCTTCACCAAATAGTAGTGAAGTTATCCAGGATAGTTGTTAATTGCTGAAAGAGACGCACTTTCCAAGTTGGCCCACACTGCTGGGACTAAGTGAGACTCCCAAGGATTCAAGAAATACCTGTGTCAACCAGAAGAACTGCTAATGACCTGGACTGAGGGCTGGATGCTGAACTGTCCTCTGACAACCACAATATAATAATAACAACCACAGCCAAAACAGAAGTTTATTTGTAATGTTTTTTTAAAAGGCTGGCCCAGTCTGGGTGAGGTGGCACACACCTGCAGTCCAAGCACTCAGGTGGCTATGTGAGAGCCTGTCTCAAACAAACAAACAATAAGCACACACCTAACAGCAATGAAAATAAACAACAGAAATGAAAGTCTGGATCTGATTTCAATATTAGATTTATAGCTAGTGTTCTGTGTTTTATTTTAGACTTATTTTTTAATATTTATTTTTATTTTATGTGTCTGAGTATATTGCTTGTGTGTGTATAAGTGCACTTGTCATGCAGGGCCCACAGAGGTCAGAAGAGGGCATTTGATTCTCCTGGAACTAGAATTACAGATGGTTGTTAGCCATACTGAGGGTGCTGAGAATTGAACCCGGGTCCTCTGCAAGAGCAGCCAGTGCTTTTAACCGGAGAGCAAGAGCCATCTCTCCAACCCCAGTTTTTTCATGATTGAAGAATTATTATTCATTACATAAAGTCAGAGTGGTAAGTCTGTAAAAATAGGTGTACAGGCAGGTGTGGAATTTGGGGGAACTCTGGATGAGTTTTTCCTGTGGAGAAGATTATTTGCCAGAACAAATCTGTAATAAAGACCAAGTCCTTCTCAGTGGCACCTTTGGTGTGGGCTGCAGCAGCATAGGGACACTGTCAGCAGCTGGGCAGTATGCACAACACACAGACTTGCAGTATGCAGCTGGTGCACAGCTTGTTCTGTCTGACTACTGTAGGCAGGTATAGTGTCCAGAGATAGCCAGTGGCTCCCTTCACTTAGCTTAGCCCTAGCAGTGTGGGCCAACTTGGAAAATACACCTCTTTCAGCAAGTAACAACGACCTGGGTTAACTTCACTACTATTTGGTGAAGATGCTGCTTTTGGTGGAATTTTGTGATATACTGTTGGTTTACAAGACAGTTTACAAGCTTCTGTAGACCTTGACAGGCTTCTCAAAAACACTGACAAGGCCAGGCATGGTGGTGCACACCCTTAATCTCCCAGCACATGGGAAGCAGAGGCAACCAGATCTCTGCATAGTGAGTTCAAGGCTACCTGGGGTTACAGAAAGATCCTGTCTCAAAAAAAAAAAAAAGCAGACCCTTCTACAACTTCTGCTGAAGAAGAGGCAAGAGAAATAGAAATACAAGAGAAGAAAAAGAGAAAAATACAGTGAAAGTTTTAGCTGAAGTTTCTGTAGACGTCAACAGGCTCCTTGAAAACAGTGGATACAGGTATGTTCCTGGTATACTGTCTGCTTGGAACCCATGTATGTTGAGAGAAAGCAGACCACATAAATCACCAGGGCATGTTCCTAGCAAGTTCAGCAGCCTCTCAAAGCTCCAGATAGTCCCTCAAGAGTGACCCAGAGAAGGTTCCTGCCAGCCCAGGAGGCCAGTTCCTGGTGTTGCTGCCCTGAAGAGCCTCCACTGGGATAGGATGGGAAGTGAGGGGTGCCGGTTCCTGCTCCTGACCCTCAACAGGCCTAGGCAGAAGTGTGTGTGTGTGTGTGTATGTGTGTGTGTCTGTCCCCTAACTTTTAATCAAAACAGTTTGGAAATAAAAATAATACTGAAAATTAAAAGTAAAAGCACATGGAATAAAGATAAAAGGAAAGAAAATATTTTTCATGCAGATGTACAATGTTTGTGCTTTAAGGACTTGGTCTGCTTGTTTTATATTTTTATAAAAGTGGCGGTTGGGAAGATGGTTTAGGCAGTAAAGTGCCTGCCGCCCAAGAAAGAGTTTCCAAGTTCAGAATTTCAGCACTTGTGAAAAAGCAAGGTGGCAATATGCATCTGTAACCGAAGCATGGTGGCGTGAGGGGAAGGGATGCAGGCAGGAGGTCCCGGAGCTCAGCCCGCTGGTGAGCACTGGATTCAGTGGGAAACCCTGTCTCGACTGAGCAGCTGAGAAAGAGACCAAACATTGACCTGTGGCCTCTGCGTGTGCATATGTGCACATACCTATACATGTATTACACACCCCCAGAATACAGAAATTAGAAAAGTTAAGTTTATAAAGTGAAAATGGTAGAATAAGCTCAGACTAATTTATTATTGAAGAAAGAAGGTATTTTTTGTTTTGTTTTTAAACAGATGGAGTCTCAGTGAAGCATTCAGAAAGCTGACAGCAGTAATTAGTTGTGGCTGAGGCCCTGGTTTGCTGATGCTACGTCTGCTATGAGCCTTCTGTCAAGTGTTTAGTTTCCTTTGGTCTTGGCACCCTCATTGTAGAACAAAGGAAGGAGTTCTGTGGTTCACATGCTCTGGGGTCTCTGGATCTTCATGAAGCTGGACATTTCCATGTGTTCATTAGTTATTTTAAAGAGCAAGTGTTCTGTTGTAAAAGTGATGGCACTCCTTAACTAACATAAGTGTGTTTTAGACCTTTGCTTGCTGAATTCTCATGTGCCTTGGTTGTTTTTATTTTTTTGTTTTTTGTAGTATTAGAGATCAAAAGGTCTTGTACACATCTGCCTAGTACTCCACCACTTGTCTAGCTCGAATTCTTATTTTACTTTACTTTTTTCCCCAGATACAGTTTCACCAAATTGCCTAGAGCAGCTTTGAGCTTTCTGTCCTCTGGCCTTAGCCTCTTTGGTAGTTGGGCTTAGAAGTATGTACCACCTAACCTGGCTTTGCATCTTACGGTTTTATGTAGAATTCTGTATAGTTAGTGCTGTGTTGTGGATCTGGGCCTCTGCTTAGGCACTGTTGGAGTTTCTCTGCCGTGATTACAGTTGATTGAGCTACCTGTATGTGCTGAGCACCATTCATTTGGCTCTTACTGTCTCAGGAAATGGGGAATGAAAAAGATAGTGAAGATGGGTCTAACAAGTCAAAAGCCAGTCAGTTGTAGACAAATTCCAAAAGTTTTAGAATTTGGAATAAAAAACAAAGGGAAAGGAACAGGGGAGGAAGAGGAAAATAACTTGCAGAAGATTAAGTTTATTTCTCTTGATACACTTAATTCAAAGTTCAGTACAAGATAAAGTGCTGAGATTTATGGTTTTAGGGTATAACTTTTAGAGGTTAGCAAACCATGAGTTTTGACCTAAATTCACTATTTGTATGGTCCATAAGCTAAGGAACTGTTGTCAGTTTTTCAAATGCTTAAGAAAAACATACCCGAAACAATACTATTTGGAACATGTGAAAGTAATATGGAATTGGAATAAGTCTGCATCAACTCAGTTTTGTTGGGTACAGCTGAGCCTAGGCCTGCTAGTTACTCATGGGCATTGAACCCACCATGGTGGAGGCTGAGTAGGCAAAAGGGACTTCATACTTGGGCCACCAGCTTAAAGCACACACTGGGAGAGCACATTGCTCCTTGGGGATTGTGGTGTCATTGCAGTGCACAGAGGAGCAGAAAAAGTACAGAATGGAAGCTTCTTGTAGCTTCTTACTCTGCCTGAGACTTTATTTTCTTTTGACAGAGATACCGAACAAAGCCGTACTGTTGTAGCCTCTGTAAGTACTCCACAAAGCTGCTCACTTCACTCAAGAATCATTTGCATCGTTATCACGAAGATGAGGCTGACCAGGAGCTGCTGATCCCCTGCCCTAACTGTCCGTTTGCCTCGCAGCCCAGGGTGGTGGGCAAGCACTTCAGGATGTTCCATGCGCCTGCTCGAAAAGTCCAGAGCTACACGGTGAACATTCTGGGTGAGGTGAAGACATCAAGGAGCGATGTGATAAGTTTCACTTGCTTAAAGTGTAACTTTTCCAATACTTTGTACTATAGCATGAAGAAGCATGTGCTGGTGGCCCATTTTCATTACTTAATTAACTCCTACTTTGGTCTGCGATCTGAGGAAACAGGAGAGCAACCAAAAGCAAATGATACTCTTTCTGTGGATAAGATGTCACCATCTGACAAGTACTACTGTAAGAAATGCAGCACCAATGCCAGCAGTCAAGATGCCTTGATGTACCACATTTTGACATCCGATGCACACAGGGACTTGGAGAATAAGCTGAGGTCTGTGATTTCAGAACACATCAAGAGGACTGGACTTCTGAAGCAAATGCATATTGCACCAAAACCGGCGACCCGCTTGGCTTTGCCGCCAAACAGCAGCGCTCCGGGCATTGCAGCTCCCCCGCCCTGCTTCCACCTTGCTTTGCCACAGAACAGTCAGAGTTCAGGCACGGTGCAGCCAGTGACTGTGGCCCCCGGCCCTTCTGGGAGCCTTACACATTCTCCACCTGCCGCTGCTCAGTCTCAAGTAGCTCTGGTCTCCAGCTCTCTGCCTGTGTGCCAGAGTAGCCTCGCTCTGCAGCCCTCAGCTCCCCCACCCGTCTTTCTTTCCCACAGTGTTTCACTTAATCAGCCTGTGAGTACTCCTGTGCTGTCCCTGACTCAACCAGTTGGTCCCGTGAATAAGTCTGTTGGAGCGAGCATCCTTCCCATGAAGCAAGCCGTCCGCCCCATGAGTCAAGCTGTCCGCCCTGGAGTTTTACCCCTCACTCAGCCCATGGGGCCCGGAAATAGACCAGTGGGGCCTATAAACAGACCTGTGGGGCCTGGTGTCCTGCCTGCTGGTCCTACTGTCAATCCTGGGGTTCTGCAGGCTGCTTCTTCAGGGGTGATTTCTGTTGGTCGAGCAGTCCCATCAGGCGTCCTTCCTGCAGGCCAGGTGACCTCTGCTGGAGTGATCCCTGGGCAGACAGCAACTTCTGGGGTCCTACCCACTGGCCAGGTGGTCCAGTCAGCGGTTCTCCCTGTTGGCCAGACGGCCCCATCGCGGGTTCTCTCACCTGGCCAGACAGTGCCCTTGAGGGTTCTCCCTGCAGGCCAAGTGGTACCGCCTGGTCTACTTTCCCCCAATCAGACGGTCCCCTCAGGTGTTGTCCCTGTGAACCAGAGTGTGAGCTCTGGTGTTCTTCAACTTAGTCAGCCTGTCACATCAGGAGTCCTTCCTGTGGGCCCACCAGTGAGGCCTGGTGTACTGCAGCTCGGTCAGTCAGTCAGCACCAGCATCCTGCCTGTGAGCCAGCCCGTGAGGGCTGGCACTTCGCAGAACACTACCTTTCTTACTTCAGGCTCTATTCTCAGACAGCTCATTCCCACAGGGAAACAGGTCAATGGAATCCCCACCTATACCCTGGCCCCTGTGTCTGTAACTCTGCCTGTGACCTCTGGTGGAGGCCTTGCGACTGTTGCACCACCCCAGGTTCCTGTGCAGTTCTTACCTTCAGGTTCCAGTACACAGATGGCCAGCTCCTTACCCAGCCTGCCCTCCCCACAGGTGATAGTGAGCGCTGCCCCTAGTGTGTTTGTTCAGGCCACCTCTCCTTTAGCAGATGCGAACCAGGCTCTCAAGCAGGCCAAGCAGTGGAAAACATGCCCAGTTTGCAATGAGCTCTTCCCTTCCAATGTCTACCAGGTTCACATGGAAGTGGCTCACAAGCAGAGTGAATCCCAGCTCTGCCGGGTTTGCAATGAGCTCTTCCCTTCCAATGTCTACCAGGTTCACATGGAAGTAGCTCACAAGCAGAGTGAGGCCAAGTCTGGTGAGAAACTTGAACCTGAAAAGCTGGCTGCATGTGCCCCGTTTCTGAAGTGGATGAGGGAAAAGACAGTGCGCTGCCTCTCTTGTAAATGCCTGGTCTCGCAGGAGGAACTGATGCACCACTTGCTCATGCACGGTTTGGGGTGCTTATTTTGTCCATGTACCTTCCATGATGTACGGGGCCTTGTAGAGCACAGCAGGACTAAGCACCTGGGCAAGAAAAGGCTGTCTATGGATTATAGTAACAGAGGTTTCCAGCTGGACTTGGACGCTAACGGCAACCTTCTGTTCCCCCATCTCGATTTCATCACCATACTGCCAAGAGAGAAGCTTGGGGAACGGGAGGTGTACTTGGCCATCCTTGCTGGGATACACTCCAAGTCACTGGTGCCTGTGTATGTTAAGGTGAGGCCTCAGCCTGAGGTTGCGCCAAAGATGCCTAGTAAACAGAAGTTGACCTGCCCCTTCTGCTTCGGCACCTTCCTGACCACTAACGCCTATGAGCTGCATCTGAAGGAGAGGCACCACGTCATGCCCACGGTCCACACAATGCTCAGGTCTCCAGCTTTCAAGTGCATCCATTGCTGTGGGGTCTACACTGGAAATATGACCCTGGCAGCCATTGCTGTCCATTTGCTACGATGTAGAAGTGCTCCCAAGGACAGTAGCTCAGACCTGCAAGTCCAGCCAGGTTTTATTGAGAGCAGTGAACTCCTCTTAGTCAACGGGGATGTGATTCCTGATTCTACTGTTCCTGTAAAGAGGAAGCTGCCAGAAGGCCATTTGGGGGCAGAGGGCCAGAGGGATGGGGACGAGCCTCCACTCACCCTAAACACTGATGCGGCCCCAGGTCCAGAGACAGGGCTGAGTGCTGTGCCTTTGAAGAGACAGAGGAATGAAAGCAGGACAGAGGGGCCAGGGGCCGGTGATGACTCACTCCAGGTGTTAGCGTTAGACCCCAGTACGTATGAAGGCCGGTCCTACGAGGACAAGAAGCAGTTTCTTAGAGATTATTTTCATAAGCGGCCCTACCCCAGTAGGAAAGAAGTGGAACTGCTGTCTTCACTCCTGTGGGTGTGGAAAATTGATGTGGCTTCGTTTTTTGGAAAAAGAAGGTATATTTGCATGAAAGCAATAAAAACTCAAAAGCCCTCTGTACTTCTAGGCTTTCATATGTCTGAACTTAAGAATGTTAAACACAGATTGAATTTTGAGTATGAGTCACAAAACCTGTAAAAGAGTAAGTCTCAAGTTCTAGGGAGCGGTTTCTGGTAACTTGGGATGCCCTCCTCGCTGTGTTCTCGGCGTCTGAGTCCCTTCAAGGTGTTCCAGGTGCTCAGAGACGTCAGATAAGGAAGCAAGTGCTTCTTCACATCTGTTTCCTGCAGTTTGATTTGCAACTGTTTCTCTGATTTTTTTCCTGTCATGTAAATTCAGTCTTTGGTATTTCATGCACGTCTTGTTTTCCCAGGAGTGTCAGTATCAATAGTAGCAACCTGGGATCTACAAATACTTATTTTTTTCATTTTAGGACATTTCTGCTTGTTTGAGAATACTTGATTAATATAACATGAAAGCATTGCTTGCCCTCAGCTTTACAGACAACAGCTAGTGACAGTACTTGTTAGAGAACTGAGCTCTGTGCTGTGTATGCCTCTGTAAGGATGTACTTTGAAGCATTAACTTCTGCTGAGTCTGTGAATGCTGTTTGCTTATGAAAATTGCAGATTTGATTTATACCTTTTCAGGTTCTGACATTTATTTTTTAAAAATATTATAATTCATAGAAAACCAAATGTTTTTGTTTATTAAAAATATCTTGAGCTCAAGGTTTGGTGTATAGTGGATAATCAAGTGTTGCTTTATAAATAAAGTCTCTGTAGGAGCAGAAACACTTTATGGTGCAGACTTTTGTCTTTTGATACGACAAGTCATTTCTCCATTCAAAGGTAAGATTGTAAATCTTTAGTGCCTTTAGAATGAACTGAAACAATGCTGCAAGTACTTCTTTCCCTGGAACTGCTCATGGACTAGAGAGTGGAGGGCCGTGATGCACATGGAGTCCTGTCCTGCATGTAACACTACTTGAGATGGAGTATGGGTTCAGACATAGGGTGACGGGCAGACCAAGAGCTTTGGTAGGTTGGGGTAGATGTATTAGAGTTGGAGAAACAGGCTTTCTCTGGCTCAGGTGTCTGATGAATGGAATAGGGCACTGATAATCTTCACAAGCCTTCAGATGCCAAACCTTGTTTTTTTTCACGGTATAAAATCGAGTGCCAGAACTGGTGATGAGGACCAATTGACCCAGGTCCAAGTCATTCCACTGGTGATGCACATCAGAGAGGCCTGCCCACCTCTAGGTAGAGCATCTGGAGTGTGTGATGGCCTCTGGGAAGTCCTGCAGTGTTGTTAACATAGATTTTTTAGAGTTTTAAACAATTGCATGTAACGGGTAAATGCATTTGACGCAGTCGTGAAATCAGTCTGTGACTATCAGTGTGCCCTGTTGTAAATTCAGAGCTTGTTGGACTTTATTTCTTTTTAAATTGTTTTCAGAGTGTCTATTTTGAATTAAAATTTGTTACACCACTGAAAATAGAACTGTTTAATTCTTGCAACATTGAAACATAACTGAGTCAGGCATGGTGATGCATAGATGTGGTCCCAGTCACTCCAGAAGCTGAGGCCAGGAGGATAGCTTTAGCTAGAAGCTCAAGGCCAGCCTGAGCAACACAGTGAGACCCCATCACAAAAGCCAAAGACTCATGGGAATAAGCTGAACATAGACATAGACAATAAATTTATTTTCTAAAAACCATTTACCTGTCATTATGTGAGCATATGGCAATCTAACCCCAAAGAAGGGTAATATGGCTTTTTGTTTTGCTTTTGTTGCTGTAACAAAATGACTGAAACTGGGTACCTTATCAAGGAGTTCTTTTAGGTCATGGTTCTGGAGGTCCAAAGTACCTGCCAGGTTATGGCTTCTTGTTAGCAGAGTCTCAAGGCAGCTCAGGACATCATATGACAAGAGACACAAAACAGGTGTATTCTGATTTCTGACGGAGTTGCCAGGGTTCAGTCATGGGTTTCACCCTGACCCTAATCCTAGCCATATCTCTAAACATGGCCAGATGCATTTCTACTCTGTTGGTGTCCCATAATGGGATAAAGTTGCTGGTCAACTTTTGGAGGCAGGTAGGCACTCAGGCCATACGCAGCAAGGCTAGAAATCCTTGGTGTTTCAATAATTGTAGCTTCTGAAGTGCCAGAGAAGGAGCTGGAGAGATGACTCAGTGGTTAAGAGTACTGGCTGCTCTTGCAGAGGACCCAGGTTTAGTTCCTAGCACCTATGTGGGATCTAACAGCAGTCTGTAACTCCAGTTCCAAGGGATCCAAAACCCTCTTGACTGCAGTGGGCATTGCATGCATGTGATGCCTTTACATATGTCAGGTGAACACATATTAAGTGCCCCAAAGGGCATAACCTGGGATATTGATGCCCTGAGGTTGCTTTGCTGTAGCTATTCTGTTATGGCTGATGTGTCAGAGGCTGTTTTCCAGTACTGGCAAGTCTGGTATGGTTTAATCCTTGCCTGCCCTTTGGACATTAAGGCTCCTCCGAAATGTCCCCATCTCTGAGGTCCTTGGTTAAATGGTTCTTTAATGTAGCTGACTTGTGCAGTGTAGGATACTGAGTGCATCCTTGTCCTACTTCTTGGATCCAGTAGGATACTGTCCCCACGCCATCCCGAATGTAGCTACCACGAGTGTCACTGCCAAGTGGCCCCTAGTGGTGCAGAAAGCCCCAAGGAGAACCATCATGAAGGTATTTTGGGTTTTATATTTTTAGCTGTGACACAATTTTTAAAATTTTAAAATTTTTTTTTGTGTGTGAGTTTTGTCCTCTATTTTGATCACTTAGACTCCCCTATATGCAGCCCTCTTATAGCCCTCTGCCCGACTCTGTGTACTCTGCCATATAAAGGCCTATCGAGTCAAATTTGTGGCCCCAAGTGCCCTTTGGTGTGGTGCATCCACTGGAGCCTGGCTAACCTATCTAGCGTCACACCCTTTAAACCACCTCTCTGTCTCCCAGCAGCTTGGTTGTCGGTGGTGTGGGTAAGGCTGGGGCTCCTTCTCTACTGCTGTGCTGGGGTTTTGTCCGACCTGAGTTTACGCGGGTCTTGTGCCTGCTGCCACCATTACTGTGAGTCCATATGAGTGACTCCAGCTGTCTGCAAAACTGTTTCTCTGTGGTCGTCCACCACATCTGGCTCTTACAGTCTTTCCCTCTTCCACAGTGATCCCTGAGCCCCGGGTAACAGGTTTGATATAGGTGCTCTTTTCGGAGATTAACACTTTGCAGAATCGTATTCTCTCCATTTTGGCCAGTCGTGGCTTTTTGGGTTAATCACCATCTACTACATTAGGAAGCTTCATTGGTGAGAGTTCAGAGATGCATTAATATTTTTTCTTGTTAACTCCCTCTCCCACTTTAGGCATAGAGGTTGCATTGTTCATGTGTCACTTAGGGCTGGGCAATTTACAGACACTCCCTGAATTTGACCAGTTGTGGACCTTCATGAGTCTCCCATCTATTTGTGGTATAATTTTCTATGCCAAGCCTTTGTTACAGGTGCTGGTTACCAAACAACTTTTAGGTATATAGATAAAAATTTGATAAATGTGGAGCTTCCGAAAGCATGTGAGAGGTGTTGCGTGTAAATGAACAAATTATTGGAAGCAGCATGGTGGTCTCGAGGTCTTACTAATAAACAACGGCTTAGTATTTGCTAGGAGCGGGCGGTAATGCTTGGCTCTGCTCCTGCTTCTGTGCTCTGCAGTCTACTGCGTGTTTACGTTTGAACATCAGTCTTGCAAAGTCGGGTCTCCTGATTTCCATGCGAGAAAACGAGGCTCTAAAGAGGCCTGGGGAAGAAGGCTTCTGAGGTGGGCATAGGTGGGCTTCGTGTGCCTAACTGATACCTACTGCTCTCCATGCTCCCCTGTAAAGCCTCACCATCACCCCACAGTGCAGGGGCTACTCTCGTCCTGTGCTTTACAGAGGCAGAAGCCTCGTTTCCTGTTAGCAAGCAGTGTTCCAATCTGCTCAAGACTTGAGGGCCTCCTGTGGATTTTTCATTCCTAAACTGGAACATCAAACAGTTGCTACACTCAAATTTCAATTACTTGCCCAGGGTGACGTGATCCCATGCTGTCTCTAGGTTTCTGCATAATGTTGCCGGTGCTATTTGCGGAGAGAGGAGACTCACCCAGGCTTCCTCTTCTCTTCAGGAGGGAGTTTATCCATGCCAGCATCTGGCTCTGGGATTTCACACCCAAAAGACAGAGCCAGCCTTTTATACTCTCTGCGATACTTTTCTCTCTTTTATATTCTCTTTGCAGTTCAGTTTCCTTGTCTCCCATACATGGTAACACACATATCCTGGTTGCCTGACAAGCAGAACTGTACACCTGCCCTCACGCACGGACCACACTGCATTCCTTTTTCTTTGTCCTGGGAGGGTTCTTACCACAGTAGTTCTTTAGGTATCAAGATACATAGAAAATTCTGATGTGAGATATATTTCTGAGGATAAAAAAAAAAAAAAAATGGAGATGGGCTGGGCCTGGTGGCACACACCTTTAGTTAGTCCCAGCACTTGGGAGACAGAGGCAGGCAGATCTCTGTGAGTTCAAGGCCAGTCTGGTCTACATAGTGAGTTCCAGGCCAGCTTGGGCTACAGGGAGACCCTGTCTCAAAAAAGACAAAAAAAAAAAGGAGTTGCAGATGGTCCAGAATACTTAAAGCTTGTGCTAGGCAGCACTCTAAATCTCTAAATGCTGGGTATCCCGTGATTAATGAAGACTGAAAGGAGACCTGCTGGTGTCCGGATGGCACGGTGCGCTGGGCTTTGCTGAGGGGTGCTTGGTGCTGTCTGTCACACCCTGGCCCTTGCTGCGCTTTACTGCTGAGAGTGAAACGCTCCCCTATGAAACACTTCTAGAAACGCCTCCAACGTTCAGATTTAAGCTCCTTTCATCCTCTAACTGGCCATTGTACTTGTGATTCTCGTAAATTTGTCTTTTCCTGGGGCGGAAGGCTGTATTATGGCCCACCTGCAAGCCCCTGCAGCTTAGGTTTTATGTAAATACTAAACTTCGGTTTCAGAACTATTCAAGTTCTTGACTACTTGACCTAATTACTATTCATTCTGTAATATTAACTTTTTATTGTTTTTTGATTTTATGTGTATGAGTGTATTGCCTGCATGTGTGTAGGTGCACCCATGGCGTGCAGCACCCTTGGAGGCCAGAAGAGGGCATTGTATCCTCTGGAACTGGAGTTACAGACTTGTTAGCTGCCATGTGGGTGCTGGGAATTGAAGCCAGGTCCTCTGTAAGAGCTGTCAGTGCTCTTAGCCACTGAGCTTGATCCCTCCAGTCCCATATCAACTATTTTAACTACAAACTTAAACATTTTATCAACAGATCCTAACAGGTCTAGATTGAAAGGGAAGAGTGTAAAAAATATATTTTTAAACACGGTCTTCCTTCATAGCCCATGCTGCTCTTAAACCCGTGGTGACTCAGGACTGGCCCTGCCACGAGTGGACTTGTGCTACCACATCAGCTCATAAGAGGTCATTTTAAAAGAAACAGGGTCTTTTGCAAGGAAGATACCTACTGCTAATTTTTAAAAATCTAAATTTGTGTAGATACTATGTATGCAGTAGCTCAAGTAAATGCCTACGTCATAAGGCAACACATATGACAGGTACAGGCTGTCAGGGCTTTTGAGGTGTATTAGGGACGCATCAGGTCACCTGCTGCTGATGTTTCTATCCTGACCATCGAGACAGAAAGGCCTGGGAGGTAGGTGAGTAGAAAGACATCTGAGAAGTTCTCATTATGTTAGTTCTTTAATGGCCAGTCCTCTGGCTAAGTCAAGCTTACCTGTTAGACAACTGATCACCTCACCCTGAACTCCGCGCTGCAGGCCCAGTGGTTTCTGGGATAATCTACTTGACTGCTTGGTTTTATTCAGAGGGATGGTGGTGACAAGCATTGACTAAAAGCCTACAGATTTAGAACTGGGTCGCACACACGTCTGTCAGTACCGAATATTGTACGTTTCTCTAGCTGTGTGCTTGCCGTTTACATCATTGACTCCTGACATGATATGGAGTCGACATATCCATGTCTAATTGGTTTGCTGATGAAAGATAGAAGTTGAGATTAAAAAATGGCCGTTGTAGCTCAGTGGTAGAGCTAACATGTGGGAGGCCTTGAGTTCGGGCCCCAGCACTGTGGGGAGGGGGTGGAGTTGAGATACTAAACATAGATGTGTTACTACTTAAATGTTTTTCATGATTTCAATTCAGTATTTTAAAAACTAATGTAAAAAAATCAGAAATTCAGTTTGAGGCCTATTCAACAATAAAGCTGGGCATCTAGGGAGATTGCTTTTTCTATAAATTCTTATGTGAGTTCTATTTGAAAATTCTTGTAATATATCTTAAAACTGCATACTATTGTCCAAATTAAGCACATCTTGTTTTCTGAACCCAAATATCCACACTGTCTCAGGAACTTGGTACAACTGAAGCAAAAGCTCCCACATACCTTGTCAATACTCATGCCCGGCGTAGGAACTGTTTGACCCTGTTCTAGATCTGAGAGCCCGTGCTGAGCTCTTATATGCATTTGGTTTTCCATTTGTAAAAGAGCATGTGGGGTGATTCCTTCTGTCCCTCTCATGGATGTGTGTCCTCACACATCATTTCCAGGCACTGGAAAGAGAGCATAGGTGTTTGCCATTTCCTGAGCAGTTTAACAAGCAAACTGCACACCTGAGGCGATCACTTTAAGAACAATGGCAGACTCAGTTCAGGAAGTGATGAGTGTCTGAGCATGATGTATCAGTCTTTCTGCTTGCCAGAATAAAGGAAACCCACTTCAATCTAGGCCGCTCACCTGGAGAACTAATTTGAGGTGTGTGAGAGTCATGGGCAATCCGGCCAGCAGTGAGGTCCTGTCGCTGTCCCGGGATGGCGCTGCGCAGGTGAGAACGGACAGTGGAACAATAGCTTTCTTTAATTTAGATATTTAATACTCATTAATTGACAAATTAAGCTTCTCCCTTCATTTTGGTAATGTTCTACTCTTCCAACAGTTTTGTCACAGTTGAAATATTTGTGAAGAACACACACTGTACTTTGTGTAAACTTTACAAAGGAACAACTTCCATCCTAAATCAGTGTCTATCTCTGAACCAAACTTACCTGTTTATGTGCTGTGTTATACATGTTATACATGTGTGTACCTATTAAAACTTGTCTATTCTGGATGACATTTCCAGGGCTAGATAGATGTTTACAGAAATGCAAAGGGAAACTTCAGACCCAGTAAATGAGATGAATTAAGGGGGCCTCGTGGCGCAACAATAGCTGGCTGACTCCGAGATGAATTGCATCACCTGCTGGATACAGTGAAGAGATAGTCGAGGAAGTTCTTCTGACTATCAGCATGACTATCTGTCAACACGACTATCCCTCCATTTCAGGTATACAAATCCAGCTCATTCAGCTTACACTTTTAGCATAGCGTAAGGCACACTTATTTACAAAACAGTAGTGATGAAAACCTGAAAGCTGAAGAGTGGTGAGGTTATAGCAAGTTATATTGACAACATAATTTTGGGTGAAATTTGATCTTCATCACTATCATATTTATAGGTTTCTAAAACTTGTCAAAATCAGCCATTAATGTTATGCCAGAAGAGTTAAACTGACACAGGAGTACATGTGCCGGCGTGCATGACTTGGGTCACACTTGACCTTTGTCCCTGTGTCTCCGTATTAGGTGACTGCTGAATGTAGGCTTTGCCTCTGTCCACTGCCTCCCACATGAGCGAATGATACACTGCACTAAAGCACAAATTGCCTAAAGATTTAAATTCTAATGTTTGATTCCTTGACAGGTATTGTTAGAAAAAATAATGTGTAATGAAAAGATAGTAAAAGGGGCCAATAACTTTTTTCTTTAACTGCTGGAAATTAACAGGTATCCAAATATTTGAAAACCTAATTTGAAGTCTAAATATCTTGGTAATTTAAATATATAACTACATCTTAAATTTAAATTTCAGCAATGATTATAAACAGCACATTCATTTCTCTGATACCCACAAAGTTACCAACTATAGCTAAAAGGACTAAAAGGTTTAGTTTATAAGAAAGAAATACTAGTTTAGGATTAACTAAAGTTATGCACATAATTTATGAATAATGAGTTTTCAACAATTCTGCAAGGATGCTGCTGCTAGGTACTTTGAAAACAAAAGCTAAATATTTTCACAAGAATGCTTTTTAAAGTTTTTTTTCTAAGATAGGTAACACACTCATGACATAAATGCAAAATGTTGGAAAGGAGACAATGAAAGTTCCTCTCCACCTCACTGTCCAGCTCACGAGCTCCTAGACCCTCCATATGTATGATTCAGAAGCAGTCATCTTTATCAGCTTCTCCATGGCTTCTGTGACATATATGCATGTTTTCTATATATTTAAAATAGTTCTTTAAGAATTGGAGCGTGTTCCATACTGTGTTTACACTGGACCTGCTCTTTTAATTAATGCTTAAACAGAGTTTTGTTGTGCAGCTCAGGCTGGCTTCAAACTCTCAGTCCTCCTGTGTCAACTTTTTAAGAGCTATGCGATTACAGACATGTGCTACCAAGTCTGTCTGTATTTTAAGGTGTTTATTTCTATCAGATTACAAAGTGGGCCTTATTTTATTTATTTAAATATTTTATTAGCATACACTCATTGTACAAAATAGTGAGTTTCATTGCAACATTTCCATTTATGTATAAGATATCTTGATCTTATTTACTCCTTTGTTTTTCATCACCCGGTCTCCCTTTCTGTGTTTTTTTCTTTTATTAATGCCTTCTAGATTCATATCTTTTCTCCCTCTAAATTGTACATCTGAAAGAAAACATGTAATGCTTGTTTTTTCTGAGTTGAACTTAATTTGCTGAATGTATTGGCCTTCACTGAGTTCCATTCATTCATTTTCCTTCAAGTGACACTTTATTCTTTATGACTGAATAATAGTACTACATACCATATTTCATCTCCCCTTTCATTGATGAATTCTAGATGTATTCTCCAACTTGGCTATTGTGAATAGACTACAATAAACATAGGGTTCAGGTATCTCTACTGTATGCTGACTTTATTTCTTTCAGGTATTAAATACCCAGAAGTGGTATAGCTGGATTATATGGCTTCCATTATATACTGTACTCATCTTTTGATTTTTCCCCATCCTGGGAGAGAAGCAAGTCGGCATTACTACTCACAGATGAGAAGACTGGCTAAGTGGCTTTTCTTGGGTCATAAGAGAGTTCTTGGTGAAGCCACATAAAGGTGAGGTAATTTCCTACTACATGTCCCTTATAATGAAGACAAGTCTGTATCTTTCTTGTCTCAAGCCTGTACCATGTGGATGATATTGCCAAGGTCAGCTGCCACCTTGAGATGGACCCTCACTCTCTTGGACCACAGTAAGAGCCATTTTTATATGCTTTTCAGAAGCAGGAAACCGTTTAGGTTATTTACTTTCACAAACTGGGGCTTTAGCTGAATGGGGTCTTACCCTGAGGACATCTCTCTTACCTTTACAATGTACAGAGCAGGAGGCCTCCCTTTACTGGTACTAATCTCCTTAAAAATTACTGCCTCTTTTCTAGCACATACTACAATATTAAGCTTCCTAGTGCTCTTTTCCTCTCCAAAGTTTATATTTTTCATTTCTTTCTGCCCCATTTAACTTTTCTTTTTCATTATAGACCTGCCTAAGAGTAATCAGTAATAACTATGCTGCAGACTTAATGTTATGTAGTCTTCTTATTTTCTCTGCTAAATAATCTTTTTAAATCAGCCTCATGCTAATTTTCAGGACATGGGCAAAATGCGGCCAGATTCTTTGCCAAAGCAGCACATGAATGGCCTCTAGCCCGGTTGCTAATAGAGTGCTTGCTCTCCTCTGAAACCTCGTGAGCTGGATTTTCCACTTACCACAACCCTCTCAGCACTGTTGTCTTACATGATAAGCTCTGCTTATGGCACTCAGTAGCTTTTCTAGTCCAAGCTTCCAGAGTCTTCCACATTCTTCCAAAAAATAACATGGTCATTTACTTCATGACAACCTCACTTTTCTGGTAGTGGTTTCTGTATTAGTTACTTTTCTGTGGCTGTGATAAAATACCATGACCAAAAGCAACTAAGAGGGCAAAAGGGTTTATTTTAGTTTATGGTTCTAGAGAGCTTCCATAATATTGGGGAAGTTTTGGCTGCAGGGAGCAGGTGCAGGACCAGGAAGCTGGAGATCACAAAGCAGAGAGAGAGGGAACAGGAAGTGGGGTAAAGATATAAAATGTCAAAGCTGGCCTCTGGTGACATACTTCCTCCAGCAAGGCTCTACCACCTAAAGATTTCATAAACTCAGACTACTACCAGCTGGGAACCAAGTGTTCAAATACATGAGCCTGTGGGGCACATTTCTCATTCAAACCACCACAGGTACCCTATGAAGACAGAAATTGCAATTGATAGAGATGAGACTGTGCAATGACTCAGCCTCTTCTAGGAAGTCATGTGGATGCTCTTCCCCCCTCTAGTTATGGGCTGTTACACATAGGAAGTGTCACTAAGGCCCTTACTGAACCTGAGTCCCATGTGCTTAAATAAGACCTGGTCCCACAGGCTCAGAAGGCTTCAGAGCCCCCAAAGAAAAGCAGAATTACCATCAATCATGCAATACTTGAGACTGAACAATGCTGTGACACTGATCTAATAAGCACAGCACCAGGAAACTGCCAGGGGTCAATTGGGAAAAATGGGCACTTGTGGGATCTGCAAGGGCACGAGCAGCCCAGCTTTTCCCACCCACACACACTCTGTATGTGTTACAATATGTATGAGTCCCCAATAGTCCCCCCCAGGAAGGGCCAGATACTGACTCCCTGAACTCTCATTGATTCCCATAAACATACATGTGGGTGTGCGGGTGTGCGTATGTGTATCACTGCACATGTGCAAATGATCCTCTAGCCTTGCTCCAGGACATCTAAAGCCTTTATGTTGGCTTTTCAACACGGTCCTGCCCAAAGGAGGGTCAGAGCTCCATGGGAGGTAGTTGACATCAGTGTGAAGCAGGGACAGTGAGGTTGAACCAGAAGAGTGTTCTGACATGGGGGAATGCGAAAATGACACATAATGTGTTGAGGAGTTTCCTACAAGCCAAATACTTGTGATATCAAAGAAATAATGATACTATAATTATAACAGATTACAATCTGTTGAAGTATGAATTTTAAATATACTTTTGCGTATGATATACATGTTTAGTGTATGTGTTCATGTCTATGAACATATGTGTGGAGGCCAGAAGTCAATGTTGGGTGTCTGTCTTTGTCACTCTCCACCTTTTTATTATTTTATTATCTTATGTGTTTTACCTGCATGTATGTAAGGGCACCATGTGCATACAGTGCCCACAAAGGCCAGAAGAGGGCACTGGATCCTCTGGAACAGTTAGAATGGTTTGAGGCACCATAAAGGTGCTGAGAATCAAAATCCTCTGCAAGAGTAACTGGCACTTTTAACCTCTGAGCCATCACCTCTAGTCCCTCCACCTTATTTTATTGAGAGAGTCTTTCACCTAACCTGGATCTAGACTGGCTGGCTAGTGAGTTCCAGGGATTAACCTGTCTCCCACACCCTCCACTAGTGCTAGGGTTACAAACATGCACTGCCCTGCCTGGCTTTTTTAGATAGGTACTGGGATCTGAACTTTGCAAATCAAGTATTTTACACACTGAGCCATCCTCTCCAGTCCGTAAGATAGGAATTTGAGTTTTATAAAGGTATTTATGAGTTTTATAAAGATACTTATTTGTGTGTGCATGCATGTGTGTGTGTGTGTGTGTGTTTGTGTTGCCCACAGAGGCCAGAAGAAGGCATCAGATCTAGAGCTGGAGTTATAGGAAGTTGTGAGATGTCTGATGTGGATGTGGGTGCTGGGAATTGAACTCCAGTTCTCTGGAGAGCAGTACCTGTTCTTAACCATTGAGCCATCTTTCCAGGCTGGAATTTGTTAGTTTATACTAATACCAAGTATTACTTGAAAATTTGATGAGGCATAGTGTGTGATATCTCCAAGCCTTAAGATGACTCCCTAGAAGATACTCCTTATAAAGAGAAAAAGTTGGTCCCCTGTTGAGGAAGCTGGGCAGATAGGTCCTTCCTACAGTGAGTTAGGGCACAGACTGCAGTAGTAAGCCACCTGCCTGGTGCTTGAGAAAACAGCACTGTCTCTGTGGCCTGGTCACGGTACACTGCCATTAGGCACTGTTAGACAAAAGCAGATGAAGAGACACGCAGCAGTCATTTTCCTTAATCATTAATGTAAAAAATTGAGGGACAGCTAAGGAATTCTGGACCCAAGGAAATGGAGTTCTGCCAATGACAGGGAGCAGGCTGAACCATGTACTTTCGTTGTAAAGGGGGCTCTGCACACTAGCCACACCTGACCCAAGGACCTTGTGATTGTTAATTTTCTGACTGTGATAGATATGGTCATGAAAGTGAATGTTTTTGTCTATAGAAACAGGAGCTGAGGAGCTTAGAACACAGGTTTGGTGGCTTACTCCAGACTCCACAGTCCTTCTTTTGTTGAGATTGTTGAAAGGGAAAAAAGAAGATGAAGAAGAAGAGAAGAGAAAGCTTGAGACTTCAGGGATACTCACATACCTTGATTCACTTTTAGGGCTCTGTCTCATGGGATAATCATAAATCTAAGTAAAGCTTACCAGTATTACACTTTGTTGCTAAGATTCCTTCTGGGGGGCACAAACAAGGTCTAATTTCTCCAAACTGCAGTCTGGGAAACCAGTGTTTGTTTGGACTTACAGAGTAGTGTTGAAGGGTTACAGAAGTGTGGGTGCTCCCCCACAAGCCACACTGGAAAGTCTCCATCCAGCTGTGGAGCATGACTTTCCAGCAGCTGCACAAAATGGCAAGAGAGAGCCTCCCTCCTAGCCTCCTGGCTTAGGTCCCCTTAGTCCTTACCCCTTGCTTGTTGGTTTGGTTGTGGCTGACTCTGCTTGGCCCACTGCTGTTGTGGGGCCAGGTAGGGAGTCGATATGGGAAGGCGAGTGTGAGCGCTGGGAGTATCAGGCTGGGAAGGAAGGCTCTTGTTCTGGCTTCGTCTTGTGTCAAAGCGAAGCCGCAGGATGTTTCTCTGAAAGCCCTGCCTGACTCTCCCTGATTTTCTGTCTGTGTTTGGTGGACCAGGCAGGCAATGTTTCCTTTGAGCTTTCCTTCAAGCAGGTTCTGCAGGTGCCCAGGATGCCAGGATGCCTCACTTCCACTCTGGCAGAGGAGCACCATAATGGCAGTGCCACATAGGCAGTGCTGGGAGTGGAGGTGAGCTGGGGCTCTTTCACGGGGCAGCAGTGTAGATGGCACTGTCCTCAGCACTTCCAGAAGCATCGATGGGGTATCGGGACCATGTGATGACACAAACAGCGATCCACCTCCATTTCTGCAGCCGGAAAGTAAAATCTCACCATTTTCACCTCCTAGCTGTTTGATTTGTGACAAATGACATACAGTATACACTTGTTATCCATTTCTAAGATATAGATCTATGGGAAGACCTATACACTCATACATATTGAGTAAAACAAGAGCTAAATATCAAAATGAGTAAACCAGCGTCTGCATAAAGAGCTTGTGCTTGTGCAACCTGCCGTAAGACCCCAACTCTGTCTGGGATCATTTCCATTTTTTTTTTCTTTTTGCAAGACAAAATATACTTGATTTTGACAGCAAATGCACATAGTGCTATGGGTACAGCATGCTCCTGACAACTTGCATATCATCAAAGGAAATATAGAAAAATCAGCGGGGATCCATGCTGTTTGACCATGCTTGAAAATTTCATTCATGTTGAAAACAGAAAATTGTGTTCAATAAGAGGAAATATATCTACTCATTCAGCTACCTCTGCCTCTAACCACAAGACCAAAGTCCAGGAAGAGAAAATTCAGAAGTCACATCTAATATCAACAACAGAAAGATTTCAGTAATTCAAAGAACTTCCTTGACAGAATCCTCAATCATCGTTCACATTCCTGAACAACTGGCCCATTTTACTCTTACCTGTTACATCAGAAGCAAATATTAGTATATTAGTCACTTTTCAGGTCTGTGATAAAATTCCATGATCAAAAGCAACTTAAAAGAGAACAGGGTTTATTTTAGCTATAAAGTTCCAAAGGGACAGTTCATCATGGTGGGGAGGACGCAGCAACAGGCAGGGCAAGTACAGCAGCAGAAGCAGGAGCTGGCTGGTCACATTCCATCCACACACAGGAGAGAGAGAGGGAGAGAGAGAGAGAGAACAGGAAGTGGGACAAGACTATAGAACCTCAAAGCCTTCCCCAGTGACAATTTTCCTCCACTAAGGCTCCATTTCCTGAAAGTTTTATAACCTCCCCAAACAGCATCGCCCCAGCTGGGGACCAAATATTCCAACATATGAGTCTATGGGGGCATTCAAACATAGAATGTCACAGAACACACAGTCCCATTTCAAAAGGGAGGAATGGAACATAGCGTAAAAGAATTGGACCACAGCAAGACTATACAAACCAGAGCAAAGAGCAAACCCTATAGCTCCATGTCCAGTATCTGGGGCTTCAGTTTCATAGGGCTTAGATGGTTCCATCCCACCAGCTTTGCTAACTGCAAAGATGCTACATGCATCTCTTCTTGGGTGGGTCCCATGTCCCTGTATGCAGCTCTCCTTAGCAAAGGCCTCTCAACTCTAGCATCTCCACCGACATCTTGGAGTTGCCATTGCAACCCGGGCTTCACTATCACAGGTTCATAAAATGGCCTCTCAGGGCTTTCTCATAAGGACCCCAACCATGCCACGTGTTGTCTTAGTGGCTTTCTGAAACTGCGGAGGAAGAATAGATTACCTAATCTTGCATCTTTCATGTCTGTAAAAACAGTACTACTACATGGAAGAAAGACACTGCCAGGTTCAGCTCCCAGCTTGAAATGGACCCTTTCCCCTTGGACCATAGTTACATCAGCTTCTGTATGCTGAAGCTGCTAAAATACATCTTTACATATTTGGTTTCTATAAGCAGAAAACCTCTTAGGTTCTTTCCTTTCATTTACTGGTGTTTTGGATGGCTGGGGTCCAGCCCTCAGGGAACCTTTGCTATTGTTCTAGTGCAAAGCCACAGGCTTCTCCTTAATGGTGCTAATCTCTTTAACAGCCGTCATGCTTTTTCACAGCATGACTTGACTACAACCTTAAGTCTCCTATTGTTCTTTTCCTCTTTCAACTGAAATTTTAAAATTTCCTTTTTGCCTCATTTGTTCCTCTTTTTCATTGTAGACCTGCAGAAGAATATTCACAAATTCAGTGTTAATGCTGTCTTGACATCCATTACTTTAAAATTCGGTTTCATGTAAATTTTCAGGACATGGGCAGAATGCAGCTAGATCTTTGGCCAAATTATTACATGAATGGTCCTAGCCCTGTTTCTGCTAGAGTCCTTGTTCCCCTCTGCAACCCCACAAGCCAGGTCTCTACTATCTGCATTTCTCTCACCATTCTTATCTTCCAAGCTCCCAGTACAATGGTCCATGAAGCTTTGCTTCCAACATTCAATGGCTTTCTCAGCCCACAGTTCCAAATTCTCCCACAAAATTGTCCAAAGTCATAAAAGATACATGATCGGGTGTGTCATGGAAGCACCCCACTCTTGGTATCAATTTCTGTGTAAGTTACTTTCTGTTGCTGTGATAAAATACCCTGACACAAAGCAATTTAGAGAAGAAAGGGTTTATTTTGGTTTAGGGTTCCAGTGGGGTAGAGCTCATCATGGTTGAGAAGGCATAGCAACAGACAGGGAAAGCATGATGGCAGGAGCAGAAGCTGGCTGATCACATCTCATCCACACACAGGAAGGAGGGAGAGAGAAAGCAAGGGAGAGATGGAGGGAGGGAAGGAGAGAGGGAAATGAAGCAAGGCTATAAACCCTCAAAGCCTTCCTCTGGGGACACCTGTTCCATCAAGGTTCCACTCCTAAAGATTCTATAACTTGCCCAAACAGCTCCACCAATTGGGGACCAAGTGTTCAAATACATGAGGGCCTGTTAGGGACATTTTTCATTCAAACCACCACAGTTAGTATACCGAGAAGTAGTTAATAATAACTTAGCTTATGTCATAAATTTTAGGCTAAAATAACACCCCAAAGAAAACCTAATCCCTTTCCACTTGAAGGTACCAAGGACAATTCGGTTTCCATAGCTGAGCTTCTAAGGGAAGATCTGCAAAGACTATGCTAGCGGGAGAATCACTGGACACCTGGGGAGTTGTGGTGCTTTGCAAAGCAATATTTTTAGATAAGTTACTCCAAAACAGATGCAAATTGAATGTTTTCTGGATGGACGTACACTGATAGTCAGCTCTGCTGGCTTCTGAATGTAGTACTGTGTGTTTAAACAGTATGTTCTCATTTATACAGTTATTTTTATACAGTCAATTTAGCTTAAAAGGGAAAAAGAAACACAATTTCTATGAAAATTACTTTTCAAATACTCTGCTTGTTTAATAAGGTGTTTTTTTAAAGAGCAACACAAGACCAAAATATTCAGCTATATTATTTTATTTGTATTCCTATGCTTAAGTTACATGAAAAAGACAATTAAGCACTACTGTCCCATTTCATAAAGTTTCCAATTAATACCAATTATATGGTGATGAGTTACTAGGGATAGTGACATCTTTGGACAGTATTGACAAGGAAAAATGGGTTCTGGTCAGCAGTTCACCTCTAAGAATACAGCACCCCGACCAGCACAGCCATTCCAATACTGAGCCCTCAATATTTGACAGACTTGGATCTCTTCTCTGAAACTAGTAATTCAAGTGAAATAATTCTTTCTCTTTAAACCTTTTAAAATATTTTTTATGCATATGAGTGTTATGCCTGCATGTATGTAAATGCACCTGGGTGGTGCAGTGACAGCAGAGGACAAAGAGGTCACCAGAGCCTTTGGAACTGGAGTTACAGACAGTTGTTAGCTGCCATGTGGGTGCTGGGATTCAAACCTGGGTCTTCTGTGAGACCAGTCGTTGCTTTAACTGCTGAGCCATCTCTCCAGCCCCTGAAATAACTGATTCTTAAAGGTTTCAAATGAAGTCCAAATAAGTTTAAAAAATCATGCCCTTGACATGTTTTCCATTCGGAATTTACATAAAACATGCCTTTTCACTCAAATACCCATTTTCCTCAGATAGCCCACCATGTAGCATCTTCTGCCTCAAGGTCTGAATATAGGGGAATAACAGTACATGTACTGTATTTTCTACATACTGCTGTGGAAAATAAGAACTCAAAACTAAAAGGCCTCATCTTAGGTTCCCTCAACCTCTTGTTCCACAGGTCATGACACTGACTCGCTGCCAAGGTGACCGTGCAGGGACTTGTTTTCAGTGAAGCAGACCTCTGAAAAGATGGCACATTCTCTTCAAAGCCCCTGCTCTCTTGAACTAGAGCAAATTTCAGGATCACACAAACTTCCCTATAACTCTTGGCTGTCTTCAATGGCAAACTCATCTCTGTCCCAATTTGCTATTGTAGTTTTTGCAACTTGCATTTTGAACCACGTGGTAACCAATGAGTATGACCCAATTGTGAATTTCACTGTGCTCTAAGTTAACCATCTTCCTAAAAAGAAACACTGTACTAGTGATGCCCATGAAAAGGGTGGAAATAAGTTCTGAGCAAGTGGTCAAGATTGCATCACAGTTTGTAGATGGGCACCACTAATGTGATCAAGGAAAACTGTGCCCATTTTGAGAGCTGAAGTTCTAAAAGTCCCGTTACAGTCAGATCTGTGTTTCCAGAAACTTTTCATGCCTCAGTTGTATAGGAACCACTAAATTCTTTTATGTAAGACCAAAGACACTAAAGGACCTCCCTGACTTGTGATTAAAACCTCTTCACTGACTGGAAGCTTGGCTCCTAGGCAGCATCTACACGCTTGGTTTGAGACATGGACGCTTAGGCCAGGCATGTGGCTTCTGTTCCCACCCAAGGACCTGCGCCTCACACTGAACCCTGTAAGTGGTTATGAAACTCAACAACGTCAGAGACTGCATCCAGTGCTGGTACCTACCTGGCCACCCGCTGCATCAGACTTCGAGGACCAACTCTCCAGGTGCTTGAATTTCCCCAGCTCTGAGCTGGAAAGGCTGTAATCTAGGGTCACCGTGAAGATATAAGGTGAAAAATACACCACTCCTGTGTGTGTGTGTGTGTGTGTGTGTGTGTGTGTGTGTGTGTGTGTGTGTGCTTCCTCTGAGGACTCCTGATTGGTGCTCAGGGCAGCATGTCTTTGTGATTTGAGTGAATCTTGATGGAAGCACTGTAGTTCTAGTCAGATGGTGTTAGTGAAAAATCTGTAAACCTGGCTAAATTTAGGGAGAACAGTGTAAGAATTCAGACAAACTTTCTCAAACAGACATCAAAGGAATATTCTGGACCATCTATCAGTCTCTCTGAGCATGGATCCATTTTTTTCTCTATGCAAAATGGAAATGACAACAGTTTCAGAGGATGTGTGAGGGTTAAGTGAAAAAACATTGGCACCTGGCAGGTCTTGACAAATGCCAGTCAGTCCCTTCTGAGTGGTCACGCCACCTTGTTCAGTACACAACTGAAATACACCAGTAACACACTCTGTTAACTCAAAAGCAAAAGTTTTTATTCTCTGATATATAAAACCAAAAAACTTTAATATATAATGAGGGTTTTTTCAAAAGAAGAAATAAAATGGTCGGAGTATAGATCTTGGTAGAAAAATACACTCAGGGAACTGCTGAGCAGCATGTCATTCCTCTTACCAGCAACAGTTCAAAGGCCAGAGACAGTTTTCTTGAAAAAACTGATTCACATTTGCTCAACACCCTAACATTATAAGAAATATAACTTTTCTTCTTGGTAGCAAACCCAGTTATTCAACAGACAGTGAATACCCAGCAACAACACCAGCAAACATTTCTTTGTGGTAGTAACTGAGCAGAGTTTTGGTTTTATAATACTTGTCTCAGTAAAAACAAAAACATTTCAGACTCCTGTAGTAAGACACAAGATGCTCTTCCAGCAACTCAGCCCCCACAGGTCTGTGGATCTGGTCCCTCTCTAAGACCTTAGGGGAGCATCTTATCCACTTTGTACTTAGGAATAAGCAGTGATGGATCCACCGCATACAGCAGAGAAACTCAAACGTAGGCCCAGGAAACAACTACTTAGCAAAGGTTACTTCAGCCCAATAAATAGTTCTCAAAAGGAGAAGAATGAACTTTTCGCAATAAATGCTGGACAAATGAAGATGTGAGATGTACTGTTTCCATTTGACAGTCAGGAAATCAGGGCAGTTCTGCCACTGACCAGCAGGTGGTGCTAGACCATAAGGGCAGCAGGTGGGGCTAACTACCTGGAAAGTTTGGAAGATTAATTTCTTTTTAAACCTGTACTTAACATGATGTATTCATTTGGCCAGTTCGTTCTTAGTGAATAAATGTTACATTCTCTCCCTGACATTGTATCCAAACAGAAAACACATTTCATACTTCATAAACAATTTAATTGGATCACACAATAAACCTCTAAGAAGGTCAAAAGTGATAATATTTGTCAAAACCACTACGTTTTGACAAGACTTGTTCTAGTTAAAAGAAGAGAATTTCTGCCACTGAGCACTGTTCTAGGAATTGGCATTAGCATGCTCTAACCCTATCTTATAAAAAGAACCGGTTGTTTTAGAAGCAAAGCAACATGCACCTCTACCCCACTGCTGGGGTCTTCAGAGGCCGTGGCGTTCGTTCTCCTTTCTGCTGAAGCCACCTTAAAACTGCCCTTACAGTCAGCCCAAAGCAAACACTGATGTAAACACTGGCCTGTAATCCCACATGGCCTCACTGAGCCTTATCTCCCAGCCAGAGGGGCTGCCTGACTGTCCCAGGCTGGGGCAGCTCCACAGATAAAGGGCGCTGCAACCCCAGTCCTTTTCGAGTACGGCCAGCGGGCTTTTTGAACTGGATGCAAACGATGTAAAAACTGAAATTCTTCCCGTGATGGAACCTGTCATAGGCGCGGGAGTATTGTCCTTAGACAGTTCCCATGTTCTGCTCACAGCTACACGTGGGTCACTAGAGGGCTCAGGAGTCACAAGATGTTTCTGTGTGAGCTAGGTTAAAAAGCTCTATTATCTTAAAAATTTATCTATAAAGCTTCATTTAAGAAAAATGAAGCATTTAAAAATTTAAAATATTCTCTGTACTTAGGTATTTTCTTTCACTTTGCAAAGGCTCTGGGACTCAGGTCTGGTCCAGAATGTGTGCAGTTGTGTATATTTTAAGTTCTACGGAAAAAAATCCTATAAAAATAGGCAGCATTTCTGTCCAAAAGCTTAAATAAAGAATAGGGTTGTGGGGTGATGAAGGGAGAAAACAAAGAAAAAAGAGGGTGAAGTATACAATTATTTTTCTTATTTTAAAATTGGCATAAAAGTTTAAAAATATTTCCCTTTGGAAAGTTTACTTTTGGAGTCACTGTATATTCAATAGTGTCATCAGCTATCCCAACACTCTCTCCATCTCAGGTCCTGCTGCAACATAGTCTATCTGGGACCTCAGCCTGCCCAAGTGGCCTGAGCCCTAGAGTGTGATAGCTGGCCCGTGTTCCTCCACCCCTCCCTGGGGGAGGATCAGGCTGTTGCGGGGCTCTGGTTTTAGGGAGCTGAGAAATTTGTGGATGCTTCCATTGCTCTCCCTCCCAGAGCTATGCAGGGCCAGGTCCCTATGCAGCCTGTGGGCAAGGCTGGTGCCATTGGCCCTTGAAAGGCTGCCCGGAGGTACACCCTGTGTCTTGGGAATGTGATGAGGCTCCAGGGCCCCCTCGATGACGATGTCGGCTTCTTCATCACTCTCCATCTCCTCAGGGTGGAAATTCTGCAGGGCATGGGCAGCTGGCAGACTGTGGTGACTGGTGGTGCTGTCTGTAGATTGGACAGAGCTGCCAGATGTGCGGCTGCTACGGACCACGTTGTTCCGCTGGTTGGCAGGCTTGACAGTGACGATAAGGTTGTGGCTGTTGGCGATCATCATGTCTGTGACTTGATCCAATGTCTTTCCGGCCACCTCGATCCCATTCACCTCCAGGACTTCATCATTCACAGCCAGCAGCCCGGTGCTCTCTGCGAGGCCCCCAGGCACCATTCGGGAAATGAAAATTCCGGGCACCTTCTCTAGCCCGTGGGGGGTCACCCGCACGCTGGTGCCATCTCGAATGTAGAAGCCTAGTGGCTTTTCACAGCCGTGTCTGTAGAGCCTCACTCGGCGGTGGGTCTCAGGGAGGATGTCCACATCGATGATGGAGGACACAGGGCGGAAGTCATGTGGCATACTGATGTCGAGGTGGGCGCGCCGGCGCAGGCCCTCGTCCCTCAGCGTCACCAACACCTTCTTCTTCCTTGACAGAGTGCCTGCCCCAAAGCTGTAATGGTCTGCTTCTTCTGAAACAGTCCAGAAAGGGCACAGTGAGAGGTGCACATCACACACAGGCAGAAAAGACGAGGAAGTAAAACCACATATTTTGGTATCAAGAAGCCCAGGGCTGCTGTCCTGCCTTACAACGACCCCTCCCCCTCAGTTTGAATTCTGGCAGGGCAGCAACAACTGGGACTCGCCAAAACACTGGAGGGACTTAGAACTGATTCACTTCCCAGCACCAGCCAGGTAGAATGGGTTCCATGCACACTTGAGGTTAAGTGCAAGCATGGTCACCTTCCTAACGTGAACTCCACACAGATATCTCCAAACTGGCCCACAGGAAACTGAGCAGTGATTTAGAAGTTAAGAGGTGGGATGAAGAGCCAGCAGCAGAGAATTCCCAAAAGAAAGAAGGCTTAAGCATCTGGCAGGGGGGATCAAGGGTTAAACCCCAGCAGGCCTGGGTTGTACAACGAGAACTTCCACAAAGACAGAAGGCTGGACTAGAGGGCTTCTTAAACTTTCCCAACTGACTCCCTAATGATTCTCTGTTATCTTGTCTTCCAACTGTTAGGGGAGAGAATTAGTTCAATCTTGGACTCGTTCCCAAGAAGACAGACTCTCCCAATTCTCTGTGTGTAAGCACCACAGTTCTAACCAGCACTCAGGAACCTGGAAGGAATTTCTTAGAGAATAACTTCTGCTTGTTTCTGGTCAGCGACTGATGAGGTGAGACATTTCCACCAGCAAGGGTGTGACAAGCTACCACAAGATAAAACTCGCTGGATGAATTAACTGGCCAGGGATGCGCTGAGGAGTTTGGTCTAAAGCAGTTTTTAAAAGATGAAAGGGAATAGATGAGGAGTGTGAAGAGAACATTTTCCCAGGGTAGAAAAACATACTCCATTTATTTTTATATTAAGCCTTTATATTTGACACATGAGGCTGTATAGAAAGCACTTCTGGGCTCAGATCAAAGGGCTCACTCCCCTGGTCCTCCTCCCTGGATACACACGTGCCTGTTCTGCATGCTAGTCCTGTGGAGTCTGCACCTCACGGTGGCCTACTCTGCATGGATTGGGAGGTTGGTGCCTTTCTTTGCCAACAAAAACCTGGTTAGGAAATTATTTCTCTTCCTGACACCCCTGTCTTCAAAGGCTGACCATTTCTCAGGCCCATGCCCTTACCAGCAGGACCCTGAGCGGTGGCCAGCTCATGCCCTGTCTCCCTCCCCCGACAGTCTTTCAATAGCCTGGATACTGATATTAGTCTTCTTTACTTGGGCGTCTATAAAAAAACAAATGACTGATGAGAGAATAAAAAGAAATGAATCACTGGCAGGGAGGGTTGGGTAAGAGAAAAGGAGAACAAATTGCAAAACAGTCTACAAGATATAGAAGCTGCAAGATAATTCTCTTATAAACCAAGAAAAGTTCTCATCTGTCATCTTGGCAGAACGCTAGTAGAAAGGTCCAGAAGCTGGACATGAAGAAGAAGATACCTGGAGCCAAGAGGGCTGATGCCAGGGGCAAGCCCAGAAAGGGCAACCTCAAGGTTACAGGGCCCAAGAAGGAGAAGCCTCATTACAGCTAAGATTGTCCTTCTCAGGCATATATTCCCAATTGGTAGGTATTCCTGAGGTCCTTGTGCAAGAGGAAGCACTTAGCTACTCAATTCAGGGCTGGAAAGAAAAGAAGGCTCCTGCTATGGTCACAAACCAGCTGATGACAAGAATGGTGGTGCCCGAGTGGTTAAGTTTTTAGAATGGTCAACACTACCTGTAGAAGGTAACACTGAGAGCTAGACGCACAGCCAGCCTGCAGTCAGCACATGGAGCACTGTGAGTTCCCCTCCTCCAGGGACTGGCCAACATCCGCACTGGGCCAGGGCCCAGAAGTGAGTTTCTAGGATCAGCTGAGCCATGGTTTGCCATGTGTGACTAAACTCCTTCCCTTGGTTTGAATTCCTGTGCACAGAACATACCAGAAGCTATCATTTGCACTGCCACAAACACTAGTATCTGTGATATGAAGATCCCCAGATACCACAGTGAGGCTGTGTCAAGCAACAGCAGCTGTGACACCTTGGAGATGTGAACTGACTGCACAGTGCATCAGGATCAGAAGGCTGTGGACTTGCAAATGTGTCCAGACTTAGTAGCCTTCAGCCCCACAGCTACATCTGACTGGGCTTTGCTCTAACACATGGAATATGATCACAAATTGGAGTTCTAAATTTCTAAGAATCTAATTTAAATAGATTAAAATTTAGTCTGTCTTCTGAAAAGTTATCATCTACATCTCCTATACAGTGGCATCTGAGGCACCGTGAGTGTCTTTTTTTGTTAGCGACCCTGTGACTATTAGCAGGAAGACCCATTAAACTAGGCACCCTAACTTTAAACAGATTATATAAATTTTATTTTATGTGTACAAATGTATCACCTGCATGTGTGAAGGTACACCTGTGTTGTGCAATGCTTGTTGGATCTCCTGGAATTGGAGTTACTGATGGTTGTTAGCTGCCATGTGAGTGCTGGGAATCGAACCCAAGTCCTCTGCAAGAGCAGCCAGTGCTCTCATCCACTGAGCCATCTCTCCAGCCCCTGGTCCCCTAACACTTTATGGTGCTGGTTACACCCTAACAACCAAACTTTAATCCTGTTTCCAGTGCCCGTGTTTATTAGTTAAATGAACATCAGAAGTTTTAGCTAACCTAAAGGTGCTGACACAGTAGCTGCTCCCTTTAAGGCCCACGTGCTGAACAACAGAACAATTCTCACTTTTCAGTGTAAGACCCTGGCCCACAGGAGCAGTGAAAGCAAACAAGTAGATCTCGGTGCTCTTGTGTGGCCATGCCTCCACTGCAGGTCCCCTGTTGCAATTCTATGCACCAGAGTGTTCTATGGGCAAATAGGCAGGTGCCACCTAAGGAAAAGTATGCATGTGACTCTGGTAGTTTCTTGGGGAAGGGGTCAGTTGTAGGCTTCACCCGGACTCGTTCCCAGCACCTGTGGTGGAGACAACACACTATCCCCGTCTGTGTTAGGGTCTGCAGTGAGTGAACAAGGTACTGCGGCTTGCAGAATGGCATGCTGGGATTCAGACAGCAATGTGTTTATCTCGCTTTAAATATAAACCATCACACATGGAATTTATTTGTAAAGAAATTCCAAACTATCTTCAAAATAAAATGCTCTATTCCTAAAATTCCAGCTTTGGTTTCTGAAATAAATACCTTTTTGAAAGAGCAAAACTGTCAGAGCTTCTTCACTAACCAATATGTCAAACTTTCTATCTTCCACTAAGTAAACAATTAAAAATTTCATATTTTAAGCAGGATATATCCCAAATCCTGCTCTCTCTCTTTCTACTTTGGTAGATGTCCTCAATAAGAGTAGAATCAGAAGCTTGGCCCTATAAAGTTCTGGGTGCTACAGGTCTTGAAAGCAGATTTTTTTAAAGGAACATTGTCTTATAGACAATCCCTTATATCATGTATGTGTTTGGCATGGTTTAAAACTGTCCCTAACTGTGATCCAGGCCTTCTCACGGTAAGGAAGAACCTGCCTCCCTCAGAGGGCTTTGGGGCTATCCTCCTGGATGAAGCCTGTTTAACTGGACTTTGGCAAAGAGAAAGAACAGGAAGCTGGCCATTTTCATGTCCTGGTGTCCTTAGGAATGCAGGAGCTTGCTCCTGGGACTTGAGAAACCCATGCCTTGGTGTCAGGCAGGGCCTGGTAGAGCTCTTGGTTTGTAAAGGCCCCTTTTCATTTTCTATAAGGTATTCTAGATTAGGATTATAATGTCTACCAATGTACACTTCAAATTACTGTTGCTTATCATGGCTACAGATACTCGGAGGCCCTGGTTTGCTGATGCTATGTAAAATGGCGGATGGTGGTGAGGTCCCAGCACTGCCAGTGACCCATTGATGGTCTGCGTCGTGAATCCCAACCAATCAGCCTCTGGCAGCTTGGTGACCCCAGGCTGCATTCATCTATGTGTGCAGCTGCTGAAGATCATGCTGCCTCTTGGCATTCAAGGAGACTCACCTGACTACCTCAGTTTCCATGGCCAACATGCTGTATCGGACAACGAAATGTCTGGAATCATCAATCATTCCATCTTAGACTTGGAACATGTTTGAATAGGCTGCTTCCAAGCAATGGGGACTCTTCAGGCTGGGACACAGGCTCGGGAACTGTACCTGCTCCCTCGGCCCCAGCAAGGTGGGACCATCTGCTCCATGACCTCTGCTTCTCAGCAGGGTTCAATGCTCATGGGGTCACGACCTTCTGGGATGCTTTCCAATGCTTCCCTGTTGTGGACAGTTGTATCCCTGGTACTCCCATTTCCAGAGAAAACAAAAACACAACAAGGTAGAGTCTCTCATCATCCGTCAGGAGCAAGGAACAGGCCAGGCAGGTACACCATGCCCTCTCTCCCATTCTGCGGACCGTTGCCCAGAACAGTAGATGACATCAGTTCTGCCCTTTGTTTATTCTGCAAAAACAAGTCTCCAGGGGAGCTAAAGCCCAAGCATGTGTCTACATGTTTCCTGGACTGGGAATTCCAACAGTCCACACTGATCTGAGCTCTGAGCCCAGACACTCATTCAGGATGACCCAAGCAAGACATGGCCTGCACATGCTGTGTGTTTCTGAGCAGGCTGGTGGATTCCCAGCTCTACGTAACTTTGATGGGGCTTTTGCCATATGCTGGCACTGTATACAGAACGATTTCATTGTCAATTAACCCATGAGGCACAAAGGAGCAGGTATGGGGATATTTTGGCACAAAGAGGAGGATGAGACAGGAGACTTGTCTCACCTGGCCTGCCTGATGTTACTGGCCACATGCCTAGGCTCACGCAGCATTTAGAACAGCCCTTGTTTAGAAGGGCTCATGTGTTCCTCACAGCTGCTTATCCTAGTGGCAGTTGTTATAAATGACACTGTTTTTAAAATATAGAAATGATGTATGCCCACTACTGTCTTTTCCAAGTGGTGCACATCTCCTAGTTCCCCACACCTGGGATGATGACATAGATCTGTATTGGTGTTTCTGTGTGTGTGTGTCACCTAGTATGATGTGTTTTCATTGATGCTGTAGATTAGAAATATTCAGTAACTATTCCACTTTGAAATACTTTTAATGGCTATATAAGATTCCAATGTATGCATTTTTTTGAGTTTCTTTCACCCACTCTGTTGTCAGACATTTAGTTAAATTTAAGTTTTAGTCTCACAAAGACAATGAAGCAGCCACCTGGGACTGTGCACATCATTGACTATATCCTGAGGATGAATCCCTGTCATGAGGACTCTCTATGAATATCGTAAAATAATCCATTTTAGCTGTTTGAAGTTGTGGTTGGCCCTACACCTCCTAATTCATCCACAGTGACAAATCTAAGAAAATTCCATCAACGTCAGCTTTACTTTGCAGTTATGGCTCACCTGGTGTGTGCTTGTGGTACACAGAGTGGCCTCAACACAGCACATGAGCAAAAGGTCCACTTAAAAGGGAGTACAGTTTTAAAATGAGAGGAAAAGAAAGGCAGAACATGCTTTCTGTTCTCTCAGGGGCACTGGAGTGAAGGGAACAGGGAAGGCTTGAGTTGCTCGGCCAGCATGCCCACACAAGCGCGTCCCCCAGCCCCAACTCGTCTGTGGGCAGCGGGGACTAGCCATCTCCCTTCCCACAGTAACTCACACGTAGACATACAGCACTGTAGAGGAACTATATCACTGCACCCCAAACAAGCTGGTGCAAGATTTCCTTTCTAACACCAGCAGAAACATCACCATTTAAAAAGACTGTCACAGAAGCTGAAAAAACAAAATGTGCCGTGTATTAAGGAATCCTCAGCAGAAAGAAAAATCAGCACAAATATCTTACCTCTGTGTTAAGGCAGTGAGTCAAGAAAATATGACTAAATAGTTTCAAAGGAATTATGATGGTAACAAAATTCATAAAAAATACATGTGTATATGAGGACTATGTTGTTAAGAGCAAGAGAAGACATATGTCAGTACAACCTTATAAGAATTATACTAGATCTGAAGAGAATGAACACAATGAAAATTCAGATGTTGGGCCTGGAGGCATAGCACTGTGGTACAGTATAGGCCCAGAAAGTACAAGGTCATGATCTGAACTCCCAGTACCTGCAGTAGACGACATTCTATTCTTAAACTACGGATTGTGACCCCACGTGTGGGAGCTGAATGTAGGAGCTACAATCACCTCTCAAAACTATCAATATGAAAAGGTTTCTGAATATACAACAAATATTAATTTGGAATCAAATGCATAATGAATCCAAGATGTTTTTGGAAGTAATTTCCCAGTTGCTTAGACTTCAGTGCAGCCTTTAGTGTACACACATAAATGTGCATTTTACATCATGCATGCAGTCACGCCATAAAACTCCAACAAATGTTAACTGAACCACCCTGGCTCAGGCAAATGCTAAGAACTGCAATGTTTTTACTTTGTACACAAATTTCTGCTTTTAGAATCATAACAGTCTAATTACAGGAATCAATGACTGTTTTCCTGTTGTTTTTTTTTTTTTTTTTTTTTTGAGACAGGGTCTCCCTGTAGTCCCAGCTGGCTTGGAACTCACTATGTAGACCAGGCTGGCCTTAATCTCACAGCGATCCACCTGCCTCTGCCTCCCAAGTGCTGGGATTAAAGGTGTGCCCCACCAAGTCTGGCAGAAACACTGACTTTTAATATTTTCTTACCATTATTTCTCAGTGTGCATGTATCAAATTATGATGCCTTTGAACTGTATTAGACAAATGAGCATATCCACCTTATATGCAATGTTGCCTTTATCTTAAATAAATAGCACAATTTAAAAAAGGAATCCTCAGATTCCTCAGCAGTTTCATCACCCTCATCTTCTCCTTGAAATTCTAAGACTTATGTTCTTCCTCTACTTCCCCTTCAAGCCCCGGCCTACAGAGCACACCAAGTGGTGCCAACACGAGTGGTGCAGCATGGAAGTCCTACTGTGGGCAGCCATGGACATCAGCCATGGGCAGTGCAACAGGGCATCAGCACACAGTCCCTGCAAGTTCTGAGCCATATCTACTATCAGGCTGATCTGCGTAGGCAAAGGGCTGTTTTTACCTATGCTCTGCTCTCCATTATGAAGGAGAAAGAGAGACGTGGGTCTGTTTTTGTGAGCCAGGGTTTCTGCCATCTCTAATATGAGGGACCATCACTTTTCAGCTCTGCTGGTCTCTGGCATCGAGCCACAGGCTTCTGGGAAGACTGCTTATGAAGGTACAGGAGGGTCACATGTCTCTGAGGACATGTTTTATGAGTGCCTACCATTTTGATTGCTTTGCCAGGACAGTTACCAGTCAAAAAATAAGATTTTCAAGGAACAGCCTGCCATGCACAGTGGTACACACCTGTAATCCCAGCACTTGGGAGGCTGATACAGAAGGCTCAATAATTTGAGGTCAGCCTGACCTACAGAGAGATCTCAGTCTTTAAAATCAAAACAAAACAATATAAGCAAAGAAGTGACTGAAAGTCAGAGCAGAGTAGGAGGTGGTGGAGGGTCCTTCAGTACTTTGTGGTAAGATGCTGGTGGCTCATGGAGCAGAAAATGCTGGATCAGCTGAACAAGCATCCTGAGTGCCTGCTCATCCTGAGACCTGTTCATTTGAGGAGTCCATGGAGTAGGACTGTCTCCCTACAACTCTGACCAAGCAGTTGGGTCTGGGCTTCTCTTGCCCTGGTGGGTGCTGCCCAGCACTCCCTGCCCACAGGCTAGTGAAAATGGGAGGTTATACCTGGAGGCACAAGTGTTTCAGTCCTCTTGACTCTCCCTCTTAGAAGGGAGACTCACTCATGCTGCACAGTGCATGATGCCAGGCACCAGAACACAGGCTATGGCAAGGAAGGTCCAGCCTGCCTCATGCTACAAGCCACAGCTGTGTGTGCTGACACATGCAGGGTTCCTCAGGGTCCCTAGTGACCACTATAGCAGGGGACAGCTCCATACGCCTGATCCACTAGAGCCAAGACTCCTAGTTACCAAGAATCCCTACGTTAATGAGGAAGTGACTGTTATATTCTGACAAGGGAGGCAGGATGACACCTGCCTGGAGACTCTGTGTATAGGTGCCAGGCAGTGTGCGAGGATCAGGTGCCACATACAGTGCTGCCCCAACCTTTATGGTGTGGATCCCTTTGTAGTGATTCATCTGTGGAACTCCTGCTCAGGCCACAGCTGGCTCCCTATGAGGGCGGTCTGGCCCCGCTAAGCTGTGCTGTCCAACAGCAGAGGGGTTTCCCTTTGTAGCACCCAGGGACTGGATTCAGCCTGTTTCTCAAATGACAAGATCAGTTCTTAGTAGAGGTGACTTCTATGATACTCTGTCTATGGTCATCTTTCCTTTTCTGCCCCTTTCTTGGGCTTACTAATAAACACATGGGGCAACACTTCAGTGAGCAGGGATTGAGAGCCTGAGAAAGATACACCCACCTGCGCCCTGTTATAAACAGCACAGGGAACACAGAGCACGTAACCATCAGAGGTCGTCAGGGGAGGTCAGTGGAGAGGGAAGAGGCAAGGGCACAGTGCCAGGATCCACTCTGGAAGTAAGCTCACTAATAAAGTCACCAACACCCCACTTTGAGACATGTAATCCCCAATAAACTTATATGAGATTTCAGGAGGCTGAGAGCACAGCACATGTGTAAAAAATGCACTTTCTCTCAACAACACTCTCCCTGCCCCAAGTACTAGTTTCCACCTAAGTAGTGTTTTCTGTAACTTTTAAGGAACGTTTGATTTTCACTAACACAGGAAGAAAGGAACTCTGAGGCTTGTAGTTCCTAACTTCCTTTAGGGTTCCTTCTTCTTCAGCACAGAAGAGGTGTTTGTGTCCTTGCTCTGGAATGTCCCACCAACTGCTGCTTCCCCAGGACAAAGCCAAGGCAAGAAGAACCAGTTCTGTCCTGACACCAGAGAAGGGATGGGCAAAGGACCTTTTAACAGAGTTCAAGCCTTCCTATGAAGCACTCGTTCTGGCTTTTTGTTATTTCCGCCGCTAAAAATAATTCAAGTTTCGGGGTTGGGGATTCTGTGGGAGGGCCTTTGCCTAACATGCATGAGCTCTGTGCTCCCCAGCCTATGGGGAAAAGAAATCAGACCATCGGTATTCACTACAGAAAAAATGTAGGTGTAAAAGTAATGATTAAAACACCCCAGTATTGCCTTGGCACTCTAGGCTGGCCCAATGGCATTCTGGTACATTTAGAAGAAATCTCTGTCAGAGCTTCTTGTAGCGTCTGCCTTCCACACCCTCTTGCGTTCTCGAGAGGCCAGTATGGTGGACATTTCTACTCTAGAAAACTTCCACGGTAAGAGGGCACAGAAGGCATCCACGTGGGCTGGCTGCGCAGCGAGGCCTCTCACCGACTGCCCCATCGTCCTGTTTGCTCTTGTTCATTTGGCTTAAACGTTTTTTATTTAAAACTATTTTTAGAGTCTACAAATTAATGGTTTTAGTATGCTGCAGAACCCACTGCCACTACCTAATTTACAGGATGTTTTCATCAACCCACAAGAAGCCCATTACTCACAATGTCCTCATTTTCCTGCCCCTGATAATCTCTCCTTGTTTTTTTAAGGATTTGCTTGCTCCAGACATTTCATGTGAACAGAATCAAGCAATGTAGTTCTCTGTGTCTTGTTTCTTTTGCACCATGTAATCTTTTTTACTTCCTAGTGTTTCCTCAAGGTTCATCCATGTTGAACAGGTTAATTTCCTTTTATGGCTGAATTTTGTTCTCATCTATGGATGAGAACATACATAGCATTTGTGTATTTATTCAGCCACTGATATTCATTTGGTCATTTCTAATTTTGCCTATTGTGAATAATATTCTAGAAAGACATATGGGTACAAGTTTTAGGGTCACTGGCAATTCTGGTTGTGTGTGTGTGTGTGTTAGTTAAAGCCTTGTACAATAAGCATGCACGCAACCAATGAGCTGCACCCAGATTAATGCTTTAACTGCTAGACTGTTTGCCACAGTGGCTGTAACACTAAAACATTTATTACTTTTATGTGTATGAGTGTATTGCCTGCATATGTAGGTGCACCCATGTCTTGCAATGCCTGGGTTGGTCAGAAGAGGAAGTCAGATCCCCTGGAACTGGAGTTACAGGGGATGGTTGTTAGCTGCCATGTTGGTTCTGGGAACCAAACCTGGGTCCTCTGCAAGAGTAGCCAGTGCTCTTAACTGCTGAGCTGTCTCCAGCTCCAGCTGCAACATTTTATATTCTACAAGCAGCATGGTGAGGTGGAGGTGTGAGGCTGTTTACTGCTCCACATCCTCAGGAACACTAACTGTCTGTTTAGTGACAGGCATCCTAGTAGGTGTGGGGTGTTTTCCCTCATGACCAGTGATGCTGAACTTCTCTTCATGATCTTGTCAGCTGTCTACATATCTTCTTTGGATGAATGTCTATTAGATCCTTTACCCATTTGCCATTGCCTTTTACTTTTTATTACATATTCTTTACATAGTCTAGATACAATTCCTTGGAAGGTACGGGATTTGCAAATATTTTCCTCCATTTTGTGGGATATCTTTTCATTATCTCAATAGTGTCCTTTGATATACCATAGTATTAAATTTTCCTTTTTTTGGAGACAGGGTCTCCCTGTAGCCACCCCTGCTCAGCTGGCCTGGAACTGGCTATGCATACCAGACTGGCTTCAATATCACAGAGACCCTCCTGTCTCTGTCTCCTGAGTGCTGGGATTAAAGGTGTGAGCCATCACACCTGGCTTCTATGGTGATTTTCATAGTGGCAGCACCAAGCTATATTCTCACCAGCAGTATATAAGTGTTCCTTTTGGTGGCTGGCACCAAATGAACCTATTTGGAAAATGTCACAGCCACAGGGAAGGTCAGCTACACCCAGAGATGCCCACCTATAGAAAGGGAAACCAGAAATAGGCACTGATTTTTTCTCATGGTTAAATATGTTTTCTTCAAACAAAAGGTCTTTCTTGAAAGCTGAAAGTGAAAATAAAGCTAATGCTGACACCCGTTTCTTTGCAAAAAGAAGTCATGCCTGAGTTTGGAGTTGGGGACTCTGGCTGTGGTAGGCTCCTGAAGCTCATATTATGTACACAGAAGCCAGTGTGCTGTCACTCAAGTTGATTCCAGCACCCCAGGTTCTCTGTGGAGCCAAGGCTCCTGAGGTCAACATGATCCCAAGTTATGGATGTTACAACTGGACTCTGAATTAATAAGAAGCTCTCTAAGGCCAATGGGCTCCAGTACACTGGACAGTAGCTCTCAACTTGATCAAGCCAGAAGGCTTTCCTGTACCACGCCTCAGAGCTGAGACCATGCAGCACTGAGCTTGCTTACCACCCGGGTGCCTTGAACTTCATCAAAATTTAGTACTACGGGCCATGGGTGATGGCACATGCCTTTAATCCCAGCACTTAGGGGGCAGGTAGAGGCAGGATTTCTATGAGATCGAGGTCAGCCTGGTCTGCATGAGGAGGTCCAGGCCAGCTGGGGGCTACAGGAAGACTCGGTCTCCAAAAAAAACCAAACCAAACCAAACCAAAACAAACCCTCCCCCCAAAGGAGGAAAATACTATGGCATATCAAAGGACAGCATTGAGATAATGAAAAACTATCCCACAAAATGAAGAAAATATTTTCAAATCTTGTACTTTCTAAGGGACTGGATCTAGAATATGTGCCCAGGGGTGGCACAATCCACAGGGGGCTGGGTCTCCCACATCAGTTAACAATTAAGACAATGTCTCACAGACCTGGCCACAAGCCAATCAGATGGAGGTAATGCTTCAATTGAGGCTCCCTCTTCCTGATTGTGACAAGTTAACAGCTGTAGCTAATCACTGACAGTCTCAAATGTAATTTTTCTAGACTCTGCTGTACAAGTAAAGCATGCCAATACATGGTTAGTAAGTAAGAAAACACACTTCTCTGACGCTGGATTTGGATCAAGGCTCTGTCCTTGCAACGTTGTTTAGCTTTTAGCTCTTCTCCTAAAGACCCCATAGGTGGCTGGGGCTTCAGTATATGAATTTAAGCGGCACAATTTAGTCAACAACATGATGTGTACTTGTAACTGCTTTTTCACATGCTGTCGTAGCTCCTCCTGTCAGGACAGAACCTGCTCTGCATTGGTGTAGGGATGCAGTTCTGTCAACCTCTTCTCTGTGCCTACTTTGTGTAGGTACTGGGTGTCTGACAAATATTCCTGCCATACTTGTTGTGGAGAATACCTATGATCACTTACCTCAAGCCTCTAGGTGACTTCCTCCTGGAAGAATTGCTGCATGTTAACTGATATGTGTTGTGGGTGTCCCACACCTATGTTAGTGAGATCCTACAAGCAGCATTTCCAAACCCAGGGATTCCAAATGTGTATCAGCCACAGCATCACCGGCATGGGTACCCTGATGCAATCTGGTCAGCAGACCAGAGGCTTCAAAGAAGAGTACTTCCAGAGAACAGGAGAAATTCACTGGCTCTACATCGAGCATCTGTTGTTAGGAATAATCCACAAGGTGGGAGGGAACAGGGCTACAAAAGCCATAGTCAAGTGGGACAGACAGGTGGGAATTCACAGATGGGAAACATCAACAACAGAGAGACAGGCCAAAGAGGACAGAATAACCACTAAAGGTATGGGGCAAAAAACAAGTAGGCACCCTGTTCAAGGCCTGTGAATGTGTGCTTCTCAAGCTCGTCCTGTCTTCATGTGGAAGGTGAAAGGAGATGCTCTTGTGTCTGGTTTAAACTTAGAACACAAGCATCCTCTGCCTACTCAACCTAACTAAATTCCCAATGACTGACATTAATATATACTTTTAATTCCATTTAAAAATGAAAAAGCTTCAAGTGCTTAGACAAGTACCTGATCTTGAATCTTGCCACCTGGTCCTGGCCTCCAGGAGAGCACAGGGCAGCTAACTTGGCCAGCAGTGAGTACACGTGGCCACCTGTGGGATTGGAGGCAAGAAGGGGCCTCTCCCACTGCCTTCCCAGGCTCCTGTTTTCACATGGCCATACAAAGACTGACTGCTAAAGCAAGCCGACCTCACCTGGGATCAGTAGCCATGCTGGGCAGACACTCAGAATGAACTGCATACTGGGCCGTGAGCACTGACCAATGCAAATACAGGTCGCAGGCTAAACGCTGTTCATGGATATATCCCCTTACAAGCTTCGATTAATAAGGTGCAAACAAGAAGGTACAAACAAGAAAGTGCACACACAGGACAAACAGCTGTGGATCAGAGATAGTGATTTTCTTCTATTAGGTGTTCAGTTTGATTACACAGTTTTGATTCACCCCTAAAAATCAACCAATGCAAGTAACTAAACCTGGTCATTCTTAGGAACATGGATTGTACCTATGTGGATCCTGATGGTGACACCCTTGGGAGAAAGGGGACAAAATACATAGGGTCCTCTCTGACTATTAATTGCAACTGTATTGATTTCAATAAAAATCCTCCCCAACCAGTGGGTAGCCAGTGCCAAGTGACTGGGAGGACAGGCCTGGTTGCTCAGTGATACTGTGGTTTGACTTTGTAAACCTGATGTATTTTGGCCAAACTCCATGTCACATGTGTCACCACTGCTGAGTTGTGCTCCCCAGCCCCTGGCTGTTCTTGCTCAGTGCTTGCTTCCTTTACCATGTAGGAGTGACTGAAGGACAACACTATTTCCTCTGAGAAAAGAAAAAAATCCCCATAACGTTCTGTCCTTTGGGGTCCTGAAATTCCACAAGAAGGGTATAAGAGTGTGTGTACCAAGGAGTGTCCCAGGGAGCTTAAGTGCAACCCCAAACAAATACAAATGTCTAGCTCAACTTTGTCTTTACCAAGGCAATCTGTTAAGACATCATCTAGCCCTGGGCCTGCCTAGCAAATGACTGACGGAGCCAGCACGTGGCTTGTGGTCCTCAAAGGGTTGGGAGGGTGGTCTCTCAGAGGTTGCTTCCTTCAGCACAGTGCTTGAAAACCAAAGGGTATCTTCCCAGGTGACACATCAGCAGAACACTGGTCAACAGAGCTGGGTGACCGAGACAGGTGTAACCACCTCTGAGGGGCAAGTGCTGAATAAACGTGGATTTTGGATAAGAGAAGGAGCCTTGGGGGAGCTTCGGTCTTCTCCAGTGTTTCTTCTTTTCCTGCCCTTGTCCTTCCCTCCCTTTATGGTTGTGCCAATTATAAATCAGTCGGAAGGCCACTGCCTCCTCTTCCAAGGAGGAAGGAGCAGAGGGTAGGGAAGGGTGGCGGAGAAGCTACCTGTGAAACAACATCCTGAAACCAGTGTAAAAAGGACATGTCAGGGTGCAAGGAATGAGGACAAACCACAACGATGAGGAGGGTTGGTCACAAAGCACTGCTGGGAACCTGCTGTTTGTTTCCAAGCCTTCAGTCAGGAAATACAGCGGGAGCCGGAGCCAGGCTCAGGTGGCACGGTCTGCAACATCCTCACAGGAAAGGCCTAGGGTGGCTGGGGCCACTTTTTAAAATGAGGGGGTAATGCTTTCACTCATTAATTCAGAAGCTGAAGTCATAAGAAAGCCTCAGAGCTCAGCAAGACCAAGGATGGGTGAGATCACTCCGTGCCAGCCACATGTGGTCCTGTCCACATACCTTCCCTCTGTGCCCTGCCTTCAGGGGCCACAGTCCCCAAACCACTATAGTGTTTGGAGTCCCCAGGACATGTTTGAGACTTTTCTCCTGCTTCTGAATTCCTTGAGATCAGGATTTCCCTGATCTGCAGGTGCGCAGTCTGTAAAGGACAGACAGCTCAGCAAGGACCTCACCTAGCCAGGCCTTCACCTCCTTATGGGATAGTACAGTAGAGTGACAAATACCCACACCCGGGATTAAGGAAGGCCTTAGGGCTGTTGACACCGTGAAGAGCACCCAAGTGAGACATCTGCCAAGCAGCTGTAAGATTATCAGAAACAAAACGATCCTCAGGTATTCACCATTCTGGCTTGGAATGTACTGGTCCAAGAAACCACAGGAGCATAGGAAATGACATGCTGTCTTAGAACTGCCTGTGGGAGTAGGGGATCCTTGGCCCCTGGAGCTGCTGCCCACCTGGGTGGAGCCAGAGCTGAGTGAACTCCTATACTCCTACACTCCTGAGGGACCTGAGGCAGAGCCTGTGCTTCCCTGAGGCTCCTGTTGGTGTTCTGCAGTGGAGTGGACAGAAGGAGTGTGACTGCTGCAGGCAGGCAGGGACCTTGGGTGGGTGGTTTTGTAGAAAGGAAGTGACATCATCTTCCTGGGGAGGGAATTCAAAGTATGACCTTCTGTTACCTTCTGTTGCTCTCCAGACTGATTCAACCCATCCCCACAGTTCTTATTCTGCCTATGGCTTTGGCTGTTTCTGGATGGTCAATCTTGTTTTCAGACATTTACCACAAATGATAGGGATGCTCAGCACCACAGACCATCATATGTACAGGCAGGCCTGAACAGTATTTGTCAGTGATCTCAGTACTGGCTGCTCACATGAGGCAGCTGGCCATTCCTGGGGAGGTGGCACACTTATAGTTACCCTGGCACAGGCTCAGAGGAAGGTTGGGCCCTCAGCCTACTGTAGATCCAACCCCTTCTCCATCATGACACAGAACCTCTCTAACAAAGGATAGTCACAGTTTAACCCCCGCCCTTCCAACCTGGCTGAAGAGACATGTGGGCATATCTGGATAAGTTTTAGTTATCAGACTGGGAAGGGAGGGACTACTAGCAACTACGTGGAGGAGGCCCCGAGTGCTCATAAACTGCCCATGTGTACTAGATGCCTGATAGCAAAGAATTATTTGGTCAAGATGTCAATAGTGCTGAGACCCCTGCTTTACACCACACAGCAGGAGGCGGCGGCGGGACCTCTTCAAAGGCCAGTGCGAAATCTTGCAAGCAGTCTGTATGAGGAGCACATGGCTAAGAACTAGCCTTAGTGGGTATAAGGGGAAGGCCTACAGCCCAGAGGCCCAATCCTTAGCCGAGATTCTGGTGGGGACCCTGTTGACCCCGGGGCCCTATCAGAGCCGCCTCTTCCTTACCATGTTCTCCAACAGCCAAACTGAACCACCCTTGGCATCTCCTGCCCCAGAGGGACAACGGGCGCAGAGAGGGCCTGCCTGTGAGCCTCTGCCTGTTTCCACAGGTGGGGAAGGTACGGGGACTGCATCTGCATGAGGTGCATTTGTGTCTCAGGCTGGAAGAGCTGCCTTACACACCTGCATTTCTGCTGGCCCTGCGCTGCATGCTGTTGCCAGAGTGCCTTCTATCGAGCTGCCAGCTCTGTGAGTGGGAAACTGAGGGTGCGCAGCATGCTCCAAGTGCTCAGCGGGCTGAGCAGGTCTGCTCCCAACCCCTGCCTGCTGCACAACCACCACCCATCTTCGCTCCTGTGTTCCTACCACTGCCTCTGATGAGCACTGGACCCTCCTGCTGGTTCTCAGTGCCAGCTTCCGTGTGGACTGACAGATTCCCAACCTACTGCGGGGGGGTGTTAGTTACCTCACAGGACAGACTGGGAGCAACAAGCACTTGAATCCTGGGAACACAGAAATGAGTGCACTCTCACATGCAGAAGTGAACAAAGTCTTTGCTGGTTAATGGAGGAGGGGTCAACCTTCCTGTGTCACGACCACCTGGTCTTGGAAGTTACTTGCAATGATATCTGAAAATTAAAAGTTTTTTCACACTAAAAGTTAATTCGCATGCTAGGATAATGTTTTTGGCTAATGTGTTTTGAAAACAAACAAAATTGCATAAAAATAGCTCTATTTCAACACTTTGAATTGGCTGGAAGTCACCAGGGAGGTGAGAACAGCCTTAAGTCAAGTCTGCCTTGCCTCAGTTCTCAGGAAGCACATTCACACATCGTGTAAGACTATAAGACTTCCGAATGAGTCTTTGAAAAATCACGACCAAATCATGGCTGGTATTTCTGGAGGCCTTTTAAGTTGATGTTTCAATTTTATTTTTTCAGTTCTGGGCACAGAACTGGACATCTGGCTAAGCCACATGTGCCAAAAAAAAAAAAAAAGTAGTAAGCAATGGCCCAGGCTGGCCAGAAATCACTCCTTCGGGTCTTCCTCCACATCTTGTAAGGAAAGAGATGGCTGGGGCCTCTGAAGGGCTGGCAGTTCTCTGAGGTGCTGGTGGGCAGGCAGTCCGTTCTTACCTTGGCATACTTGTAAGATGGGGCAGAGGCATTAGCCTCATCAAATATGAACCTGTGAACTAAGAATCTGCTACTTTTTGAATCAAGCTTCTGCAGGAAAATTAAAAAATGATGGGCCTGGACATATGGCTTGCAGTGAAGGGCACAGGCTGCTCTTGCAGACGATTTGGGTTAGGTTCCCAGCACCTACATGGTGGTTAACAACCATCCATAACTCTAGTTCCAGGGGACCCAACGCCTTCTTCTGACCTCTGTGGGCATTGCCTGATATGCGTACACTTACACACATGCAGGCAATACACTCACTCTTCCACATTAAAAAAAATAAAAATAATAAAATAAGAGGAAAGGGCAAACCTAGCAATGTGTCTTTTAAGCACAGAGCAGGAACTTCAACACACAGGCAGAGCAGGAATGTGCATATCCCAATGGCTCTAAAACCACACATGAGTCCACCATAGCTAGACAATTCCCACTGGCAGGGGAGACTTCCTGAGGGTTCAGACCAATGAGAGAGGGCAAGCTGCGGGACAAAGCGCACATAAACCCCAGCTCAGAGTGGCCCACGGCAGCTTTCTCTCCAGAAGCCAGCAGGCTGGGAACTGCTTTGTCTTTTGTTCGGTTCTCTGCACGGGAGAAGCCTCATTTATTTCTGCAGAGACATTCCTTTGGCTTACATACACACTGCCTTCCAGACCACGATGGTTTAAATTCAGCAAAACCAGTCACAATGATCCCTCTGTTTTAAAGTGGATGTAACAGTTTTTTTTAATAAACTTTTAACCAGTAAGAAGGGAAAATACAATAAGTGAAACCTGCAGGGAAAGTTGAGATTCCTTTAGTAGGAGAGTCACGTCGACATTCTGGGCAAAGCCACACATGCAGCTGTGGCTGAACTGACTTCAGTGTCACATGTGGAGCAGGGAGTGCTACCTGCTTCTGTGAATTTTACTGATAAATGCACTAGTGGTCAAGTAACTCTATGTTCCTCGGTCCTTCTTATCTTCCAAACAAAATGAAGTCAATCACCCCAAGGTGATTTCCTGTTGACACTGAAAAGAGACAAGAGGTCTCACAAAAATCCATGAGGTTAAGATGAGGATGAGTGTCTTTTCTTACCTTTCTATCCTTGGCAATTAAACAAGGAAAATAAATAAAAGAGGTGAGAGGAAACCTCTCTTTGGGAGTGGGACTACTGGCTTACACTGTGACTCTTTATTATCAGGCTTAACTGACTGCACATGGCCACACAGACATTTATCATGAATGTTCTCAATTACAACAGCCAAAAGATGCACACAGACCAAAAGCCTGCTAACTGAAAAGAGCAAATAAAGCGGACAGTGCTCCATCTGCACAATGGAACAAACCTTGAAAATAAGATGCTGAGTGAAGGAAGCCACGTAAATGGTCATGAACTATAGGGTTCTGTTTATACAAAATGCCCAGAGTAGGCACACGTGGCGTCTGCAGGTAGATTAGTGGCTTCCAGGGGCAGGCAAAGTGTGGGAGTGACTGCTAATGGGGAAGTTTTCGTTTGGAGGGTGATGAAAATGTTCTAAATTTTACTGTGGTAATGGCTGCATGGCTCTGAGGAGGCACTGGAAATGAGCCAGTGGGAAACACTGGATAGGCAAGTGTCATGGTGTATGACTTATATCTCCAGAAACTTCTTGCATGGTATGTTCTTACCTGCTGCAAACTCAGATGCCTTCAATTTGAGAGATTCCAGCCTTTTCTGTGCTTCATTCTATACTCCTTCTTTCCACATTAACAAATGAACCTGGAAAGCATTGCCTCAGCTATGCCACCTGTGAGCATGGGCTGCACACATGCTTGTTGTCCTAGGACATCTTGTCTTCTACCATCAAGCAGGTCTCACAGCAAGAGAGTTACATCGGTGACTTGTGGGCAGGCCGAGCCTTGAAGGGGATCTCTGCGCAGGGTCTGACAATGACTGCACCTTCCTGTCGAGGGCTCTTTGTTCTCTCAAATGTTGATTGCTTCCATTTTGGTTATAATGGTCTTTTTGTGATTGGAGACTGCTGGAGCTCTACAGTGAGGAGGAGTCATGAAGGTTAACCCCAGGCTTGCCATCCTGTTTAGTCCAGGGCAAGCAGGAAAGTGGAACAAAATAAGCTGCTAACCACTGTAGTTTCAACAGTATGTGCATACACAGGGGCTTGTTTTCTGACACTCTCAGTTATCTACTAACACTATTCCATTAATGCCAATCACACTTATCAGATGTCAAATTGTCTTGTTTTTGTATAAGACAGAAATAAACTAGGTATTAAGATAACCTAGAAAGAGCTAAAATTCAGAACATGCAAACACAGGATGGAAGAGATCAGTCCTTCACTCACTCTGGACCCAGCATTTTAGTAAAGTTCTGCCACTTTGGGCATCCCTACTCTGTAGGCCTCTGAGAGTAGTGTCCACTTTCCCTGTTATCTGAAAGGCTTCACCTCACCCACAGCGTCCTGCACATGGGGCCCTCATCTAGGAGATGACTATGGAACCACAAGACTGCCTCAGAGGCTCTTGACCAGCAATATGTGTGTTAGGAATTAGGAGTTTAAACTCTCTCTCAGGTTTTGGCACCAAAATGTTAGGGATACGAGTTGTAAGCAGGGAGCTTTCTCTCCTGTGTTAGAACTCTCTCCTGGTGGATGTTAGGATTAGGAGTTGAAAGAGTAGCAGGTAGGAAAGAAAAGCAACTAACCTCCTACAATCCAAATTGACCTTTATTAGTCAATGAGGGGTGACTAATGACCAGTCTGCAGTAGCCACACAGGCCCAATAGCAGAGGAGCTTAAGTGTTTTTGTGTATGTAAACAGAGTCGAGGGAGTTGGGTAGAGGATTTAGGGTGTGCATTCTTCCCAAATAAGGGTCTGCGTCTGCCAGAACCTTTGTGGGTCTAAGGGTGTGGACTGGGAAAAACTCAAGTTTTGGTGCTGTTCTCAGATAATGTGCTTAACCAAACATGTAACAGTGAGGTTCCCCAGACAGTTGCTGTCACACACACCATAGTATTCTCAGCCCTTTCCAGCTTCTGTTGCAGTTTAATTAGATGCTATTTGACCCCAGGACTTCTTGGCATTGGGAGGGCCACAGGCCTTGCCACTTGGATAACACTGAGGGTCCTTACTGTCTCAAGGACTAAGGTTTGCACACTGAACCCAATGTGGATATCTGGCAAACAGTGATTTGGATTCCAGATCTGGGGTTTCATCCAACAAGAATCCCCTCCCCTTTTCTTTGGCAACTCAGAACTGAGAGCTCAAGTGGCAGCAGTTCTGAGGCTTAGGCACCTCCTCATGCCAACCCTCTTCCCAACATTCCTGTCCTAGGCACACCTGGCCTTGAGCTCCACCAGCCCATTCCCTGACATGACTTTCCCAAGCACAGATAATATAGCACAGAGACCTCGGCCGCTTCTGAGTCTCACTTTGGCAAAGAATGGTTGTCTTATGCCCTCTGGCCTGTTCCTTGATATTTACCATGGAGGAGAAATAAAGGCAAGAAAAGCAACCAGACTCACAGAATCCAAACTGACCGTTATTAGTCAACGAGGGGTGACTACTGACCAGTGGGAGTCTGTAGCAGCCACAGGGGCCAAGCAGCTGGAGAGCTCAAGCACCTTTGTGTATGTGGGTCCCTGATTTCTTGCAGACATAAAAGTCAGAAGTAGGCAGGGCCTGGGCTAGCGTCTCTAAGCTGGCTGGGCAGAGCAGGTGATGAGCTCAGGGTGGTCAGGTCTCCCCTGAGCCCTCCTCCAGGCTGGGGGTGGTATACCCCTCCTCAACACAGAGCAACTTCAGGTGAGAGTAGGGGAGGAAGGGCAAATAACACCTGGTCAGCACATGGCTGCTGGGGACCACCCAGCTTCACCCTATTCAGTGGGCCCCTGACTCGACACTTAGGCTGTGGGCAGAAGATTGTCTCCAGGCTATCCGCGTGTTGTCCCCACCCCAGAGCTGGCTCCGCAGCCTAGCTGTGATTCAGTCCGTATTTATGAGATACTGCAGTGGTTACCAGAGAGCACAACCATAATCGAAAAAACTGAAAATAACTGTTGGCAGAAAAGCCCGTATTTAGGGCAAACCTCTTTCAGTAATTCCCAGGGCTTTGTGCAGTCACCAGTCCAGACAGATTGCAGAAGTCCCACAAACATGGGGTGTGACAAGCTCTCATGGGACAGGCCATCCTGCCCCATCCTCAGCTGTGGGCCCAGATCACCTCACAATGAGGTAAGATCAAGACAAACATGACGGCAGGCCCTGCTACAGAGAGGATCCAGGCACAGTACCCATGGTTCGTCATGAGTCCAGTCAGAATGTCCCTTTCCTCCATGTTACAAGAGGATTGCTCACCTCAATGACCGCATTAGTGCCCCATCAGAAGCCCACCCCGGGGTATGCAGGCCACTCTTACCCCCCCAGTACTCAAGGTGAATGCTCTGCCACCAGGCCCTGCTGGCCCACAGACCCCCAAACTAGAGAGATGGCTCCAAGTGTGTCCTCTCAAAGCCCCTAGGCTGTTCCCCCAGCTCCTACCAGACCAGACCTCTCCTAGGATGAAAGACGTAAAGGAAACCTTGGCAGCTCGAAGCTCAGAAATACTGCTGACAGAGCGTTTGTAAACCACCGATTGTGATATCATGTAGTACGTGATTTGTCTACCAAATTCACATGTTTAAGCATACAATTCTGTGGCTTTCAGCACATTCAGAGTTGCACAGTTACCACCACAGTCTAATTCCAGACTGTTTCCATCACCCCTCAAAAAAACTCCAGACCTATGGGTACTCCTCCCCACCCTCAGCTTGCCATCCCAAGCCAGGACTTTCCCTAGTTTATGGTTTGTTGCAGAGTCTATTTATGCAAATATGAGCATAGACCCAGGTTCCTCCTTTTGTTATTAGGATAGTGCACTTTTTGTTTTCTACTTAATATTGTAAAGGTCCTGGGTTGTAATCACTGAATGTCACCTTCCTACGGTTCAAAGAAGTCTTCTGTGCAAGGTGACAATCCAGATGTGAGTGTAGGAACCCATGGGGATGAGAGGCCTGAGAGGCAGTCTCCAGAGATGGGCAAGCTCCAAACAGGGCTGGGTATGACTGCGTGTCTGTCTCCTGAGCAGACTGTCACCCAACAACATTATATAAGCATGGACATTGGGTCCAGTGGAATTCTAGCCGTAGAGAGTAGTGTGGAGGGAATGAAGCTGTGGAGGCAGACTGAGGCACAATCCCGGCCTGTCACCTGATGCTGTGTGGCTCTAGAAAGTCTCAGGTCCTCTCCGGGACTCAGTTTTATCCTCTGTAAAAGGAGCAATGTCCTTTCTTAGAAAGGCTTAAGTGTGGAGACCCGGGACTCAAGAAGAATGGAGCTGGGGACAGTCATTGCAAGGAGTGTTTAAAGTCTGTAGGATGTACATATTTGAGGCAAGAAGCCCTTGGGACTCTCTCCTAGCTCCCAGCAATCTAACAAAACTCATCCATGTATAGGCTGTGCACAGACAGAGCTCAGCCACACCAACGTGCCTAAACCAACAGACTCAGTAAATACATGCCTGTTTTCACAAGAGAGGGGTTCTGAATCACCTTCACCTATGGGGCCTTCCAGGTGTCCTAAGGGCTTTGACTCCCTCCATCTAATACTGCAAAACAACCAAACAGTATTGGGTATGAGAATTAAATGGTTCTGATACATTGCCTGGATGGAGTTTTAACAACTAAGCAGAGAGTAAAACATGTGTAATTTTGATGCTGGACATGTTCAGTCACAGGCAAGAAGGTCTATAAGGGTTTAGTATAGGGATTTCATTGGCAAATTGAGGAGGCTGAGAGCCGTAAACAAATCTATTAACTCCTTGTGTCAAACTGTCCTCTTCCCTAAGACCTGCAGAAAAGTTACTGGACATATGACCCTAGCTGGGGGCCTGTTAAGAGCTGTGTGAGGTGATACCTCTGAATCATTTTCCTGGAAATGCTGGTAACAAGCACAGGCAAAAATGCCTTCTTCAGAGCCACTGGCCTGATGATCGAATGACTCCCTCACCTAGTGCTGGCGTTGCACACTTCCTGCAAGTGGGCCATGTACTCCAAGATCCCTGTCATGTTGCGTTTCTTTGCCTGCCTTACTTAGCAGAGTCCAAGAGATGGAGGGTGCTGAGCTCTACGGACATGGGCTTGCTTTCCATGATGGGGCCTCTTGTCTGTTTTCCCTCCCCTTCACATGGTTCTTAGAACTTCAATGACACAGAAGGAAACCTGGGCCAGCTGGGAAAAGACGGAGAAGAAGCCATTACTTAAAAGACCCAAGGTTCTATTCTGTGGCTCAAGGACAGCAGCCTCCATGTGAGTTCCTGGGGTGCTAAATGCAGACATGACCTTCTGTCCCACGGTTCTTTGATCTGTGCTCATGCAATTTCTTTTAAGATAGTGAGACCATTTAGACTTTGGGCTATGTAAAACCTGAGTCTACAAATGCCAGTGTACAGGATGAACACATAGGCCAGAGCTCAGAAGGCTGTGCATAGCCTGGCTAGGTCTCAGCTTACTCCTGTAAACAAGAGAGCTGGGTTAGATGTCCTTTAACCTCTTGGCAGTCTCATAATCTATGGTTCTGACTAACAGGAGGCTCAATGCTTATTAATGATAGGTGCTTAGGATGGACACTAGACATTAAGGGTAAAGAACCATTTGCTCAAGAAACTTATATCAGAAGATTTGTTTCAAGGTTTTGTTTTCCAGCACGTACACTCCAGCCTCCTAAGCCTTGAGCCTAAAAACTGTCATCTGTGTCTAACTGTACCTCAGTGATTATCCTGAACACTAAAGACATGTACCTTCACATCTTTCCCTATGTAAAGTCAGTGTAACCAAACAGTCTCCATTTGATCTGTAAGGAAACATTAAAAATTCTGACAGCTGGGGATGTGTTTCACTGGCAAAGCATTCACCTTGTACACGCAAGGCCCTGGGTTCCATCAGTAGTACTAAAAAAAAAAAAAAAATCCCGGCAGATGTGAAAGCCATAATGTTTGATGCAGTGCATTCTACGGAGGAGCCACAAAACACGAAGGGCTCATCTGCCCATTCCCACAACTAAGGGCCTCTCTCTCGGTAGTCTCTGAGCCTGACTTCCCTACTCAAGCCACGTGGCAGAGTCCCAGTCCTAGCCATGTGACACCACGTGGCAGAGTCCCAGTCCTAGCCATGTGACACCACGTGCAAGCCCCTATACGGGACATTTCTTGAGCCTCTGACCTGGGAGCTGGCTGTGGTCTTCCTTCACTCCTGTCTGGGAGGGAAGAGGGTGTAGAAGATGAATTCTCCAGCTCTTTCTGGAGGAGGAAACTTAGTGCTGTCAGCTCTGGGCCCTACTCCTAGCAATCTATGTGGAATGCTGGAATCTCAAGAACTAACTTCCTAGTAGACAGGACTGTTTTCTGGTTCAGACAGGACCAGGCAGGTGACAGTCAGGGTGTCTGGCACTCTGCATGTCCTGACATGAGCTAAGAAGAGCGCTCCTCACATCAGTGTGTGCACTGTGAACTCAAGTCACATCGGAGGTGCCTGTTCCACATTCTCTGTGCCTTTCCCACCCAGTGATGCGTACTGCACAGGAACCAGGGATGAAAGATAATAATATTTTACCATAGGATAGTTATTTCTCAAGTGATTTGTTTTTTGAAAAAGTGTAATTTCTTACCTTTGATTTGGAATATCTGACAAGGCCACAGATATTGATTATAAGATTGCTCCATTGATGTTTTATAGGAATTTATATCTAGAAGTACCAAAGACTGAAAAATTCTGGAGATCTGTGGTTGTGGTCTGTGACCACCTAACAATGTGGATGTATTGAATACCATTGAAATACATACCTAAAAATGGCTAAGATGGGAAATTTTATGATAAATATTTTATTAAAAAAGAAAATAATCTTCACTATTATTTAGTATGTATTAGTATGAATATTTTCCTTTAGAATTTGATAAACTTGTACCTTTAGTCCCAACTTCATTGCACTTGTGTGGCTCTGTGTGGGGATGCTGAAGTATGGTCAGGCAGAGCCAGAGTGAGCACACCCCAAATCACTGCTACGCAAAAAGCACACTGAAGTAAACAGCTCCAGGATCAATGGGAGTCCTCACCCCAACCTTCTCTGTGTGTTTGTTAAGCCCAATACCATGACTGGGGGATGAGCCAGCAGGCACAGGTGCTGACCTCTGTGCTGAACCACTTTCCCACAGGGGAGGTGGAAAGTACAGAGATAAGGGCAAAACAGGAAAAGAAACTGCTGTATAAGAGGAAATCCAACTCTTGCTTATGTTTCTGGAAAAGTAGAGTTCATGGTGGAAAGTTTTATATCTCTGGATTCCAAACCAGGAGAAGTAAATCATTTCTGCAATGAACTTCTTTATGCTAATGCATATAAATAAAGGTTCTCCTGGTCTAGCAAAAACACAGGTCTCAAGGTGATACAGTCTACAACTTCTGCCTGCTCGGCTCTAGCTCAGAAGCAGGGTCTGTTCATGAGAGTGAAGCACTGGGAGGCCTCATTCCTCTCGGGAATGCTGTAGAAGCTCAGCAGACAGATACACTGACCCAGTTCAAGCAATGCTAACTGGGCCCATATTTGTGCTGCTTGAATTTTTTGAAGCTTCAGTTTCATCATATGCTAAAGGAGAATCATGAAACTCAATCTATTGTGGACCTCACATAACTTGAAAAGCCCTTGGTTAACAGTAAATAATTAAATAAATGTTTCTGTTGCTCTCAGGCAACAGTTTAGAACCCTCAATGTGCTGAGTCATGGAAAAGTTAGGCCACAGCCTATGCCCCAAGGATCCTGGGCCTGGGAGCTGGGGTGATTGTAGATTATACAGTTCACAGTCTGATCCTAGAGCTGGAGGCCCCCAGGTCGCACACGGGGAATGAAGTCCAAGTGTCCCTGAAGTCAGAATAGTCAAGAGAGGAGGAAATTCTGGAATACGACAGCTTGTTGGGAATGACAGGGATGGGACAGAGAAACTGAAGCAAGGTGTCCTGAGGACCCTATGGAGGCTCAGAGCAGCATTTTAATTGGGACGTTACCAGCGCGTTCTCCTGGGGCCAGAGCACTGGGGCTGCGATACTGCTACTAGGTATGAGCTGTGTGGCACCAGGAGGACGAAGCCACAAGGAAACCCGCTCAGTTCAGCGAGGGGCCTTGGGCTGCGCTTGGAGCCTCAGAACACAAAGAAGAGGTGAGGCCAGGTAGTGTGTGTGGAAAAGTTGTCCATGATGGTAGGAAACAGGCTGGAGTCTGGGAACTGAAGAAAGAAAAACAGAAATGGGAAAGAAACACCTTGGGGCATCAGAAGAAGTAAAGGCACCTAAGGAGATTTTAAGGGGGGATCTAGAAACCATGGTCTGGGACAGTGTTTCCTGGTTGCCTGTGGCTTGTTATGAATGATCTCCCTCTTCCTCCATGGTGAGTCCTGTCGAGGTCAGACTGCAGGATGGGCTATGCATGGGCCCAGGTTGGCCTCCACTGCCTTGCAGCCCCACAGCTATCATCCTCTGGCATTGTAAACCCTTTGAATAGAGTAGGATTCAACATGGGGATAGTCCATCTTTTTCCCCAAGGGCTGTCTGTGGAGCTAATACCTACCCAACTCTTCCACAGAAGCTATGTTACTGAATTCAGAATTACAGCAACTAGGAATGTAAATGGTTTCTGAACTGGGTAGCCCAAGAGCCACACATGGCTGTATACTAAAAGGAGGCCTCTGGCAGACAGCAAGGGCTGTGTCACCATGAGGATGTGGCACTTAGTTCTGACAGATGCCTGAAAGGCCAAATGCTTTACAAGACATAGATTAAGATCAATGCTTACCAATAATTCCTCACTTCATGAACCTTGCTTCAGCTAGCCACTATGAAAGTGCTGTAAGTGGCCCAACTCAAGGCAATCCAGGTTTCCTGGAGATGGTTTCAGCTCCCGCTGATCTGCCGTGTGTGTGGTGTCCTCACATTTCCGCTCTTCTCTCAAGTGTCCTGCAAAAATGAACTTTCACCCAGGGTGCTCCCTAACTTATGAATCAGGCTCTTGGTGAGATGAGCACCTACTGTTTATAGGCACGTGTGGAGCTTGCCGGCTCCTGCCACTCCTACCGTGTCTTCCCAATACACATGTTCAGTGTCAGCTCTAAGCTGAGCTTCAATTTATTCATCTCCCTGATATTAAACATGATTTTTGTCTGTCCCAGAGGCCTCTGTCCCAACTCCACAGTCCAGTCTCCAGACAACACTGGTGCCCCTCCTCACAGAGCTGGCTGATCTCGTCTGACGCTGTAGTTTCTTCTCTATCCTCCCCTATGGCATGCCTGCTCACCTTGAGCACAGCACCTGTCACTGGGGACAGTACACTCCTAGAGTCACAAATCCCTCAAGGACAGGAACCTTGACCTAGCCTCGTGTCTTTAGGAGGTAGCAGAGTGCTAAGCACACAGCAGGTGCCTAATATGGAAGGCAGCCTTGTGACTGAGTATCTAACTGGCTGCTCCTCAGCGCTCTGCGTGTTAATATGGGATGCATCACAAGCCCATCAGATTGCTGCTGAAATGAATATGCCAGCAGTAAGTGGTGACGATGATGATCCATAACGTTGGACTTCATGTGGCAGGCTCTATATTTTGTGGTATAAAGTCCAACCTGACTGACCTAGGAGTAGATGTCCAGGTCAATGTGGACAAAACAAGACCCTGACTTTTAAGGAGTCATATCTCCAAAATCACTTGCTTTTTAGGCACATGACTCTAGCTGACACCTGCAGTCACTGACTCAGCAAGGACTTGGGAAGCTCAGTCACTCTGGTTGAGCAAAGGGATAGTGGGTGGGGAGGAACACATGCTCAATTTTCACTTATTCTTGCTAGTACAAGAAGTTTTTGCCAAAACTTAACCACTGGAGCTCACACACTGGCCTTGTAGATGTCAAGGAGGCAGGGTCTTGCCTTTCAGAGTGAGGTTCATGGCCGACACATCTGGGGGATCCCTGTACTGTTAGACCTGGTGGTTGGCTCTGGAGTCCCCATTGGAAACTTCTGGCCAGCATAGCCTGTGTGCCTCTGTAGGCTAGGCCTACTGCCAGCAACTGCCTTGCTAGACATCCTCTGATATAACCAGACCCTGCAGGTCTTTCACGAGGTCTTGCTCAAGCATTCTTTCTATATGCAGCAGCCTCCAAAGATAAGTAAGCCTGATTTTCTCCACATCCTTCACCATTGTTGAAATCATATTGCTCATTTTGCATTCAGCTGTTGGCTCAGCAGAGGCCTGTGCTGAGAGAGCTGAAGCCATACCTGATCTGCTTGCCACAGTGCCTAGGAGGGCCACTCAACTTCTGGGGGAATCCGGAACAAAGATTCCAGTTTGCATAACTGAGACATTCCACCCCACTGGTGGATGATGAGACCCCACTGGCATTATTACAGTGGTCTGAGCAGCCTCTGCGTGGTACAGGAAGGGTACAGGTTTCCTCAGCAGCGACCACAGAAGGCTGAAGAATTCCTCACATCTGAAATCGACAACAGCATACACGACCCTGACTTACTCTGGAAACAGACACACAGCCCAGTTACTTTAACTTCTTTTGTTCAAAAACGTTTAGTTTTAAAGACATATCCTGCCAACATTGGATCTGAAAACCAATCACTTTGGCTTCAGGTTGTCATCAGCTTAACTATCAAAAGAAAGCCCCAGGCTGGTGTATATTAAAGTTTACTGCCATCCAGTGAACCACCCTGATGCCACAGAAAAGAAATGAGATGACAATTTCCTGCCTTCCAATTTTGGTCAACGTGAGAGCAAATTATCCCATCATGTGAACTGCTCACATGCAGTACATCCATGCTGCCAGATGAGATGTGTCAGGAGGTCAAACTACAGACTCAGAAAGGACAGGTGACAAACACCAGGTACCTGGGAAGGCAAGATCCCAGGGCTTTCAGGACACCAGCGATGGCCACCCTCAACCTCGTTCTAGTCATCCTGAGAGAAAGGCTGGCCTTCATCATGGTGTCTGATTAAGACAAATTCAAAGACCACAAGTTTCCATAGTATATAATAGCTATGTTCAAAGATGCTTCAGATGTTCCTCTGAGACCCTATTGGGGAAAGAAACACCAGCATTGTATACCTTTGTTCCAAACATACACCTAACCCAGCAAGAACATTTCTATTAGCTTAGCCCAAGAGAGACAGACAGCTATATAAAATTGTTCAACATAGTTTACAACAAAGAAAAACTGAGGCAATCTAAGTGTCAATTAGGAAGGGACTGGTGACATTCATGTCTGTCATGAAAGGGTAATGCTAATCAACAGATATAGTCGTGTTCGTTTCCGTCGTGTCTCACCACTCGGGAGGGCCTGAGGGGTTGGGGGTGAGTAGACGCAGAGTCAAGTCACAGACTCTGGGAGTTGGACGGGGAGCAGCCCAAGCACATGGCACTACCAACTTGTTTATTGAACAGGTACACAAGCTCTTATAGGTCTGGACAGCCAATGACCTTACGGGGTGGGGTCCCAAATACAGCCAGTAGTAAGTGTGTCTCCAGGTAGACAGGTTCTTTCCAGGTGCTGGTCTCACAATTAGCCAGAGCAGAACGCCACACCCACAGGAGCCATGCCTCCATTCCTCCCAGCGGGTGGCCTTAGGCTAGGCCCAGCTTACATTATGCCCAACAGACACACATCTACAAAAAGACTATTATGTGTGTGTGTGGTCAAGGCAATGCCCACAGCATGATTCAGTGATCTTTTGTTGTGAACCACATTCAACTGTATCTACAATGAGAGTTCTAGAATGATTTTACCAATTGCTAAGTGTTACCTTGGGGCAAGGGATTATTTCCATGTTGCCAAAATTTCCTTTCACAAATACATTGTAAACAAAAGTCTTAAAAAAATTTTATAAAGCATTTAAGGATAGGATATGTTTATGACATATCACACTTAGAAAGCAAAAACTCAAATTATAAACACACAATGGGCTAAATATGTAAACGTATATGTGATTCAATCCAGTGAGTATGAAACCTCACTGTTTCCATACCAGTTCTCTGCTGGGGCTGCTGGAGAACATGCCAATCATACACTAGCCAGAAGAGAAGGACACAAGAACCAGCTGGCACAGGCTGGGACCTATGGGGTGGCAGTGAGTGGGCCCCCTGAGAGCCACGTTCCTCTGGGTGGTGGGTGCCTCTGGTGTGTGGCTTTTCTCAAGCTGTCTCAGCATATTCTCTTCACGCCTACTCTAAGACAGGCTACAGGCCTGGTGTTTTCTCCATGTTCCCACGATGGTGGAGCCAATAGCCTTTTTTTTTTTTTTTTTTTAAACTTAAAAAAACAGAGAAAGGAAATCTTCCAAACACGCAAGCTTCCAGGAATCTGTGACAGCACAGAAGCTCACAAGTTGCATGGAGGGGACTCGGCACCAGAGGGGAGAGAACCAGCTTTACGCCTGTCCCTGTCAGTACAGGGATACACTGAGGTCAATGAAGCAAAACACACCTTACTAGGTAGCCTCTGAGGACCGAGTATCATGGGAAGTTCTGACTGCTCTTGTTTTCTGCTAAGGAGTAAGCTTCCAACCCAAGAGCCCACATGTGAGACTCCAAGAAAAGCACTGTGAGCAGGGTTCTTATGCCTGATACTTTAAAACTCCAAATGTCTGGAGCTGAAGTCTCAATTGTTCTGCTTACTGTGAAGAACAATCCTTATTACTTTTCACAGCAACTCTCTTAAACGAAACACAAACAAATACAACTTCACACAATTTCTGATAAATCTAAGCATTTACAAATGTGTTCTGTTTATTCTAGGAATCCAAAACAGTATCACTGATGCCCAGAGCAGGTAACAGCCACATGCACAGGTAACATGTACACTTACTTCAGGAGCCTCCCCCAGCCCACCTTGCCCTGGGCAGAGCCTGGAAATACACAAGACCATGGGGTTCACTGCTGTTTTAAGGAATTAAGGATGGATTAGTGGTGAAATGTTAGTGTTTGCGCTTCCTGTTTATTCTGCTAAAAATAGGAGAAGACACTCTCAGTGTCTTTTTGGTTGTGAGCCTGAGTCTTTAGCGGCTGCACCCATCTACCCAGACCCACTGTATCTTCTTTAGTCTTGGTCTTTAGTTCTCTGACTAGGGAGAGCTTCTCAAGTGTTCTTGCACCCACTGGGGTGGGCAGGAGGATAGGCAGGGGACTAGAAAAATGGGTCACTAACACCAGGTCTTCAACGCAGACATGCAAACACATGTTCTCTGACTACTTCATTCTGGATATGCTGTAGTTCTCACTCACAGAAACAAACATTAATGTGAAGAGCAGAATGAAAGCTGTTGTCTACTAGATAGAAAGGCCCAGAACTTTTTTTGAAATTTAATTTTATTCATTTTTATTTTATGTTATGTGTATGCAGGTATTGCCTGCATGCATGTAAGTGCACCTGCGTCACACAATACCAATGGAGGCCAGAAGAGGGTGTGGGATTCCCTGGAACTGGAGTAACAGATGGTTGTTAGTCTCCATGTGGGTTCTGGTAATTGAACCTTGGTCCTCTGCAAGAGCATCTTAAGTGCTCTTAATTGCTGAGCCATTTCTCCAATCCTAAGGCCCAGAACTTTTAAGAGCTATTCTGGAAAGATGATGGCTGAAGTCTAGTGAATGAAGCCAGCAGGACTGAGGTCAAAGGTCTCCCCACATCCTCCTTCCAAACCTCCACAGGCAGAAAAGCCATGCAGCAAGCTTCAAGCTTCAATATTCCCTGACCAGGACTTTGTAGGACAAAAGTCAGGTCACTCCTGGTCTATTGTCTGGTCCTCAAATGCAGCCTTTTCTACAAGTTGAGATCTTGGACCTGTATGTGCCATAAGTACCACTCTAGGAGTGCTTAAGAACACTGTCTCAGAAGAATGCTATAAATATTCCATCTGCACAGGGCTCACTTCTGGGTCCCACTCATATCTAAGTAGAGCTGATACCTAAGGCATGGTTCACACTTGGGAGACATGGCTTATGCCTGGAGCCTGGCTCCTATTTGGGCTTACATCATGCCTGAAGCATACTCACACCTGGGCCCAGTTGATACCTGGGCATGGCTCCCATCAAGCACATGGCTCATACTTGTGTCCAGCTCACACCTGGGGCCTGAAAGAGGTACATAGGAAGTTTCCTACTGCCAAGGAAGAGATGATCTTTACAAACTTTCAAACAAGTGTGTTAATTAAAAAACTAAGGTATTTGTACATACTCAGGGTGGATGAATTCTGGAAACAAAGGTTGGGACCTTGCTTAAAGCTGTGTCCTGTCCTGCAGGAGCACGTTGAGGCTGCTGCAGCAGCAAGCCCTTATACCGAGCTCTGTGTAGGTGTAGTGCATGAAGTTTACTTATTAAAGCACACAATTTCATATTCACAGAAATTTCTAATTCTGGAACACTTTGACCAGCCTTAGAAGAAGGCCTATTCCTCCCATCTTTCCTCATACTGCAGCAGTTGTGAATCAACTTTTAAATTTTGGTTTTTAGTCTCTGTCTGTTGTTGTGTTGTGTTGTGTGTGTGTGGTCTAATGAACTTGTTAATGTCAGTATGTGTGGGTGAGTGTGGGAGGCTGGGTAAAAGAACATGTTTGTGATCAGGCCAAAGGTGGTTGTTGGGTATCTTTCCTTGATTACTCTCTACCCTAATTTTTAATTTTTTAAAGTTAAAAAAAATTTACTTATTTTTTATTTTATGTTCCATGAGTGTTTTGCCTGTGTGTATTTAAGTGCACCCATGTCATGCAATGTAGGCAGGGGCCTGAAGAGGTGTTGGATTTGTTAGAAGTATAGGTTTAGATAGTTGTTAGCTTCCATGTAGGTGCTGGGAACCGAACCTGGGTCCCCTGCAAGAGCAGCCAGTGCTCTTAACCACTGAGTCATCTTTCCAGTCCCTCTACCTTTACTTTTTCAGGCAGCGTCTCTCACTGAACCTGAAGCCCATCACTTTAGCTATGCTGGCTGTCCAGCGAGCTTCCAGGATCCATCTGTCTCTGCCTCACTCCAGCACTGGGGTTATGTGCGGGGATCCGTGCTCAAGTCCTTATGCTTGTGTGGCAGGCACTTTACTGATGTGGCTTCTTGGCCTGAATCAACTTTCTGCCCCGATGAATTTGTTCATCATGGACTTTTCACATACAGCCAACTCATTATTTGGAGTTCTTATTTTCTGTGAAGTTGCTGAAAACAATGAATTAGTGAATACAGAGCCATGGTTCCCAGAGAAAGACATGGCCAGGGTACTGCAAGAAAATCATAACATCTTCAACAACCACTCAATATATTAGCTTGCATCGGTTTAAAGACACTTTTTTTTAGTATCTACTGAGCTCAGGCCCAGCATGCCCAAATGAAGCTTCTTCAACATACACATGTCCATGTGGTACACCACAGCCTCCTGAGCTGAGGACATCAGATGGCACTTCAGCCCTAGGATGATGAGGACTGGGTGATGGGGACCAGGATGGTGCATATGGACCCAGCCAAGAGCTTGTGAACATGGGATCTGACAATAACTGAGGAGGCAGATGTGACTCTCCCACCTCAGAGAAGATGATGAAGCCCATGATAAACGTACAAGCTTACAAGACAGAGAAGGGCAAGGCTATCAATGACATGCTCCCACTGAAAAAGCCAGGCTGGTAAAGGCCATACTGTCACTCTGAGGGCAGAGGAAGAAGGAAAAGAAGATAACCCAGAGAGTGCCGGGCCTCAGCCTACACACTGGAGGCAAAGCCACTCGGGCTGCACGGGAGGTCGATACATTCCTGCCTGCAACAGAGACCTGAGGTCCCATCTCCCCCCAGCTTCAGCAGCTCCATGGTAAGGGACCATACTACATTCAGGCCAGCCTCTGCTGGGACTTGAAGGCTCTTAACTCCACAGCCAAGGGGATAAAAATGCTAGCATTGTTCACGATGGATAACAAGGCCCACATGCACAAATGCCATTTGTCCAGAGCCTTCAAGCCTCTGCCTGCCCCTATGAATAAGGCCATGACCTGAGGTCACTGTGGCATGGCCAGGAACCAGCCCTTACGGGCCTTGGAGTCTGATGGAGATAGACAGCAAGTCACTGCAAGAACTACTAATAGATACATCCAGAGAGCAGAGTAAGAGGACAGATGGGCAGAGGAAAACATGAGCTCATTAGAGCAGACTGAAACTGGCCTTTCTGAAAGACAGAGAGTCAACAGACAGGCTTCCCAGTGATGAGATGGACAGAGTTCTAGTCAAGGGCAGTAGGATGCAGGTGTTTACACCAGGACCAGCTGTTGGCTACCACAGAGGGCAGGAGTCAGAGACGGGAGAAGTGGAGGCCACACAGAGAAGCAGGGACCTATGGTCCCGATCCCCAACATCTCCTAGTCACTAAGCGACAGCTGAGTGGGCCTCTCAGCACCACCAGCAGAACATGCGGGTTCTACTAGAATGCAGATGCTGAGTATTCTGATTTTGTGCCAGAGAACTGGGCCGAGTCAGGTCAAGGGTCCCCATCACCACAATAAGAATAACAAGAGCTAATATTTACAGGTCACAGACCATCAGCTGGCATACTGTGTGTCACTTCACGGTATCTGGATGAGTAGTGACATTGGCATTCCCATTTGCAAACAAACACTAAGGTGCAGAACACAGAGGCCTGTCCTGCAGCTGCGAACCCCACAGCCAACTTTCACACCCTGGCTCTCTTGTTCTCTAACTCAATGCATTACCATGGCTTGTCCTCCATAAAGCCCTCACCAAGTCCTCGGAAAAGACATGGTGTGCTGCAGTGCGGTTTTGCAAGGGTCTTCACTGGCTTCTCAGTTTGAGGCTGCCAGGGCACACTGTATGCAGTGGGTCCACTCCAGGAAGGAGGATAATCATTAATAAATCAATTATAATGATACCCTTTTTCTTGGTTCTGGGCCTTACCCATAGCTGGTTCTTTCCTTTAGCAAAATATTTTAAAGAGATAGGGTTCTCCCAAGCTTAGCTGTGAGGAGAAAAACATCTGATATGTGAGAGGTGAGCAGCATTGAGTCCACAGGAGACCACAGCTGGCCCCACAACCTCTCAACCAACCTACCTATCTTAGGACTTGATTGCAATACAAAATTATATTGTATTTACTTACAGCAACTCTAGGACTTTAGAGGCAAAGTTAACCAAAGTTACAATTTAAACCAAGTATTTTCCCTGGTTCTGTAAAAATGTGGAAAATATATACTAGGGGCCTTATGTTTGATTCTTAAGGTACAAGTGCCTCTTTGTTACTGATTTCATTTGCTTCCAATTGAAATGCTAAAAGTAGCAGTATTATTTCTCCCATAAAATATTAAAAGTATTAGTATTATTTTTCTTTCATCTTTAAAAGGCAGAAGTTAATCTAATTTAAGATAGAAAAGACAGTATTGCTACTTTTAAGCCTTTTTAACATATTAATATTGATCGGAAAATTACTTTTTAAAACCCATAAGTACAGGCCAGCAAGTTGAATCTCATAGTTCCTCCACATCAAGAGACAAAGTCAAAATTATACTTCTTCTTAAGCTCAGTGAGCAGAGTAGCTCAGCCACCTCATACCTCGCTTCTGGATGAAGACTCTGAGCAAGGGGTTTGCACTTGAGACTGCCTTGCAGAAGTTGTCATCATTGTTGATGGGAAGCAGATCCCCGTGCACATCAGCATAGCCAATGGTCACTTCGGTGTTAGCAATGTGGTGGGTATGTACGACCAGCTGGTAAAAATCTTCAAACTTCCCAGGCTTATGACGGTCCAAGGAGAACCTTCGGAATTCAGCCCCAAACTGCAATGTAAAAGATGAGGTAAGTGAACACTGGGAAGAGTCAGTCAGTAGAGAGTACAGTTTGTTCATAGACTAGTGGTTCATAGAATAGCAGCCCCATGTTGTGCTCTCATAACTGAGCAAGAACTCACCAGGCAGGAAGAAGGGGACTAATGGAAAAGCACTGATGGAGGAATAGCTCTTCTGCTCCTGTTCATGTGGGATGACAGCCTGAGCTCAGGACTGAGCTGGACAATTGTAAAAGCATCATCAATGTTCATTATAAACTCTCAGTAGACATGGGGTCTATGATGATGACAAACTTCTATGGCCCCTCAGCAGAGCTGAGCAAGCTTAAAGGCAGGACAGGAAACTTCTTTCAGACTTCTTTGCCTTCCTTCTCCCATATCTCCAAGGGCTAGGTATTCTCATGTCAGGTTAAGAGGTGATTTGAAATGTATTTCAATAGCACTAACAGCCACACAAAGGATCAAAGGATCAGGAGTGGAAGAGGATCTGGAAATATGAAGGGCTCAGTGTAAGATGTCTTCAACAAATCAAAGCAGGTAAGATGGAGGATTCTGGTATTGTCAAAAAGAAAGCACCACAGTACCCGAGGGAACTCTGAAAGCTAGCCAGCAGAAAGAAAGCTTCCAAGTCAGTTCCAGCTTGATTTCTCTATATCACACAGCCAAAGTGTGTGGTCTCTTCAGCAAGAGGGTCTTATCATCTAGCTATGGTGGGCAACCAAGAGGAATGGCAAAGGCCTATACTGTTTGGGGTCCTTGGGGGCCTTCCTGGTCAACAACTTAAAAACAGGTATTCTATCCCTAGCAGCTCTTCTCAGCCAGACAGGGTATCTCCCTTCAAAGCCTTAAAAAAAAAATATATATATATATATATATATATTTTTTTTTTTTTTTTTTTTTTTAAATTTTGTTAGGAAATAGTAGGTTTCCACATAGCTTTTTTCTATGTCTTCATTTTGGTTAACCTTTCTCTGTCTTCCAGCCTTGCCTGATTAACCCTTTCCATTCCTAGAAACCCTCTCTCTATGCTCGTATTACCTATATTCTACTATCTTTCCTCCCTTAAGGAACTCCCCTCCCAATGGCCTCTTAAGTAGTTCCCTGACTTCTACAGTAACTCCAAGTTGACCACAGAATGTTAACAGATTTGAAGCTAGAAGGAGAGAGAAGTATGCAGGAGATCACGGAGGTGCTATGAAGGCTAGAGAAGAAAAGGCATCAACAGACTCATCTAGTTGTGAACCCCATGAACTATGAGATCAACTTGCCAGGTAAGATGTGCCCTTTATGCAATAGTAGCGCCATGGTTATGGCAGTAACCCACTGCTCTCTGACTGAATTTGAGATCCATTCCATGGGAGAGAATCCATGATGGGTACTATACATCTGTCAAAAATCCATGGTGGGGAGATCACAGCTCAAGGGGGATGGAGAATTGAATACTGTATCAAACTGGCTTCTAAGTATTTATGTTTATACCTATAGACGAATGCCACTCCCAATCTTAATGAGAGAAGCCTCTCTTTCCAGTGAACAGTGGTGAATGGAGAGACTCACAGCTGTACAAAGTGCTAAGAATGACAAATGAGTGCTTAGTTCTAAATAAGACTTTAGTATTATCCTATCTAAAGCTTAGAGAACACTGTGGAAGAGGGTGCAGAAGGAATGTAAGAACTGGAATACAGGGAAAAGGGCTGCGAAATGTCATCTTCTGAGCAAGACACAGCCACTGCAATCAGGAACTCACAGCAGGTGCGGTTGCCTGCATTGAATTTGCACAAGAATGGACCTATCAACAGTCAGGCTCGGATGGAGGAGGACTCAGAGGCCCTATCCCTCACCGCTGAACTATTAACTACTGATAGATTAGGGGAAAGAGGGAGTCATTGTCTTCATTTGTGTACCTATTGTTGACCCCACCAGGCTCCAGTGTATAGTTCCAATCACAGATAGCCCTGACTTAAACTGAAGGGCCCCAAACTAAATTCCAAACTCATGAATCTAAGAAAAGAACTGGTGGGGGGTGTTACAGGGATGGGACGGAGATACTAGAAGGTGCGGGGGAGATAATAACCAGAATTTATTATATACATGTATGAAATTGTCAAAGAACAAATTCAGGAAAAATAATTTTAAAAGGTTCTGAGCAAGAGCAAGAATGAGAGGGAGAAAATGAATTGGTCTTTTTTCTAAGTCTAGTATTAGATTATTAAACCCCCTCTGGACTGCAATTGGTAGCTCCACAATGGTAAATGCCCAGGGCCAACATTTTTTTCTGAAGATCTTGGCCCTGATCTACAGGACTGCTCATAGAGATTAAGTCCAACTCTAAAGTACTCCAGACCAGATCATAAGAGCTCTTGAGGGATACAAAGAAATGGCCCGGTCAGTCTGGCCTGAGAGTCTTGGCTCATAAAAGTAAATGGGGCTCCAAAATGTGCAAGGATTAAATGTCTACTCTTACACAAAGGTAGCCATTACATCAGGTGGACATTGTACTGGACAGATCATCTCAAGTCACTGAGGTTTGTATAAAAAAAATCACTTGTAGAGCTCTCAGAGTTTGGAATATAGCCCAAGAATTTGTTTTTAACAAGTTGCCAGAAGAAACTAATGCCAGTATCTGGGCACCACACACAGAGGACCACCAGTTTAAGGGAATTGACGTCCAGAGATCCTGCGAAGACTGACTTGCCTAAGAAGCAATTGCTTTTCCCACTTCCTCCAGGTCGCCCAAAGCAAAGCCAACCTCTTACCTACCTGTCCTTTCAAGAATACCCAACAAGGGAACAATTCAAAATTCCACCTTGGGAAAAGTCTACAGTTTCCTCCCACACACAGAACAGAGAAAGTATGGTGCCAGAACTAGAGTCAGAACATGCTTCTGAATATGGCTACACACTGGAGCACCAGAGGGGGGCTCTCCTCTGTCCCCCAATGTCAGAGGTGCAGAGTAAACTCTTTTACCCTGGCTCCCACACTCACAGACAAGCATGACCTTTTTTCTCAGTACTTAACCAAGGATACCCCATCAGTGAGTACCCTGTGTGCTTCATACATAAGGGCTGCAAAACTTTAAGATACAAGGGATAAAACTTACACTAGTGATTTCTTTCAGATTTAGCCATCCAATCAAATCACAGAACATTTATTTCATAGGCAGGCAATCTTCATCTTTTCTATCTTATATAGCCAATGTCTGCTGACTTCCAGGACAGACTGATTCTGTCCGCATACCCCTTTCTTTTCACTGAGTGTATAAAAGAGTGTAATCATGAGCAATGAAGCTGTAGGAACGTTTCTTTCACATACAGTCCTTGTTGAGTCTCCTCTGCAGGGTGCATGCACGTACACTCGCCTGAGGAACATGCAAGCCCCTCACTGTAGCTTCAGCACCTTGAATCCTACACATTAAATATACAAGTTCTACAATGCTCTCATCTCAACCTTACTTGGCAATTAATCCAAATGCAGCCTAATGCATTCCTCGATAGATAAACAATTTCCTAAAAGTGTACTTTCATATGTTAATTTGAGAAGAAAAAAGAATTTGAATCTTTTCTCTCTTGAGACGAAAAGTTCTGTTTTTTGTGGCCGGCTTGCCGCCCACATCACAAAGAACTGCTCTGAAAGGCGCTGCAACAAAAACATTTTACTTAAAAATTAAAATTTTTATTTTGCATATAACAGGTTAAACAAGGGGCCGAGTGAAAGAATCTGTAGGTACTACTCTGCCGTATAATTCTTGGTAAAGCCCTTTTTTCTACCTTCCAAAATGTGAAAAGGTGCATGGCTCTCGTGACCAGGTGACAAACCCTGCAAGTCAAGTGGTTTCCCATTTTTTTTTTTGCTTTCAATGAAATTAAAAGTTGTTGACACTTAACTGCCACCTAAAAGATTAGCTAAATGATTCTGATGATTGACACAGTCCCTGACTCCTGGCATGTAACTTAGGGAGATGTCAAAGGGTCGCTCATCTTTCCACCCAGGAGCCTTCACTCTCCCCTGCCTTACTTTCAGCTTAAGAAACCAAAGCTTTTGCAGGTGTTTACATTGATAGTGGCGAAAACAGCTGAAGAGTCCAAGTTGCCCGGCTGTTAAGCAGCAAACACTTCCCCCAGGTGGCCTGGAACTCACAGAGATCCACTTGCCTCTGCCTCCCGAGTGCTGGATTAGGCGTGTGTCACCAAACCAGGCCTAAATGAAGACTTTTTAAGATGCTTACCTTGGATGCCCTATGATTATTTATCGACATTTGCACCTATGTTTCAATCATGATTTAATAGTAACTGTGATATTTCAATCTAGAATTTTTTCAAGGTAAAATTCTATAACTCACCACATTAGCCATTTTTGTTTTAATTTAGACTTATTCTTTTAGAATTTCATACTTATATACAATGTTCTTTGGTCAAAGTCCCCTCATTGTTTTTTAATGTTTATATTTTTTAGAATATATATCTTTTTATCCAATGACAATTTCACTCATGTATACAATGTTTCTTAATCATATCCAGCCCCAAACCTCCCTCCTGATGCTCTGGTCTCACTCCCAATACTTTCCCCTTCCGCTCTCATGTCTGATTATTCTTTTTCAATGAGTGCTGCTTGCCTGCAAGTGAGTAAGGGACTAGCCTGAGCATGGACAATCGGCAGCCACTCTCCCAACATCAGCCATTTCGATTTTTCCCTGGAGACAGGGTCTTAGCCATTTATATAATTCAGGAGTATTAATAAGAGTGTCTAAAATATCTCTCTCTTTATCCCTCCCTCTACCAATGTTGCCCCCCCGTCCCCCCAGTAACAGTTCATGTACTAAAAGCACTATTTTTAAGAGAAATATTTATAGTATGCTGGAAATTATATCCTTTGTAACTATATTTTAAAATATGCTGGTTTTTGTTGTTTTGGTGCTGGGAATTGAACCCAGAACCTGTGTATAGTAGATATCCACTCTACCCCAGATAATTGTAGTTTTAAAAAATTCTTTCAGGAGTACTTGATGTCAGATGACTACTGACAACCAGGAAAGTGCCAGACACCACTAAAGGCTGGCAAGAGCCTTCCCTCTACCTTCATCTGTAGTCCACACAGCAGGGCCTCTGACAGTGAGCCCACCTCACCCTCGTTTGTGTTTCCTTCATTCTCCCAAAATTCCCTACAAAAGTGCCTCCAAGGGACTGCCCTGTCCTGGAAGGTTATCTCATGCCAAATTAGTAACCAATTGCAACCAAAGATCTCTGTCTACCAGAAAATCTTTAGAAAAAGCTGTCTTGGGCTGGGGAGATGGCTAAGTTGGTAAAGCGCTTGCCATATAACACGAGAACCTGAGTTCAGATCCCAAGAATCCACATACATGCTGAGTGAGGTGGTGTGCACCTGTAATCCCAATAAAAAAGGAGGTAGAGATATACTTATTTCTAGAAGCTTACTGGCCAGCTAGTCAAGTCTATTTAGCCAAGTTCCAGGTTAATTAGAAACCCTGCTTCAAACAAAAGATGGAAGGCACCTAAGGACTGAATGACACCTGAGGTTGTCCTCTGACTTCCACATGCACATATATACACACACAAACACATACACACACATGGTTCCTTGTTGGGCTTGGTTAGGCCAGCAGGCAAGTTAGCAGACAATACATCAAAAGTCTCCCTTTCCCACCAGCACCCAACTCAGGCAATAGGCTTTTCCCTGGAAAGGATTCAGGATCCCAGGTAAAATGACTAATTCTAGGCACATGGCAAGACATGTCCAGGAGCTGGTGAACGCCATCCTTCTGGGAGTGTACTTACCAAAGAAAAGAGCAACTAGCCTGAATCATCTGCCACCAGCCATACGCGGGTCATTTGTGTCTTGAACCATCAGTACATTATGGATGGGCCTCATCCAACAAGTATAGTTAATGTGTTTAGAACTGTTATCCTTCGGGTGATGCTATGGAGTTGTGATGGTTAGTTTTAATGTCAGCTTGCCACAAGTTAGAGTTACCTGAATAGAGAGTATTAATTGAAAAATTGTCTTAATTGTCTTAATTGATGTAGGAAGGTCCACTCAAATATGGGTGTCACCCTCTGCAGCAGCCTAAATAAAAAGGGCTGTGGAAAAGGAAGATTATTTGACTTGTTTGGTCTTCCTTCTTCTGCCAAGTAGATTTATTCTGCTGTTGCTGCTGCTGATTCCTTTGCTGACACCAGAGCCAGCATTTCCGGGTTTCCCTTGACTAAGGACCAGCAACTCTTCAGGAATTCTCCAGGTTTTTGGCATCAGATCTGGACTTCTGTGGTACCCAGCCCTATGGACCGAGCAACTACTGGGCTCTCAGCTTCTCCAGTGTGAGACAGTCACTGTGGGACTGCTCTGGCTGCTGAGGCACTGCCCAGCCTCAAGGATGAGTAACTAGCAGGTTCTCAGCCTCTCAGGTGTGATTCAACTGTTGTTAAAATAGGCTGATTAATAAATCTTTCACGCACGCACACACACACGCACGCACACATGCACACTCACACCAATTCTATCGGTTCTTTTCTCTAGAGAACCCCGATACAGGAATCAGCCCCTTACTATGAAAACTGGCAAATACAGAGAAAGAAACAGGTATTTTTTTAAAAAAGTATTTGTCACTGGGAAATTCACAGATGTGCAACTCCTTAGACTCCAGAGCTTTCAGCAAAATAGTCAACCCATTATTTTGATAATAATACAAACATATTTTTCAGGTGAACTCAACTTTTATTCCTATAACAGGAGAGTAAACATTGTGGGAAAAGGAGGGTGTCACTTTCTTTTAAACTGATCTCAGTAAATAATTCCTAGACCACTAAATAAGAGTATATTAGCCTTAGCTGAGCATGGTGGTTCATGTCCATGATCATCACATTCAGGAAGCCGAGGCAGGAGGATTGCTACAAGCTCCAGGCCGCACTGGGCTATAGAGTGAGACCCTGTCTCAAAGATATAATTCATCTCAAATGTAATTAATTTTTATTCTCATTTAACAAATATTCAATAAGAATAACATGATGATTATACACAGTTAAAATATCATATACATATCAACTAATATATCATCTCTCCTTTATCTCTACCATCTTATCTGCCCTTCCTTCTTCTCTCCTTCCTACCTTCCTTCTTTTCAAAATGGTGAGCTTCGAGTTCAGTGAGAGATCCAGAAAGAAATGGAGGGAGACATGGCACCCTGTACCGGCCTCTGCAGGCATATGCATGGATGTGCCCAGCACTGCGCCCCCAGTACATACACACAGACACACAGACACAGACACACAGACACACACAGACACACACACAAGAATTACAGGAGAAATTCAAACACATAAAGATTAATGAAAACACACCATACCAAAACTCATGCAACACAGTGTATACAGGAAATGTGTAGTTATAAAAACTCCATTAAAAAGAAACTCAGTAATTTAACCTTCTGCCTGTAAAAGAAATGCAAACCTAACCTTACAAGCCAGCAGAAAGTTGGAGATAATATTACAGCAGAAATAAAGGACTAGAAATTAGAAAAACAGAGAAAAGAACAAAACCAAAAGTTGCATCTCTGAAAAGCATAATATTGATAAATCTTTAGGTAGAATGATCAAGAAAAAAAGAGAAAAAATTCAAATTACTAAAATCACAAATGAAAGTGAGGACACTCCTGTTGACCTTAAGGAATGAGGGATGATAAGCTTTCCAATCACAATGACCAGGGTGATCAGGAGCTAGGATCTTTTCGAGAACTATCTGATTCTAGGATGTGGCTCAGGAAACATGTGAGATGAGCTTGGATGTTTTATAATAGCAGACAGCAAGGAAGCAAAGCACAGCCCACACGGGGCATGCTGGAGGACACAGGAACCAACCGGGAAACCTGCCAGTGGCCGAGGCTGGAACAAAATAAAACAGTGTAAAATAAATATCCACAAGTCTACACTGGTACAGATAAGTATCAGAATAAATAATTGGGACGGATCCATCTCCCATGCAGAAGCATACCAAGTAATTTACGTAGGAAGGCCAGCCTCACGGAGGGACAGCATGACACTCTTGCCTTTCAAGTATGAGCTATACAGAGCGAATCTGCTCCCAGGAGCATAGTGTGGAAAGAGGGAGAATGATTCTACAGTGGAAATATCTGGAAAACTTCCTTTGCTCAGGGATCAAGGTCAACATCAACAGTGACAAATCACAGTGATCAGCCTGGATGTTTAGTACATGATAAAAGTGGTAAATTATCATTTCTTTCAAATTCACAATCCTAAAAAAATCCCAAAGGACATTCTGCAAAATATTGATCAGTAGTCCTCAAAAATAAAAAGCAGCCCTCAAAAAATCAAAAACCAAAGAAAGAATGGGAAATTAGCATAGTCAAAAGGAATGTAAGGAGACATCACAACTAAATGGAATGTGGTTTCCTGGATGGAATCTTGGAACATTAGCTTAGAAAGAATATTAAGTAAAAACTAAATATGAATAAAGCATAGGCCTCAGTCATAATTTGTCAGCACTGGCTCATTAATTTAAAAAATGTACTATATTAACATTAGATATAAAAAGCTAAGAAAATGAGTATGATATATATGGGAATTCGCTGTAATTTTTCTATGGATCTAAAACGGTTCTAAAATGGTTTAAAAATTTTTAATTATATACAAAGTAACAGTTTTTTAAAAATAACATTTTCACTTCTGTTTTGTTTGGGCTCATCCTCTTCTCCTGCTCTTCCTGCCCATGTCCTGCCCTGACCTGCCTGTACCCTTCTGCCCCAGTACTCCCCTTTCCAAATTTCATGTCACATGTGTTCTATTGCCTTCCTGATACCCTTACTTAAACCTCTTTGTCTCACCCCTTTCATCTCTTTCTAGTTTTATGATACTTGCAGGAAAATGGATGGAACTAGAAAATACTATATTGTGAGGTAACCTAGGCACACTCTCTTATATGTGGATCTTAGCTCCTAATTTTCTATGTGGGAGGGAATTATGGGTATAGGTCATGAATCTAAGATTAATTTTTTAAAAAAGGATTATACAAGAATCCTGTGAATACCATATGCTGAATATTGGACAACATAGATGGCAGGGACAGATTCCTAGGAAAACTCAATCTATGAGAAAAGGATTAAAAAAAAAAGAATAGAAAATCTGAATAACTTATAACAAAGATACTAACTTAATTTATAAAATGTTCACAAGGATGAATCTAGGCCTAGATGGCTCCACTGGAGAATTCTATCAAATGTTTACAAAATTTATACTAATCCTTCACAAACTCTTCCAGAAAGTGGGAGGGAACAATTTTCAATTTATTTTATCAGGCCAACTTTGCCCTGATACCAACACCAGAAAAAGGCATCAGAGTGAAACTCCAGATGAAAATCCAGCATGGAGAGAGCACAAAAGGCCATGAAAACTCCAGCAAATTATCTCCACTAACACAGATAAGCACTATATAACCACATCCAGCAAAGGCATGCAAAGTCACTGTAATATACAATATTAAAAGGACAAAAGCCACGCAATTACCACAACATGAAAAAGAGTAAAATACAACTCAACAACCTAGGAATGGAAGGAAATGTCCTCGTTCTAAAGAGAGCTTCTAGGCCAAACCCACAGCTAGCATTATATTTAATGTTTTAAGACAGACTAGTTTCCCCCCAAAACAAATGAAGAATGTCTACGTTCACATCTGGAACAGGAGAGTAAGAGATCTCACACTAGTAAAGAAGGGAGAACTCATAATAATTCCATTCATAGATGGAATTTATTTAAATTAAGTTATTAAAATAGAGCCAATGAATAAGTTCAGTGTGGTTTAAGGGCACAATCTCAGTATACAAAAACCAATTTTATTTTTATACAGTAGCAATGAATAATCAATCTGAAAATAAAGATAAGAAAACTATTGTAATAATACATTGAACGGATAAAATGTTTAGGAATTGACAAAAAAAGTGAAAAATGATACAAAATATCATTGAAAAAGATACAAATGAAGATACTCCATGTTCATGAATTACAAAAATTAATATTAAAATGGAAATACTCCCCATGTTGGTCTACAGATTCAAATCAATCCTTTCAAAATCAGCTGTTTGGGAGGCAGTAATTTCCAAGTTAGTCCTCAATGTATTTGGAAATGCAAAAGACCGCAAATATCCAGAAGAAGTTTGAAAAAGAAGAGTTGGAAGAGTCAAAAATTGCAGTGTACTGATACACTATAATGATTAATCCTGTCAGTTTTACTGGAGTTTAATAAAGCACATGTCTGGGTGGGTCTGTAAGGGTGTGTCCAGAGACAATTACCTAAGAGTAGACCCACCTTGAATGTGAGTCTCTCATAATTCCGTGTTCAGATGAAAAAAATGTATGTGTAGGGGGAGAGAATCCTCTAGAATAGGTATGCACTCTTTCTTCTTCCCAGTCACCATGATGCGGGTGCTCTGCCTTGCCATGGCCTCTGTACCCGGGATGGACTAAAGCAGTGTAATGAAGAAAACCTCATTTAGTGGCTCCTGTCAGGTATTTTGTCTCAGTGACACAAAGTTTGACACACACACACACTTGATCAATGAAACAAAATCAAGAGTACATGGAATAAACCCTTTTGATTTGTGATCAATTGATTTCTATCAAGAATATCAAGACAACTCTGTGTGAGAAGACTTTTCAACAATGCGCTGGACTCCTAGTTTATACCACATACAAATTGATTTAGGTTGGGTCCCAGAGTAAATGTGAGAGCTAATATTTAAAAAACCTCTTACAATACATAGGAATCTGTCTTTATTACTTAAATTAGGCAATTACTAATTAGATATGATATTCAAAAAATAAACAATGAAAGAAAAAATGGATGAATTAGATTTCATTAAAAGTTAAAGCTTCATTAAAAGCATATTTCAAAGGATTTTATCAAGAAAGTGAAAAGATTATCTATGGGGAAAATATTTGCAAATTAGATACCTGATTAGGAATTTGTACCAAGAGTATATAAAGAACTTTAAAAACTCAACAACAGAAAGACAAACCACCCCTTCAAAAAAATGATCAAAAACATGAATAGACATTTTTCCCAAGAAGATCCTCAGATAGCTAATAAACACAGGAGAAACATGGGGCAGCTTCCTCAAGAAGCTCGTTTCCTCTTGAGTGCATACTGTCCTTTTCTTAAGCATCTCTCTATGTCAGTGCTTAAATTGAAGCATGCATTATCTTTTTATTAGTAAACTCTAATTTTGAACAAAAGAAGGACAAAGAATTACTCCTATGGTTTGGAGAGGTGTCCTCCAAAAGTTCATGTGAACTTGCAGGAGGTGGGTTATGGTGGGAGATCCTTATGTCACTGGGGACATCTCCCAAGAGACAAGCTAGCTGTTCCTTTTTGTTTTCTGGCTCATGAGATAAGTAGTTTATTCTGCCACACACTCCTGTCATTTTATATGTTGCCCCACTACAGGCCCAGAGCCCAGAACTAGAACTTCCAGAATCACAAGCCAAAATAAATCTTTTCTCTTTAATTGATTTGCCTTAGGTATTTTATGATAGTGTTGGAAGGCCAACTAATAAGCTACCATTCCAAACCTACTAAAATGGCTGTAATAAAAAAGTAAGAACAGTTAATTATGAATGTAGAGAAATAGGAGCCCTCATAAATTTTTGGCAGGAATTCAGAATGATTAGTAAACAGTTTGGAAATTCCTTTAAAGGTTTAAACTGAGCTACCACATGAACCACCATTTCACTCCTAGATAAATACTCAAAAAATACATACATATGTCCACACAAAAACTTGTATACAAATGTTTATAAGAGCATTATTTGCAAAGGGAAAACAACATAAGTATCCATCAACTGATAAACAGGACACTGAAAATATGTTACATGCATATACCCAGATGTTGTTCAGCCAGAGAAAAGAATGAAGTACTAATCCCTCCTACACAGAGATGAACTTGAAAATACTATTCTATGAGAAAAAAATCAAACAAACATAAAAGGCCATTTATTGAAGATTGTACTGTTATGAAATGTCCAGAATAAGCAAATCAGTAGGAACAGAAAGCATAATAGTGTTGGTGAGGGCTGGAAGGAAGAAACTCAGGATATTATTAATGAGTATGGTCATGGAGCTTCTGTTTGGGTGAAATGTTCTAAAATTAGACAGTGATAATAACTGCACAACTCTGGGACTATATTAAAAACCAGCACATTTTATATTTACAGGTGTGAATTTTATTTCATATTAATTATAGTATATAGAGCTCCTATTTAAAGAAAGACTTTACCCTACGGATTATATTTACAAAAACAGTGTATTGAAGGTTGACTGGAAACTATGTTCAGAAACATGGAAACCTGGAGGGAGGCGCTGGATAGGTGTGATGCCCTTCTGCTACTCCACAACACTGCTGTCAGCACACAACTAAGAGTACATGAACAGTTAAGAGCTCAGGGAAGGCCTGGCTCCATGACTGCTGGGCCTTCGAAGTAGGTGTGGGCTGTGAGGCTTGGTCCAGCCCAGCTGGCAGGGCCAGCTTTTCCAGTTTGAATGGGTCCCAGGGTGTTGAATGGCAAAGAGGACGGAGGACAGGCGTTCAGAACAGGGTAGAACTTGCCTTCCCTTACACTCTTGTCTCCACCCTGACCCCAAACTACAAAAGGTCTTCCGGTTTCCTTCAATGCAGAAACTACATTTATATGAATGGTATTTCTGGGGTCACAGAGCTCTGGCCATATGAGTCCATCTTCATCATGCAATGCATATCCCCAGGGATAATCTATCTCCATTGCCACTGTAATTTCTTAGTTTCCAAGTTAAAAGATCTTAATGTAGTTTTCTTTTCTCTTGGTATATAAGGAGGTATCTAAACGTACCATACAGTTAAACAAATACACTCTGTGTAGAAACACATTTAATTCAGAGCACAGATGAATCTAGAAAGAATAAAACCCTTTGTGGGAAAGAAACAAATCAGAAGTCTTTCTGGTCTGCCCGACATCCTGAATCCTGCTCAGCCCTGACAAGCATCCTCTTTAAATGAGGGTCTTATTGTCAGTACAGCTGGATGCACTGTGGTGCACACTTCAAATCTGCTCAGCTATCTTCACAACCTCAGACTGTAAGCTTCTCACTTCTCAGCAGGTTACCTTTCAAGTTCCTAAATTGATGGCTCAAGAGGGTGAGAGCCTTGCCCAAGGTCACAAAGTGACTTGATTCAAGGCTTGTTGGAAACAGGATGCTTATTGACTCTCCTCTTGCTGTTCCTTTGGACGCACAAACTGTGGCCACTAGTAGCTAACAGCCCAGGCATTTTTACGACAGAAAACAATACTGAAAATGCCCCCCCTCAGGGCTTGGTTACTAGTGGGGAGGTTTTTTTTCTTCTATTTTTTAGAGCTAACTGGATCATGAGAGCTGACATAACCAGTGGTGGGGACTGCCTGGGGAAAACTGGTCATGGTAGCATGCCTTTGTAGGGCTTATCTTGCCCTAGATGCTTCCTCTCTGTGTGTCTCTGCTTCCTGGCTGCCATAAAGTGAGCAACTATGCTCTGGCAAATCCATGATGTACTACTTACCACAGCCAGTCAAGCATGACTGAATCCTCTGATACTGGGAGCAAAAATAAATCCCTTCTTCTTGTATGTACTTTTTTCAAGTATTTTATTGACTGCATATATGTAAGTGCACCCAAATTGTGCAATGTCCACAGAGGACAGAAGAGGGCGTCAGATTCCATGGCCTGGAGTTACAGACAGTTGATTGCTAGTTGCCATGCAGGTGCTGGAATTTGAACCCGGATCTTCTATGAGAACTGCCAGTAGTGCTCTTAACCACTGAGCCATTTCAGCTATCTTTCCAGAAACCTAAACACAGTAGTTTTGGATAAACCCAAAGGAATCAGTTTTATTCAAGTTACAGGCTGGTGTCTGGTGCAGGGATATCCTAGGGATCAGGTAATACCTTTGTGCATTAAGTCCAGTGTTTTTTCTGGGGCAATCTCAGTTCTACATGGGCTGGTTCTCAAGGGTCCCACAGAGATGTCTGACTGATGGAAAACAACATCTGTCACATAGAAACTCCCCACTGATATGGCTAAGGATGTTTCTTCCAGATGTGTCTAACATGTACAGTTCTTTAAAATGAAGATCACATATTGCATGGTTTGCTTTTCTTTATGGTTTAAGTAGGAATATAACAACATAGTTCTAAACTCAAAAGGCATTCAAGAACCTCTCCCTGCTGCTCAGGTCTTTCTCCCCAAGTAATCGATAATTTCAGTTTTGATGTTGCCTTCCAAAGATTTTATGCAAAGAAAGGTAAATTCATGTGAATTCTGTGTCTTCTGCCCTCCCCTTCCCTTCCACAGGGTCACGCTATGCAGTCCAGGCTTGGCAAATCCTCTACCCTTCTGAAGCCACATACCAGCCCACATGCTGGCAAAAACAAGGAATTATTCAAAAAATAACTGCAAATTTGAGAATAAGAAACAAGGTCAAGTGACCACACTTAGACCTTCCTGCTGCTTGAAGATAGCAGGTGCTTACTTGAAAAATGGCTTTGTTTCCAAATTACCCAAGAATGATGTAGAATGACTCAATGTGGCAGACTCACCTTCTTTGGAGTAACTGGAGTGAAGGTCCCAGGTCACAAACCCTGAACTGTGTGGCTTGCACCACACACATGCTGCATGCAGGACATGGTCCCTAGGACTCCTAGGCTTCCACCAGACCTCTGTCCTCCTGAATAGATGTGGAGGAGAACATCTGAGGAACACTGTGCATCAGAGGAACCACCAAGCCATCAGGGCTGAGGGAGGGCTGGGGCAATGCTGCAGAAGAAGATACACCTCTTTTTTAAAAAATATTTTATTTATTATTTTTTATATGTATAAGTGTATCGTTTGCACATATGTAAGTGCACCCATGCTGTGCAGTGCCCGCAGAGGTCAGAAGAGGGCGTGAGATTCCCTGGAACTGGAGTTATGGACAGCTGTTAATGGCCACACAGGTGCTGGGAATCGATCTCGGGTCCTCTGCAAGAGTAGCCAGTGCTCTTAACTGCTTAGCTATTTCTCAAGTCCCTATCCTGGTTCTTGTTGAGTTTCCATTAAGAAATCTGAACTTATTTTTCAATTACTGTTGAAGGATTGTGTTAAAATTAATGGAGAGTGTATTAAATCTGTAGATTGCTTTTAGTACAATGGCTTCTAGTACATAGGATCACAATATTGAGCCTATGATCCATGATGAGAATGGAAGTTCTTTCTTGTAGCTTCTTCAATTTTTTTCAGTGTCTTAAAGCCAGTGGTGTAGAAACTATTTAAAAGAATATTATGCCCAGAAAAAAAGATAGTTTCATCCAATGAGCATTCACATTGCAACTGTGGCACTTTTATCTTGGAGATAATCAACAGCTGTCTAATTGGGCTTAAGGCATGCTTAATGGAGGGAATCTATGCATGGTACTGTAAACATAGCCACGCATACATGGCTGGAGAAGTCACAGATCCTAGAGAACCTGCTACTTTCACTTTCCTAGACCAGTGTAATTTCTTACTATATTCTAAATATACATACTTACTGTCATGTACAAATGTAACTGTTAACAGTCATCAAAGAAGCTTCTCTTTACAACAGATGGAGACTATTACAAAGCTCCACAACTGGTCAAATGCGGAGAATGAGTGATTGTGAGATGCCCAGCCCTACCTAAATGACACAGCTACAATGCAACCTCTACACCTAAAGCTCAGGGAACACTGTGGAAAAGGAGGCAGAAAGATTCTAAGAGCACAGACAAGACACCTCACGCTAGTTAATTCTTTCTAGACATGATAGAGAAGCTATGCCAATGATATCGCCACAGTATGAGAGCCTAACAAAATCTGCATAAAGACAAAACCAGGTGACACGCCAATGTGGACGGGGGAAGTTCACGGGGTCCCACCTCAAGATGAAGAGCAGTCAGTGGATGCTGAGGGAGGGAGAATCTGTTCTTCCAGGAACTTGCTCCCTGAGAGGTTATCCAATCCCAAGTGGACAGCCCTAAACACATGTACATATGACGGCCACTAAATGGACTCAGTGTATATGTGTGTGAACTTATAAATGTCTGAGGACTACAGGTACCCACAGTGGGGCTCCCTGCAGACTGGGACCTCCCACAGGCACAGAGGAATGTAGGATAACGGAGAGATGTGAGGGGACCTGTAAGTCACCTAGTGAAGTCTCCTCCACCTACTGCTTGGGACCCTGGGGGAAGCACCTGAGTTCTCTGTGACATTTTACCTTCAGAGTACTTCCTAATTATAGGGACCCTGGGGCTTCTTACTCTAACCCAGCCAATACAAAAGCACAGGGGTGACTTGCTCACTCTCTTGAAACATAAAGTTTATCTTGAATGAATGGCTCTCCCATCTTTCTACATATAAACAGCCCTACAGACTAAACAAAGTCTCTCCTATAACCAGTCTTCAGAGCCCTGCCCCAACCCTAGAAGGCCCATCCTACAGGGACCCACCCTGTAAAGCCCAGTCCTTACAAGACCCAGCTTCTTCCCCTCAGGCCTCTCCTGGGAAGACCCACCCCAGCAAGGCTCACCTTGCACAGGCCCTCACTTAGGAGGCCCTTCAGATGAGAACAATCTCATGTCACCAGAAGCATCTGTGGAAATTCCCACAAAAATGCTCACCAAAATATTTACAACAATAAAAAAGATGGAACCAGTAAGTGAACAGACACAACAGACCCAAACAGCATATTCACAGACAGAAATATGATGAGGCAAAAGGGTTTAAGAACTCAGGGAATTCTTTATGAACTCAGTCCTGAATCTGCCTGTGATTCTGATCACGTCAAAATTACTTTGACAAGAAACAACAAAGTAGTAAGGTCTGGGTCAAAAGTCCTGTCTGAAATAGAAATCCAGTTGAACAAGGAAATCGGCTTGCTGGACCCAAGCAGGGTTTTAGGATGTAGTTCTGCTCCTGGGAATGGCCTTGAGCAAGAGGCCCAAGGGATCAATCCTAAGCAATCAATCAGCAGCAATCTTGTGTCACAAGATTCAGGACTCAAATGTACTTTTTAAAATTTGTTTTTGGGACCAGTATCCCAGGCTGGCCTTGGATTTGCTAGGTAGCCAAGGATGACCTTGAACATCTTACTGGCCTGTCTCTACCTCCCAGGTGCTAATATTACAGGATATAGAATCACACTTGGTTTTTGTGATGCTGGGGATCGGACCCAGGATTTCATGCATGCTATAACCCTAACCCTTCACTGTATTTCCCAGATTAAAAACTAGGGTTCTCAATAGTCCACTGAACATATTGCCAGTCACACTAGTTTTCAGTATTTGTTCATTCAGCAAAATTTCACCTAATGCCTGATAGGTCTAGCCCTACTCACTGGGGTGAGTACACAGTGCTGAACAGACAACCTGCCTTCGTGTGGCTGAAGGTCTGCTGACCAGTAAGAAGTCAAGCAGCAGTCACACATACAATGTGTAATTACACTCTGAGAAATGCCAGGGTCATGACTGAGAACTCAGGCCCTAATTTAAACTGGGTGTGTAAAGCATAAAAATAATCAGGTAAGGAGATCGGAGAGAGCATTTCACCCCCAGTACAAGTTGAAGGAGCCTTGAACAGCTCCAAATGAGGCCAGTGCAGGCCAGACACACAGGGCCTGTCCCTGCTGCAGGTGCTGCACAGAAAGGATAGGAAGGGCAGGCACCAGCATGAGCTGAAGCTCTTTGGCTGTCTCTGATGTTCCCAATATTCATGGAGATGGGTCTCAACTTCCAACAACCTAACTCCAGAGGAAGGAGGCCCCCTTGTCTCAATGCCAGGCAGAATCAATGATGGCTCCACACAGGAAATGGCAGGGTCCTGACTTGCTTTGGGCTGTTAGAGACATGGCCTCAGCGGTTGTTAGGATGAAAGACAGCCTAGATAATAGTCAATCCACATTGATTCCAGCTTGAAGGGGATGTTGGGGAGAGAAAGGGGAGGGGGCGAGGAAAGACTTGACAGATGACAGTACATGCATAAGAGAGGTGGTGATGGATGGATGGACGGACAGATAGATAACTGACAGATAAAGGAAAGATACATAGATGTACCATGGCTGACATGTATTCTGGTTGACATAGTGGGACACTTTAAAACTGGGCCATAAGCCTGTGAGTCAGGCAGGGTGGTGCCTGGTCCCTTCCTGTGTTCTGTCCACCCACTGCTATCCAGGGTGATGATGGCACAGCTGTCACACCTGCATTACTGCCTGGATCAGCACCAGAGGGTGCATGAGACTACCCAGGGTAACTGCTGGGCCAAGAATCCTCACTGGCCAGGACCCCCTCTGGGAGGCATGCATCGTTGAGGGAAGGCCTGCCCCATGGCTCACAAATGTGTTCTCAACAGACTCAAGGCAGGCAGGACTGGGGGCAGAAGCCAGAGACAAATGCGCATGGTAAAGATGATCAAGTCATTGCTAGGCAGACTTGGTGTTCTCTTCAATTCTGACAGCAAATAAGCCTACTCAGAATGGTATCACTGCCCACGTTTATAGGCCAGAAGAGTGAGACCTAGAAGGATTCACTGCCCTGCCCAGTCATGAGGCTAATAACAAACGACATGAGGCCAAATCAGAGGAGAGATTGAGACAATTCTAATGGGCCAATCAGAGACAAGGAACACTAACGTGAGGAGGAAGTCTGAAGTAATACACAGGCATGAACAAGAGGGGCACCAGTGAAGGAGTGGGTTGCTTGGGAGCTGGGCAAAGACAGGCCTTCTCTGGGCAGGTGGGGTTTGAATGTAATTGTTCATCTGTTCTCACCTCCAAGGGACTTCCCTGAATTGTAAATCCACAGCTAGAATCCTGGCTTCAGAGGAAACAAGGTCAGAAACTGACCTGTGCTTATGATATGTGGAAGAGTCAGGCAGTTTGCAGGCTGGGAGCTATACAGGGCCCGAAAAGGATGTGGGCTGGTCCAGTGACTCACAACACAGGTTCAGACAACACAGCTAAGTTGGAAAGCACCAAGCTCAAGAGTACATACAGCACATACACCAGCAGCCCTGTTCTCTGCACTGGCTACACAACTCTCGGTGGCATACTGAACATCTCTAGGTCTAGACTCCTTGGTGAGCAGGGATGAAGAGATGCTCCTTAAGGGTCAGTGTAAGAATTCAATAGGAGGGCTTGTTCTTTGTGTTCAAAGTGCTGCTGGGAAAGCAAGACTTGTCCTGGAGCTGCATATCCTCTGCAAGCCTGAGAAAGTACGCAGCACCTCATGGTTCTCACAGGGCTGTCACTGAGCTCTCTTCAAGCACTAAACTAGCAAACTTCTGCAAGCATTTATGACAGGTCATCTGAGCTTGCTTGTGCTATGATGGGCTGGGTATCGCTCTTCATCAAGTGAGCCATACTTCCTACCTTCTGAGGGATAACGTGGCTTATTAGACCTATCCCTTTTGTTGCTGTAAAGTGACTATTCTTCAGGGCCATTTTTCAAAACAAAAACATTATTTATTTATTTATTTTTATAATACCATGAGAGACCAGAGCCTGAAGCTCTGGGTGAATGTTGCCTTCTCCTCTAAGCTGTGAACCTCTGCTAAGTGACCTGACAATGGCCGGGTCTGGAGGGCCCAGTACTACTCCAACAACTGCTGCAGAGCCTGCTGTATGTGGTACTGCTAAAGGAAATGGGTGATGCTCCAAGCCTGTGCTCCTGATCTGTGCTCCCTGATCTGCCAGGCACACTGCACACTGGCCTGAAGCACCCACGCTGTGCTAACGGGTAGGATCAAAGGCTTAGGCTGCTGAGGAGAGGGGACCTCACAGGATGCAGGAGGCCATTTAGGAAGCAGCCCAGCCCTGAGCACATATCCGGGAGACAGTAGGGAGGGAGGTGGATGGACACTGACCTCAGCAGACAGGTGTTGTCTGTTTCCCAGGAGGTAGAATCATGGATCAGACACTGGATGGTGTCTGATTATGTTGCAACTCAAATTCTGGACTTGAATATATACAGTCCAGCTAAATGCTTTGTCAGGAGTTCATGTCCTCACTGAGCCACAGGGTCTTCATCTTCTCAGCAGAAAAACTGTACTGTATAAGGTGTCATGAGCACTAACAGAACCCTGTATGCCAAGTGCCCAGCATGAGGCTTGTCAAGATGTTGCCCAAGTCTGGTTATAACCACCGAACCTCAATCAAGCTGAAAAAGAGACACCAGTATACTCTCCACATGTTGTGTATGTCCGTGAAAGCCTCTGCCACAGGCTTGATCAGGCTCCTGGAACGGGGCGGGGTCTCACAGAAAACATCAGGCTCCAGGAAGAACTCGGGGTACACTGCATCTACTAAGTACCAGGTGTTAATCTTGGGCCAGGCTGTGACTACTGCCTGGGCTGAGAAAGGCACTTCTATGCCCTGTCTAACTTTATTTCCACACCACCAATGGGGTCACAAATCTTGGTAGGTGAGGCAACTTGATCTCTGTGGCCACTGCTGCTCAGACTGATGGGGTCATCTTTCAGTGAACACTTGAACCTCCAACAAAAGGAACATATGTGTGTAGTTTTCAGACAAAACCCAGCATATGAGGTGACACAAGATCAAGTGCCAACCTACACTGTCAACTCTCATGCTCAAGAGAGACCCAGGCAGCCTCTCCCTAGGTCTCTCCTTTCTCATCTCTATACCAGTTATGGTGCTGATGAGTCTGGGGTGGTCTCAGGCCTCAGGGTGCATCTCCTCGGCTTCACAAGAGACCATCTTGCAGGCAGAGAAGTTTGTTTTGTCCCATAGCAACACTGCTATTTCAGAGCAGTGAGGGAGTGAGGCCAGGCTGGACAGGGGTGGGGACAGCCAATGGCTTAGGGCCTTGAGCCATGGAGAACAGGATACATATTAATATTACTCTTATTTCCAGATTCCTCTACAACTGCTGACCACCTAAAAACAATTCAGCCCTCAAATTTCTCTTTCCTAGCCCCTCTGAGGGCTTTTCTGTAACAGCACACATTCGCCTCCAAAAGTCACCTGAGGGGAAGCTTTCTGGGCTGGAGCACTTTTGTCTCATCCATTTTGCCTCAGAGGCAAATGAGAGAGAGAGAGAGAGGGAGAGAGGGAGAGAGAGAGAGAGAGAGAGAGAGAGAGAGAGAGAGAGAGAGAGCGCGCGCTGTCATCATGGAATGACCAATTTGTGACCCATTTGACAAGCATTCTGATAGAATAAAATGGAAAACAGATGTATTTACTCAGCAGGCAGGACCTTGAGAAAGAGCAGAGAAATTCCCATGTTGCTCTGATGTACTCACAAGATATGGAGCCTCAACACCCTTAAGTATGTGTGAATGAGGAGATGCTCATGGTGGCCCACATTCACCCCTAGAGTGAAGGTGGAGTGGAAGACCTTGGCTCTACAGGCTCTATGACCTACCATGCACAATGCTGCTGTAATGTCTTCATTCCACATATACAACACAGGAATTTTTTCAAAGGAAGATGATCCCATCTTCCCCATGCATGAAAAACCAGCAGCATAGAGGTGGCCCATGACCTGCTGTGTGTAACCCGGGCTCATCCTCATTAAACTCAGGCCCCTACTTCCCCTATATCACCCAGCTTACCACAGGGACCTTCGAATGACCTGCTGCTATAGACTAAAGGGAAGCCAAGAAATGCAAGTGCAAGAACAGCCACAGGATCGAGGGTTACCAGAGCCCCTTCACTCACATACAGAGAACGCTGGTGCATCAGACAAAAACCTGGAAAGATATACATAGCACCACCATTTCAGACATCACGGGAACCCTAACCCTAACCTATACTGCACAGTCGGGTATTATTTTGCCTTGCTGGAAGGTCACTGAATGGGGTCAGGATGGCAGACAAAGTATGAATCTAGAGTAAGCAAACCGCACAGGAAGATCTGTGCCCAGGGTAAGATACTCTGCACTATGGGGTCTTTCCATTTTTGTTATCATTTAAAGACTTTTTCCTCCAAGTTAAATGCTATAACAACCTCCAACCCCAGACCCACTTCCCAGTGGCTTACATGTTGGGTTAGAGGGTGGAGCCCAACCTAGCCGTCAATGCCAAAGGCTTAAGGGAGTGGGATACGCTGATGAGCGAGGAAGAGTGAGAGGCGGGACAAAGCAGGGGCTCAGGGCACAGTCCAGGAATCTGGGACGTCATGAGGAAGCAGCCACAAGTGACTGCCAACACACCTGTCAGGAGGAAGCAACTCCTCTCATCCCCAGGGGTAGATCTGGTGCACTACGCAGCCCTGAAAGAGGAAGGGCAGTGGGTCAGGCTGAATCTAGGAGACAGTTCCAGCACAGATAGAAATCTGGAGATGTCAACAGCAGCAGAAATAGCAAAATGGGATTTTAATTTCCCAAGTTTCTCTGTTATGTTTGGTTCCTCTTCCCCTTCTGCCCTTAGCATGAGTTACCTTTCCCGGCATGGACAGGATGCCTTTGGCAGTAAGCCTGCTGTGAATCAAGCATCTGTCACCTTTGAAAAGTAGAGATTTTCAAAGCATCCCAATGAATCATTTCTGCAGTGATGGGGGCTATAAGGAAAATTCATTAATTTCTCATTGGAATTCAACTTAGTGAACATTTACTAGAGATCTACTATATGTAGACCCCTGTTCTTCATTCGTTGATGCTGATCTGTCCTGGGCATTGAGAACTATCATTAACTTTCTGGGCTAGTCTTCCAGCATCCTCCACTTGAAGTGCCTGTGGAGGGAGAATTAAAGAACTCTAAGCAGGAACAGTATGACTGGAGCCCAGATGCTTCTAGAGGACACAATCTGAGAGCTACTGCAGAGAGCCCCACAGATGAAACGAGCAGATGGGGGCATTCCAGGAAGCCAGGCACTGTGACTGGCCCTGCAGCATGATAAAACAGCTGGGTGGCCTGACCTCTGGCTTCATGTAAATGTGACATTGGGAGTTGATGACATTTCAAATATCAGGATGAAGGATGGACCCCCACCCCCTGCCCTCGGTTGATAAGGGTGGCCATGGTACCTGCCTTCCTGCCATTGTACCCCCAAATAAGCCTTGTACCTGACACACAACTGTTGCCCAGTGAAGGAAAAAAATTCTAAACAAATTAACAGAGGGAAGAGAGAATCAGCACTTTAAAACAGCTACTCAACAGAGGGCTTCCCCTGAGGACCTGTATCAAGAACCTTCTACCACAATGTAGGAAAAAGAGAACTTCCCCCAAAAGCACAAGACTTGTTCTCTCTGTTGTTTCTATGAGCCCTAGACCTGGAGAGCCAGGGGCCTCTCATCCCTATTGGGAACTGAGATATAATGCCTGTATCTAGAGAGCTAGGATCTCTCATACTACAAGGAGAAACAGGGACACAGAATCTGTATCTAGTCTGGATTTCATAGCTTAACAGTCCTGAAGAAGAGTGATACACTTTCCGTGGACCATTATGGCATTGATCGTGGAGCTCAGCTAGATGGTGAGGTTCCAGATCCTCTATAAGACCCTGGGCTGGGCAAAGAAGCCTGCTGGGGTTCAATGTCTCCTTGGGCATAGTTGGAGAGATGGGAGAGCTCATTTTATAAGTTACGATGGGGATCGATGAATCATTGCTTGCAACTCAACGTGTCTGGAACCATGTCTGCACATATTTCACATATACTGAATATGTTAAATAAATGTTCAGAAATGCTTCAGAACAGGACCTCTGCACAGAGGGTGATGCTCAGTCTGCACCATGTTCTACATGTGCAGTGTGTTCAGGTGCAGTTTCAGAGCAGGACTCAGAAGTGTACTGGGAAGAATCTGAGAGGCTATAAAGGAACATAACACCTCCATCTTGGGTCCCAGCTTATGGTCAAAGGAAGTGGGAAGAAGTAAGCATGTGCATTTGGTATACAATCAGCCAGCTGGATGAACCTGCCGTTGTTCTGCTGTTGTTGCTCCATGTTCCCTTCTGATTACTCCTAAAGGTCCAAGAAACTCCTTTATGGAAAGTCATGATGTGTCTCTCCCCTTGGTGCCAATTCTAGATGCAATTCACAGATGTTAGAGCTTCTAAGACCTTTAACAGCTTCATCTTCCAATCTCTGACACCCTTCCCTTCTCTACAATTGGGAGAACTACAGGCCTGGATAATGCCCTGAGTGCCAGGGAAGGGCTTGACTCCTTAACTACCTGTGGTATCCCCAGGCACATACTGAGAAAAGGTGGGTAGGCTTCTGGGGGCAGTGACAGTGACATCATCCATGCTCCCTAACTTGTCAGCCCATCTGCGTCCCTGACAAGAGCCTCCTATGAGTGCAACTTCCCAAACCAAGCCCCAAAACCTGTTTAAACACATACGTGCACAAATACAAACCAGAATCTCAAAAGGGTGTAGCTGACATACAGGTGAGTCAAACCGTGTCCAGGCAGTTCTCAACTGGCCTACTGGAGGCAAATCCTCAGCCATCCAACGGGGAGGCCTGGCCCAGGTTCCATCCCACCTGCTGCCTCATGCCAGATGGAAGGGTGGGTCCCTGCAGTATACCATGGCAGCCAACAAGCTCAGCCAGAGATAAGATCTCGGGGAATCAGAGGAGACATGCTGACAGAAGACACGGTGTGCCCAGCTGTCCACAGCAGAACTTGGCCAGCCAGCACACAATTAGTCAGGTTATCAAATGCTAACACACACTCACACACCGTTAGGGGATTCAAGTTAATGTCAGAGCAAGGCCACTCTAAGGAAAGGACACCAGTTCCATGAAACACCTGGAAAGTTGGTTTAGCTTAGTATTACAGGAACTGGTGCAAAGCTCCACAGACAAGCAGTTCACAAAAGTCAATAGAAACAGGACAAAAACCAGGCGGCTAAAGAGATGCACAAAGAGCTCTAGCTGTGAGAATTTCTAGCTCACTAACTATACGAATGAAAACAACGGATATTACCTCATTTATGAAATCAGGAAGGAATGAGAAAATGTTCAGTGCTTGAAGGAAGGAGGAAAAAAGGGATGAAGCAAGAAATGGATGGACAGACATCAAACAGCATAGACACGAGGGTAGAAGAGGCTTCTGAGAATACTCAATTTGGAAAAAAAAATAGGGGCTGGCGAGAAGGCTCAGTGGTTAAGAACACTGGCTGCTCTTGAAGAGGACCCTGGTTTAGTTCCCAGCACCCACATGGCAGCTAACAGTTCCAGGAGATCCGACGCCCTCTTCTGGCTTCTGCAGGCATTGCACAACATGGGTTCATTTACATATATTGCAGGCAAAACACTCATACACATAAAATAATCATAAATAAAAAAATTTAATTACTGTGTATATATGATGGGAGGGGGGTACATGCGTGCCATGACATGGGTGTGGAGGTCAGAGAACTACTTTGTGGCATCAATTTTCTCTTTCCACTTTTCTGCTTTTATGTGGGTTCTGGGGATTGGACTCAGGTGGTCAAGCTTGCTTGGCAAGAACCTTTACCATTGAACCATCTCACTAGTTTGATCATTTAGAACCTTAAGAATGTGCACCTCTTTCTCCCAGTAACTTTACTTCTAGGGATTTGCCTAAGCACACAATGAGAGTTCCGTACTGATTTTAATGAACTAATAACTTCCATTTGCCTTATATTGTACATTCTATATAAGCTTTATGTAAATGCTTAGATATTATTCACAGCATTGTTCAGTTTGGGGAAAACTGGCAGAAACTCAAGACATTGGATAAATTACGGTTTAGACAAAAGATGGAATATTTTTCTAAAAAGTCTTCTAAAACTATTAATGATATGAAGAAACATTTTTAACATACTGCCAAGTTGGAAGTGGGCTGCATAATCATATGTCTTTGTGATCCTAATTCTAGAAGCCATAATATGCTGTATGCATACATGCACACAGTTATGAGAAGGCCACAAGGCAACATTTAAGAGCAGCTCATGTGGGGACAGACTTACCAGTGGTATTTATCCCCCTTTCACTCCCAACATTCTCTAAACAAGAAGGCACAAGCAAGATGAAAAGCTTTAGTTTGATACTCTCCCACACACACTGGACACTTGGAGCTCTGTGATGCACCAACAGAGTCCTCCATCTTGCCCCAAATAAGACAGTGAACATTGTTTCAGCTGCCTTAAGATGAGAAGAAAAGGGATCACAGAGAAAGCCTGGGTTTGGTGTGGGCTCCACTGTGAGTGGCTTTGCAGAAGTGGGGGGGCAGTCTAGGCGAGTTTGTCTAGTAGGAAAGCTACAAACTCTGGTTTAGGAGGCCACAGGTCAAACCAGGTGTGGACTGACACCACGAAGTAGAAGGGAACCTAGAGTGGTAACTCACCGATCCAGGGTAGAGACACTGCTGAGGCAGGAGGATCTGTTGTTCCTTCATGCTTTACAAGCAGATGGTGTAGGGAAAACCACCTTACTGAGCGCATGACGGCAGGGCCCTTTAACTTTCCTCTGAGGCTCCTCCCCATCCCAGCATCGGCCTTCTTCCTATCCTCCAAAGCAGTCTACCCATTTGCCCTTCTAGAGTCTGAAGAGCCCTCTCCTAGTTGTTTTTGATCTCTTCTGCCAGGCCTCAGGTCTTATGAGAGGAAAAAGCAAAAGTCAAAGTTAAGTGAGCAAAGCAGGCAGAAGCAGATCAGAAGTGCGTACAGCTGCAGAGATGATGGGCTAGAATTAAAGATGCTTTGGGACATGTGAAGGGACATATAATGGGGGGACAGCCACTGGGCCAAGATCCTGTCCCCCCCCCCCCCCCACACACCGGGGCATGCCCAGGAACCGGCCAGCTGTGATAGATGACTAATGATCACAGTTCTGAGAGGACTGGAGGCAGTTTTCAAACCAGGCCTCTTGAAGTGCCACAGGATCCTGATCTGTAGCACTGGATTCTTATGTGGGTGCTGTGCAGTTTCCAACATGCCTCATATTCATTACCTCATTTCATCTCGGAAGGTGAGCAGATCAGATATAATACCCATTTTACAGATGAGATGACCGAGATTAGAAAAACTAAATGACCTGTTTGAAAGCCCCAATGGCAGAGGTGGCAAAACCTGAGTGCACTCAGATCCCTGGCTGCCATTTCCACCAAGCAAACCCATGGTACAGTGGTTGCTGTATTTAAGTTGCAGGAAGTCCTTGCTGATATGAAGTTCTGCCTCCAGCATTGTAACAAAAGCCCTTCCTTGTAGAGTTGGACTCTATGGTAATACATTATCAACTACCAAGGGAGAGGATAGTGGGAGCGTATATACAGAAGGAAGAGGCACATGGACATTCTATACAGGCAGTAAGTTTGTGCTGTGGGGAGAGAGTGTGCGACAGTCATCCTAGTGCTACCTGAATCTGTGGGGACCTTCCATCGTCTCCCAAGTTCAAACAAACTTTGGCTTTGCCCTTCCCTCCACTCGTGGCAGCTGAGCTTATAGTCATGGGGCATGGAATGGCATTTCTCTACTAAGTAGAGCTGGAGGAGGCAGTCAATCTAACACTCCAGGAAACAAAGGCAGGTGGCCTATCTTCCCCAACAGCTTGCACGGGCCAAAGCCCAGAACTGCAGGATAAGGCCTTGTGGGGACACTGCCCACAGATTTGTCCCACAGCCTTGCTTTGAGTTTGATAATGCCACACATGGCTAGTGAGCACCAGAACCTAGTAGCCCACACTTAGTGATCAGGCAGAATCCTTGGGAGAGATGGGTCAGTACCTTGACTATGTTGGTGGTCACACAAGTACACAGACCTATAAGCACGTACAAGAGAGTATATAGCACCCTAGAGAGATCCCTGGTCACCGCCCTACATATGTGACACAGTGAAAGTCACACAAGATGTCAACAACATGGTAGGCTGGGCAAGGTGCCCTCAGATATCCGTATTCTCTCATAACTGCTTGTGAATGTACAGTCATCTCAAGGAAATGAAGTGACTTCCATATTACAGAGCTGAAGAAATGGGCAATTACATCACCCTCCCACTGCAACTGAGGGTCTTTCCTTCACAACCCCACGGACTGGAGTTTTCAGAGTACTCCTGAGCACCAGAGGGGATGGGTGTGGAGCAAGGGTCACAGAATCAGCAGTGAAGAAAGGATAGGGTCTCATTAGAAATAAGGGACTCAGAAGAAGATTGAGCTCTCCCAAGATGAGAAGGGAATCCCTACAGCTCACAGCAGTGGGCTTGAGATGGGACACGGCTGTTGCTGGGGAACTGCCCCCAAGCCCCTTCTGGGCTCTACATTCCCTTTGAAAATCTTACATTAAAGGGTCCTTTTGGGATGTTCAGTAGTCTGGGGTGGGCATCACTTTCCTAGAGACCAGGCAAATAGATAAACAAGCCCTAAGCTCAAGAGGAGTAATAGGGCAGAGCCCATCCTTGATAACCTGGCCCCTTTCCACCATTCTGGCAGCTCTGTCTTCTTCACACAGAACATCACAGAGAGAAGGCTACTTAGCTCCCAGAGTCAGTAAAAGGCTAGAGGGGCTTCTCCCACCAGACCTGGAACAACACCACCTCCTCCTCAGCCCGCGGGGTCCACCACGTAGACCCTCCCAGACAAAAGCGTCTGCAGAGAAGGAGCCGCCCCCGCAAAGGGGAGAAGCGCCAGATCCTATCAGCCAATTACCCAGACACGCAAGGCGCCCCGCAAGTTTGGGCACGCTCCGCCTAGGCACAGGCAGCGGGAGGGGCCCGGGCGCGCCCAGGGGGTCTGAGTCTGCGCCCGGGTCGCGCCCCGTAGCGGATCGTGGTCTGGGGGCTCGCTCAGAGGGGAGTTTCTGGGCCAGGCACGCTAGGAGACTGGGGGGGGGGCGTCTAAACTGGGGGCACGTCTGGGAAAGATGTCTGGGTAGGAGGGGTGCTCAGGGCAGGCGGGGGTAGTGGGTGGACGACTGGACCTGGGCCAGGTGCACGATCGTGGGGTGTGGGCCAAGTGGGGGCGCCTGGGGCTTGGGGTCTGGTATCCAGAGCCAGGCTGGGGGCTGGGCCAGAGCCCGGGTCTTAGAGCCGCCGGCCAGACTGCTCCTCGCAGCCATTTAGGCGGCGCAGCCAGGGCCCCCTCCCCCAGGTCTGGCCCCCGAAGACCCCTCCACGACCTTAAATCCCAGCAGCCCTTAGCCCCTAGATCGCCCCGGAAACGCAGCCCTCCCCTCCAATGTGCGGCGCGCCCGGGTCGCCTCTGGCTCGTGGAACAAAAGAGCAGCTCTCGTGGAGCGGGTCAGAGCCTGCACCGACTGTCCCATGGCCCTCGGTAGCCGGGCTTTGTACTCGCGCGGGGAGCGGGAAGGACCGCCCGGGTCCCCGCGCTCATCCCACCCGCCCTGCGCAGCAGCAAGCAGCGCCCAAGTGCCAAAGTTGTCGCGGCGCGGGTCGCCTCCCCCTCGGCCAGTTTCCCTCCGCGGGTGCCCCATTCATTTGCCAGCGGAGTGAGTGCAGACCGCCGCGGTGGGCCTCGGGGCTTACCTTGCTCTTGACTTCCACCGCGCTGCAGTCGTAGAAGCGTAGGGTCTGAGACTTGTGGAAACTCCGGTTCATGGTTTCGGCCCCACTCAGCCTCGCCTTCGCCCTCGCCGCTCAGGGGCCACAGAAGGAGTCCTGGCGGAGACGCCCCCCCGCCGTCTGCCGGGCCCGGCGCCGGGCCCGCGCTCGCTCGGGCGCCGGGCTGCGCGGTGTGAGGCGGGCCGGAGCAGCGCTGGCCGCGCGCCTCCGGGACTCCAGGGGCCGCGCGTGGGAGGGGCCCCGAGCCCCGCCTCCTGGCTCCGCCCCTCGGGCCCCGCCTCCCCCTGCCCGGCAGGACCCGCCTGCGCCACGCCCCCACCCGCTGCACTTAGCGGTAGAAGCCGAGCTCCCTTCTCCTAGATCCTGGAAGAGGAATCCTGGAGGCCCTGCTCTGGGCTCGTGGTTTTGCCTTCCCTGGGATGCCTGGGAAGGAGGTTTTTGGTTAATTATTTAGAAGCAAGCTAATGAAAACCACTTGAGGACGGATCCCGTTGGGTACTACCTGCCAGCATTAGTTGCCAGGTTGTAGGTGATGGTTTGGGCCAGCAGGGTGAACAGCGACAGCACCACTTCTAGGAGGTTCCCAGGAGCAGTGAGACTTTTTCTGAGGCAGCTAGTAGAGAAAAGAATAGGTTCAGAGAGAGATGCAACTGATTGTTAGCTGCATGACAGAAGACTTGATCCGGAGCCCTCAGGAAGAAGGAAACGCAAAACAGCTTTTCAAGAGTCTAAGCAGTCAGGACAAGGCACACAGGTTTTCAAAACCAGTACAAAATGTCCTGTGCAGTTTTGAAATTTGCAAGTTAAAGAATTAACGCTTCCAAAAGTCATTGCAAAGGTACGGGAAATAAAAGTTAAAGAAGTAAGGGAAACCGCCCGAAGCGGTGCTAACTCAGTAAGCAGCCCTTCCAACTTTGGGTGCATTTTATTTCCATTTATTTTTCTGTATATATTTTTACATAGTTTATAGACTTGAAATCATACTGTTCATCCAGTTTTGCAACATGTTTCTGTCTCTAAGTGTATTATAATGGACGTTTTCATCAGTTCTTAGAAAACATTTCTAATATATATATGAATATAGGGACAATTTTTAATGCTTCTATTTTATTGGCTATGTTTGAATGTTATATATGATTTTAAATATTAATATTGTAAATTATGAATTCTTGAATTCACTTATGATTATTTTTAGAAAATTGACTCTGAACAATGGAATTATTAGGCTATAAAACATGTATATCTCTAATTACCTTTAATACAGATTGTCAGATTGCCTTCCTCAAAATTTAATTTTCATTTAATTTTGCTATGTGTTTATTCTGTTACAGGTTAGGAGTTTAGTGCCAAGGATCTGGCCACAATGATTTGGAGTTATAATTCCTCCTGTATAAGAGACTCCAGATTGTAGCATGTGCTCTTGGTTACCCAGCAGAACTTGATGTAAGACCCTATTGCTGAAGACACTACACACAGGAGCTGTAGAGCAAACAAGGAGAAATCAAGCTGGTACTACAAAGCTTCATACCTACTGACTTGCTTTCATAGTGATGGAAGGTGGTATGCATGCTAATGGAAGAAAAAAATTCATTAACCTTACCCAGCTATAAATTCTGTGTGCTTCAGCAACAACTGGCCTGGCAAGGCATGACCTCCCGTGCAATGGTGCCATGAATATTATGGGAGTAACCAAACGCTTTCTAATTGGATTTAAGGTCAACTTAAGATGGAGTCCCATACTTGACAATGATATGATACCTAGGAACATGTGGTTATAAAGGCCACAGGCCATGGGTCTAATACTGTTATTCTGCTAAGTAGATATAGTATTAAAGAAACTCCTAATGAGTTGTTATTGTTATACCCATAGATCAATGCAGCTTTCACCTCTCACCAGAGACACTTCCTTAATACAGCAGATGGTTATTGCCAGAGAAACCCACAACTGGCCAATGTGCAGAGAATAAGAGTCTGCAGAGTACTCATCCCCGAATAGAACAATCTATATCAAACTTCTGTCTCCCAAGGCTCGGGGATCATTGCAGAAGAGGCAGTGGATGATCACAAGGAAACAGAGTTTTCTAGGCACCAGGGAAGTTACTCATGAACTCACAGCAATGGTTACAGCATGTACAAGTACCATGTAAGCTCAAGCCAGAAAAAAAATCTCAGCATAGATGTGGGGAAGTGGGTAAGAAACCCTAACCCTACTTGAGGAACTGTTGGAAACTGACGGCTGCTGGGAAGGGCAGAGTCGGTCTCTTTTAAGGGTGTGACTCTTGGTAGATTGACCAGGCTTCAGTGGATGGATTCACACCGAAGGACATTTGGGGACCTAAGTTTGACTCTATAAGTTTGTACTGTATATAACAGAGTATATGAAATTGGGTGAGGGTGGTATTAAGGATACAGGAGGGGCCCTAAATATGATCAAATTATATTGTATGAAATTTGCAAAAATTCAATTAAAAAGGAAAAAAAAAAAGAGACTGTAGGTAGTACTCTAGTTACTGTCCAACCTATTTCCCCTTGCAGAGTACTCAATAAACTTCTCTTTCTAGAAACAAGTAAAAAAAGCAAAAGCAAAAAACAAGCACAAAAAAGAAAACAAGAAGAAATCAGGCTCTTATATTAAGAAGTGCTGAAATGGGACTAAGAATGTCAAATAGAACACAGGTATCTCACTGCATTTCTCGAAGCTTAGAATTCATGAAATTATCTGAATTAATTCAGATTTCCTGAAAAAACACTCAATCCTTGGCCTTGGTATAAGATATCCTACATCACATCTGGAGTGGGTCCTGGATGTACATTTTTATTTTTTATTCTTTTATTATTTTTTATCTTATTTACTATTTTTATTTTATTGTACAAGTGTATTGTTTGCATGTAGTTAGATGTACCAGTGTCCTGCAATGCCCATGGAGACAGAAGAGGGTGTTGGATCCCTTGGAACTAGATTTACAGACAGTTGTTAGCCGCCATGTGGGGGCTGGGAATTGACCCCAGGTCAGTGCTCTTAACTGCTGAGCCATCTCTCCAGCCAGGAATGTGCATTTTTAATAAGTACTTTGGATACTTCTGGTTCAAATTGTTTATAAATCCCATCTTTAAAAAGGTCCTAGAACTTTTAAGCACATAGACCAGTTAATTAGAGGGATTCATCCAAGAGCCATGTAAGCAGTAAAAAACTTGTAGGCTCAAAAGCTTGGGTTCAGTCCCCAGCACTGCATAGGACCAGGCATGTTCCACATACCCATAACCCCAGCACTCCAGGTGGAGGCAAGAGGATAAGCAATGAAGGTCATCCTCAGCTACATGGGAAATTCCAGGCCAGCCTGAGATAAATGAAACCCTGTGTGATAGTTGTAATTGTTAACTTGAACACAACCTAGAGTTCCTTGAGAAGAGAATCTCAGTGAGGGGTTGTCTAGATCCGTTGGCCTATGGGGAGGTCTGCCAGGGGACTGCCTGATTGATGTGGGAAGACTCAGTCCACTGTAAGCAGCACCGTTCCTTAAGTGTGGGTCCTGGACTGTGGAAGTGTAGAGTAGATACGACTGACTGCTTCGAGTTCCTGTCTTGACTTTCCCACAATGATGTATTGTAACCTGGAATTGTAAGCCAAATAAACATACCTATTCCCTTAAACAATTCCAGATTGTTCAGAGGAGCAGACACATACAGAGAATCTGAAACAGGCACAAAGCTCTAAGAGATGCTCATTGGCAAGCACTAGGGACAAAGTGCTAGCTCCTCACATCTTCTCCCCTCTCCCTTTCTCCCTCCCCTGTCTCCTTCCCTCTCTTCTTTCCTATCCTGTCCCCTCCCCTCTCTTTCACGGACCTTCACCTATCCCTGACTAGCCTCACACTTTCTATTTAACTCAAACATCTGATCGTCCTTCCTCTACCTCAAGTAATGGGATTACAGGCCTGTACTACCAGGCCAGGTTCTTGTGTAGTCCTGGGGATAGAACCTAAGGCTTCATGCTGGCTTTATTTGAAGGGAAGCTTCTTAATTTAACTAGGCTTTTGACTTGTGGAAAGTCACAGGTCTTCTATTTATAGTTTACCACCTACTGTGGGTAGGAGAGGCTCAGGAGCATGGTGAAGGTTGAAGTCTAAGCTAGACATTTCAAAAATGGAGTGATAAATAGTATTCTGGGAAATCAGTAAGGATTGGGGTTCAACAGCAGGTTCAGGATCCTGCAGTGGAAAAGCAAGCTCTTGAAGGAAGGTGAGGAGCCCAAGTTTCAAGCAGTCTCAGGTTAGTTACCGGGCAGCCAGGTAAGACTGGGAAAGTTTTGTGAATCTGTGGTTGACAGTGAGCTCTAAGGCCAGCATACTCACTTGTCTCATCAGTAACAGCCTGCTCAGACCCCCTGAATCAGAACTGCACTTGAATCCCCAGATGCCTGGTTCGCACAGTGACTTTGCCGAGTGACTGCTCTTGGGTCTGAATCACCTCGTGCCCACAGACTGTTCTTGACTCAAGAAGCAGGCAGCCACAGGAACAAGCTATTGGTTCCCGAGTCTATTTCCCTGTGTGCAGCCAGAGGATACTTGTGAAAGGCATCTTCAAGCTTTAGGGTTAGAATTCACTCCTCACAGATCCTGGCCTGGCAGCCTGTCTCCACATTTTCACGGGGCCACAGGAACCTTTGAGGCCTTGCTGGTGGGCTGGTTTTAGTTGAAGAGTGAGAAAGAAAATAGTGATTAGCAGAGATAATTTTCTTCAAGCCATGGTTTTAAAGAATTCATCAAAAAGCATAATTCTGAGTATGATGCCTAATGCCTACAGTCCCAGTTATCCCAGTTACTCAAGTCCAAAAATGGAGGATTGTGAGTTCAAGGCCAGTCTGACCAATACAATGAGACTGTCTCTACCCACCTAGCCACCTACTCATCTCTGGTAAATGAATCCAGGTGCTGTGGGAATATCTACTCGGGGTTGTCAGTCTCTGATAGGAAAGTAGCAGGGCTTCAAAATCTCAAGTTTCCAGATATGTGGCAGTTCAGAACATTTAAAAAAATTACATTTATTAATTTGTGTGGAGCCCGAGTACTACCGTACACAGGTGGAGGTCAGAGGACAACCAGCATGAGTTGGCTCTCTCTACCCACCCTGTGGGTCACAGGAATTGAACCCAGGTGGTTGGGCTTGGTGTCAAGTACCCTCACCTGCAGAGCATCTCACCAGCCCACAGCTCAGAACATTTTTTTATCAAAAAGAAAGGAAATTGGAAAGTTTGATTTTTTCTTCCTTTTTGTAAATTTTTAATTGAATTTTTGTGTATTTCATACAGACCGTCTTAATCATCTTTACAGCCCCTTCCCACTGGCACACTCCCATAGCAGCCCCACCCCCCAACTGGAATCCTTACATTCTGTCATTTGTGTTAAGGTCTATTCTGTCAAGTTAGTGTCCTCAGATGTCTCTCAGTGCAAATTCATTCACTGAGTTCTAGTTAGCCTATGTAGGGTCCCTCCCTTTAAGAAGATCAGCTCTTCTTCACCCAGTAGTAATCAGTTGCCAGTATTTCTTTGATTAAGATTTGGGGCCTGCTATCCATTTCCATAGTTCTGTGTTGGGTTTTTGTCTGCTTGAGTTTGCATGGGGCTTGTGCATGCTGACACTATTGCTGTAGGTTCTTATGAGAAGGCTCCCAGGAACCTGTAGGACTCTATTTCTATATGATCATGCACCTCCTCCCTGGCTCATAGTCTTCCCCCCCTTCTTCTGCAGTGGTCCCTGAGGCCCGAGTGTGTGGATTTTAACATAGGAGTCCTGTCCAAGGACTCACTCTGCAGACTCCTACTCTCTATATTTCAGCCATTTCTGACCTTTTGTGTTCCTGGCCCTCTGCTGCATGTAGGAGCTTCATTGATGAGAACTGAGAGATGCATTAGTGTTCTCCTCATCCTTCGTTCTATGTTCTATGAGCCTTAGGTATAGAGGTTGCACTGTAGATTTGCCACTTAAGCTCAGGCAATTCACAGACAATGTCTGTGTGTGACCCATTGTGGAACTCTGTAATAGTCTACGTCTGGTGCAAAAATGCTTCTTTGATGAGTTGGGAGTGGGGTACTTGTCTGTAAATATTAGGATTCATATTTTTGCCTCCCCAAACTTGAAGGGAAGACCCTATTGCCGAAGACAGGACAATACTTCTTGGGATTTAGAGCAATGGAACCGGAACTGACCTGGAAGTCACCTCCCCTGAAGGCTAGCTTTCATAGCTTTGGAGAATACTACATAAGCTGTTAAGGGAGAACATCAATCCATGATGGTTCAACCCCAGCTTCAAGGCCTGATAACCATACTAGTGACCAGCACAGTAAAAGACATTGGTGCAGTAGAGGCACTTTTATCCTGCAAATAATCAACAGTTACCTAATTGGACTTAAAGCCCACTCAATGGAAGAGAACTCATATGTGGTACTGTAAACATAACCAAATACACATGGCTTGAGCCGTCATAGATCTTAGAGAGATCCCTAAGACTGTCACATTCCTTGACAAATGTAATTTTTTTACTATGTATAAAAGTTTTTTTTCATCTTTTAAAATAACAATGCACTTAAAAGGAGTTGTTTTTAGGATCATCAATAACAAAGAAAAGCAATGTTGAGAACTGCTGAATCAGGTCAACGCTGTTGTGTTAGAGAAGTGGGTGCTGACCAGGGAGGCCTAGGTGGGAGATAAGCCAAAATGTCAGCTGTGTCAAGGGGTGTTATGTCCTATCTTCACCCCCTACCATTTGTTAGTCACCCTAACCTTAGGTCCATATTGGAGCCCCCAGTTTGCTGAACTCTGTGGACATTTTGAAGTGTGCAGACCTGTGTTGTCCTTGTTCCTGAGTATGGAGATAAAGGCCAGGAAAAGTGAGCCTGCTGTGAAACCAACAAAAATAAACAGGCTCTGCTTTGCACTGGGTTCCTTAGCACTTCAAAGAAAAGCAAATGATGCAAGACACATCTGTGTACAAAAGATGAAACTGCTGACAATCTCATTATGGAACTTTCCTTTGAAAAGGATACTTTGGTATAAAAGTTCCTATGAAAATGTGTTGAAATAAGGTAAAATTATAAACTCAAAGTATCCATTTAGCGCGTAGAGTCTCCTTTTCTTTTACTTAAGGCAAAGGGCCCAGAGTGTTCCACCCAGTCAGATTGCCCCTGCATCTCATCAGCCATCAGGGTGTGTAGGGAGGGCCCTGGGGGTTACACTTCAGAGGACACTGGACATCCCAGTGCTCTGGGTTCTGGACAAGACCAGAGACCTGTCAGAGCTCTGTGGGCATGCGTACATGGACCAAGTATGCCCAGCCCTCAGCTTTGGTCAGAGCCTATTCAAACATAATATATGAGTAGCCAGAACTGGGTGGGCACCTCTGAACCTCATGTTGTAGCTCATCATCCGGTAACTGACCCTCCTCTGGTTATTCTCTGAGTCCATCTCCTGCTTGTGACGGTTCCCACCTGCCATCCCAGTCTGTGTTGTCTGCTTTCTGCCTCACTGTACATCTATTGTGTTCTCTCTTCTTCTCTGAAGTTTTCAAAGGGATGGTCCTTGACTTCTGCATTTGTTTTTGAAAGAAAACACTAGGAGCAGCATTTTGGAGATCTTGTCCTTACTCTATATCTCCAGAGTCTTCCTGGCGTCTTCAATGTCTCCATCACAGCACTTTGCAGTGGGTAATCAAGTAGATTCTGGGTATTGTCTTTAAACAGCTACAAGCTCTGTGATACCTGAATAGACTTCAAGTACAAGAGAAAAAATGGGTCTAGGATTTGTGGGTCTTCCCTGATGGAGGGTGTTTTTTGCAAGTGGGTAACTGTCTGATCTTACCACCTAACCAGGTAATGTGGCCATCATGTGGGTCAGAGGCTTACACACTAGGGTAACTGGTTGATTCCCAGTGAAGATTCATTATTCTCTTTTTAGGCATAACTGATTCTAATGGTGATTATGTAAAGGGCAAAAAGCAGACACTTGGATCATCTTTTTAGACCACAATGATTGAGAAGCCGTGGCCCCCTAGCAGGAGGAGGCTAAGATTGGCAGTGAGGATTGCCACCTAGGAGTAGATCTCTCTCCAGCTCCTGCTTAGTCCTGGTGGCGAGAGGAAGGCCTTCCAAGATCACCGTAGAAAAAATACTGTAGACACACACCCAAAAGCCTTTGTGGTCTCCCCCAAATATTTGAAGTGTTTGTGTAGGTTGGTTGCATTTTGAGTGATAGAATTATTTTAAAAAGCCTGTCTAACAACTATTTATTAAGTCTGTTGTCTGATTTAACAAAGCGGGGGGCTTTCTGTTTGGGTTGCTGAGATATTTCTCCTAGGAAGATGTTCTCTACAGTATGCTTTCTTGGTGATTGGAAAGCATTCCATGATGCTTGTATCATATGCTGTTGCTTGCAGGTCCGTCTTTAATGAGGCAAGAAAGGGAAGTGATACACTTTCAGTAGGTACAAGAAGATGGCACAGTGATGCTTCATCGTGTTTGATTCTCATTTTCCAGGTTTTGCTCTTTACCTGCTCAGAGAGGACCTTTCTTCCTTTGTGCTGAAGATGCTTTGAGCCTCTGTGGAAACTTTTAGCCAAGACCCAGCAGTAGCTCCTTCTGCAGGCAGCTCTCTCAGTCACAACAGAATAAATTCCCAACATTCCAGAGTCATGTGGAAACTGTTGTTCACATCTGTTCACATCCTACAAAGTGGCTCTGCTGGAAGCCCCTGAGTCAGCAAGTGCTCCCACCTCAATGGGACTGCAGTTTGGAGCTTGTTTACTGGTCCATCTGAGTCGCACGCATGTGTCCAGATGGGAAGGTAAAAGGCAGGCAGGGTATAACCCCACTGTCTCTGGTTTTGCACTGAAGCCCTAAAGCAAATATCCAAAATGTAAACAAAAGCACACAGGACATAAAATGCAGTCTTGGTTCCAAGGGTCAAACTAAGCATGGGTTAAAGTTTCAAGATTGAAAAAATTTTCAGTTGATTGATCAAGCTTTACTCTGCTCAGTTCGAGAATACATCTGGGTGTGATATTCTGGTAGAAAAATGTGGCCGGCGCAGCGGTAGAGCTTCTGTTTATGGCCTGATCATCTCTTGGCACTCGTATTAGGTAGACTGGAGGTCGGAGCTTGGAGGCCTCTTAGAAGAGGTTCAGATGCTTTTCCTCTTGTCCACTTCAACACTGCTTCAGGGTAGGTCAGTTTATGGCCGTCTTCATGATAATGTCTGATTGCTCAGTTTTTGCCATGGTGCTGTGTGCTGATGACACAAACAGCAAGGAGTCTTTCATGCCTTCTGGCAGTGAACTCTTGACTCAAATAACCTTGCAGCCAGGTAAGGAGAGTTCATTTACTCTAGACCAACATGTCATCACTTTCAGGCTAGAGAAATCTCTTGAAAGTTACTAGAACACTCTGCTATAAGATTAAAGCCTCACCCGGAAGATGTAAACAGGAACTTTTCTGTAGTCATCCTTAGCTCAAGGGAAAAGAAATGATAACTAGCTTGCAACTGAGTCCTATAGCCAGGAGGGCCTTCTGTCCTCAGTGGATCAGAACCTATATATAGAGGACCTATTTGGTTACCTGTCGGTCCACTGGGCAGCACTGGGGATATTAGTCTATTATGAAGTACATAGTCACCTGAAATGAACGCAGTGTGACAAGTGTTGTGATAGGGGACATAGGTACCAGGGAGACACTAGGGATACAGACAAGCCAGGAGGAGAACTGGGAGTTGTTCTCAAACGTCCTACCAAGACCTCAATGGTGCTGCCCAGTCCCAGGAAAACTGGCAAACCCTCTGGGCTCTGACTAATTTTCCTCACATGATTTTTCTCTCCTAGTTCTCTTTCCAGTCTCTGGTTCTGCATTCACTTCTGATGTCTTCTTTGATCAAAGTCCTCCCCATTTAACTGCAGAGAGTAATTGCAAGATTCTAATGTCCTGTGACCTCAAGTGTTAAGAAAGCCTCAGAATCCTGGCTCTTCTCTCTATTCTGCCCACATGTAAGATCCTGTTATGTTCTTAGGCATTCTTTCTGGACTCTCATTAGTTGAGGCTGCAAATAGATGAAGCTGAGCGAATCCTTTCTGCCCTTGTTGTCTTTCCCATGGGGGTCATAAGTGTCAGTCTGTGAGCACAACATCCTGTATTCTTGCCACATGGAGCCTTATCACCTAACCTCCACTGCAGCCAACCCAGGTTGCCTGCTCCCATCAGGAAGCATGTCTCCTCCACATGCAACCAGGACCACATTCCTCTGTGGTCTGCAGAGCCCACTGCTGCCTGTTCCTCTGGAAGTTGCTGTCATTCTCCCAGGGCCAATGGTCCTTTTCTGTGCTTGGTGCTGTCAAGGGCTGTGTTGATATGGGCAGCCTTTGGAAGTACTTGGTTCTTTTTCTCGCCCAGGATACCCATCCTGCATGTCCAGGGTGCTCTTTGTCTGACCTTCACTCCATTTCCATTCCAAGGAGGAATATAAAGCTCTGTCTCTTTTATCAGATGTCATCTCAAGGACTGGGTTGTGTATTAATCTCTCTCTCCCCACCTGGTCTCTGTGCCCTGCATTCCCATTGTGGGAATGTGAGCTTACCCCTAGGACAGTCATTGAAATCCTTACCGAATAATTGATCTAAGGAGGAACATGGCGTCTTCTACAAAGGGCTCACCTTGATTCCCCTTCTCCAGAGGTCACTAATGGAGCCACTGGTCAAGCAAGGTTGGAGCCCAGACCACCCTACCCTAAAGTTACTTGCACAGATTCTGCCAAACTTTAAGTGCCTGAGACTAGAAATTATTTTAGAAGGTGTAACTTTTAATTTATTTATTGAAAACTAAATAAACGTATACAAACGTATCTTGGTCATATCCACCTCTTTCCCTCACTCCCCCAGGACTCCCATCGTATCTTCCCAACTTTACGTTCTCCTTTTATAATTATTTGTTTTTCATGGTGAGTACATGAGAAACCATATTCCACTCCTAAACTTTCTATGTTATTATAAATGCTGCCCACTAACTGGAAAATACAGTAAACAAAAGAGACACTAAAAACCACTCAAACTTCACACACGTGGACTCAACAGCATTATTGTTTTGATGTGTTTTCCATATTGCTTCCTTCATACACATACACACACATTTGAGTGTGTACTTGTATAGTTGTGGAGCAGGGCAAAATGCAGAACTTACGTATTACTCATCAAATATCCATTTTCTCCCTCTTGATTAGCAACAAGACACCTCCCTCTACTGGGCACAGAATAGCAGAATAAAGTTCATGCTTTCCAGCCTCCCCAACAGGTCCTTGTGGTATGGAGACTTCCGAGATGCTTCTTTAAAAAAGAAGTTCATCTTCTCTTTTCTCCTTTTGAGCACTGAGATACTGTTCCGACTACAACTGTAATGACTGGAACTCTAACTAATTATTTGGCTTAATTTCATGCTCTCAACAACCCCAAGGTAAGTTCTACCACTGATCTTAGTTTTCATGTATTTATCTGTATGGATATGTACATTTTAGAGAGAAAAAGCATTATATTACACATTTATTTCATAATCTGATCTCTTTGCTCAAAATGTTTTATACATTTTTTGCTATTATTTTATGATGCATTTTTAGTGGTAGCATGCTAGTCATTAATTGAATGGAGGAATTAAATTTTGTTTAACAACTTCCCTTTTATGAGACACCTGTCTGGGTTTCTTACTTCTGTAGCCACTTGTCAGTATCTTTATAGGCAATGTAATTTGTTTCTAAGAAATTCTTAGAAATGGCATTACTGTGACACGGGGATGCCACATGTATATTGAAGCATACAACTAAGATATGTCCAAACACATTGACCCAAGTTGTACTCTGCTCACCCAGGCTCTGTATCTTGATATGATTCCAGTGACACTGCTGGCTGCTAAGAGCAGGGGAGGGAGATTTTGGGGGCTGGGATTTCTGATAATGGGTTAGGGTTAGGTGTGGAAATTTTTGAGTGTGTACACAGGGTAGTCTCTCTGTAAGTGGGTTAGGGTTAGGATTAGGGTCAGGAAAGTCTAAGATCAAGCTGCTGGTGTCTGGTGAGGGCCTGCTTTTCATGGATAGTGAAAGACTGGTCAGAATGGGGAAGAGACTCTGAAGATTCTTTTATAATGACTCTTTCTCATTCAGCTCATCTCCAAGTGACTTAGATCTGCACTTTTTGCCCATGATTTACAGTGAAGTTTTTATACATTTGCAATACAGCTTCCTTTCACATTCTGCATTCCGTCCTTGAGTACACCCAAATTCTAAAGAATATGGTCTGATTTGAATAGATTGTGATTTCCATTGGTCTTCAAATGCACAGTACCAGATGCCTCCATTAAAGGGTCACACAGACTACTTCAGACCCCACTCCATGCCACCACTGGCCTGCCATCATTTTTGTCATTTTGCCTCTCTCGTGTGTCATAGGAAAAAGATCACATCACAGGAAGTCTCCTCAGACTGGCTTACCTCCCTTTGTGACACACAGGTAGGAATTACCTATGTCTTTTCATGGATTGATAGTTTATTCATTTCTCTTTAGTACTGCTGAACACATTTCAGAGAATTGGTGTCTCAAATATTTGGCTTTGGAAGGCATTCTGATTACTTCATATTTGGACCAGTACAGAGCTACTGTGCATACTTAAATGCTGGATTTTGTTTGGATATTTCAAAGCAGTTGTCTCAATACAGGTTGCATGTGGTTAGACCCGTACTCTGCAGAACAAGCTGCCATGCTGTCTCACAAAGTGGCTCTACTATTCTGGATTATACAGGCATGAACGAGCATGCTGAATATTCTCAACCTCCAGCAATGACCACTTTTGATAGTTTAGCAGTTCTAATATCTGTGCTGTGCTATATCATTATTGTTCAAACTTGTAATTCCCTACTGATAAATGCCTAATGCATCTTTTAGTAGGATTATTGGCTATCTTTGTATTTTCTTTAGTTTGGTATATGTTCAGATAGCTTCCTATTTTTAGTTGAGTTGTTAGCTGGTGAGTTTTAGGATTTATTTGTGTATTTTGAGCGTAATTTATTTTTTCAGATATGTGTTCTCTAAATAATTTATCCCAAGCTGTGGCTTATCTTTTTGTTTCTTAACTAGAATATAATAGGTAGAGGATTTAACTTTATAAAGGACATACTATCATTTTTTTGTTTGTGAATTGGTTTTTTGGTGCTGTGAGTTAAAACTCATTGCCAAGTTCAAGGTCATGTAGATTTTCTTCTGGTCTCTTTTAGAATTCTGATAGTTGTGTTTCTCAAATTTTAATTTATGGACTATTTTGAGTGACTTTTTGGTGAGTTTTAAAATGCATATCTACGTTAACTTCTTCTGTCTCCAGAAGAAGATAATTGTTGATAATTGTTCCATCAACATGTCTTAAAACAAACACCCAAGGGTAGAGGGCTTTACTTCGCTTTGAAAACACAAAGCTCTGGCTTTGAGTGATGTGAAGAACACAACGCCAACGTTCAGTCATTTTGTGGAAAACCAGTAGGGGGAGCACACACACCACGCAACGGTCAGAGGCCTGTGCTACGCCCGACTGCCACCCGAGGGCACACTCATCCACCTTCCCTGACCCAGCACAGCAGCCAGGGCTCTGTGTTTTCTGAGGACAAGAGTTTCATTCTTTAGGACCCACCTCAAGCCAGGCACTTGCCTTGCTGTGGCGAGTGAAAAACTTCCTGTCCACATCCTGAGGGCAAGGGAGGGCATCCTCTGAGAACTCAGCAAGGGGAAATGCTTCATGTAGAAAGTGAAATTCAAAGTGGCCCCAAGAGACATGTCCCTAATATAATATCCACAGTGTCCTCTTAGGCTAATCTGAATCTCAAAACTTTGATCCTTAATTCCAACATGATACCCAGATTAGGACCCATAATACTAACATGACAGCCACACAGTGAGTCTCCTCTCATGAACAAAGTAATGTCCACATGTTTCTTCTTTGAGTCCTGGGGAGTGAACATAGGGCTTCCTGCATGCTAAGCACATGTTCTGCCACAGAGCTACACCCCAGGTCCTCACGTAGCCTCTTAATCTGCTGTATGGTGAGGGTTCTCTCTATGGATGGTGCCTTCTAGCTGTGTCCTCATGGCAGAGTAAGGAAGCAGCCTCCAAAGACCCTTTTATAAGGATCTTTTCCATCCAACTCATCTCAGGGTGACTTAGAGTTGCAGTTTGCCCACCACTTGCAGTGAGTTAGAGTTAGGGCTAGGATTAGGGTTAAAGTTAAGGGTTAGGTTCAAGGGGTTACAGAAGCAGACCAATAGAAATATAAATAGTCTGTAATGATAAGATACTGAACCCAAACCATTTGCAGGGAAGAAAATGCCTTTGTAGAATCATACCACTGTGGAGTCAAGGTTGAGAGTAAAAGTTCAGAGCTGAGTCCAGGTGCAAGATGAAAGCGTAGGCAGGATCAAATCTCGACTCAGAACAGGCAGGCAGATGGGTGAACAAACAGGAGACTGGCGTAGGGCAGGTTAGTAGGCTGTCAACAGCAGAGGCTGAGCTGAGGTGAAGCCCTAAGGATATCTGGGAGTTCTCTGCCTGTAGGTCCTTGACATTTACCAGGCATCAGAAGACAGGCGTAGGTGTTTCTTTATGGGGGATCAGAAGACAGAGGTAGGTGTTTTTTATGGGGGCAAAGTGAGGAGTTACATCCTTTTCTTGGGTTAGTGTGTCTGATAAATTCTCGAACATGGTTTCCTTGAGAATGTCTTAATATGCCCACATGTACTTACAGTCTCAATTCACCCTGATAGATTTATAGAGTGGCACCCTTTCTACTCTCAGGAAGAAGTTATTTATTAGTATGGGTTGCATAGTGGTGATGGTCAGATGGTGTTTGTGGGTCCACCTAGGTCCCCAGTCATCCTTCATCCCTCAAATTGAGTCACAAACTACTTGTGAGATGGAGTCTCTCAGGGTAAGGCATAATGTGGAAAGTCACTGTTTTATGTACTATGGAGCAACTTAAATCAGGGCACAGCCTGATTTCAAGTATCCAGATTATGTATTATATAGCTCAAACTAATGCATCTCCTTTTAATGTATATTAATGTTATCAGTTCTGTTTCTCTAGAGGACCCTGACTAGGGCAAATTGTGAGGCCAGTAGTGTTTCTAAAGAGACAGAATTGTAAGGGTGAAATTCTCTAGTTGGATTGGTGGTATCTGGAGATGGCTTTCCAACTCAACAAAACCTACAGTTAGTTACTAGAAGTCTGTGGTAGCGTTGAAAACACTGACAATCTACAGCAAATGTTGAGAGAACTATATAAGACAATGCATTTGATGCTGATGATTCACTTCTTCTGAGAAGCAAGGAATCTGAACATGTATGGAAAAGTAACCTTAACCCTAAACTCTTAACCCTGGATATTTATTCCAAACTCTGATTCTAAACCCTAAACCTAAATCTGTATCCTAACCCCTAACATAGCCTTAATACTCTAACCCTAACCCTATCTCACTCACTACCCCTAAAACTAACCTATAATCCTAACCTTAACTCCATCCCTTATCCCTGAAACTAACCTTAATCCCTAACACCAATCCTAACCCTAACCTTTTAACTAACCAACCCCTAGCAACTAACCCTAATCCTAGCCCTAACCCTAAATCTTAGCATTAACCTTAACCATAATTATAAACTCTAACCACAATACTAACCAAACCCTAAACATTAAGCTTAACCTTCTAACACCTAACACCACCCCTAAACCATAATCATAACCATAACCCTAAACCTAAGCATAAGCCTAAACTCCAACCCTAACTCCTAAACCCAACCCTTAAACCTTAACCACAAATGCTAACCCAAACCCTTAGCCCTTAATCCACACTCTTACCCTTCTTTGTGACCCCTGAATCTAGTCCTAACTTCCTAAATCTAAAGCTAAAAGAAACTTTAACTAAAACCATAATGCTAACTTTAACTCCTGTTCTAACCCCAACCCTGATCCTAACCATCAAACTCTAATCCTAACTCTCTATGATCTGACCCCTAATTCCTAATCTTAAACCCCAATCCTATCCTGTAATGCTATCCCTAACTCCTATTCTAATCCTAACCAAACCTTCAAATTCTAACACAAACTCTCATCCATCTAACCTTTAATCTCTATCCCTAAACAAGTAACCCTCACCATAAACCTAAACTTAAGCCTAAACCCTAACCCTAGTTCTAAACCCTAACCACTATCCCTAACACTAAACCTAATCTCTAAATTTAAACCCAAACCCTAACCCTAACTCTAACCCCTAAACCTAACCTTAAACCACAACCCTAACCCTTAACCAATTATTTTTAAAAAATGTATTTATTTGTTTTTTATTTTATGTTACGCCTGCATGTGTATAAGTACATCTGCAGAGGACAGAGAGGGCCTTGGAGCCACTGAAACTGGAGTTACAGACAGTGGTTAGCTGCCATGTGGGTTCTGGGATTTAAACCCAGATCTTCTTCAAGAACAGTCAGTGTTCTTAACTGCTGAGCTGTCTCTCCAGCCCCTTAACTACTAACTCTTAATTTTAACTCTAATTCCTAATCCCTGACACTAACCCCTAAAACTAACTGTAACCTTAACCCTAACAAATCTAACTTTATGAACCCTAACATTCCTAACCCTAACCATAACCCCTTAACCTGCATAAGTCCCAAGATAGCTTGTTCTTGAGCCAAATATGAATGATTATGGCCCGGGAACAAGGTTTCAAGCTATCCTGAGTAATGGACTCTCCTAATGGAAGAAGTTTTATCAAGTTTTTATAGTTATAGTACATAAGAAAGTCATAAATCATTTAATCACAAAACTTGGGTTCCAAGCTAGCTATGACTACAGGGAGACCCTGTTTCAAAAAAAAAAAAGTCATAAAACAAAGCATTTTCAAACTGTATTGTTCTAACACTGGGTAAGTTACAGCAAAGTGAAGTCTCTGTGAGAGGTCTTATGCTATCTGACGACAATCTTAGGTCTTGGGTTGATGAAAGTTAATGGTTTGTTGAGCTGATATACTTCAAAGGCCTTTTTTCTCTGATACTGACAGGGACATGAAAGACTATTAAGTATTCTTAAAGTGACCCAAGGTAATTTGGCTTTGGATTTGCAATATTCCAATACTAGGCAATCAGCTGTGCAGAATCTTTAACATAGGGGAGACTTTTTATTTGGAAACTTTGTTTTACAGTACCACCTACCGTCAAGCATTGCATTCTGTATATTCATCCCGCCCATGGTTCTAGGAAGGCTAATTTCTAGGGTACGAGAAACGTTGAGAGTGGAAAAGCAGGAGACTGGACTTCAGGGGAGAGAAATCAATGATAAAGTATTAGGAAGAAGTCTCTGGACCACATCAAAATTACTACCACAATGATCTAGGGCTTAGTTTTTCTGTTTTTCAGTCTCTGCTGCTGACATAATTTTTACATGTGATATATAATAGGAACATTATACCCAAAGTAAGAAGTAAGCAAAACACAGCATGCCCTAAAGAAGTAAAGGTATGGAAAGGGAGAGATGGCTCAGTCAGGGAAGTACTTTTCGTCCAAGCCTGAGCACCTGAGTTTGAATTTCAAGCATCTCCACAAAAAGCTGGATGTAGTAGCACATGTCTGTCCTCCTAGCATACTGTCTGCAGAGATAGGAGGATGTATGAGGCTTGCTGACCGGCTATTCTTGAAGAATTGGTGAGGTCCAGGTTCTGTGGGGGACCTTTTCTTAAAATACAGAGAGTGGTTGAGAAAGACACCCACTGTTAACCCCTGGCCTCTGCCTACGTGATATGATGCTGACATGCTGCTCACTACACCAAGAGGGTGACTGAAATAATTTATTATCTTTTATTTAGTTTGGTTTAGTTTTGCTTTTCGTTTAAGAATTTATTTACGTTTTGTGTGAAGAGTGTTCTGCTTGCATGTGGTAAGTGCACCTGTGTGTGAATGCCTGTGGAGGCCAGAAAAGAGCATGAGATCCCCTAGAACTGGAGTTACAGAAATTGTTAGCTACCATGTGGGTGTTGGGAACCAAACCCTGGTCCTCTGCAAGAGCAGTCAGTGCTCTTAACTGCTGAGCCATCTCTCCAGCTCCCGCTTTTCTTTTTCTGTCCATAAGTTTGATTCATTGTGGTAATCTAAGTGGAATGGCTAGTTTCAATTCACGGAAAGATTAGCCTTCATTATCTAAATTAGTGTAACTTTTATTTGTGGATAATAATTTGATTTATCTTATTATCTTGCTATGATACTAGATTCCATTTGGAAGAAGTAGGTGTATAGTTATATTACACAAGAAATAAGATCACAATAAAACATTGCTTTAAATTTCTTTCCAACAAAAGTAGTCTTTCCTCAGAGCACAAGTTATTATTAGTGACAGTGGTAGTCAAGAGACCAGGCTTATGAGAAATAACTTGTGGGCATAGATGCATTCTGTTTTATATTTTATTGTCAAAAGAGAAATTGAACTCAAATAGGAGTCATCTTTTAATATTGTCATTTACTTTTCAATGGCAAAATATGAGTTTTTTAATTTTTAAAAAATCTTGTCTCACTATACAATGAGAAGCCTTGACTGCTCATTTAACTGGAAAATGTAGATTACTAAGGTATAGTCTCCCAAGTTATGATTTTTATTTTTTCTTTCCTCTTTTTGAATTAGCATTTTCTCTATAGGTCCTGTTTCTAAAATATACCCTTTCAAAATTATTTTTAGCAAATGTATGTAGTACTTATATTTTTAGGGAAGTATTTATGCCTCCAGCGAGGTCACCTTGGCTCTAGCATCTGGCCAATGTTGATGAAAACAACAGAAATGTTTTCACTGGAGACTAATTTTTTTTTTTCTGTATGATTTGCATGAGGAGACTCAACCTCAAATCTCTGTGTAAGAGTAACATGGGTCAATACAATCAATTTTACTCTAAGGTAGGCAGAAGTTGAGTGTGCAATATGACTTCCCTAAGTCTTTGTTGTGACATATGTTAATGTTGTTATTATCAATAGCAATATAGTAATCAAACTGTTTGGACTCAGTCAATATTCATTTTTCTTAGTAGAAAGAAATTTTATTTTGGGTTCTAGCAAATTTGTATTTAAAATAGAGGTACCCTCTAAATAGAGTATCTTTTAAAAGATGTAAAATAGGTCACTGTCAATTAAAATTTTTGGTTTTAAATGCAAATTATGTTGAATAATAGAAAATTCTATTGAGTGAAAACATTGGTGCTTTTAAGTCACAAACATTTAGTTCAAACAGGGTGGGGGGCCTTGGTAAGCGAAGGGTCATAACAAAAGTTTGATTCATGGGACAATGTGACATCACCATTCTCCTTTGAAACTATGATTGTCTGGATTTTCATCATTTGAACATACCAAGGAAAATGTCAAATATCTCAGGCAATTTATAAAATATCTAAATGTGCAAGGATTTAAAAATTATGTGGTAAAGAATTAAATGGGAAATCCAATCAGCTTTGGCAAAATGGGTCTCTGATATGTCCCCACCTGCTCTTCTTTGCTACAGAACCTAACACTGACGGTGATTCTGAAAAGAATCACCTTTGGGAGTGGTTCCAAAAGGAGAATAACCTGTCAGAAAAATTAAAGAGCAATGTTGGGGAGGAGTTTCAAATAAATTATAATAAACATATCCAAATTTTAAAAAAAGAGACAGGCTATGGAAGAGTGAAAGTTAACAGAGTTGTCACGAGAGGCTGAGTTTAGATGCTTGGGGACTGAATTGCTGGTTGTTGATGAGAGTCACCCAGCTTCTCTGAAGTTTCTGTAGGCATATCCTCAGAGAAAACTGGCACAACTTTGAGGTAAAAATGCATCTAAAAGTTTGTCTCCTGAATTTTTGTAACACAGTAGGTGATTAGAGATACCCAATAGGTTCTTTTTTATTGTGGCTGGACAGTCTATGATTCTTATTCATTGAGTTCTTTGTCTCCTGGCAGCACACTGTGGAAAAACCCTGAAGTCAGTTTGGAATTGTATTTATCATTTCTAAAGCCCCTTATCCAGGTGTATAATATCTCCCTTTAGCAGAGATGGCTCATATAGTCTGCTACCCAAATTTTATGATACCCAACATTTTTTTTTTTTTTTTTTGAAACAGGGTCTTCCGGTAGCCCTGGCTGGCTTGGAACTCCCTATGCAGACCAGGCTGGCCTTGATCCCACAGAGATATGCCTGCCTTCCCCTCCCGAGTGCTGAGATAAAAGGCTTTCACCACCATACGCAGTATTTTATAAAGAATAATTAACACTTTTTAAAATGGGTAGACCATAGATAAAGAAGAACTAAGTGTCTTTGGCTAGGAAGACAAAAGCTTTAGTAAGTTTTATTGAATGTTTTAGTGTCCTTTGTTCACTTAACCACCGATTTGGAAGGTTGAAGGTTGTGGGTGCCATGGAAATTCTGTGTAATAGGTCAAGCTTTATACATTAAAAAATGTGCTCACTAACCACAAACTCAAGCCATAACCCAATCGTGACCCTAAGAAAGTACTTCGTTCCCAGGTAACCCTGCACACGCACAAACCAGTCTGGGGTGCGGTTTCAGGAATGAAATGCAAATCACCTTTTCCATGTGGGGAGTACGAAGTGTTTTGGCTCCATCCAGTCGCAGAACACTGTCCTACAAAAATCAGTCTCTGTGTTCGTTAACCAATGACCATTTGCTCTCCCTCTCCCTTGGCAGCTGTTGTTCTTTTCTGTCTCTTTGATGTGATATCTGACTGTGTAATGTGAGTGAATCATACAGAGTTGTTGTTGTAACTGCCATATTTTGCTTAGCATACTGTTTGCAAGGTCATTCCATGCGGCAGTCTGTGTCGAGATTTTCTTTCTTTTTAAGGCTAAATAATATTCCACTGTATGGCTGTGCCACATTTGGCTTATCTGTTCATCCTCTTGTGGGCAGTTGGTTTGCTTCCTTTGGGTGTTGTGAAGTACAGCGGCTGTGAAGGTAGGTGTGTAAAACTACACTGTAGTCCCTGCTTTGAGTTCTTTGTGGTTTGTATTCAGAGGTGAAATCGCTGAATCACAGAATATTTTAGTTTTTAATTTTGAGGACTGTCAAGCTGTCTTGCATGTAACTCATACCATCTTACATTCCTGCCAACAGCGTATGGGATTCTAATTTCTCCACTAGCCCGCTAGCACATGTTATTTCTTGAGTGTTGTGTTTTATGATAGGACTTGCTGTTTTCCAGTCAGGCTTGGAAATGATCCTCCTGCCTTAGCCTTTCTAGTGCTGTGATTATAGGTTTGGACCGCCAAGGCCAGCTCTGATTTGTTTTGGATGATCATCCTTGTGGTTGGGAGGTGCTCTGACCCACTCATTTCAAGTGCATTTTTATTGTTAGTTTTTTATTTAACATTTTAGTCTTTGTTCTTTCACCCCTCTCCCACCCAACCTGGTTATGTCACAAAGTTCTTCCAGAACCTGATCTGCCAACTCATCTTCATCTGAGTTTGTGAAACGGGGAGGTTGGAGGGGGAGCTGATGCCCTGGGTATCTAGAGAAGCTACAGGCATTCAGTTAAGTAATTTCATGACATTCTATATGGATTAAATGCAGTTGGTTTTTATATAAAAAATTTAAAAGTACAAACATTTGTTCTCTCTCTCTCTCTCTCTCTCTCTCTCTCTCTCTCTCTCTCTCGGCCGTAGTTTGATGTTGGTACCCTCCTCTGTAACTTCCTATCACTATGCCCAGCTTTTAAATTGAGTGCTGGGTATCTGAAACTTGTCCCCATGCCTGCAAAGCAAGCATTTCACTTATTGATGGATCTTTCCAGCCCATTTTCCTTCTGTAAGAAACACAAAAGGAGGGTTGTAGAAATGGCTTAGTGGGTAAGAGTGCCTGCTGTCCAAGTGTGAGAACCTGAGTTCAGAACCCCAGCTCCCATGTAAAAAGCCAGGTGTGCCTGAACATAGACCTGTATCCCCAGTGCTGTGGGAGGCAGAAATAAGAGGGTCACTGCATTTGGCAGCTGCCAACAAGGACCAGGTTCAGTGAGAGACCTTGTCTCTAGAGAACAGCGTCTGACAGAGCAGGACACCTGGCAGTGTCCTCTAGCCCTCCTGTGCATGCACAGGCACGTGCACCTCCCTCACATGTGCGACCCCTCCCTCCCCACTGGATTTTCCACAGTGAGACCCACCGTGGATGTCCACAGTCACTGTGTCTCTATTTAATCCACAGCTCAGCTCTGCAGCTGCTTCTTAGCTGTCAGGGAGAATTCTGCTTCCCGAGGACAGGGTTACTCCAGCCTCTAATCTAACGCCTTTGGGACTCTCAGAACAGCCCAGCAAAGAGGAGAGGCTTGTGCATAAGAAGGGGCCAGATGACCCAGTGCTCAGCACTTGTCCCGCCCTTGAGATCCCCAAGTGCCTCAGGAATGTGGATTGCATCCCTGGAACTAAAGTTAATTTCACCTACAGCTCCCGCACAGCTCATACACACTGAGAGCTACAGCTATTGAGGACTCCTTTCAATTCTGCTCGTCCAGTTCCCAGGAGAATAAGGATCTGTTCTTTACTTAGGCTGTCCTCACCCCAGCTGTCTCTCTACTTGATTTGGAAAAGTAGAAACTGTAATAAAAGGTGGTATTGAAGGAGGGGGTGGAGTCAAGAAGACACATATGACACGAAAGCAGAAAGGAGCCTGTGGGGGCCGCGGAAGGGTACAAGATGAGCGCACAGTGAGGGGAGTGGAGCAGGGGAAAGAGAATCAACGAAAATTTTGTTTAAAGATTCTGTAATGAAACCCAATGCCGTGCATGCTAATTAAGAAGTTAAGAGGGAGTTGGGGGCATTTTCTGCTGGGTTGAGGGTTTCTTACATGCCAGATGTTTTTTAAATTTGATGGGGGTGGGTGGAGATAACTCTCAAGGTAGGGGAGCAACAGGAGGTAGAGCCCCACACCACACACAAATCAAGAATCATATCCATTGCCCACATAGTGGCGCAGGGGCCCAGCCATGTGGCATATATTCTTTCTAGAAGGGCGAGGAGATTCTCCATCTGGGAATCAGGCAGTTGTTATTCTTAGGCCACTGAGCCCTGTGAGTTATATACAGCTCAGGCCCGCCTCACAGAGCTCAGGGAGACTCATCACAGAACTTTGTTTTCTCATCACAATGAGCTTCTGAGAATGAGGCAGGAATGACGGCAGCCCAGCAGGTTATCCTCCCACCTCAGCCTTCTGAATGTCTCCTTTAAACTCCACCTGCTACAATTTTTCATGTTCTACTTTTCTCCCGGACCACCAGCACTCATGTATTTTTCCTGGTTCCATTTCTCACTTGAAGATCTTGGCCTGAGACCTTTTAAGGACCCATTTTATAGTCCTTAAAATCTAATGTTGGGGCTGGATAGAAAGCTTAGCAGTTAAGAGCACTTGCTGCTCTTGCAAAGCATTCAGATTCAGTTCTCTGTACCTACACAGTGGTCCACAGTCTCCTATGATTCCAGTTCCATGATATTTGCAGCCCTCTTCTGGCCTCCTCTGGTACTAGGGATGATGTGGTGTACATACTTGTATGTAGATACTCAAATATACACATATAATGAAAATGATCTTTAAAAAGATCTGATATTGACTCCCTGGGATTTTTACTATCAGCATTTCCTTTGTTCTTAAAAATGACTTTACTGTGCAATATTTTTGTCTTCCATCAATTCACAGAAAGAGCTAAATTTTTTTTCAATAACTTCATTCAAAAGTATATTACTAGCTGGGTATGGTCATGTTCACCTTTAATCCCAGTATTTGGGAGGTAGAGGCAGGTGGATCTCTGTGACCTCAAGGCCAGCCTGGTCTACATAGCAAGCTTTGGACCAGCTGGGGCTACAGGGAAACCCTGTCTCAAAAAAGTATATTGATTAGTCTGAAATATTTGCATAGTTTTTGTGATTTTTAAAAATGTTCTTTTATTTAATTTTATTTCATTATGGTCTGATAAGATATAAGAAATAATTTTGAGGGGTCATAGATATGGCTCAGTGGTTAAGAGCACTAGCAGCTCCTGCAGAGGACCCGGGTTCAATTCCCAGTTCCCACATGGATGCTAACAACAGTCTGTAACTCCAGTTACATGGGATCAGATGTCTTCTTCTGACATCCATGGGCACTGCATGACACAGATGCACTTACATATATGTAGGCAATACACTCATACATATAAAATAAAAATACTAAATAAAACATTAAAGAAAAAATAATTTTAGAAAAAAGTTTTAATTTTTTTTTTGTTTTGGTAAAGGCTTGCTTTATGACTTTTACTGGGAACAATTTTAAAGATTTCATGGTGTGTTTCTTTACTTAGATATCTGTTAAATCCTTTGGGTCTATGTTGTGATTTGGCACAGAAATTCCTTTGCTGACTTTAAGTCTGGAAGACATATAAAATAAGAGTGGGGTATTGAAGTCTCCTTCTGTTGTATCAGAGCTTATCAGACCTTATCTTCTTGATGAATTATTTCCTTTACTGTACAATGTCATCCTTTATCTCTTCTGACTAGATTTCATTTGAAATGTACTTTTCAGATAGAAGAATAGCTATGCCAAGTTGAATTTTGATTCATTTGTTTGATATAATGACTTCTGTCTCTGACACTTGAGTTTTGGCTGACTTTGCCAGTCTAGTGTGTTTCATGGAGACAACAGATAGTTGGATATTGGATTTTTGTTGTTGTTTTTCATCATTGTAGTTAGTTTGCATTCTTCATTGATGAGTTGAGACCATTAGCATTTAAGGTGTTCTTGAGAGGAATTTGCTATTTTCTACACTTTCATTGGAGGTTGATCTAGTCGATTGGATCGTGGGTAGTTGCCTTCCTCTTTCATTAGGATTGGGAGTTTGCTGGCTTACTATGATGGACATGGTGGATTCCCTTACTTGTTCTCCTTTGTTCTTCTGTTTCTCTCAGGAAGTGAATTCTTTCCTGTGCTCCTTGGGTGGGCCTATCTTCTTCCTCTGCATATGGCATTCGGTTAAGAACTTCCTACAATGCTGGCTTGTTTGTCATGAATTGTCTTTGTGATTATCTTGAAATGTTTTTATTTCTCCATCAGTTTTTTCATTGCAATCTAGCTTTATTTCCAAGCTGTAGAGATTTTATATATCATATCAATTCCCTTTGTGTCATTGTAATATAATGCCTGAGGTAGACATTTTTCCTTTCTTTCTCCTCCTCCTCCTCCTCCTCCTCCTCCTCCTCCTCCTCCTCCTCCTCCTCCTCCTCCTCCTCCTCCTTCTTCTAAAAAGAAGTAAAGATACACTTTGTTTATAGTTTCAGAAAGTTCAGTCCATGGTCGCTTGATCCCATGCACTTGGGCAGAATTTTGACAGAATTTTACAGTGTGAGCTGTAAATCTGATTTCTGACCATTTTCTCCCTTCCTTAAAGGAACCTACAGTCATTGGCAGTTGCTTGTCCTGGAACTCCATTCATGGAGCCATTCTTTCTTGAAATCAGAGCAGCTATGATTTTAACTATGATTACCCACAGGAAATACTCTCAAGATCAGGCCTAATGACATTTCCTCATAGAAGAGAGCTGAGATCCCTCCCACTCTCCTGTGCCACATCCCAGTTGCATATGCTTCCGCCCCTGTTGCATGTGGTCTTAGGTGTTGCTACAGTGTCTAGGAGGTGGAAGGGTCACTGAAGGGGGGACTCCTTCTATGCAGCTTGGATGCAGCAGCATATCACTTGTGCTGGGGTAGGATTTTTTTTCCCCGCTGCTTTGGGTAACCTACACTATGATAGTAATTCTCCCTTGTACTCCCGTAAGTAAGACAAATAGGCTCATTCAAGGTGTGAAGGTTAGGACCATTTTTGTGTGCATTATAATGAACCAAAGCCAGAAATCCTGGATAGTTTAACTCTAGATGTTGAATTATTGGTCATTCCGGAGACATAAATGTGAATTTTCTGTTGGGTTCCCAAAGTCAGGGTAAAACACAGTGTAAACAAATAAAGAATAGAATGGTTTACCACTGAAACAATTTTAAACCTCAATTCAAATTTATTTGTGTGTACACGGAAGTTTGTAAAAGGTTTTGCTTTTCTGTGAATGTTGAACTGTTCTGCCTATCGACAGGATGAAATGGGAACTGCTACTCTTTTCTTAGAGGAGACTGAAAAAGGAAACATTCTTCAATTGAATAGTTGGTCTTTTGTCCAGGCTGGTGCTAAAGCCAGGAGTTTCCGAGTTCCCCTCAGCTTGATTTAATACATCTTTTGTTATTTTTATTTTAATAAGATATGTATCAGAAATGTTTACAAATAAGATATGATAACGTTCCATATTCCAATTTCACCCTATAGAAAAGTTTGTTGCAGTTAGTTCTAGATTGCACTTCAATCTTAGATAATATTTATCTGTGAATTATACTATGTCCTGAACAACATATTTCCAATTGAAATTATATCCTCATAATTTGACTCACCCAAATGAACAAATTGAGAAATTTTTAAATTTGAGCTTTGGGTAGCATTAATTATAATGCATATTTTCTTTTAAAAATGTTATTTATTATTTTTGAATGTGTATAATGTATGGCCTGAATATACGTAGGTGCACCCATATTGTGCAGTGCCTGTGGAGGACAGAAGAGGGCATCAGATCCAGTGGAACTGAAGTTACGGATGGTTGTTAGTCACCGTGTGGGTTCTGGGAATCGAACCTGGGTCCTCTGCAAGAGAAGTCAGTGCTCTTAACTGCTGAACCATTTCTCCAGCCCCATAATACTTATTTTCTTATTTTGGAAGGAATTTGAAAATTCTGGCTTTCATAACATATGCAAAATGCAATGATTTCTAGAATTCAAACATTGAAAAATACTTCAGTTTGAGGGCTTTCATTCAACTCATCAGGTCATCAGAATAGCAAAACAGAACAAAAACAGTACTGCCACCACCACCATCACCAAAAGATAGGAAAGTAAAAAGGGGACTGTTAAAGATGAAAAGGATCAATGGGAGAGAGGCTCGCAAGGACAGTGGTGATGAATATGATAAAAAATATAGATTATGAAAATGTCATAATGAAACCCATTATTATTTATAGTTCATCTATTCTTTTAAAAAGCATTCTTGGGGAGTAGGAGTCTGTATTTTACACTTGATCTTAGCCAAAGAAGTGAGAAGCAATAAAGTTTAGACTTTTAATGAACCACAGCATTGTAGTCTTTTCCTTGCATGGATATAACTCCTCCTCAAATGGCAGTAATGTATAATGCAGTCATCTGCTTAGTACATCTTCTTCAGTCGTATTTAAGAGTGAGGGACACCCCTGTTTATGACTATTCAGCTGCCCCATGTGGCCTAGGGACCCAGAGATCATTCCTTACTCCCACTGTGACTCCAAGCTAAATAGAGAAACCCTGGAGTTAACTGATATAGCAAATCAAATGGACCTAACAGATATTTATGGAATATTCCATCCAAACACCAAATAATATGCATTCTTCTTAGCAATCCATGGAACTTTCTCCAAAATTGGTCACATATTAGGGCACAAAGCAAGTCTCAACAAATTTAAGAAAATTGAAATAATGTCCCGTATCTTTATCTGACCACAAAGGAATAAAGTGAGATATCAACAACAATAGAAATGGGCAAAACACAGAAACTCATTGAAACTAAGCGGCACACTACTAATGAAAATTTTGTCAAGGGAGAAATCAAGAAAGTAACAAAAATAATTCTAGAATTGACTGAAAATGAAAATACCAGTGTGTCTATGGGACACAATGAAAGCAATCCTAAGAGAAGTGTTTATAGAACTGACTGCCGACACCAGAAAATTAGAAATACCTCATATTAATAATGTAATGATACACATGAAGACTTTAGAAAAACAATACCAAAAGGAATAGATGAGAAGAGCTCATTCAAATTAGGGTTGAAATTAATAAAACAGAAACAAAAAAACAAAGCAAAGAATCAATTAAGTGAAGAGTTGGTTCTTCAAAAAAGATTGAAAACATTGACAAACCTCTGGTCAGATTAACTGAGAGAAAGAGAGGACCCAAATTAATAAAATCAGAGATGAAAAGCCTAACATTATAACAGATACTGAAGAAATTCAGAGAATCATAAGAAAGTACTTTAGAAACCTGACATGGGGGCTGGGAACTGAGCTCCAGTCCTCCACAAGAGCAGTCTACACTCAACCGTTGAGTCTCTCCAGCCCATTGTACGTATTTATGGTTAACTTCCCCAGTGTTTTAGAACTAGACTAGAGCTAGTTTCTATCCTGATTGTAATAGAGCATTGCCATTCTGAGACAATAATGAAGTGGACTAACCTTTCAGTGTCTAATCTGTGGAACGAGTACTTAGTGATGTGCTGAGTTCTTATGTTTGGAAAAGCACTGGGTGGATCATCCATTCAAGGATAAGATCTCTTTAATGTGGAGATTCTGTAGAAACAGTTTGGTTTTAATTAAATAGGTTTCACTTCTTCCTATTTTTTAAAGGAAACTAAATAGCCAGTTCCCTTTTCCTGTTCAGTGAATTGATGGCCAGTAATGAGTCACAAGTGGCTGTCCGTAACCTGTGAGTGGCTTCCTTATAAAAGTGTACCTGTCCACCATGATACCAGTGTCATACTTGTTGATGTCTGTCACTTTGTAGTGAATATTAAAATTAGGAAGCATGAATCCTCCAAACTTATTCTTTTTGAACATGATTTTGGCTCTTTGGTGTCAGTTTAATATGAATTGGAGGATCAGATTGTCCATATGTATAAGAAGGTGACTGGGATTTTGATGGAGAGCATGTCCAACCAGTAGTACTGACATCTTAATGACCTAAGTCTGCCCTCCTATAGGCACATCTTCGTACTTATTTTCAGATTTGACAACGGTGATTCATAGTTTTCCGTATATTAAATTCCCCTTCCCTTGGTTAAGTTTATTCAAAGGAATTTTCTTTTTATATTTTTGGGGACTATGCTGCGCTTTCCTTCTGGGTCTTCCACTGTATGTTCGTGAAAGCACAACTGATTTTTACATGTCAGTCTTGTACGCTGCAGTCTTGAATTCAATTGTTTAGTAGTTTTCTATGGATTCTTTGGGACTTTCTGTGTATAAGATTATGTGATTTTCACAAAGGGAGAGTCTTCTTCCAATTTGTGGAACCTGTATTTCTTAATTTTATTAGCATTGCTCTGGTTAGGTATTTTTCTAGTCCTTGAATACTGAGAATATGAACTATGAAATTGTTTGATAAGTGTCTTTTATCATTTTGAAGAAAAATCACATTGCTTTTAGGTTGTGTTTATATCATAAGAGGTTGAGATATAATCTACATACTATAAAGTTCATGTATGACAAGTAGACACCTCAAAAAATTATTTTAAAACAATTCTTTGATACACATATAATTATACCATTTATTTTTATTTAAAATATTTTATTTATTATTATTTTCATTTTATGTGTGTGAGTGTATTGTCTGCATGTAGGTATGTGCACCCATGTCAAGCAATGCCCATGAATGTCAGAAGAGGGCTCCAGATCCCCTCAAACTGGAGTTACAGAAGGTTGTTAGTTGCCATGTGGGTGCTGGGAATTGAACCCAGGTCCTCTGTAAAAGCACTAGTGCTCTTAACAGCTGAGTCATCTCTCCAGCCCCAATTATAGTATTAATTAATGATGAAAACATATTTGCACACTAATGAAATGAATGTGATTATTATTTTTACAGAGAATTAAATCTTGGCTAATTATGGGAAAGAAGTTGAAGGCTGTACATCCTGCAGCATCAGAGTCCATCAGTATCCTATAATTGCCAGTGTGAAGTGCTTTGCATAAACACGTGGCACAGAATCCAGAATTATGCTTAAGGCCATTTCAGAAATTGTTGGTAATTCTGTCCTAATTTCAAACTAAATTCATTTAACAATATTTTAATGAAACTCAAGTGAGCAGCACAAAGCAATTTTGCAGTCAAACATTCTAAAAAGATGCTTAATCCAAAGATTTGATACTTACATACTGAAAAATGATATGAAAATATGGAAAGTCTTTGTTTTCTATCATGAAACTATTACGTTTCTGCAAGAGCAGAAAACTCTCTCAGTGTGCAATCTGAGAGAAAAGGTTTTACAGGAAACATTTATTGATGTAATTTGGCTTGACTACATGTGGCGTTTAAAGTGCACATGTGTGTTTAGAGATGAGACTGTAGTGAAGTCACATGATCAAACCTTGATGAGCGCTGCCTAACATGCCTCACATCCATTATCCAGGTTTAATTCTTGATTTAATTTTTGGTGGTTGCACACTTAGAAATCTTTTACTCTTGTCAAATTTTTCATGATCTCCCATTTGATTAAGCAACCCCAAAGTTTAAGAAGCTATGTCATATATAATTGCTAATCTCCTTCACTTTGTATTTACTGGAAATTTTCTACACATGTAGTTTTCACATCTGGTTTTTTGACACCTAGTGTGTGTGTGTGTGTGTGTGTGTCTTTTTGAGACAGGTTCTCTGCGTAGCCCCAGCTGACCTGGAACTCACTATGTAAACCAGGCTGGCCTTGAACTCCCAGAGATCTTCCTGCCTCCCAAGTGCTGGAATTAAGTGTGTGCCATCTTGCCCTGTGACACCGAGTATAATTTTTAAAGTTCTTCCATGGTCTGGCATCTATCAATATTTTGTTTCTTTTTTAATTTTAATTTTATTTTTTGTGTATGAGTGTGTTGCTTGCATGTATGTAAGTGCACCCGTGGGGTGAAATGCCCACAGATGTCAGAAGAGGGCATTGGAGTCCCTGGAACTGGAGTTATGTACAGTTGTTAGCTGCCACATGGGTCCTGGAATTTGAACTTGGGTCTTCTGCAAGAGCAGAGAGTGCTCTTAACTCTTGAGCCATCTCTTCAGCCCGTTTGTTTCTTTTTAAAATGAAGCTGAGTTAGAGTTTTATGAAGATATTTTAATATGGGCACAAATTGAGAAGGCCTGAGTGAGGGGTGAGGAGAAAGCACACATTAGAATATGCATGTAGGCTTCTCTAAGAGAGTTCTTGTTTCTTTCTATTTGTGTGTGTGTTTATGGCGTGTGTGTGGCATATGTACGTGTGTGTTTGCAGATGTGTATGCCCGTGTATTTTTATTTAGGTTATCAGTCTTGTCCTTTAAACTGAGATGTTTATAGGCTCGCATTTAATGTGCTTAGCCTTGCATTTTCATTTTGCTGTTTTCTATTTCATCTGCTCCATTCTATTTCTCTCTACTACTTCCTTCTGTACTGTATAACTATTTTGTTATGCCATGTTAATTCGTTTGTTAATTTTGTAACTGTATGTCTTTAGGTACCTGACTCACTCCACCGGCACCTAATGTCCGCCCCTTATCTGGAGGAGACGTGGGAAGCAGGAGCCTAGAAGGCGTGGACACCGAGAGCAGTACAGGCGGAAGTGCAGAAGACGCCGGATGGAACACGTGGACACTAGCCCGGAGGGCGCGAGCGCTGAGATGTGTCCTAACGGTCTGGTGTTAACAGTGGCAGCGAGAGTCCGTTACATTGAAAGAGGTAATGAAATTTCACGCCCGAGTTCCCAAGCTTGCCTTCACCACTGTCGCTACCTTTGGGCCTTTTGCTCCTCTCCTTGTAGGCAGCCTCTAGCTTGGGTGAGTGAGTGCTCTCCCACAGCAGGCTGGAGCCTAGGCGTTTTTACACCACAGGCATTGGCAAGCAATCCCATTGGGACTTCTCCCATTGTTCTGTGGGTTGCCTGCCTTTTGACTGGTGTCAAGGAGAATTTAATGAATGTGGTAGGAATTTTGAAAGTGTGTCACACTGATGTCCCTTGCACTTTCAGGAAGCTTCCTAAGTGTATGCAAAGTGTTACCCAGTTCAGCAAAGAAGTAGCTTATGTCATTGAAAAAGGGGCAAACTTCTGGTACTCATTCTTGATGCACCTATGAAATTTGTCCATGTAAGCAAAAATGTCAGCCAGCCATCATGTTCTAGCCACACTGATTCCCAGTCATGTTAACGACTTTGTACAACTGAATAAGAGGCCTTTTTACTCAGTCTTGTGTCCACTTGTGGATATGAGTGGTCATAATCAAGAAGGGTGGGATTCGAGAATCAGATGAGTAACGGAATTTACAGTTAAGAGTATTTTCTTATTAAAATGTATGGCAATTGCAAGTCAGTGTTTGAGAATGCGAGGTGTGTCTATTCATTTTGGAGTGCATGGGAACTGTGGGGTGATTATTCTCATGTGAAAATGTGATGTGTGCCTACTGGCCTCTTGGGGAGTGTGGGAGTTCACATTGTGATTTGTTGTGTTTTAGGACATTGGTTGAAAATGCAGTGTTATGAGGTTGTAGTTAATAGCTGGCTACATCTCAATTGGTGAGTTTCTAATGTGTGGTAGATGGTGTTTGTATGGGCATTTGTAACTGTGGATTGGGTGTCAGGTGTTTGTTGATTTCAGAATATTTTACCTTTGTGTTTTTTTCCCTATAAAGTTAAGATTTGAGACTGTTTCATGGAATTTGATGTAAATGTATTTATACTGGGTAAGAAATAAGGATATGGATGATGTTATGAAAATTGTGAATATTTCTGCAATCATGCAGATGGGTGAATGCTGTTGGGAAATGGATTATTTGTGTGTTTGGGAGATTGTAGATGGTTACAGACTTGTCTGTGTATTTTAGCATGTGAGGCAACTATAACTGGGGACTGGTAGAATGAATATGTTCATTTATAATGTGGAGTTCAGACTCTACATTTGGAAAATGGAGAAGTTACTTCTTTACAAATATTTGGAGTCTGTCATCTAGTTTATGCAGGTTCTGTGAGATTGTATGGGTTTGGGGGCATACTTGCATCTTTGGGGGTTTCTGTGTATTAATATATATATATATATATGTTTGGTGCTTGTGGAGTCTGTGGATATGGTATTTGTATTTACTTGTATGTCTTTTGGGTGTGCATGTTTGGGTGTGCACTGGATGTCTGTGTGAAGAATATTTAGGTGACAGTGAGTTGTTGCCAAAGGGACAAGGAAGTTTGAACAAATATTTTCTGTGAATATGTATGTGGTAACTAGGGAGTTAATAGCATATATGTGGGAAGTAAGGATGTATATCTAATGGAGAGGTAAGGTCTCATATTTGCACGGGCAAGTGTGGGTACTGTATTTATGATATTAGAGGTTTGTGATACAGTTATTAGTATTTGAGGATGTAAAAGGTGGATGTAAAAGGTTTATATCAGCTAGTGATAGTCCAGGATATACAGATAGTTTGTATTTGTATTTTAATATTTTATTTGTTATTTTTATGTGTATGAATGTATTGCCCCCATGGATGTAAGTGCACCTGTGTTGTACAATGGCCATGAAGGTTAGAGGAGGGCGTTGGAGTTATGGATGGTTGTTAGCCGTTATGTGGACGCTGGGAATTGAGCCAGGTTCCTTTGCAAGAGCAGTCAGTGCTCTTAACCACTAAGCCATCGCTCCATCCTTGTATTGGTATTTTAAAGGTTATGCTGGAGATACTTCTCTGTGGTTGTGGATATGTATCTGTGAGTACATGAAATATGTAAATTTGTTCATAGAAAATGACCTCGTTAGGCATAGTAGAAAGGCATCATGTTTGGTTAATGATGGAGTGTCTCTAGGATTTATGGGCATGTGGTGGGATGAGCTTGGGAGGTTGTATTCTGTAGCTGTGCAGTATGGTACAGCGTGTTACAGAAGTAGATATTTAGGTACTGGAAATGTGTGTGTAGGTGTGGAGAGTTGTGTAAGATAGTGTACAGAAATTTATATAGTCAATGTATAGATTACGTGTGTATTTATGTGTGTGTGTGTGTGTGTGCATGTCTTGTCTGTCTGTCTATCTTCATCTCTTCTCTGGTGCTGGACATGTAACCCAGAGCTCTGTACATGAGAGATGAACATTTTTGCATTTTGTGAATGTGTAGCTATCTTTGTGGGTTTTGTGAATGTTTATTTTTGCAATGTTTGATTATGTAGGTGGCTCAGGTCCTATTTGTGTTTGTTCTGGATTGAATCTTGCAGATTTTGCTTGAACGTGTATCCTCAGTGTTTGTGTTTGGAATTGTGTATTCCATAATAATAGGATGTTTGTGGATGTGTATGCAATTTGAATTTGAATTTGTGGGGCTTGCACATACATTTTCTGTGGAATGAGAGAGGTTCCTTGTTTGTATTTTGAAAGAGGCCATGGAGATCGGGTGTATCCTCAGTGTTTTTATTTGAAAAAATGTAAGATTTCATGAGGGTCTGTTTCAGGGTAGTACATGATAAAATTATTTTAAACATGGTGTTTTGTAGAGTCTATGCCTGTTGGGTTTCTGTTGTATCACCTGGGCAGCGTGTTTCTTGTACCGTGTTTGCAACAGGTGCAGTTGCTTTTGTGTGCATAATTGTAGCAGGAATATGTGAATACTCAGGGTAAGTAGGATGTTTTCCTCTAAAAGCCAGTAACAGCTGTATGTTTGTGAGTTCAGGATATAGAATGTATGTACATATTCTCTAACTATGAAAGGTACATACCCTAGAAGTATGTGCTGTGGTTTTGGGGATGGAGGCTCTTACACTAGGAACAAATGGGTTGTATGCTGAATTTGTGTGAAAGGTTATAAATGAGTTGGAGGTAGCTTTTGGTAACTATGGTGCTCATGTCTTCCAAGTTTTATGTTTAATGGCATCTGGCTGGCACGTTGCATTTGTCCTGCTTGTATTTTTACATGATGTAAAAGTCAAGGCTATTTTCCTCCCTCTATGGGATATCTTATTAACATTTACTAGAGGCCCACTGTGTGTGGACCTGTGCAGGGTTATGTGCAATTTGTTTGATGAGATATTTTTGTGGACAGTGCTCAGGCAACCATGAGTTACATGTGTTGAGGGTATAAATGAATTGTTAGTGGATCATCAAGACATTGGCCCGTATCATTCTGAGCTATTGAGCCACTCTTCATTGGTTTAGTTAATTACTATGGCCAAAAAGTTCTCATAAATATTCACTTTGGGCTCTTCATGCAGATAGATTCAGAACAGTCTGTGTGTTAGGCAGGTAGACATAGACATTCCTTTAACCTTTGTATGGTCTTGGCATGTGAATGTTAATATGGCTGGGTGTGATGTACAGGTGACTGTACTTTCATAGCATGTTGCCCGAATGATGACAACAGTAGGCATTGTGGTGTTCTGTAGATAGGAAGTCAGATAAACTGAGTTCTCTTTCCTGTCATTCCCACTGGGAATCATTTGGGCAGCCAAAAAGGTGCTTCTGACTCCTCTGTGGGACACTTGGTGGGCAAGGAAATCTTCCCCAGAGAAAAGCCTGAATAACCTGTGGACCCATGGCCATCTTCTCCCTTCAAGTAGGGTGGGTACTCTTAGGCATGAAGTAGGTACCCTGTTACTAATTCTGAACCAACATGTTTCTGTGAAACTCTGAAGATTCAGGGGTCAGATAGGACATCCATGCACCCCTGATACTGAGTACGATGAGTGTGTGGTGGCATGTGCCACAGGGTGCGTGGAAGTCTGAGGACAATCTGAGGAGTTGATTCTCTTCTGCCACCTTTACAGAAGGCCTGAGATTATCAGGCTGACCTTAATTTCGCCACCTTCCCGTCACTTTTTGAAGGCCCTCCACCTCTCACTACTGTGATGGAGATCAAGCCTCCATATCAATTTGAAGGGGGGAAAGTGACGTTTGAGACAGCTCTGGCATTTACTTGAGAATAATTGTAAAAAAAGGGATTTCAGATGTCAGTGAAACAGTGTTTGGAAGATATTGGTGGAGCACGGAAGGGGCAGGGGGACCCTGAGTAGATGACACTGAAGACCTGAGAAGGTGGGGTTTGCAGGGAAACTTGAGGTGAATTTACAGCAAACCATAAAATTCATGTCTGTATCTCTGAGAAAGGAAATGCTTGGGTGGACCAAGACTAACAGGAAGGTCACAGGGAATACCTGGTCAGAGATGAGACTGCCCCAAGAATGGAGACAGGCCTTTTGCAACCTGGATTGAGAGATTGAGAAAGTTTTCAGAAAAGAAGCAATAATTCAATGTATCTCTTGAAAGGTTGCATTTTTGGGGATCGGAGGTAAAGTGCAGCAAGCATAGTGGGGGCTGCTGTTAGAACAGGTGCAAGGAAGAGCTGTCTGGGAGAGAAGTGTGGACTGCCATGAGAAATGAGGACGGGAGCGAGGTGGTCTTGGGTGTATGTCCTGAGCAACTAAATGGAAGGTTGTGCTACTTACCACTTACGCTGATGAGTTTGCTGAGAGAAGGGCTTCTCAGACTGAAACAGTGCCCCAGCGCATACTTGGAATGGTCCAGAGGGCCAGAGCCCACGCAGACCCCAAGGTGGCCACTTCTGCGTGGGGAGCTGGTTGTGTCTGTGTTGTTCTTGGGTTTTGGAAGCATTCTCATCTCCAGACATCTTCCTGTTGCCAGGCTATGTGATATCATGCTATAACCAATGAAGAAAGGGCCTGGGTGCTGCTCGGAGGTGCTGAATCTTTCTAGATTTTTTCAGCATCCTAACAGCTTTTGTTTGTGGGGAATTTCCCTGGAAGACTATTTCTCAAAACTGAGAAATGGATGAGGAGCTGTGAATTCATTGTGAATGCCTCTCGCAAGCCAGCAGACCATTTCTTCAGTAAGCATAGTAGTCTTAGTTTTTATATGAGGATTAGTGAAAAATCCTACAATTCCTGTCAGGCAGTCATAAGCAAGTTTTCAAGTTAATGCCTCTGTCTAGTTGCATCCATTTTCCCCGTAAATATTTCATGTTCATTTTAGCATCATATTTTGAACTCTGTACTCAGTTTTTATTTGTTTGAGATCCGATCTCACAGTGCAACCCAGGATGGCACAGACTTTGCTACCATAGACCAGGCTGGCTTGTAATTCACAGACTTCTGCCTCTGTCCCCCGAGTGCTGGGATAAAGGTGTTCCCCACCATGCCTTGCTCTTTTTATTATTTTTAATTAGTACATGGAATGTTATTCTTCACTATGGAATTTTCAAACAGAACTAGTTTTCAGTGATCTTCACCCCCTGCTTCTTCATCACTGCCCCATTGTGTCCCTAGCAGCCATTTTTCCACTTCTTTGATCCAGGTGTCCCTTCGCCCTCCCTCCTCTTCTCAGCATCTCTTTCCTCCCTCTGTCGTCTCCGAATTTCACAGCCTATATCCTCACTCACTCCTGCTTATGCATTACAAACATATAAGCATTAATAGTATCCACATATAAGAAAACATAGGATTCTCAGTGGGGAGGGTGAGAGGAACGGATTTACTTCCGCTTACAATTCCCACATCACAATCCATCACCGAGGGAAGTCAGGGCGGGAACTGAAGCGGAGAAATGGAGTGCTCTTACCGGCTTGCTCCTTTGGGCTTGGACCCAGCCTGCTTTCTTTTCTTTTTAATTGATTCAAGAATTTCATGCAAGGTATTTTAAACGTATTCAGACCTCCTCCCCCACCTGCATCCCCATCCCCCCTATGTCCTCTATTAGCAATTGAAAAACTCCATCTCACATCCGAACTGGGTGCCAGGGACCCCTTATCTCATTACAATGTCAGTGATCAGTAATTCTTACACACAGATGGACCAAAGTCAAGTCCCACTCCCTTTACTTTGTATGTGGTTTTGGGTCAGAATGCCCAGGTTTCTTGGAATGGAATTTTCACGCTTGTTTTCTGTTTCTCTTACGCAGTGCTTAGGAATGTCAAGTATGGATTTCTCTCTTCCTTAGCGATAGGAAATGCTTAGATTTCCTCATCAAAGTCAATTACATGCAGGTTACTCTTTGTTTCAGGGCTTCTATCAGCTTGGCTTGTGGGCATGTCTGTGCGGGTATTTTCTCGATCAGAATTTAGCCCTTCAAAATCTTTAATGTAGGAGAGTTATTTTTTTCTAGAAATCTTGTTTTATAGTTCCATCTATTGTCTAGTATCATATTTTGTATTTCCAGGGACAAAATGTTGTTTTAGGACCCATGATATGAAGAAGTATAATTCCAAAGATCTGAAAAACATGAGACTGGGCAATTAGGAGACTACTCTTCTGAGGAGAGAAATTGGAGATAAAGACTTTAAGGAGGAAGTCGAGACCATAGCAGAATTAGTAACCATGTTTTTTCTTTAATTACTCTCTCTCTGCTCCTGATACAAATTTTTCATGTGCTATAGGAGTGTTATACCTAAAATTAAAAGTATTCAAAACACATTATGGCCTAAAGAAGTGGGAGGGACTTGGGAGGTGGCCCAGTCAATGAAGGTATTTTGCCCAAGCCTGAGTTACCCAGATTCCCAGAGGCCCCCTGCCCCAAGTTGGGTGCAACAGTACATGCCCATCATCCTAGGACATTGGCCACAGAGATAGCAGGATCTCTGGGAACTGACCAGCTATTCTGGAAGAATTTATGAGGCTTTGTTCAGTGGGGAATCCTTTCTCAAAAGGGCAGAGAGTGATTGAGAAAGACACCCAGTGTTGACCCTTGGCCTCTGTACACATGTGAATGTGTGTAAACACACACACACACACACACACACACACACACACACACACACACTTGAAGTTAAGGTAGCAGATGAGGGAAGCAGGCATTTAAACCAACCAAAAATAAGTCATCCTATATGTGTCATTATGTTTTTTAACCACACCAACTGTACATGTCCTTCTACATCTATAGTTATTTCACTCTGTGAAATTTTTTCTTATATAATGAGTATTTGAAATAATTTGTGATACAAAATGCTGCCCCTCTGTACCAAGAGGGTGACTAAAATAATCTTTTATCTTTTTATTTAGTTTGTTTTCTTCATTGCTGATCAAGTTGACTCACAGCTGTAACCTCACGTTCAGTGGCTACTTCTAATTCTAGGAAAGACTATTTTTTAACCTCTAACTTATTGTAATTCTTATCTGTGGAGAGTAATTTGATTTGTCCTATTATCTTGGTATGATTCCAGGTTCCATTTGCAAGAAGTAAGTGAATAGCTACTTTCCAACAAAAGTTGTTTTTCCTCAATGCACAAATTATTATTTTGTGACAGTGCTAGAAAAGAGAACAGGCTTATGAGAAATAATTTGCGGGTGTAGACACATTTTATTATATTTTTATTGTAGACCAGGCTGTGCTCGATCTCACAGAGATCCACCTGCCTCTGCCTCCTGAATGCTGGGATTAAAGGGGTACACCACACTCTAGGCTAAATGTTAACTTTTTAAGTCTTGACTAACTGTGCATTGGGAGGCCTTGACTGATGCTTTAATTGGGAAATGTGGGTGATTAAGGTATAGTCTCCCAAGTTACAATTTTTCTTTTCTCTTTCCTTTTTAAAAATAACATTTGTCTATTGGTTCTATTTCTATAGTATGCCCTTTTCAAAATTATTTTTATCAACTGTATTGCTATCCTTAGGGCAGGATTTATAACTTCTGTGAGGTATTATTAGCATCCGGCTAATGTTGATAGAAACATCAGGAATGTTGTTTTCATTAGAGACTGGTGCTGCTTTTTCAGCACAAATTAGATGCGGAGACTCAACCCCAGATCTCTGTATATCAATAACATGAGTTAATAGAAATTTACTCTAAGGCAGAAGTGAGTGTCATAAAGCCTCTAATTTGTTATATGTTAATATTGTTAATAACAATATAGTAACAAAACAATTTACACTCAGGTAATCTTTCCTGTTTTTCTTAGTAGAAAGAAATTTTATTGTTTTGGATTCTAGCAATTTGTATTTAAAACAGTGGTAGCCCATAAATAGAATTTCTTTCAGGAGATGTAAAATAGATCACTGTCAATTTAATTTTTTGATTTTTTAATCCAAATTATACCAAGCAATGAGAAATTATTAAGCATCTATTAAGATAGTGAAAATATTGGTCTATTTTTATTTAAAAAATTTAAACTTTATCTTACTTTTATTTAATGTGTATGAATGTTTTGCCTGCCTGTATGTAAATGTACCCATGTATGCAAATGTCTGCATAAGCCTTAAAAAGGCATTGGATCCCTTGGAACTGGAGTTACAGATGGTTGTTAAATGACTTTGGGTATTGGGAACCAAACCTGGGTCCTCTGCAAAAGCAGCCAGTGCTTTTAACCACTGAGTCATCTCTCCAGTCTCAATATTAGTGCTTTTTAACCAGGAAGACTTAGTTCACAAGGTAGGAGGCCTTGATGTGTGAAGAGTCGTAACAAAAATTGATTCATGGAAGGACATGATATCACTCTCATTTGCAGAGTCATTAAAAATGATGGTTTCTATTTTCATCATTTGAACATACCAAGGAAACTTTCAGATATCTCAGGCAATTTATAAAATACCTAAATGTACAGGATTTAAGGCATGTGCTATGAGAGAGTGAGAACTGATAGAGGACTTGTCATAGGAAGCTGAGTTTAGATGCTTGGGGACTGAACTGCTGGTTAGTTGATGAGCGTCATCCAGTTTCTCTGAAGTTTCTGTAGGCATATCCTCAGAGAAAACTGGTACAACTTTGAGGTAAAAATGCACCTTAAAGTTTATCTTCTTAATTTTTGTAACACCATAGGTGATTAGAGATACCCAACAGGTTCTTTTTATTGTGGCTGGACAGTCTATGATTCTTATTCATTGAGTTCTTTGTCTCCTGGGAGCACACTGTGGAAAAACCCTGAAATCAATTCTGAATTGTAGCTATTGTTTCTAAAGTCCCTTATCTTGGTGTGTAAGATATCCCTTTAGTAGAGTTGGCTCATACAGTCTTTTATTCAAATATGATACCCAATAATTATTTTATAAAGAATAATCAGCACTTTCCAAATGGGTAGACCATAGATAAAGAAGAACTAAGTGTCTTTGGCTAGGAAGACAAAAGCTTTAGTAAGTTTTACTTGAATATTTTAGTGTCCTTTGTTCACTTAACCACCGATTTGGAAGGTTGAAGGTCATGGGCGCCATGGAAATTCTGTGTAATAGGTCAAGCTTTATACATTAAAAAATGTGTTCATTAACCATAAACTCAAGCCATAACCCAATCGTAACCCTAAGAAAGTACTTTGTTCCCAGGTAACCCTGCACACGCACCTTTTCCTTGTCGGGAGTACAAAGTGTTTTGGCTCCATCCAGTCACAGAACACTGTCCTACAAAAATCAGTCTCTGTGTTCGTTAACCATGACCATTTGCTCTCTCTCTCCCTTGGCGGCCATCGTTGTTCTCTGTTTCTTTGATGTGACATCTGACTACGTAATGTGAGTAGAATCATACAGTATGTCTTTGTGTCTGCGGTATTTTGCAGACACAAATGTTAGTATAATGCTCGCAAGGTTGTTTCACATTGCAGTCTGTGTCACGATTTCCTTTCCTTTTAAAGCTGAATGACATTCCACTGTATGGACCTTCTATGTTTGGGTTATCCTTTCATCAGCTGGTAGACAGTTGGTTTGCTTCCGCCTTTGGTCATTGTAAGTAAAGCTGCTGTGACGATAGGTATATAAAACTCTATTCCAATCCCTGCTTGGAGTTCTCTTTGGTTTGTACTCAGAAGTAAAAATTGCTGAATCACAGAATTTTTCTTTTAATTTTGAGGGCAGGCTGTCAAAGTCTTTTGCTGTATCATCTTACATTCCCACCAATAGTGCACAGGGCTCAGTTTCTTCTTCACTTGCTCAGGCTTGTTGTTTTCTGAGTATTTTGTATCAGGACTTGCTATGTTTTTTTTTTCTACATAAAATTGTTTTTATTGGCACATATTATACATAATAATTGTCTTTCTTTATGACATTTTTATACATGTGTGTAATGTATTTTGATCATATTCATCATTACTCTTTCTTGAACACTTTAAAAACTTTGGTAATTTCATACATGTATATAATGTACTTTGATCATACCGACCCCTGCTCCCCCTACAGTTCCTCCTAGATGCCCCTCATCCTTCTCCCAACTTCCTGTCTTCTTTCATAGTTCAGTGGAACCAGTCAGTGTCGTCCTTATGTGTATGGATTGTAGGACATCCTCTGGAGTATGGGCATCCTAACAGTGGCCATACTTCTAAAGAAAACTGATTTTCCCTGCCCCAGCAGCCTTTATTGCCAAAATTCCTAGCTAGGAGTGGGGCTTCCTGAGCCCACCTCCTGTCAATGCAGGAATCTGACCGGCTTGATCATTTGTTTGTCTAGTGTAGACAACCACAGCCATTGTGAGTTGAACACTTACTTTTGTTTTAAAAAGCAAACTTAGATGTATTGTTTCTAATGTATCCTGATAACTTTTTGTGATTTTTCATGATGTGCTCAGTGTCTCTTTCTCTCCGACATTCATGGTAAGTCCTCTCTCCATAACTTGCTATGTTTCCCAACCAGGCCTGGTGAGCCTTGTGCTTTAAGCTTTTCTAGTGCTGGGATCACAGGTTTGTGCCGTCAAGTCCAGCTTTGTTTTGTTTTTGATCATAACCATCTTAGTGTGAGACCAGGTCACTCAGTTTAAATGTTTTTTAATTTAGAAAAAAATTTTTTAAATCAGAGACAACTGTTAAAAACCTCTTTTTCATCTCCAGTTTCATTATTTTCAGTTATCTCTTTCTTCAGCTAATTTGGCTAAGAATTTGTCTATATTGTTCATCTTTTCAAAGAACTAATTCTTTGAATATTCCATGTATCACTCCTTTAGTCTCTAGTTATTAATTTCTGTCCTGCTCTTTATTATAATTTCTTAGTGTCAACTGCATTCAGGTTCTGATTCTTATTTCTCTAGAATTCTGAGTTCCTGCATTGTTATTTGAGATCTTGGATTTTTTAATGTCAACAGTTATAGCTGTAACACATTCCTCTTAGAACTGCCTTAGCTGTATCACCAACATTCTGGTAGGTTGTGCTATAATATGTATTTGATTCTAGGAATCTCTTATTTCCTCCCTTGCTTTTCCATTCATCCACAATTCCTCCCTGAAGTTGAGACAGGTATGAGATAGACCAGTGGGTGAGACCTGGGTGATCTGTAGGACCATTCCTTTGGGAGTAGACATGGTCTTCCGTGACCTCTCAGAACCACACTCTTCACCCTGATCTGGAAAGTGCTTTCCTCTGTTGCTGTTGCTCTTGGGGAGGCAGAGGTAGGCAGCTGACATAGGGCTCTGAATTTTCCCTTCAAGTTGACGAACTAAGAGCTCCCATCTCTCCCACACCACTACCCAGAATAAAATTCTGGGACAGATGTTATCTATTCACCACCACATAATCCATGGGCAAAGTTTATCCTGCTTCTGAGCTCAAAGCCCAGCATCCTCCCATCCAATGATATGGGGAAGTTTTTTGGCTCTGGCCTGGCTGGAAAGTCTAAGAGATTTGAATCTCAAGATGTGTCTGTCAGGCTGATCTTTGTGGTTACCTGAAGTTTAAGGTTGAGAAAAAGTAATGAAAAGATGGATTGAAGGAGATTATTACATGGCATCTTTGCCACTTTTCCTTATCTTGTTATCTCTGTGCATGCATGTGTGTATGTTTATGTGTGTGTGTGTGTGTGTGTGTGTGTGTGTTTGTGTGTGTAGGTGAGAGACCAGTGTAAGCTATCTTCCTAAATAGTTCTTCTCATGTTTAAATCCATGGTCACCTGTGCAGCTAGTCTTAAGGATTCTCCTGTCTGCCCTTCGCCACACTCCAGTCCAGGAGATCCAATGCCCTCTTCTGACCTCCTTGGGCCCATACATGTAGACAAAACACGTAAAATATAATAAAGATAAAAAATTTTAAAATGGGCCCCACCATGCTTAACTTTTTACATGAATGCTAGTGATCTGACCTCAGGTTCTCGTGCTTTTGCAGAAATCACTTCACCAACTGAACCACCTCCCCAGCTCCCAGTAGCATTGTTTTGATGTTAATGTTTTCATAACAGTGCCATCATTGGAACAAAAGGTTCAGTGAGGAAGTTCAAGATGGAGGTGGGCTTGTGATATCTCGGTCAATCTCTCCATCTCTGCTAGAAGCCAAAGCACACACATTCATGGAGCAGACAGAATCCATTTTATGAGGAAAACACATGCATTTTGGACTACATTAAATATATTGGAAGTACTAACATGACAAGATAACTTTTCTTTACCTGAACCAAATATTTTCAGATATGATTCCCTACTATGTAAGAGAACAGAATTTCTAGTTGGTTAGAATAGATACTTCTCTGAAGAACACAATACCTTCGATAGTGGATGCCTGGAACTATTGTCACATTCTGGGAGGGAACCACTAGGTTCAAAGCTCGGTTGGAGGACAAGAACTAGGATTCTGTGGGGCCTGTAGTTTATTGCTGAATCGTACACTTTTCACATTCACAGGGAGACTGTTGGTCTCTGACTTGCTTGTCTAGGACAAAACACCTCTGGTAGGACAAATTGGCTGGGTAATTGTGTGCTCTCCTTTGCTCTGAGTAGTGGGGAGACATATGGCCACAGGAAAACTGAGTGATGGGGGCTGGAAGAGCCTCCCTGTGCTCTTCCAAATGGGCTTTCAGGGTGTTTTCTAAGTTCTTGTCTTTGTGTTTTCATTGAGTCATTTCTTGAGTTGCTCTTCACAAACCAGGGGATTTCTTTTCAACCCTAAAATGCCTCATTCCCAAGTCTTTGCTGTTTTTTTTTTTTTCCCCTGAGCCCTTGGATAGGTCTTTTGGCATCTTTTCTAGAATAGGTCTCAAATTTTTGCCATATTTCTTAGAACCTCACCTTATGGACTCCTATCTGTGCTCACTGGTAGACATAAAGGACTGTGAAGGCCTAGCCTTATCTCTGGCATCAAAGGTCCCTGTTACTTTTTTTCTAAAGCTGAGAATCTTATATCTTATGGGGGAGGTCCCACTGATGTTGAATGAGCCATTTTTGAATGGTTTCTCCAGAAATTTGGTACTAATGGGAAAATTTTTAGGAAGAATTAAGACAGCCCTGTCTTGGGAAAGGTTGTATTTAGATTTGGGGGCACAGAATACAGGAGTAGGAGAGAAGGAAGGACCATACCAGAACTCAGTCAAGGCTGTGTTTTACTCAAGTGCAGGAGTGACTGCTGCCTTATTGCATGCTGGAATCAATCGCATTACTAGAGGGTGCCATCAGGGACTATATAGGGCACAGCTGTGTCTGGCTACCAGTGGCTCAGGGGCACTCTGGAGAAGTTTATGGCCCCCTTCTTTATGGCAGCATTTGCTTCAGGTTATCTTGAGAACCAGGATTTAGGGACTTCCTCCTGGGATTATTTGCTCAAGGAGACAGGTTGTCTTGAAAACACAGTTTATCTCCTAGGAAGGAGGGAAGTGGCTGATTGATCAGTCCATCCAGAAGCAGTCTTCAGATGGCTCCTGGTTCTCTGCAAGGAGCATTCTATCAGTTTGCGAGCTAAGACATCATGGATTTCTTGAGGTCTCTGGACCATCAAGGTTAAAGCCAAACTACTTTCTAGTTCTTTCTAGAATGAATGACTTTCTTTGTGTTGTATTTCATTGGGGAGACATTCAGGTTTCTGTTGTGTCTGAGATCAAGATGTTTCACTTTTCCTAGCAGAGCATCAAGAAGATGGTAGTAGGGCTGGGAGACAGGATTGAAGGGGAGGGACTGATTCAGAGGTGGGTGCTGGAATTGGGGTGGAGACAGAATTAAAGGTGGAGACTGGAACTCCAGGATGGAGAGATGTTATGCCTGGGAAAGCACTGGAGACGTTTTCCCCTGCATGAAGACGGGATAAACATTTGAAATGACGACGAAGAAGAGGAAGGGAGAGGGTAGAGGAGAAGAGGCCTGAGGATCCAGGCAGCAACCACCAGAGAGATTCACTGTGTAGGAAAGGGAGACCTCAGAAGAGCTGGTTGTATTTCTGATGAAATTGGTCCACCGCGTTATTGGGGTATGAGTGTTTCTGGTGGTCTGTCTGCTGTTCTGATTTTCCTCTCATGTCTCGGAAGGGTGGAGGCTGGTACCAGTAGTCTTGCTTAGTACTTGGTGACTTCAACGTATTCCCTAACGAAGTAGTAGTCATATCCTGGGCTCATTTTCCTAGAAATGATCCATCTTTGTCTTTTTCCTTCAGCATTTTTGGGTGATCACTAAAAGCTGGAAATTAGGAGATTGGATTATGATGTTGAAAGAAAGTGCAAAGAGTTTTTAGAGGAAACTAAATTTTGGGGGTCCCATTACAAAAGACCATGACATTTGACTCTGGAGCCCAGTTATTAGCTTGTCAGCTCATGTAATCTCTGACTGGCAGTGTTTTCAAGGCACCTGGGTGTCACGATGGGGTCAGCTCTTACTGAAGGCCACCCTCCTGGCAACACTGCTCCTAGGGGCCCACATAACCCCTATTGAGGAATATCTGTCAGCTGGCCCATCACGGCTTCCTTCTGAATAAGGAACCTGAGTCTGAGGAGTACTGAGGTTCTACTTCCTTCTCAAGGACTCCCTTTCCAGCTTCTTTCTTAGAAGACCTGGTATTGGTTTCTCACAGGTAAATGATTTCTGCTTTACTCTGGACCTTAGCACTGAGTGGCAGAAACTTACCTTTGGGATTGTTCCTAGAATGGATCCAAAATGCCTTCTTGCACGTGTTCTGGCAGATCATCTTCATCTCCATCTGAGAAATGTGGTGGAGTGGGGGGAGAAGCTGAGTCCCATTTCTCACTCTTTAAATTAATTTTAGACATTCAGTACTAGTTGAATTTCATGATTTTCTAAATGGAAGTAATGAAGTTTATTTTGTTTTAAATAAACTTTTTTTTTTTGAGACAGTGTCTCATTATGTAACCCTGACTGTCTCGGAACTTGATATATAGACAATGCTAATCTTCAGTTCACACAAATTCACCAGCTTTTGCCTCCCAAGTTCTGGGATTAAAGGCATCTGACACCACACTAACTAAGTAAAAAAACAACCAAACATTTAGTGCATTTTTAAAGTGTATGATATTTTCTCTCCCTCCCTCCCTCCCTCCCTCCTTACTTTTCCTTCCTTTTTCCCTCCCTCCCTCCCTCCCTCCCTCCCTCCCTCCCTCCCTCCCTCCCTCCCTCCCTCCCTCCCTCCCTCCCTTCCTTCTTTCCTTCCTTCCTTCCTTCCTTTATGTACAAATATGTGTGCATTTGGAGTCCAGATGTTAATGTTGCTGCCCTCCTCTGTCACTCTCTATGTTATTTTTTTTGGAAAGAGTCTCTCACTGAACTGGGAGCTCGCTGATTTCTTACAGTGACTGTCCAGAAAGTGCCAGGGTTCCTCCTGTCTCTACCGCCCCAGCACTGAGGCTACAGACACCTATTACTATCCCCAGCTTTCTGACTGAATGTTGGTTATGTGAACTCAGGTCCTCATGCTTGCAAGACAAGCACTGTATTGACTGATGGACCTCCCCAGCCTGTTTTCCAACCTTAAGAAACATAGGAAGGGGACTGTGGAGATGGCTTAGCAGGTAAGAATGCTTGCTGTGCAAGTGTGACTCCATTGCTGTGGGAGGCAGTGACATGAGGGTCGCTGTGCATTTGGTGACTGTCAGTAAGCCCTAGGTTTAGTGAGAGACCTTGTCTCAAGAGAATAGAGTGCGATACAGCGGGACACCTGACAGTGTCCTCTGGCCCTCCTGTGCGTGCACACGCATGTGCACCTCCCTCACGTGTGCACATAGACCACACCCACATAGACTGCACACAGGATTTTCCACAGTGAGACCCACCGTGGATGTCCACAGTCACTGTGCCTCTCTATTTAATCCATGGGCTCAGCTCTGCAGCTGCCTCTTAGCTCCTTCCTGAGGACAGGGTCACTCTAGTCTCTGATTTGATTTCCTTTGGAGCTTATCATAGCACTTCCAAAAACCCAGCACAAAGGAAAGAAGAGGACATAAGAAGGGATAGATGACTCAGTGCTCAGCACTTGTTCTACCCAGAGGTCCCCAACTGCCTCAGGGATGCAGATTGCATCCATTTCACCTGGCGCCTCCAGCACAGCTCACACGCTCTCTGAGCGTAATGGACAGATGTCCTGGTGACTGCTCTCAACCCTGCCCCATCAACTCCCAAGATAATAAAGCTCTCTTCTTTTCACAGATTGCCCCCCATCCATCTCTGTACTTGATTTGGAAAAGTGGAAATTATAATAAAAGGTGGTGTTGGAAAAGGGAGGTGGTAAAAGGCAAGTGTGTCATGTAAGCTGAAAGGAGCCTGTGGGACCTTGGAAAGGTAGAAGGGGACGGGGAGATGAGGAGAGGAGAAAGACTTGAGAGTCAACATGGACAGATTTTGTTTGACGATTCCATAATGAAACCCAATGCAGTGTATGCTAACTGAGAGACGAGGTCGGGGGGAGAGTGAGTCAGTCTAGGTTAGGAGTTTCTTACCTTCCTGGCATCATTCTTCTTTATATTTGGTGGGGGTGAGAGGAGATACCTCTCAATGTAGGGGAGTAACAGAAGATACAGTCCCATTCCACACACAATGGCAAGGGACATGTCCTTTGTCCATGTAGTGGCACTGGGGCCCATCCATGCAGCATATACACTTTCCAGAAGACACAGAAAATTCACCATCTGAATCGCACTGTTGCTCTCAGGCAACTGAGCCCTGGGATTTCTCTCTGGGTGTGAAGGATAACTCAAGCCCATGTCACAGAGCTGGGGACTCCTCATCACAGAGCTGGGTGTCCTCATCACAAAGGGCCTCTGGGAGTGGGGGAAGGATGTTAACAGCCCAGTAGGTCCTTCTTCCTCCTCAGCCTTTGGGATGCCCCCTTTCAACCCCACCTGCTCCAACACTTTTTTCATGTTCTGTTCTTTCCTCCATGAACTCTTGTATTTCCTGGCTCATTTTCCCATCTGCATCTTTAGTCATCAGGAATATGATAATTAAAACAACTTTAAGATTTCATCTTACCCCAGTCAGAATAGCTCAGATCAAATCAAAACAAACAAACGATGATGGATTCTGGCAAAGATGTGGGGGAAGGGGAATGCATATTCATTGCTGGGTGGGGGTGCAAACTGGTGCAGCTACTGTGGAGCACAGTGTGGAGATTCCTCAAAAAGCCGGAAATAGATCCACCTCTAATACAGCTGTACCACTCTGGACTGTATGCCCAAAAAACTCCGCGTCCCGCTACAGAGACTCTTGTTCATACATGCTCATTGTTGTTCTATTAACAGTAGTCAGGAAGTTTAAACAACCTAGACTTCCAATGACTCCCACATTGGAGAATGACAATATGGTACTTTTACACATAACATTCGGATGTTAAGAAATACAGCATTTTGGGATTTTAACCATTTGGGATCAGATGAAATTTCAAAGTGGTTTTAACTTACATTTCCCTGATGACTAATGATGTTGAAGATTTTTAAGTATTTCTCAGCCATTTGCATTTCATCTTTAGAGAACTGTTTGCTCAGCTAGCTCCTTGCCCCAATTTTAATAGCATTATTAGAAATTATTTTATTCATTATTTTGATTTTATGTGGATGAGTATACTGCATGTGTATAAATGCATCTACGCTGTGCAGTTCCTGTGGAGGTCAGAAGAAGGCGTTTGATTCTCTGGAACTGGACTGTGGATGGTTGTTAGCTGCCATGTGGTCCTCTGCAAGAGCAGCCAGTGCTGCTCTTCACTTCTGAGCCATCTCTCCAGTTCCTGTTGTTTGTTTTTTTGATGTTTAGTGTTTTGAGTTCTTTGTGTATTCTAGATACGAACCCTCTGCCAGAGGCATAGCTGGTAAAGATTTTTTCACATTCTGTAGTTTGCTCCTTTACTCGAATGGCAGTATCCTTTGTTGCACCGAAGCTGTTTGGTTTAATGAGGTCTCATTTGTCAATTGTTGGGCTTAATGCTTGCACTTTAGGAGTCCTGTTCAAAAAGGCCTTTATTCACCTGTAAGTTCCAATGTGTTCCCTACCTTCTGCTCTGTCTGATTCAGGGTATCAGGTTTTTTGTTGAGGTCCTTGATCCATTTGGAGCTGAGTTTTGTGCCTGGTGAGAGGTAGCAGTCTAGTTTCATTCTTCTACATGTAGTCATCCAGTTTGGTCAACACCTTTTTCTGAACATGCTGTCTTTTTACCAGTGTTTATTTCTGGCTCCTTTGTAAAAATTCAGGTGGCTGTAAATGTGTGAATTTAAATCTGGGTCCTCAGTTCTATTCCACTGATCAATGTGTGTGTTTTTAGGTCAGTTCCACGTTGTTTTTACTACTACATCTCTATAGTACAAAGAGATCAGGATGGTAATGCCTCCAACAGTTTATTGTTCAGGATTGTTTTGGCTAAGTTTATATTACCATATGAAATTTGAGATTATTTTTAAAATTTTTATGAAGGATTGTAGGGAGATTTTAATGGGCATTGCATTGAATTTGTGGATTGCTTTTGTAGGACAGCCATGTCCACAATATTAATCCTGATCTGTGACCATGGGAGGTCTTTCCGTCTTCTGGTATCTTGAATTTCTTTCTCCATAGTTTTAAAATTTTTAATTGAACAAACCTTTCACTTCCTTAGTTAGATTTATCCCAACATATTTTATGGTTTTTGAGGCCTCCATGAATGGGATTGTTTCCTGAATTTCTTTCTCTGTATGTTTGTTATTGATTTATAGGAAAGATTCTGATTTTGTGGTGTTAATTTTAAAACCTGCTACCTTGCTGACTAGATTTATGAGATCTAGGAGTTTTCTGATGGACTCCCTCTTTTGAAGCTGCTGACCAGGTAACCCTCAAACAATACTGGCCATTGCCCCATTCTTGGTCTTTATAAGAACTTGTTGGTTATTCACTATTTCTGAAGACACTACAAACATGAACTGTGTAACAAACAAGGAGAAAACAAGCTGGTACTGACTTCAAAGCCTCATCTCTACTGGCTAACTTTCATAGTTCTTCAAACTGCTCTGCAAGCTACCTGAAGAGAAAATTTAGCATGAAACTTAGCTAGATGTGACTCCTACGAGGTGCTGACCTGGAAGATATGCCTACTTGTGCAATAGTGGCATGAATATTATAGAAGTAGCCAACTGTTTTCTAGTTGGATTTAAGTTCCACTTCATAGGATGGAGCCCATATTTGGTATTAATATCAGCCCTAGGAACCTGAGGCTACACAGCCCACAGGGCACAGGAGAAAGTTTAATACAGCTATTGTGCTGAATAGGTATAACATTAGACTGATTTCTAATGACTTGTTATTACACCCATAGATTATTGCATCTCTCAGCTTTCAGAAAAGATTCACTATAGAGTAGATGGTGATTAACATAGAGAACTACAGTTAGACAATGTGCTTCAGAGTGTTTATCCCCCGAACAAAACACTTATATCAAACATCTGCCTCCAAAAGCACAGGGATCATTGCAGATGATTGTAAGAGTCAAAGGAAACATAGTTTTCCAGACAGTTTGTCAGTTGTTTATATGAACTCACAGCAATGGTGACAGCATGGACAAGACTCACATAAGCTTAAGCCAGACAAAATCCCAACGTAGATTTGGGGAAGTGGGTAAGAAACTTCACCCCTATCTGAGGAACTACTGACGACTGATGACTGCTGGGAAGGAGAGATTCCATTTAAAGGTGAGACTCTTAATATGTTGACCAGGCTCTCGTAGATGAGCCCCATGCTGAGGGACCATAGGGGGCGCAAACCTGACTCTATAGGTATAGATCTATACATCTCTATACATTAGAGTACAGACATTTCATGGGGGATGGCTAGAAAAGAGGTGCAGATATGGGAGAGGATCTAAGAATGATCAAATAATATTGTATGAAATTTAGAAAAAATATTTGACATAAATATTAGTAATTAAAATGGCAGTACCAGTAACAGCTACTGATAAAATTCAGTGCACCCTTAGTATAGGCCACACATTGTTCTAAGTGTTTAGTGGGAATTAACCCATTTTAAGCTCACATTCTAAAAATAATAAATGAAGTATATTTTTAGCAATGGGCTGAAGAGATGGCTCAGTGGTTAAGAGCACTGACTGCTCTTGCAGAGGACCTAGGTTCAAATCCCAGTATCCATATGGTGACTAACAACCATCCATAACTCCAGTTCCAGGGCATATGATATGCTCTTCTGACCTTCATAGGCATTTTGTGACACAGGTGCTCTTACACAGATGCAGGCAATACACTCATACATATAATATAAAAACAATAAATAAAATATTTAAAACTCACATTGAATCTGTAAGGTAGTTTATATTATTACCTCCATTTCAGACATTTAAACTGAAGCACAAAGTGAAATAAGTATCTGTAGGATGCAAAGATTTAAGTGTAAAATGATCTAACCAGATACATTAAAAATACTGAAACACACAGATAAACGTATGAAACTGGAAACAGTTATCCTGAGTGAAGTAGCCCACACCCAGAAAGACAAGCATCAAGTATCGTCTCTCAGATGTGGATAGCAGCTTTACTCTTTAGGTGTGTGTTTCAGTTGGAAAATCTAGAGAGGTCAGGAAAGTAGGTTAGAGCCAAGGGATTGGTTTTCTTGGAAGGGGAGACAAAATACAGTGACATAAAGGGGGAGATGGTATTAATGGAATAGGAAGGTTGAGCAGGATGGGGACTGGGAGGGTAGGGTACAGTGAGAGTGTGGGAGATAACTAATACTAAAGGCCCTTTGAAGCTGTTGTGTAAACAGTACTATAGACGCTTCTTAAAATATATACATATATAAGAAGAGTTTAAAGGCAGTTGCTCTCTAATGGGCTCTAAAAGACAGCACAGGCTAGCAAAGAAATAGCCAGTGCTAGGAATGGACTCCGTCTTTTGGAGCTGTTGACTAGGGGGATCCCTTAGGCCCTCAGATGTTACTGATTACTGCCATTGTTCTTGGTTGCCCTCCAGAACTTGACGATAAGACTATACTGCTAAAGACATTGTATATGTGAGTCATAGAATAGACAGAGAGAAATCAAGCTAGTACTGACCTAGAAGCTTCATCTCTAGTGTCTAGCTTTCATAGTACTGGAAAGGGCTGTGCATGTTACTAGAAGAGAAAAGTAATCATTAATTTACCCAAATGTGAACCCTGAGAGCTACGATAACAACTGGCCTGTCAAGATGTGCCCATTGAAGCTGCAGTGTCACAGATGTTGTTGGAGTAATCACTCACTTCCTGATTGGATTTAAGGCCCCTTCACAAGATGGAGCCCACATCTGACACTGTTATCAAGGCCAAGATTGTGTGATAGACAGGTCACAGGCTGTAGGGGAAAATCTACTACTATCATCCTGCTAAATGGACAAACTATTCAACAGACTTTTAATGACTTATTGTTATACCCATAGATGAGGGCATCTCTCAACTCTCACTATAGAAGCTTCTTCCTGTAGCAGATGGTTATTAATACAGTGATCCACAACTGATCAGTGTGCAGAATATAAGGATCTGAGGAGTGCTAAGTCCTAAATGGGACACATGTATCACACTCTCTTCCCCTCAAGGTTAAGGGATCAGTTTTCTGATTCTATATGTTGGAAAGTCCAGTGAACTCATCAAAAAAGGCAATTAAAAGACTGTTTTCTTTATGGCTGTCTTGCTTCCACTCTGTTGTCCCACATGCAAGAGCATTTGGGTCACACACATTATACATGACTTGATTCTCCTTAAAGAACAGAAGAGAGGACATGATGTGAGGGGGTAAGGAGATGAGGGTAGGTTTGAGTGGAAATTGGGGAGGGCTTCTGAGGGAAGGGATCTGAATATGATCCAAATACATTTTATGAAAATTTTAAAGAACCAATAAAATATTAAAAAACAAATTGTAAAGGAAGAAGTCAACGTATCCTTATTTGAAGATATAATTCCCTACATAAAAGACCCCATTTATAAAAACTTCATAAATGGCCATTCCAACTTTTACATGAGTGTTGGTGATCTGAACTCAGGTCCTCATATTTATACCCAGTCTGTCTTACCCACTAAGCAAACTCTCCAGTCACAATTTGTATCTAGTGCTCAACAGAACCTACTGAAAATCTAAAAACTCATGGATTATCTTCTTTTTAAAACAGTTCAGCGATTGACCGCTTCAAAGTTGTGAGCAATTTTTCATTGATGAAGATATCATGTACCAGAATCTTCAAATGTCAAATGTCTTTCACGTAAGTCTCATCAATTTGCAATTTTATATCATACATACCACATGTACAATTTTTCAGCCTTTCACAGCACTTTGACAGAATTTTTAGGAAAATCACCACAACCAAACCAAACCAGTTACAGTGCATACAATTCTGATAGGACAATCATTGAAGATGGGCTTTCTACTAAACAATTCCACTAAAGAAACCTAGGGGCTGAGGGTTGTCTCAGTGGGTAAAGTACCTGCCATCGGAACATGAGAACCTGAATTCAGTTCTCAGCACCCAAGCAAAATACAGGTCTGTTTACATGTGTCTGAAACTCTAGGGATCTGAAGTAGCCCGGGGGCGGGGACAGACAGGCTGTTGTAAAGCTTCTCTCCCACTGTCATCATATGAGCTAGTTCCCTAATGAAAACCTTGTGTTCGTTCATCCATACATCCGTCTGTCAGTCCCTGATGAAACTTAGTGAATATAATTTGGAAAAATCTTTCCTTTAGCTTTCATTTATTTTTTCCATCATGTTTAGGCTAGTACGGGTAATTTACATTTCCAAATAGATTTTAGGGTCAGTTCCCTAATTTCTATAACAAGAATGTCTACAGTGATATCGATAGGGTGTGCCTTGAATTTACAGATTAAGCTGAGGAGGATTGCCATTTTAATAATCCCAAGTGTCCAGTCTATGAACAAGGAATGCTTGTCCACTTAGACTTTTGCTTTCTCTCAGCATGCTCTGTAGCTTTTAGTGAACAAATCTCATACTTTCATATATAATTGCTCCAAGTATTTTTGTTTTGATCTTTTTGTGAATGAAATTATTCAGTCTCCCTTCCAATGTTTGTTGCTAGTATATGGGAATATCATTTTAATAGAAATATTTCTTGTAAATTTACTAAACTGTTTATCATTTGTAGTCATTTTATTTTTACTTTTGTTTTCTTTGATGAGTTCCCTGGGCTCTTGAAAACAGACAGGGTCATGTACTCTATGACTAAGTTCTGCTCACATTCAGAGTTGAATGGCCTCCCTCCTTCCATCTCTTCCTTCCTTCTCCCCATCTTCCTCTCCCAGTTTGGAGAGCACATTTATAAATACCTGTCTTCTAGGCAAGTGGTCCATGCCGGTAATTCAAGCACTTGAGAAGCTGAGGCGCCAGAATGCTGAGTTCAAGGTCACCTTTGGGTAGATAATAAAGCCCTGTCCCCCGACAGTGCATTTTAGTCTTGTTATCAATAGGTTCCTTTAAACTAGGATGTTTGAAGTGTTCACATTTAGTGGAATCACTGGGGCTCAGCTTTGCTGTTTCACGTGGCTATTTTGTACTTCATCTTCAGGTTCCTCTACTGCTTTCTCTTGTACTGTACATGGTTGGTTGTGCCATGTTAACTTCTCTATTGATGTTTTTCAACTATGATTAGTGGTTGGTCTTACAATGTATCCAGACCTACTCTGGATTAATAAGAGTTTAACCTTGACCGACAGTCATTTTTATTATGTCTCTGTTATGGAAACGCAGTGACACATTATTTTGATACTTTGTGCAGCGCTAAACCCTTTGATTCTGTTAACTTCTATGTGAACTTTTGTGTCTCTGAAATTGTCATTTGCTTGTTTGGATTTGATCCACGAATCAATCTGGTATTGTTTCCTTTCGTGCTGAAAGACAATTATATATCATTTACTATGAGGTGGGCTTGCTGGCCATAAATTCTTTTTGTCTTCATCCCAGAATGCTTTCAATTAACTTCATTATTGAAGATTATTTTGGCTGTGTATAGAATTTGGTTAATAGTTTTTTCTTCTCCACACTCTGAATATTTCATCTCAGTGTCTTCTTACCTATATTTACTTTTCTAGTGAGAAATTTTTAAATTGCATTTTTGCATGTAATAGGTATTTTTTCTCTTCCTGCTTTGAATATCTGCTCTTCATCTTTTTTCTTCTAACAAGTTGACTTTGACATGTCAAAGTTATCCTATTTGAATTCTGTAAAGTGGCTTGAATTTTTAGATTACATATGATAATTTTTCAACAAACTTATAGAGATTTTGGCTACTATTTTTTACCCCATCTCTCTCCTTTCTTTCTTGTGGGAGTGCTATATACATAGCAGTGCTTTTGAAGACCCTGTATGTCTTTGAAGCTCCATCCAGTTTTCTTTGTGGTTTTCTTTTTGTTCCTCTGATTGGATTATTCCCCTTCATGTATTTTCAAGACAATTTGTTCTTTTTCTGCCTTGTTGAATCTTTTGTTGAGATTGCTTAGTAAATTTTAATTAGCATGTTTACTGTTTCCAACTAAATTTCCTTGAAGACTCAAGGAGAGCCTTTTTTTGGACTGGCTCATTACTGGCCTCAAATGTACTATGAAGTCTATAACTTTACCACTGTCTATTGGTCTTCACCTAAATGATGACCATTCCTGACAATGGCCAGAGGTGTTGAGCATTTCAGAATTGTGCTCTTGATCAAGTACCCTCTGTGGTCTGGTTCCCACAGCTTGCCTCACCCTGGTAGAACTGCTCTTGGTGGAGCTGGGGCCGGGCCATCACAGGTGTTAATGCCACTGATGGCATGTTGGCTTTTACTTCTTGTTACTGGTGAGCAGTAAAGAAGAAAGGGTTCTGGAAGAATTAAGACAAGTCAAAAACATGTCCACAGTGGCTTATTGGTTCCTCACCCCCTCCGTACATGGTCCCAGCTAATCTAAGGGCTGGATCAGTCTGGCATTGGCCACAGTGATCTACAGCAGTGGCCTGTCTGCTCCGGAAGGCACCGGTGGCCTGCCATTTGTTTTGCAACGCTGTAGGCGTTGCCTGGGAACGCGTGCATGTGCATTCTCTTTGATGTGGTGCTCTAGTGGGATCTTGTGGCACCCAACGACAGTCCCAGGTCAGGCCAGGAGGAGACCTGGACACAGGTTTGCGCGTAGAAAGCATGGGCGCAGAGATCAGGAGTGGAGCGCGTGGCCGCCGTTCTGGAGGGCGCGCGCACGGAGAATGTGTCCTAACGGTGGGGTGGTCACCGAGCGTGCCGAGTCAGTTACACAGAGGTAACGAACTCTCACCGCTTCCCAAGCCTGCATTCACCACTGCTGCCACTACCCTGGCTGACTCAGAAGCCAGTGCCCCAGAAGCCAGCCGGAGCCTGGGAGTTTTACCCCACAGGCGTCGGCTCCTGCCCAGACCAGGATTTCCCATTCTTCTGTTGAGTGCCTGGCTCTTGACCTGTCAAGTTTGGTGGGTACTGTCGGGTATGAGGTTGGTATTCTCTCATTCGTTTTGAACCAACAGGTGTCCACGGAAGCCTGAAGCTTCAGGCTCAGGTAGGACCTCTGAGAGTCCCCGACAGGGTGACGTGTGGTGGGCTGCGCATGTGCCAGGGTGTGTGGACGGCAGAGGGCGGGTTTGTGGAGTCGGTTCTCTCCTCTCCCTTTACCCGGATTCCTGGGTTACCACGCCTGCGCTCAGTATTTTCCCCACTAGGCCATCTCTCCGCCTCTCCCCCCATTACTTTTCAGAGGCCCGCCTCCTCTCAGTGTTGTTATACTGGGGACTCAGTCTCAGTTTGGAGCCTCGTAGGAGATGGCTGTGTCATTTCCTTGAGAATTGAGCTGTTTAGTTTTTATCAGCTTCACACAAAGCTAGGCATACGTGGGAGGGGTACGGTCAATTAAAGAATTTTCTCCATCAGACTGACCTGTCAAGTGTGGGGGACAGTGTTTTGATTGGTAACTGATGCAGGAGGGCCCCTTCACTGAGCTCTACATCCGTGGGCAGGTAGGCCTGGGCTGTACAAAGAAGCTCGCTGAGCAAGACAGAAGGAGCAAGCAAGCCAGTAAGTCGTGTTCTTCCACCTTTTCTGTTTCAGTCCTCCCTTCAGGTTCGTGCCTTGAGTTCCTTCCTTGGCTTTCCTCGGTGATGGACTGTGGCATGTAAGTGTGAGCCAAGTAAACCCTTTCCTCCCCAAGCTGGTTTTGTGCTGGAGGCCATAGTCAGAGAATACAGCCTGACTCCATCTTAGAGAAAAACAGCCCTGGGAAAAATCCTCCCCATAGCCACCAGCATGTATGATAAGCACATTCAGCCTTGGTGGCAGGGACTAGTTGCACTGAAAAGTCTTACACCCACCTCCTAATCTCACCCGAGAAGAACTAGGAAGGCCTGAGAGAGGAGACACCTTTGTCACAGCACAGAGCCCTTGTTTCTCTTCTTAGTCCCATCTCTCCTAACAAACACATAGCTATTCATTCTCTCCTGGTAAACATATAGTTATTCATGGTGGGCTCTGAAGGTCAGAGACAGTGTCTCCTAAGCAACGGTTCTGGCTCTGTTAGTTACCACATTCCTGTGTAAGTGCGTGGATTTTTACCCCACCTCCCCAAGCTGGTGTATTTAAACCCAGAAACAACAATAAACCTTGCGGCTTGACGAGAAACGCCCCAAGCCGTGTGTTCTGTATGTTTTGTGTATTTGTTCCTCTAATTCTAGGTATCTTTGGGGTCCTTGCTCATCGTTGATCCCTGTGGGCTGGAACAGTTTTGCTCAGTCTTTTTTCTCATCCCAGTGACAGAAGGTAACTAGATCAGAAATCATAAAGCTGAACCTGCAGGGTTTCGGACATGATGTACCTCAGGCATCGTGGGGCCTGCTGTTTGGATAGGTGCAGGGGAGAAAGATAGGTTCAAGACCCGTCTGACACAAAACTGAGGACTGATGCAGACCATGAGAAATGCAGAAGTGAAATGGTCCTGGGTACATGTCCTGAGCAACTGGGTGAAAGATGATGCTACTTACCACTTAGATTTAAAGAGTTTCCCAAGAGATGGGATTCTCAGACTGAAACAATGTTCCTGAGCATAATTAGAATGGTTCAGAGGTCCAGAGCCCACGGAGAATTCAGGATGGCCACTTTCATGTGGGTGCTGGCTGTGTTCATGGGTTTTTGTCTCCATCTCTAGACATCTGTCTGCTGTCAGACTATGTGATGTCATGGTATAACCAATGAAATAGTGGCCTGGGTGCTGCTCAGAGGTGCACAGTCTTTCTAGAGTTCTTCCGCATCTCAATAAGCAGTTTTTATTTGTGGGAAATATCCTAGGAAGGTTATCTATCTCTCAAATGCTGATGGATAAGGCACTGTGAAGTTTTCACCAAGAATGTCCTTGCTAGTCCAGTATTCATAGTTATTATCTGAGGATTAGTGAAAAATCCTATAATTCCTCTCAGGCCGTCTTAAGTGAGAATTCGAGTTAATGCCTCTGTTTGTGTGTCCATTTCTCCAGTGTGTTTCTCATGTTCATTTTAGCATCATTTTTTGAACCATATTATTTGTTTGAGACAGGATTTCAGTCTGTAACCATGGCTGGCCTGGAACTTGCTACCATAGACCAGGCTGGGTTTCAGTTCACAGAGATTCTCCTGCCTCTGCCCTCCCGAGTGCTGGGATTAAATCTGTTCATCATTACGTCTTGCTCTTTTTATTTTTAATTAGCATATGGAGAATTATGTTTCAGTATGGAATTTTCAAACAAAATTCTTTTTCAGTGACGTTTCCCCTGCTTCCCTGTCCACTCGCTGCCCCATTGTGTCGTCGTGCCCCCAGAGGCCGCCTTTCCACTGTCGTGACCCAAGTGTCTTTTTGTCCTTTCTCCCCTCCTCAACATCTCTTTTTTCTCCTCTGTGGTCTCTCATCTGATTTCAAAACCTATATTCACACTCACTCCTACTTATGTAATACAAACGTATAAACATTAATATTAGTATCTGCATGAGGGAAAACCTACGATTTTTCAATCCATTTATTACGATTGTCTTTAAAGTTTATTTTTTAAAGCATGTGGCATTTTTTTCTGAATAGAAATGCCCGTGGTTTGTTTGCTACTGGGAGAAGCTGTACAGCTCTGTGATAAATATTCATTAAAGGACAGTCGTTTAGACATTCTCTGTTGGAGGCCATCACTCATTAAAGTATAGTACCGATCACTTCTTATGGAAAGCATAATTGAGGTTATTGGTTTTTTTTTTTTTTGCAACATAATCTATATTGTTAGGAACTTTTTCTCACAGGTCTCTAGAATGAAGTTGCCTATGTTTACAGCTCCTGCCTTTAGTATCACTGTCATTTTCCTTTGTCCTGAACAGGGATTAGAGGAATGATCTTAAGTTGTTGGTGGTGATTTGGCTGGGGTGCTTTGTAAGATTGTCACTGAAAGTATCATCCAGGGTGCTGATGAGAAAGGGATTCACCAGACAGTTCATCTAAGCCAGTGAGACCGACAGAGCCTGGGCTTTAACTGAGTTCTCTTTGCTTTGTGTTTTAAGTTATATAGCTTCTTGTTTTACAGCCATTCTCTGAGCGTATATTCTGTCAGTGTCCAAAGGGGTTTAATTCCTGCATTATTCACATATTCACATAATTCCTGCATATTCACAGCTGTCCCCTGTGGATACCAATGTGCTTTATATAAGCTTCCAAGTCCTTTATATAAAATCGTATAGTATTTATATCTTGCTTATACAGATGTTCCTGTATTGTATACTTTGAATTATCCTAGATTATTTTTCTAAAAGATAAATTACAACAGATCTACTTTTGTGGTTTTTTTCTGTACTGAAGATTGAACCCAGGGTATTTTACTGTTCTTGGAAAAAGCTAAAAAACCATTTTCATAATGACATCAAATTTAATTCTATAAAATCTAGGTAGCAGTTGCCATGGCATCATCTTCCTCTGCATTTTCTAGACACTGGATAGGTTTGCTCGTACAACTTGCAGTGGAAAGTCAGATCACACCCATGTGTGCTTTTCTTCCTAGGCGAAGTGGAGGATCTGGATCCAAATGATGCTTTGAGCAACTCGATGGAGCAGACAGTCCACTTCCTGCTCTGACAGGTGAGCCGGAAGAGAAGCTGCCCTTGTGCTGTTTCCAGAATATCCCAGGGCCCTCCCACCTCAGCTACTGTAACCAAGGAAGTGGCCCACAGGCATGTGCACATACCAACCTAATTCAGATAATTCCACATCGAGACTGTCTTTCCAGGTGGTCCTGGGTTGTGTCAAGATGACCATTGAAGTTAGCCATCATATTCACTTGACCGCGCGTGCTTGTTTCTATCCATGTGTGTGAGGGGGAGGTGCATGTGTACTGGCTCTGGGGACTGAAGTGGGATCTCATGCACGCTCAGTACACGCTCTGCCACTGAGCTGTACCTTCCCTGTTTTGGTCTCTCATCCACTGAGGACAGTGACAGTATCTTTATTACTGTTGTTATTCCTGTCCACACAAGTCTGTGGAATGAATCAGCACCTCTCATTTGCACTGTACAAAGTCACAATAAAGGTTAATGTGCTATGTGGCCTGATGTCTAGCCATTCCTCCTGAGATGTGGGAAGAACACAGCAAAGAAAGACAATGTGGGACAGGTGACTGTGAGCACAGTGTCTTAGTAGAGGAGACGCAGCAGTTCTTGGAATGATTGGAGACCCTGAAAGGACCCAGAGTGTCCGTATTTCCACTTCAGTATCTTTGTTTAAGACAAAGGGCATTTTTATTCCAGGCAAGTGGGTAAAAGGTTTACTCAGCACGTGGAAGCTCTCACTCCAGGGAAGCTTGGTGGATCTTCATTTGCAAAGAACCAAGCACTTATCATTTCTATTGATTACTAGTATTTTTGATAAAGTTCACAAATGCCCAGGTGCCAGAGCCAAGCTTAAAGCCTGTCAGGCATAGCATACAAGGACACAGTGTGTCTAGCAACAGTAGAAATGCACAGGGGAGTCAGACACACACCTGTTATCCTCTGCAAGCATAGAAGTCAACAGTTAGAAAGAAAACACTCATAGGAATAAAAATGTGCCCCATGTTTTAGCATTGCAGTTGGCCCATCAGTGAGGATGAGGGCTCAGTCTGTGTCAGGGGTAAGACCCCCTCTTGACACCAGGCCCTCTTCACATGGGGTAAGAACAAAGGCACACAGAAACCATTGTAAAGGAGGGTTGGGAAGTCCATGTTGATGCCTTTGGAAAACCTCTTTGGACGTGCAAACTGCATGCCTGTAGGCCTTTCTGCCTACCACTCAAATCAAGTGTGAGCTCCATGACCTTAAATTGAGCATGCTCAGGAGTATAGTGTCTTCCTGCGTTGAGCATATTTAGGAATGTAGTGAATTCCTTCACTGAGCATGCTCAGGAGTATAGTGTCCCGCTTCACTGAGCATCCTAAGGAATGATTTAGCCCATCTAGGAATGTGTGTGAAGCTCCCAGAATAAAACACTCATCTGAGAGGTACTTTTGAAGGACTGCCCATTTCTCCTGCCTGCTGCAGGCGGTGCTCCTCCTTTGGCTTTTCACTCAGTAATGTGAGAGACGTTGGTGCTTAATTAAGGGTTCTTGTAAACTATCAGTATAGTTGCACACAGAAGGCACCTGGCTTCTTCAGGGAAAACAAGCAAGAGATAGTTTACTTCTAGGATCCCAGGAGTAACAGCAATGTGTAAGCAGACAGGCAGAGGAGAAATGAATGTATATTAGATTGACTGTGGGACATTTTCTAATCTGCTTTGGCAGATTTTCAGAATATCTGTGGGGGAAGAGAGGCACAGGCGACCTTTTTGCACTGTGAAAACATCCACAGCAAGTGTTTTCAATATGCAGCCCCCAAATGTAAAGTTGCTTCCAAGGGGATCCTCCTCCAGGCCACAGACCTTAAGGAAATAACAGTGTAAGGTCCTAATGAGAAGCGGTTGCCTGGAAGAAAAGCTATTCTTTCACCTTCTATGACATGTCCTTTTGTCTTGTAGGTCTCTCTTGGGCCCTGGGCCTGGTTCCTGAGCCACAGGAAATCAATGTGTCAATCTCTTCAGTGAGAAGACCAGAATGGTCTTCTGCATCATCACTGCGCCAAGGCTGGGCAGTGCAGGCTGCCAGGCCAAGGAGTCCCTAGGCTACATGTTGCAATATGTGGCTCCGCAGTACCCACAAAGGTAGACTATTCCGGATGAATGGATAAACTGACACAGACTCCCGTATTCCACAGGGCCAGGCCTTCATCTTCTACAAAGATGGGCGACTTTGTTTTGCTTGGTGTTTAGGGTCTAAAGGGGTACGTACAAATATGTATTCTTTGTGACTGCCCTTGGAGGCCTGCTCAGGAGCATCAGTCTTCAGGAATGAGCTCGGCCTGACTGGCCCTGGTGCTGTCCTTCCAGTGGATTCTGGGAGCAGTTGGCCAGAAACATTTCCCACCAACAGTGCCTAGACCTGGGCCTTCTTGCCTCCTGCACCCTGTCTCTCTTATTCTTGTCTGGCTCAGACATAGTGAAGACACTTTCAAAATAAGCTTCCGTGCTGACCCAACTTGTGGTCACATACCCAGTGCAGCATACCTGGGGCCAAAAGGCCTGACTCAGAAATCACACAGTATCCTAGCCAAACTCGCTCTGTTTCCAAGAGCAAGCTAGCCAGCATTTGTGAGACTGTCCAAGTGTTTCCTTTGAGGTGGATGTGTATGGGCTGCATTGGGATAATATGTGTGAAGAGTTCACTTACCTTTCCAAAGAGGAGCAGTAATGTGTTAGTATGGTAGCAAATGTGAAAGGCCAAGAATCCCTCTGTGGGTAGGAACAATTGTAGGGGCTTTGGATGAGACGAGATGACATCTCAGGATCTGCATGGGGGAAGGAGGCTGTGAAGAGAATGACACAGGTGGTGTCAGAGATGCTCAAGGCTGGCTCAGGCAGGAGGAGGAGGAGGAGGCTCCACTGGGGGATGGAACTTTCATTTTCCTTTCCTACTAAATCCTGCCGCTCAAACCTGCCACAGGGAACAGAATTTCTAAGGCTACATCCCACTTGTATGTCTTGGTACAAACTGGGCCTTCACCAGGAACAGGAATGGCTGGCCATTACCTGCAGATCTTTAAACAGTGCTCTTCTTGGGAAGAAGTTTGCTCCTTCATGTTCATGGCCGACAGTTACCCATTTCTCCCCAGAGCCTCGGGGATTAGAATCCCTCAGGACCTTGTCTTCCCTCCCTCCTCCCTTTCCTTCTCTCCCTCCTCTGTCCTTTGTCCTCTTCTTTCCTCCTGCTCACACCTGATCCTTCTGGGCTTAAAAGGTTTCTGTACTTGTGTCCAATAACTTGTCAGTGAGGTTGGAGGGGTCGAGGGGACAAGCTGGTGACAAGTCGGAGGCCTGTGTGGTGGTCAGCATTGTTTACAGGGGAGACTGATGGTCCTGTGGGTGCGGGTCCCTCAGGCTCTGCAGGAGCTGGGGCCCTGGAACTTCATCAGGTGGATGCCAGGTGTATACCGATTTCTGGTTCTTGAAAGCAGTGCCAGGGGCTGCGGTGAACCCAAGGAAAGGGAGCTGAGAGATGGGGAGCTGGCAGCTGGACTCAGAAACTGGAGGAGGGGATCAGGAGCCTCTGCCCTGATTCCTGTAGGTGCCTAACGGGCACAGGCACACAGCCCCTGAGGTCCGCTCTCTGCTTCTGGCTCAACTTTCCCAGGTTCCACGTAAGAGATGCTCTGGATTAGTCCCTCTAAGCTGATAGATATCCTAAGGTTCAGATCCCATAAATTTATCAGTTACAGAGGGCATTAAAATAGCAAAGATAAAATGCAGGAGTGCATTTTGTTGTCCCCCCTCCTGGTTGCTGTGGGACTGCACCGAAGTCCCTTACGTCGCATACTCACAGTCCCTCTGGGGCGCCGGCAGACAGCAGCACAGGGTTCTGAGAACGTTAACTGCTTGCCTCTTACTTCCAGCACCTGCATTTGTTGGACTTGGAGGCTGTGGGCCGAATCTGGGGCTGGTGACGTTTGGTCGAGGTAATATCTCGGGGTAGAAGGAGTAAGCCCATGTCATTTTCACCTGACTCTGTGCTTGTCACAGCCTGGTGTTACTCCAGGGAGGATGGATTTTCAGTATGTTATGTCGATCTCAGTGTCGCTAAGTTGGTAGACACTAAGTTGGGGAATAGGTTGCAAGGGTACGTGCACTTCTTCGGGTGGGTAGACTTCAGGCAGCTCAGCATGGAGAGCGTGCTCTGGCTTCCTTCACCTTTATTTCTTATCATTTGGCACCTGCCACTTCCCAGGGAATGTGAAGGTAGGATGGGCAGTTTTACTACTTCTCCTTAGGGGAAAGAGAGCAGTGAGAGAGGACCTGCAGGGCTCATGTCAGGTTGCGTTGTCCGCGGACTCATTCCCGCAGCTTGCATGTTTTAGTATGATGTAGGTTGCTACGACCTCATTAAACATTTGGTTTCTTAGAGACTCCACAATTTTCTGGAGGTGGTATCCCATGGTGAGCATGGCCTCTACAATTCTGGGAATTGAGGTGCTGGGGAGTGTTTCTGTGGAGGAAGCTGATGAACCTTACTCACATGACACAGCCTTAGGTGCCCCATGAATTGTGTTCTATAGTCAGCCTGTACCCAGGGTTGACACTAACTGTGCAATGCTGTTTTGGATGTTTTTTGAGATGTGTTAGGTGGAATGTCATATTTGTGGCCATGATCAGCAGGACCAACACCCAAACTGGTTGATGCTGAGTACGGTAATCACTCTGTTACCATGGCATAAAGAACTGTACTAAGGTTCCACATGTCATTGGTAAGTCCTTCAGAGTGTCTGACCACCAAGAGTTCAGAGGCTGTATTGCCAAGGATGTGACAGCCTACAGCAGCCTCCACCTCATGTTGACTTTTGTGGCCATGCTAAAGTGGCAGAGTTCGGCATGCCTTTCCGCATCTACCAGGATGTTCTCTAGTTTGATGTCTCTGTGTGCACTTCCCAGGGAATATGTACGCAACATAGGCAGTCTTCTACTTCTCCTTAGGGGGAAAGAGAGCAGTGAGAGAGGACCTGCAGCCTGCTTGTATCAGGCTGCTTGTTCTGCAGACGCATTCCCACAGCTTGCATGTTTTAGTATGATGTAGGTTGCTATGACCTCATTAAACATTTGGTTTCTTAGAGACTCCACAATTTTCTGGAGGTTGTATCCCATCGTGAGCATGGCCTCTACAATTCTAGGAATTAGGTACCTACCAGTATAACCTGCCAGAAAGTGGGACATGCCTTCTCGTTTATGTGGTCTAACAAACCTTTATGGGGATCACTAAATCTCCTCCTGTTGCATACTCAGTAACCAGGAAAGTACTTGCTGGCATGCTAGTTCTTTGACTAAGCTTGGTGATGTTTGGATGGTCTAGAGATTTAATTAAATCCACCTCAGTGGTGATGTCACAGGTACTGTTCTTGATTTTTGTCAAGGGTCTTTATAGCCACAAGTGTGTTTGTTTGGTAGTGGGAGGCCAGTTGCACCTCTACAAAGGGGCCACAGCCATGGATCATGAACACTGTGTAATGTTTTTTGATGGTGTCCTCATCAGTGGTACTGGCCGTTAGATCCTGCTCCATTGTCACCACCTTAACTTCTGGGGAATGACACCACCACATAATGCTATGTAAGAAATTAGTAGTAGTAGATTTACTTCTAGGGCCTCTAAGCTCCCAGTCACAGGTTCTTGGGCACCATTTCCGCCTGTGGAGTGAGCCTTATATCCAACCAGAAAGTGGTTGGCTGCCCCTGTATCATTCATGCCACTAACGTACCCTATGGGCATATATCTTGCCTGCCTGTCATTATTGTCACTTGCAGCATTCATAGATAGGACTATAACTCTTCATATCCAGCCGCCTTCGGTGTACCTTCCAGTACTATGAAAGACAGTCAGCAGGGGTAAGCTCCCAGTTCCATACCAGACTGATTTCTCCAAGTCCCATGATTATAATCCCATGATGATTGTGTATCTTCAGCAGAAAGGTCTTAATGATAATGCTCTGGTGATTGACCAAGGGCAGTGACAATAACTTTCATATTTTTTCTTAGATGGATTCTCTGTGACCCACTTGATAGCTAAGGGGCAGGTATCCCAAACCTGGCACTGGACTTTTTATTTGGCAACTTTTGGCTTCTCAGAGGAGCATTATTCCCCCATGTGGGGTAACTCAATTAAACCTATTTTAAATATATGTGCATACTAGGAAAATAGTAGGTTTCTATATGGCTTTTTCAAACATCCTTAGTGTTATTCCTCTCTTCCTGTTCTCCTTTTCCTTTTCCTTCCCCTTTCTTTCCTATCTACCATTATTCTTCTAAATAGTGTCAAAATGCCTTCTAAATATGTATCTCTATACCCATAGACGAGCACGTCTCTCATTCCTTATCAGAGAAGTGTCTTTGTGCAGTGGACAGTGGTTAGTACAGAGACTCACAACTGGTCAAATTGCAGAGAACACATGTTAAAGTGCTCATCCATAAATGGGACATCTATATCACAGTGCCCACCTCCCAAGGCTCAGGGAACATTTCGGAAGACGGGACGGAAAGATTGTAAGAGCCAAAGGATGAGGATGACCAGGGAAAAACAATGTCATCTGGACATTTGAAGATGATTGCACTCGTGACCTCATAGTACCTGTGGTTATCTGCACCAGACCTGTACAAGGTGCAGCCAGTCAGCATTCCAGCATGGATGGGGGAGGGGTGCATGAGCTCCTAGCTGAGATGCTACTGACAGTTGATGGCTCCCAGGGAAGGAGAGTCAGGTTTCTTTTGGGGCGTGGTCTATGGACCACGTGGGTATACAGGGGAGGACTGACTGAACTCAGTGGTTTATCAAAAGAAAAAACAAAAGAGAACTTGAAGTTGGGGGATGTGAGGAGGGCGTCTGAGGAGTTAGGTGAAGGAGGTGAATATGAGAAATATACTCTATGCATGTATGAAATTCTTAATGAACAAATAAAATATTTAAAATTTAAAATATGTCTAAGACGACATTTATAGTTAATAACAAATTTTTTTAAAAGAGAAAAAGAAACCAAAATAAAATGACAAAGATAGCTTCAAAAGAAAATGATAATGAATATAAATGAAAACAGAAGCACAAATCAAATCTAGAAACATTAGATAAATAAAATAAAAATAAAAGCCAAAATACTGAAGCCTAAACCCAGAAACCCAAACCATGAAATGGTGAAATTATGTTGAGGTTAAGAGATCACCAGCATTTGATTCTAAGATAATGGTGGCTAACACTCTTGACAGCTCTAAAGCTGAAGTCCAACTACTCGGGCCAACCAACAGCTTCTCCGTACTATAAAGACAAAACCCAATCTCAGCCAGTGCCTTATGTAGACAGGTGTCTGTAATTCCTCATAATGGCTCCTTGGGTGATCCCATCAAGAAATGTACCAACCACAGCTAGGCAGAACCCAAAGTGGGTTTTCCACTTTCTGTCCCCAAAGATTATTGTATTATTGTAGGTACAATCAGGACAGGACATGGAGGTTTTCCTTTCAGGAAGCAGTTTTATTAGTGCTAGGAGTGACTCAATGGATTTGTATCCAAAAGTCTGAGCCCTGAGTGTAGCAGAGCTCAGCCATTTATACCATGTTTATGGTTTAGTTTGTCTCCTATATATGGGTAACATTCTGATTGGATGGTCCGTGCTGCAGGGTTGTGACAGAGTTGTGTATATACACTCAGGCATAGACCATGCTGCATTGCTTTTCCTCTGTTCTGGGAGGGTCCCTGCTACATTCCCTTTGGATGCTCAGACCCTCCACTTAGGGTCAAAGAACCTCAGCTGGGTTTAGGGGCTGTGGATGAGAAAACAATAATGCTAGAAGTTACAAATGGCACATTAAGAAGCAACAAGACAGATGTTTTATAACTGGTGCTAAAGAGAAGGAAAAACACACAGTTTTAAAATGACAGAAAAGATTTATTTTTACATGATTAAAGTGCAGCTGATAAGCAAAAGGAAACTATGAAGAGCAGGATGCAGCCTTGCTCAGGCAACATTTGATCTTAGACAAATGGTAGCCTATGAGATCGTTTGGGAGTCATAGCCCCTGAGAACAAGATCGGTCCCTGGTATCAGGGGACAAGGAAAACTGATTGTGAGCTTGGGAGACACTGAAGTAATTGCTATTTTCCCCTCCATTGAATGGGACATTCAGGACAGGGGTACAGACTTTTCAAGTCCCATCATTGGGTGAGAGAATCTATCGTCTTGTGAGACAGGAGGAGTAATTTACCTTCCCTACTGATGAGGAGATTCTGCTAGGTCTGCCTGCACAGCTGGGAACAGGAACAAAGATGTTGGCAAGTGTTAATTCCCCAGGAGTCCTTATCATGTAACATCTGTATGCATGCAGTTTACTCCTGGAATCTGCGTCTCATCAAGGAGAAAGGGTACTATTTGACCCTGGGGATATTCTGTCATGCAAGCATAAAAATCACTCTTACTGGTGTGAATTTAACCCATTTTACCCAAGTATTCAATTTCCATACACTTTATTTCTAGGGTCTGTATCAAATGTTTTGTCTTAATTGTATATTTTATATGTTTATACCAAGAATGTAAAACTTGGCAGGCATTAAATTTTATAAGGAGTGATGAGGTGTCAGTTGCATTAATTACTAATTAGTTACTAATAGGAAAAGAATATGAATTAACTTCCTGGACATTTTTCATCCTATTTGAATACTTTCTGTTTCCTGTGTAATAGTAATCCATCCTCTCTGTACATTAGACTTCATAGATGAAGCCAGCCAGGGTTCCATCAGGAAATGGATGGATAGTTTTTATTTTTGGTTTCTGGGCTGAAGATATTCTTTTAGATTGAGGTGTTATCATTGTTCTTGTTATTTTATAATAGCATATGCAAATTATAAGCAGCACAGTAAAAGTAAAAATAGAGTGAGCCCTAACAACATTATGTCCTTTAGATAATAAGGTACCACCAGGTTCTCTCTAGAACTAATTTTAAAGATTCCTTAGGGGGAAAAACTTAGGACACATATATTTATCCATCGAAGAAAGTTCTCTCCTTCCACAAGGCAAGACTAGACATGCATCAAACTCAACGGTCAGAGGAGGTACTGTCTTAATTATATTCATCACCAAATTCTCCCCATTATTAACAGATTAAAAACAGGTCTTAGTCTTAATTTCAGAGGATATCCTGGTGGTAAGATTCTCCATTTTTCCAGGGCACTGTTGTCAGCAGCCTCTTTATTTGGGTGTAATGTTTCCAAACATTTTCAGCCATCCGAACTGCACTTTCAGTTAATAACACCATAAAGGGACCCTCCATGGTCAGTTACAGTTTGGGATTTCAAATTTTTTTTTTAACTTTTTGTCAGCATTCAGCTTTCAGGTTGGAAAGCATGGGTTGGAAATTTGCGTGGAGGAATCTAGGTGAAAATAGCTTTGTAACCTAAGAGAAAGGAAAGTAGAAGTGCATAATGTTTGAGAAACCATGTTACTGTCCACGGTGGAAAGGTCTGTGGACCTATTAAGATAGAGGAATCGATACAGCATTTTATGTGGTGATAAGTTCATATCCCTTCTTGGAACTGTTTCAATTTAAAGCAAAGCTATAGATACTCAGCCCAGGACAATATTGCTTTAAGTGCAAATTTAGTTCTATGTTTTCTAGGAGTTTGATTCACCTTTTCTATTTTTCCATACTGGAAGCAGATGAGCCGTGGTGGTTCCATTGGGTAGCTCCAATGATTAGTCCATATGTATTTTTTACATGGTAAAATCATGATATGGCTTCAAAATAATTGTAATCGCATTACCAGCAGTAGCATCTGACAGGAAGAAGGCCTCTACATGCATGCATGGAGAGGTGGTCTTTTATCATTAGTAAATATTTTAGTTTTTTTTCTCATTAGGCAATTTTGTGAAGTCCACTTGGATTATCTGAATAGGTCTTGTTTCAAGAGGCCTCTCATCTGGGATTTGGTTTTTAGTGTGTACACCCCCTCCGGTTTTGGCAAGTTACATATACCCCATACACTTGTTTAGTAATGGCATAGACCTTTGCACAATTAAACTTTAGTGTTGTATCACTTACAGCTGAGTTTCTCAGTAATTCTCTTTCTTATAGGATGTACACTGGTTACAATCTAATCTCTGGAGACTCCAAAGCCTCTGTGATCAAGGCAGTTTATCAGAAAGGTCTCATTCTAGTTTGCTTTCTTTTTTATTTTTATGAGTATTGTGCCTGCATGTGAACCCATGTTCTTCAGTGCCCACAGAGAACAGAAGAAAGTGTTGGACCCCCTTGTAACTGGACATAGCCACCATGTGCTGGGATTCAAACCTGGGTCTTCTGCAAGAACTGCCACTGAGCCATTTCTTCAGCCCCTAGTTTGTGCACATGGGCATGTGGAGGGTGGTGAACCATCTCTATATGGACACCCTTCTGTCACTACCCGTATAATGTCTAGGTATCAGGACCTGGTAGACAGCATACCCTCAGGATGGACCCTCCCATATACTACTAGGGCTCAAGACTGATAGACACTACCACTACTCCAAAGACCCGCATCCACTGATTCCTAGGAGTAGAGTAGCACAGTGTCAGTTGAGTATTATCCAGGATGTCCCAATACCTAGCAGTGTGCATGTGATGTAAGTGTTGGAGGTGTTCATCAAGGCCTGATAATTATCAGTGTATGTTGGTTGGTAGCAGGGTAGTGGAGTTTCCAGCAGGACCTGATTTCTAGTGTATGTTAGGGATCAGATCCTCATGGATACCTGACTGCCACCTAACTTAAACTTCAGTATCAGATCATGTGAGGCATCCATTGCTATGCCACCATTCTGCCACCCACACTATTTGATGTGAGGCCCAGGTGGACACCACCCCCATATACACAACCACCCAAAACAATGCTAAATTCCTCTACCAACCTGAAGTGCCTGTGAAATCACCCTTCATAGGTAAAGGACGGGGCTGGAGAGATGTCTCATTGGTTAAGAACACATAATCTTGCAGGGGACCCAACTTCAGTTTCTAGCATCCATGTTGGGAAATTCACAAACATCCATAGCCCCAGCTCCAGGGGATTGAACACCTGTGACTTCCACCTGGACCTGCACTCATGTATGTACACACACACACACACACACACACACACACACACACACACACAGAAAAAATAGACTTTTCAGGTAAAATAAAATGGGGGGAAATGTTGAATGTTTTTAAGAAGAAGAAAAGATACAGGTTAGAAACTTGATTTTACAGGAGAGGAAGAACATTAAGAAGTGAAGGTAAAATTTCATTTTTCTTATCCACAATTCATCTAAAAGGGCTGGGGAGCTACCTACCTTAGTAAAGTGCTTGCTGTGCAAGCATAAGGACTTGGGATTGATCCTCAGCATCTACTTTAAAGTGACATGGGCTTTGGCTCCCAGAGCTCGAAAGGCAGAGATAGGATCCTTCCTGGAGTTCAGTTGCCAGGTTGCCTAGGCTAATGAATGAGTCTGAGGTCCCAGTGAGAGACTCTGCCTCAAAAAACAAGAGGGACAACATTTGAGGATTGACACTGGAGACCATAAAAGGCAGAAAGAATGGAAAACAGAGTAAGAGAAAGTAATGAGGGCAGTGAATAAAGAACAAATCCAGTAGATGGCCGACTACATCAATAACCAGCCCCCAAATGGTCTAAATGCATCAATGAACAGATTATTATAAAGCTACAAAATATAAGACCCAACAATATGTGACCCAGCAGAATCCACTTTTATGTATGTGTGGTCTTGTTGACAAGGAGTGGTTATCACGTGTCAAACTGTAGATTTTAAAAGAATTAGATGTATGACTGCCAGAAGCCTGTTCATCAGAAATGTAGTCAGTGGTGTTGAGTACCAAATCATACTTAAAATTATCAGCATCATATGATGTGTGCTGTTTGACCATAACAGAATCACACTAGAGATCAGGAACATAAGGGTACCTGAAAAAGCCCCAAACAGAATGACAAGAAACAACACACACAAAGCCAGGTGAGGTATGCAAGCCTCTAATCCCAGCACAGAGAAAGGAGAATCGCAAATTCAAAGACACCCTGGCTTCATAGTGAGTTCCAGGCCAGCCCGGGCTGCATTAGAGACCTGTCTCAAAAACCAACAACAAACCATCCACTACCAATAACAGCAAAGACATGGGTCACCAAGGAACCACAGAACTCTTAAATATTTTAACTGAAAGAAGATAAAAACTAATCCAGATTTTTGGGATTCATCAAATGAAGTGCTTAAAAGGAAATTAATAGCATGGAATATAAGAAAAGATCAAAAAATAATCTAAGTTCCCACTTTAGGAAAGTATAATAAACATTAACTAAACACAAAGTAAACAGAACAGAAATGATAAGAATTAGGCTAAAAATAAATGAAATTGAACACATAAAATCAAAAGAAAAGCTGATTCTTTAAAAAGACCAAAACCAAACAAAAACCTGGAACTGGAGATACTATTCAGTCCTTAAGAGCATTAACTGCTTTTACAGAAGACCAGGGTTCAGTTTCCAGCACCCACTTGGTGCCTAACAACCATAACTACAGTTCCAGGGGATGCATTGCCCTCTTCTGGTCTTTGCAGGTACTGCACACATGTAGTACCCTTACATTCATGCAGTACACTCATAAAATATAAGATGGAAAAATTGGTAGGCCTGTAGCTAAACCAAGAATAAAAGGAAAAATTATAACAAATGAAAGGGAGGTCCCACCAGACATCTTGTAGACATTAAAAGGATAATAAAGGGATACTGTAAACACTCACATATTCATTTAACCAAGAAGAAATGGGCCATTTGACAGACAGAACTTACTAAAACACATAAAAGGTACACAATCTGAAACAAATATCTATCTGGGAACTGAGTAAATAACCTTCAGAATAGAGCACCAGGGCTGGCAGAGTGGCACCTGTCACTTGGTGTGACAGAGATCAACTGAGAGAATGGACTCCCACAGCTGTCCCCTGACAGTGTCATATTTGTAGTGGCATGTGTGCGTGCCTGCACACGCATACGTAATGAACAACAGAGCCCAGTCCTCCTATGTGGGGTCACTGACAAATTCCAGCTAACATTTAGGGAAGGAAGTGTACAATTCCTCCCCAAACATTTTTTTGGGGGGGGCGGGGGTCAGTGTCTCACTTTGCATCCCTGGCTGGTTTGGAACTCCCTATGTAGACCAGACTGGCCTCAAACTCCCAGAGATTCACCATCCAGTCTCTGCCTCCTGAGTGCTTCGACTAAAGAAGTACACCACCACACCCAGCTCAAGTCCCCCCCTTGCCCAGGAGTTCTGTGGATTGAATCTAGGAAGGCAATGTGGTGTGTAACTGTGGTTACAGTCAGCCCTCCACCCTCTCTTATTCCCAGCAATCTATTTAGAGCACAGAGGCAGCTGGTGAATTTCTTATTCATTCTATGAAGGCAGCATTCCACAAATACCAAATCAGACAAAGACATCACAAGAGAAAAGAACAGGTTAGTATCTCTTAGGAACACAGATGCAAAACTCCTCAACAGAATATTAACACATTGTCCACACATGGTTAGTGCAGTGCCAGGACTTGGGAGGCTGAAGCAGGAGGATTAAGAGTTGGAGACTAACATGAACTACCTAGTGAATTCCAGACCATCCTGGGCTACACAGACTCAACACCCACCCCTAAAAAGATACTATATTCATTCCAAAGATAAAAAGTAAAAGGCATTATATGTTGGTGCAGACTCCAGTGCCGAGTGGCCCCAGTGTCTGAGTTCTGGCCTGGCCCAGCTCCTGCCTCTGTCATCGCCGCTAAGCCTGTGGCCAACCAACGAGCTACCTCTGTGCAGCAGAGCCAGTAGGCTCCTGGCGGGCTGTGCCACTGGAAGAGGAGGAGGACGGTAGAGACAGGAGGACAGCTGGCTCCTGCTGAAGCAGTGATGCTAGGCAGCCCGGGCACTGTGGACTGGCCGCAGCCCAGGTCGGCAAACAGCTGCAGCTGCCTAGGCTGCACAACAGTCCAGCCTCCCTGTGCACCTCAGGCTACCTCAGCTACTTGGCTCAGGGGACAGGGTTCCGTCCTGCAAGGGTGGGTGGGGGCACTCGGAGACCATTCGCATCTACAGAAGTCGGGCCCGCTCCGAGTCCTGGAGACTGCAACCATGGGCACGAGGCTAGGCTGCACCGTGCTGCAGGACAGAGCTTGCCTCGACCCTACACTATCCAAGCTGGGCCAGTGAGGACAGATCCAGGCACTGTCATCTCTCGGTTCCTATAGCAGCCAAGATGGACAAATTCAGGCCACTCTCTGGGGACACGGACCAGCACTGGCTCTGGCAGCAGCTCCAGTTCTCAGGAAACCATCAAGGAGACCCCAGCGAGTCTCCCGGCAGCTGCCACCAAAGTTTTTGCCTAGGAGTCTGTTGAGTCCTGCTGGTTAAACATGTGAATATCAGTTAATATATTTTACCACAACAACATTTTGAAACAAAACAAGCACATGATCACATCAAAAGAGAGAGGCAAAGCATTTGTAAAACTTAGTACCCATGGGGCTCGAGAGATGGCTCAGTAGTTAAGAGCAGGCTGCTCTTGGCGCGGGACCTGGGTTCGATTGCCAACACCCACATAGCAGCAAGGGAAATCTGACTCCCTCTTCTGATCACTTCAGGCATTGCATGACATAGATGTACTTACATGCATGCAGGCAATACATTCATAAACATAAAATAAAAATAATAAATAAAATACATTTAAAAAACCAAACTCAGCACCTATCATGATAAAAACTCTAACTTCCAAAGGGAACTTCCTTAACTTCACAAAACCTACATCTAACATAATTATTAGACTAGGAACAAGGAAGGCAAGGGTGTAGGCAGTCACCAGTCTTTCCACACATATTGGAAGGATTAACTAACTTTGAGAGACAGGAAACTGAAACAAAAGTTCCACAGCAGGACAGACAGCACTAAATAGTATCATTATGCCCACATTACAACTACCTGAACAAAAAGCCCTGACTCTTTAATTTGGTTCTTAAAAGCCGGCTAGAATCTGAGGACACCTGTTCCCCCAGATATCTCTCGAAACTGTCTGTGCACTGGAACTATGCTGCTGGAATTGTGTCTGGAACTGTCTGGAACTGTACTTCAGAGCTGTGTTCTTGAGTCAGACCCCACCCACGATTTTATTCAAAGTTGCTTCTCCAGCTTCAACTGGGGAAGCGCAGGCTTGAATCTACCTCGATCTTAACGCTCAGCATTCCTTCTCAATCTTGCTTTTCCACCGTAGTTCTAGAATACCCCAGCAAGCAACGGCTAACATCCTTCCCGTTTTTCATTGTGCTCAGTGAAGATGGCAAGCTAGCTTTTAGCACTTTGATATATTAATTCTCAAGCACACCCACCTTGGTTCATTATCTTTGGGTGGAGTGACCACAGGCTCCCAGGAAACCCTGGTCACAAGACACAAGGTTCAGTGAGTTTGCCAAAGTTAATTAAAAGTCATTAGTCCAGATTTGTCCATTTTATAAGTCATTCTTACAGCAATAAACTGCATGCAAAGAACACAACTTCCTGCCTAGAAAGTTTTTTTAGGGTTGTATAGATGGCTCATCAGTTAAGAGCACAGGCTGCTCTTCCAGAGGACCAGAGTTTGGTTCTCAGAACCCACATGACAGCTAACAACCTTTCATAACTCCAGTTCCAGGGGACACAACGTCCTCTTCTGGCTTCTGTGGACACTGCATGACATGGGTGCACTTACTACGTGAGGCAAAACACGTAAGACAAAAAAAATTTTAGAGGTTGGAGAGATGGCTCAGTGGTTAAAACACCTGCTGCTCTTGCAGAAGACCTGGGTTCTAGCCCCAGCACCCACATGTGGGCTAATAACTATCTGCAACTCCAGTTCCAGTGAATTCAAAACCCTCTTCTGACCTCTGTGGGCATTGCACAATATGGATGTACCTACATTCATGTAGGCAATACACCCATATGTGTAAAAAATAATACATAAAATATTTTTTAAAAAATTTAAAAGAAAGTTTTAAAAAAGGTTCTTGGAACTTCAAGTGATTTTTAGCAAGACTGGAGGATTCAATTTAATATACAAAAGCCAATTACCAGTGGATACTACTTTATTGGGAACAAAACCAAAGTACCTAGGAATCTAAGAATATAATACACACAATACATCCACAAAAACTGGAATGAAAAAAATCTTGGATCAACTAAGTAAATAGAAATATTCTATGTTCACGGACAGAAAAACTTCAATATGGTTAATATTCCATGTTTTAAAATTCGGATTTCATCTATAGAGTCAATACAGTGGAACAGCACACAGAGCCCAGAACTCCACCCACATAAGATAATCAAGGAAGTAAAGTCAATGGGGCAAAGTTATTCTTTTCAACACATGATCACGAGACAATTAGAATTCAACATGCAACAAACAGGCTGAACCCCTCATAACCAAGCCAAAACAACAATATAGATAAAACCTTGTGCTCATGACAAAAGTTAACTCAAAATGGATCACAGATTAAAAATGAGAACTACGTGCATATAGAGCATCGTGTTGAAAAAACAGTAAGGTGACAGTGCTTTACAACTGAGACCAGATTCAAAATTCAGGATCAGATGACTGAGTTTCAATGCCAGGTGCAAAGCCTGCATGCCCAGGGCAGGGCCGCATTCTCATCTGGAGCAGCCAAGTGGATGAGGGATGGACCATGGTCTCTGGACCACCTGACCTCCACTGAGGCTGTGGGGCAGGTGTTTGCTACTGGCCACTGTGGAACCCAGGAAGACACTGGCTCCTCAGTCCCTTTGGCCACTTGCTGGTCAAGGAAGAAATTGAGTGACTGCAGATTTGTTTCTGCAGCAGTAATCCACTTAAGGGAATTTATGTAGAGATGAGAGTAAAGAGTGTCTGCATTTTAGGAGAGATGTTTGTGAAGTAATTTCCTATGTTTTAATCTTTGTATGTTTGTAAATAAGGGATTGTGAGAGTGAGTTAGGATTATGAAACTACAGGAGACCTTGGGAAAAAAATGAGTGATGTGGGAGAAGCAAAAATCACATGTGACACGAAAGCGGGAAAGAGGCTGCTGGTGGGCGGAGGCATGAGGGAGAGGTAGACGTGGGAAGAAGGCACGGCAAACAAGAAAAAGAAACTTCCTAGTGAAAACTGCCATAATGAAACCTAAGTCTTTACAAGCTAATAAAAATAAACTTTAAATGCAGCACTTGGGAGACAGAATCAGGTAGATCTCTGTGAGATTGAGGCCAGCCCGGAATGGTCTACATAGCGAATTCCAGGCCAGCTGGGGCTATATAGTGAGATCCTATCGCAAATGAAAGATACAACAACAAAAACAAAACGAAGAAATCCCCCAAACAACCAAACATAGTTTAACACAATCTCCCATTAAGTAATTCTTTTGCAAATTAAGATAGTAAGTGTAATTTAGAATGTAAATAGTTTCTATTTGATGAAGTCTAACCACACAACGTTAGTGAACAAAAAAGTAGGTTCTCTGGTGTTTTGCCAGTATTAAAAAATAACATAATGGGGCGGGGGCAGATGGCTCAGTGATTAAGAGCACTAGCTGTTCTTACAGAGGACCCGGGTTTGGTTCCCAGTATGCACATCATACCTAACAGTCATTTGGAACTTCAGTTCCAAGGGGCTCCGAAGCCTTCTGACCTCCTCAGGCACTGCATGACAAGGGTGTCCTTAAATACATTCAGGCAATACATTCACACACATAAAATAAAAATAACTAATAAAATTAAAAAATAACAGACTGGATACATGATGTATAGACATAGACATGTATCTGGGGTTGTTTGGGTTTCATTTTTGTTGTTATTTGTAACACGTCTCACTATGTAGCCCAGGCTGGCCTAGATCTCAGCAATCCTACTGTTTCAGCTTCTCAAGTGCTGGGATTATGAACACACACCCCTATGGTATGTCTGTTTTATATTCAGTCAGCATTTTGCCTCCTCTCTAGGCATTCCTGTGGTCTCCTTAAGGTAGAGCCCCAGCCTGGGAAGAACAGAGATCACCTGAGAGCCACCTGTCAGCCCCCTTCAGCCTTCTGCTGTGAGCTGTATTGAGAGTCTTTAAACTTCTGTGCATGCTGCTTGACAAGTAAAATGCATGCTGCAAGAGTAGTTCTTGGGTCACCTTTTGGCATTGACCTGCACTGGGAATCAGTTGATTTGCAAGGTGGTTTGGGAATCTATCATATTTTTTACATAGAGACAAAATTATTAGGAAAAAACTTGCCTAATTGAGAACAAGATTTTAGAATTAAGAATCTGCCCAAGGCTGTCCAGCCAGGATTTCAAGTATATACATGTTGGATAATTCAATTTTCTATATTTCATGTGATTCATAGTAGCAACATATTGTTTTTAAATTGTTTTATACAAACGTGGTGCTAGATATTTGTCTTAGTACTTCTCTGTAATGGGTTAGATAGTTGACTTTTTGGAGTTGACGATTAATAAACAGACAGTCCTGCATATATTGCCTCCGAGTTCACAGATTAAACCAGAGTTTAAGGACTGATATTCTTTCTATATGTCTTAGCAATGCCAGTAAAATTCCCCCTACATTCTAATAACAGTGGTTGTGTCGACATTTATTAAAGTATTGATGAGGGTAAATTTCAGTGTCCTGAGATGAGTATTCTCCTTGCTTTTTTTTTCCCACAAGATGAAATGCCTAAAAGTCACCAGAATTTTCTTGGTATAATAAATGACAATTTTGAATAAATGCCAAAGAAATGCTATCTGTACAAAGCAGAGGATAAGCCCATACTTGCAATAATTCTCTTTATTACATAGGAAGTGCACACTTTTTTCAGAATGCCCCATCATCAAAATACAGACAGTATAGTTTCATGTTTGAACAGGTATATGCAGGAAAATGATTCAAAGTAGTCACCTGATGTCGTTAGCATTTTGAATATACCAGCCCACTGTCTGTCAGCCGCGCAGTGGCTGATGGGAGACATGCTCATTACCTTACTGATGATTCTTTCCATTTGTGCAGTCCCTTCTTTTTCTGCTTTTAAGACCCTGTGTTGAACTGAGTGTGACAGCACACATTGCTGTTCTCTGTACTGGGGAGGCTGAGTCATGACGATTGCTGCGAGTGTGAGTCCCCCCTGGGCTGCATGGCAAGACCTCGTCTCAAATTCCAACAGCAGCAACAGAAAGATTTTTTGCTCCTCTCTTTCAAACTTCGGTTTTAGACAGGGTCAGGATAGGTCTGAGTTTATCTTGGAGTTCCTTGAGCTTCTTGCTTGGCTATATTCTTATCTTTCATCAAAATTTTATTTCTTCAAATATTCTCTCTGCCCCTTTCTTCCCTCCTCCCTTGATTTCCGCTGGAAATATTTTATTCTGCCTGGTGGTACCCCATGTGTCTACATAAATGGTTTGGGGGAAACTATTAAAGTCACATGAGACACTGATCTGGCTATTTTCTAGATGCCACTGAGAAATGAGACACCTCTCTCAGGAGTCACACAGATACGAATCTGGAAATGCATAAATGGATGGACACATCTGTCTGATATTTAGCCATCACAGCGCACTGATGAAGTGTCTGTCTCAGAACTGAGGAGAGCTGATTTTCTGTTTAATTCTTATCTAAATGTCTACGAGCATGCGCAAGAGCATCTGCATAGCTCTGTGTGGGCGGCAGGACTCCCTGTGGTCCCCATTCTCCTGGAAGGCAGAGAGACCCAGCTCAGACACAGGCTTCAAACCCAGGAGGGTTCTGCTTACAGCTACAACTCCCGGCTGCAGCTGCATCCTTGGTGTCCATGATTGAGGCCTCTCTGTACCATAGCACAGTGCGAATCCAGGCATCATTCACTGGAAGGCTCTGGAGTCCCAAAACTGATTACATTTTTGTAGAATGATGAAAAATTAAAAGGACATTATGAAAGTTTCGGATTTATTGCAGACAAAAGGTAAGATTTGCTGCTAAACCACCTAAAGGCAGTTACCCTTGTGCTCACTCCCAATGCAGCTGGCGCGGAAGGGTGGAGTCAGACACATGCAGAGCCACCAAGGTCTCCTTAAGGTGGGGCAGCCCTAAGTCTTGGCATCTGAGCCCTCTCCAGGGAAGGATATTGCAATCTTTCTGCCTCCTCTTGGACAGTGGTCCCTGGTTTCTGGGTGGGTCATATTTAATATAGGAATCCTGCCCAAAGATCCACACTCTGCAGACTCTTATTCTCTGCACTTTGGCCATTTGTGACCCTTTGTGAACATAGCCAAATACTCATGGCTGGAGAGGTCCTATGTCTTAAAGAAAACCTTAAGTCTGTCCCTTCCAGACAGGTATGCCAATCACCATTCATCAAAGAAGCTTCTTTTGCAACAGACAGAGTCTATTACAGAGTTCCACAACTGGTCAGGAAGTGCCTGACCCAAGGAAATAGAGTCTCACAGGCTCTTGGGATCTTTCTCATATGAACTTATAACAGTAGTGTCAGCATGCACAAGATCCATGGAAACTCAGGCAGACAAAAACCCAGCATAGAACTGGGGAAATGGGCAGCAGACCCCAACCTTTGCCAAATAACTATTGGCAGAAAATAGGTATCTATGAAATGCCCAACTCTAAGTGATATATCTACAGTAGAACCTCTACCCTTAAGGCTCATGGAACAGAGTGGAACAGGGGGTAGAGAGAATACTAATGCATCTCTCAACTCTTGTCAGCGAAGCGTCCTCATGCAAAAGAGGGTGATGAACTGTCCGTATACTTTCGAGTGTAGGGTCATCCATTGCAGCATGATTGGCCTACCTGGTACTACATCCTTAATGAAAACTGACTCTCCCTTCCTCAGAAGCCATATACTGTCCATAAACTCCTCAGTTAAGAGTGGGGGGCTCATGAAGCCTTCCTACTCCATGCTAGAATGTTGACTCACTTGATCTTTTGCAGGTCTTGTGCAGGTTCTTGTGAGTTTATGAATTCAGTGGTCTTATCATATCCAGGAAACACTGTTGCTCTGGTTCTAACAGTCTTTCTGTCTTTCTGTCCCCTCATTTGTGATGTTCCCTGAGCCTTGGGAGAGAGGATGGCAGATACACACATATGCACATACACACACACACGCACACACACACACACACACACACACACACACACACACATATACGCACATCTCCATTTGTGGATGAGTACTCCACAGTCACAAAGTTCTCTGCACTTTGACTTCTCTGATGAGATCCAAGAGCTGCACTAATCCACAGGAAGAAAGATATGAATTTAGAAGCAGTTTGATACTATGTCCTTTTAGCAAAACAATAATAGTAGGTTCAACCCTGGACCTGTGAGCACCTCAGCCATTGGTTTTGACCAGATGTCCCATACCAGACATGTGTTTTCTCCTGTGGAGTGCACCTTAAATCCAATCAGAGAGTGGTTGGTTACCCCCATGACATTTGTACCACTTTTGTACCCATGAGCACATCTTGCCACAGCAGTTGTTATCAGTGTTCACAGTGTTCAAAGGTGGGTGAGACTTTTGATGACTTCTTGCTCTGGTAGTCTGCATAGTACCTTTCAGTTCTATGAGAACTAGCCAGTAAAGAGGAAGCCTCCTAGTCAGGACCAACTTGCTTTCTCCATGTCCTGTGACCAATGTGTGTGGCGTCTTCAACAATAGTGTCTTGCCATCATATTCTGGTGGGCAACCAAGAGCAATGACAAGAACTTGTATTGTTTTGGGGGCCTGTATGACTAGTATGTTTACATATGGCTTTTTAAACAGCCTTAGAGTTACTTGCCACTCCCCTCCCTGTCCTCTGCCCTGCCCCCCATCCTCCCCACCTGAACCTCCCTCCTCGTTATCCCCTTCAATCCACCTGTGTTCTACTGGACACCCTCCTTTAAGATCTTTCTTTCCCTTCCCCAGCTTCCTTTCTAGTTTCCTGGATTCTACAGGTACTCCAAGTTAAACACACAAATCTAAATATTCGCCACTAAGATCCATATGTAAGTTTCCTCATTTGGAATAATGTTTTCCAGCTCCATCCATTTATCTGCAAATTTCATAATTTTATTTTTCTTTACAGCTCAATAAAACTCCATTGTATGTATGTACCACATGTTCCATTTGTTAACTAATGGGCATTTAGGGTGTTTCCCTCTGCAGTTATTTGTAACAGGGCAACTATGTACACGGATGAGCATGTGTCTCTGCAATAGGAAATACAGTCCTTTGGAGCAGTATAGTTGGGTCATATGGTAGGCCTATTTTAGTTTTATGAGGAAGTGCCACACTGATTTCCACAATGGCTGTGCCAATTTACACTCCTACCAACAGTGCATGAGGGCTTCCTGTTCCCCACATCCTCCCCAGGATTTGTTGTCTTCTGTTTTGTTAATCACAGCTTTTTTGACTAGAGTAAGATGAAATCTCAAAGTAGTTTTAATTTGAAATTTTCCCTGATGGCTAAGGATGGTGAACAAAAAGTGATTCTTTTAAGTATTTAATGAATGTTTAGTCTATCCAGTATGCTGGCATGTCCTACTTAATACATGCTGAGAAAATGTTGGGAAAGTTAATTCATCTGAAAAGATAACTAATAAAATTTCTATTTGTGCTTGTTGGTAGTAGTATTACTAGGTAGGAGTAAGAAGAGTCATCAGGTATAATTATTTATTTGATTTTTAAAATGATTTGTGTAATTTATCATTGTGATTATATTAAAAAACTTTCACATAAAGTTTTATTTATTATTATTTTTATTTTATGCATATGAGTGCTTTGTCTGCACGTATGTAAGTGTACTTGTATTGTGCAATGCCCTACAAAGGCCAGGACAGGGTGCCAGATCTTCTGGAACTAGAGTTACAGATGGTTGTGCCCTGTGGGAACGAAACCAGGTCCTCTGGAAGAACAGCAAGTATTCTTTACCACCTCAGCCATCTCTCCAGCACCAAAAAGTTCTTTTTTCCTTAGAGCTTTTTACTCTTTGAACTAGCTAGATAAATATGAGTGGTATGGGAAAAAATAACAAATATGTGAATTATTAAAATATGGTGAATTCATAGTAAAAGTTACTTTTCTTCTGTAGTTGTTTCTGAAATGATCCTGGGAACCATCCCTAATAAGACCTGAAGCTCTTCAAGCAGGTCCTCCTCCATGAGGAGCTTGTGACACAAGGACACCCCATTACATGGGACATGGGGACTCACTCCATGTTCTGTCCATAACACGGGATGTGTCAGGTTTGGAAATGCAGACCCTCTTTGATGGCCCACTCAGACTTCGTCATTCTAAGCCAGCATGTCTGTCTAACCCTCATCTCCCCACTCTTTCCCAAGGGACCGTTTCTGTCTACTTGGGACTTAGGGCAACCAGGCATGCTGTGGCTGAGGGTCTAGATCCCTCAGACCCCACCACGGCCTTTATATCTGGTAAGAAAGCAATTGGAGGCCATAAGGAATTCCTGAACATAACATTAAAAAAAAATTGGTTCTCTCTTGTGCTATGAAGTTCTGTTGGTTTTGACAAAATATGATGTCTACCTACTATGACAGTATCATATGGAATAGTTTCATTGCCTACAAAAACTTCATCTCAGCCTCTGCCCTGTCTGTATACTGTCTCTGTACTGTCCTCTAACCAGAATTTCATGTAAATAATGTCACATTTAGCCATCTACTGCTATTTCTTTCACTCAACGATCTGCATATAAAATCTTTCATAGAGTCACATTCCTTTAATTTGCATTTTAAATGAAAACATGTGCTGAGCATTTTTTTCGTATACACATTTGCTGCCTGTACATCATGTTTAGGTGAGGAGTCTGTTTAGGTCCTGTTTCCTTGTCCCTCTCTTATAGTCTAGTGTTTATTATCTCATTTAACAAGAAATCTGGCAAGATGGTCCTGGATTGGTTCTTGTCTTAGTGTCGAGGGCTCAGGTCATTTCCATTTTGTCTGGCTGTCATGATCTCAGAATTGTCACTGTGGTTTAGTCTTCACATAGTCAACAATGTCCTGAAACTTTTTTCACAATACCGGGCATTTCTCCTCTTTTTTTTTGAGACAGGGTGTCCCTGCAGCCCCAGCTGTCCAGGAACTGGCTACGTAGACTAGGTTGGACTTAAACTGACAGAGATCCGTTTGCCTCTGCCTCCGCCTCCTGAGTACCGGGATTAAAGGCCTGCACCATCACATTCGGCTTGAATCGCTCCTGTTTTTTGTCCTCATTGCCTTTGTTTATTGTGATATATTTACATGTCATGAACTTTATGTAGAAGTTGATAATTCATTTCTTTTCAGGTTGAGAACCATATCTAATTCCTGATAATTTTCATGTCCCTAAAGGGGACCCCAGTATCTCTTAGCAGCTACAATCTATCTCTTCCTCCCCCCTTTCAGGTTCTTGAGCAATTTTTAAAGTGAGTTATTAAGTATTTTATTTGTGACTTGGAAGAGATATTTATAGATTCTTAGTCAAATCCATTATCAGATAGGAATTTTATAAGCATTTTTTTTCCCAATCTGCGCCTTATGTTCTGATTCTGTTCACAATGTGAGTCCCACCAGAACTAGACAGGAAGGCCCTGTTGCTAAAGATAACCCACACTTTGGTTACAGAACACAGAGAAATCAGGCTGGAACTGGGCTGGAATCTTCCTCTCTGTTGATTAGCTTTCATAAGCTAAGGCTCTGGGGGAGAAAAGTCATCAGCAGGCTAACTCAGCTTTGGGCTCTGCATGCTCCACTCCCAGCCTGTCGAGCCGTAAGTGCCTACTGGAACTATGATGGTGTGGCCATCTAGGGAATAGTCACATACTTTCTGAGTGGATTCGAGGCCCACTCCACAGGAGAGAATGCCCGGTATTGTGAAGCTGGTCAAAAGCCTTTGGCTGGGGAGCCTATAGACCCTAATGGGAAAAAAATCCTACTGTTTTTCTAAATGGACATATTGTACACATTTGTACTTGTACCTTAAACATTTAAGTTTATGGCATACTGCTTTCAGATTTGGTCACAAAAACTTCTTTTGGCAGCTAACGGCAATTACCGTAATGCCTCAAAACCAGCCAAAGTGCCAAGATACAGCACTTCACTGAAGCGGAAGTGCTGAGGACTCAGTCTCAAATGGGACGTCTATATCATCCCATCTAAGGCTGAGGGAGCACTGTTAAAGAGGGAGGTGGGAAGAATGTGAGAGCCAGTAGAAGAGGTGGGGTGTTGTACAACTTGGTCTTATGACCATGTCATGGTTCCCACACACATGAACTCAGGGCAACTGTGGTTATCTGCACAAGACTGGGCTCCTCAACATTCCATCATAGATGTTTATACTCAAAGACTAGTGTTGTCTTCAGCCTTAATCAAAGAAGCTTCCGTTTGTATAAGGATGGTTAATGCAGAGATTTGTGACTGGTTAAGGTGCTGAGAACAAGTGACAGATCAGTACTGAGGCTTAAATGGATCACCTGCACCACCCCTTCCCATCCATGCTCAGGAACATGGCAGGATAAGGGACAGAAAGAATGTTAGAGCCAGAGGGTGGGGAGACTGGCAGCAGAGTGCTGTGTTAGGGGCAAGACATGGCCACGGAAGTAATGAACTCATAGCAGCTGACGTTGCTTGCAGAGGGCTTGCTCAAGACTGATCCTAAAAACCTTCAGTCATAGATGTTGTAGGCGCTCATGGGACTTTATGCCTCCCAGGGGAGCTAATGGCAGTGTGGGGCTGCTGGGGAAGAGGAAGTCATTGTCTTCAGTGATGCAATCATTGTAAGGTTACTCCATGTGAGCAAGCCTGGCTAGAATCAGTGAGTTATAATGCAAAAACCAAACAGAAAGATCTGGAAGTGGGATGGGGACTTGGTGGAAGGAGAGGGGTAGGTGGAGGAAGGAAGAATATGAGAGGGGAGGGAGAACGACGGCGACCAGAATACACTACCTACCTCTATGAAATGGTTAAAAAATAAGTTAAAAAATAGAGATTGGCTACCTCAACATTCCATCATGGATGGGTGTGAGGCTCTCACATAAGGATTTAGAGAGAGCGGGAAGGGTTGAATGGGGTAAGAGGTGGGAGGCAGGCCAGAGGCGGAGTGTGGGGGTAATAACTAACGCTAAAGGCCTCTAGAAAAAGCCACACGGAAACCGACCACTATAGAAACTTCTTGGAGTACATACATCATACATTATAAAAAGAGATGAAAAGAGATGAAACCCTATAACAAGAGAACATTGCTCCTACTAGACACCGTCGGCTAGCGAAGTAAAAGCACAGTGCCAGGAATGTACTCCCTCTTTTGAAGCTGGTGACCAGGGGTCCCAGAGACCCTCAGACAATACTGGCCATTGCTCCTGCTTTTGTTTAAAAAGGGTAAGACCCTATTGCTGAAGACACCATGAACATGGGCTGTAAGACAAGCAAGAAGAAACCAAGCTGGTACTGACTTCAAAGCTTTATCTCTACTGGCTAGCTTTCACAGTGCTGGAAGGTGCTATGCATGCTACAAGAAGGGAGAAATAATCATCAGCCTCACCCACCCTGAGTCCTGCTAGCTACAGCCGGCCTGGCAAAATACGCCCACTCATGCTGGCCTGGCAAAATACGCCCACTCATGCCGGCCTGGCAAAATATGCCACTCATGCCATAGTGGCACGAATGCTACTGGAATAACCAATAATTCTGTGCTTGTATTTAAGGTCTGCTTCACAAGATGGCACCCATACCTAATGTTGATATTAGGCCTAGGAGCCCATGGCTTGAGAGGCCACAGGCCACAGGGGAGAGCCTAATACTATTTTTTTTGCTAAGTAGATATAGTATTAAACTGACTCCTAATGACTTATTGTTAGAACCATAGATTAATGCATCTTTTAGTTTTCACTAGAGAAGCTTTTTCATGCAGCAGATGGTGATTAACAGAGACCCCCAACTGATCAATGTGCAGAACATAAGAGGCTATGGAGTGCTCACCTTGGAATAGTACACCTGCTGCCCTTAAAAGTTTTTTTTTAATCAAGAAATGTTTGTCTAATCCCGGGTATGCCAGCCACTAATCCACTGTCTCATAGTCCCACATTCTATACTCTACAGAGTCAGACCAATGCTGGGTAGATTCAGACATTTTCCAGACCCTCCTTGGTCTTCTGGCTTTTCCTTGGTTTCTGTATGTTGTAAGCAGAATGTGAGGGCAATGCTGTGGAACACTGCAGCAACTCCAGGCTGCCCTCGGTCGTCACAAGGTGAATAGATAGGGACTGAAGAGATGGCTCAGTGGATAAGAGCATTGGCTGCCCTGGCCGAGGACCTAGGCTTGGTTCCTGGCACTCACATGGCAGCTAACAACCATCAGTAACTCCATTTCCAAGGGATCTGACACCCTCTTCTGACCCCTGTTGGCACTGCACAACATGGGTACACTTACATACATGAAGGCTGGAGAAATGGCTTAACAGTTTGGAGAACACTGGCTGCTCTTGCAGAGGACCTGAATTTGGTTCCAATACCCACATGGCTGCTAATGACTATGCATAACTCCAGTTCCAGGGGCTCTAACACCCTCTTCTAGCAACACTGGTTCACTTACATGCATGCAGACAACACACACACACACACACACACACACACACACACAGACATTAAAAATAAATGAATAAAATAAGAATGATGTATTTAGAGCAGTTTGAAGTTCACAAGGACACTGAGAGGAAAGTACAGAATTTCACAGACTTTCCTTTTTCACCTTGTGTAAGACTCTTCCACATCAGCCATCTCTGCAAGGCATCTGTTACAATCACCTGAAGTCCACACTGCACATTAGCTTTCTCTCCCTTTTACTATAGTGCCTTGCTGTGTAGCCCAGGCTGGCCTCAAACTTGCTTTCCTTCTGAGTCAGCCTTCCATGAGGCAGGCACCACCACGTGTTCGGTGGTTAGAATGAGTGTCCGCATAGGTTCCATGTATTTGGACACTTGGCTCAGCTGGTGGTGCTGTTTGTTTGGAAGGTGTGGCCACGCTGGAGGAAGCATGTGTCGGGGGCTTGGAGAGTCCATAGCCATGTCCCATTTCCAGTTTGACCCTCCCTGCCTTTTTGTGCCTGCTTGGTTAGGAGCATTCAGCTTTCTGCTCTGGCGGCCTCTACCACCATGCCTTTTTGCCAGGATGAGCTCTTATCCCTCTGAAACTGTAGGCCAAATAAACTCTTCCTTTCATAAGTGGCCTGGCTTATGTTTCATCATGGCAACGGGAAAGTAACTAATACAACAAACAAATACAGTTCACTTTTTGTATTCTGCATTCAGTGGGTTTTGAGAAGTGGTGAATGACCCATAGCCACCACTATAGTACCACACAGAGTTGTTTCACTGCCCCAGATCCTCTGTGCCCTTCTCGTTCTCTTGTCCTCCTTCCAATCCCTGGCCAGCAGGGATTGGACGTGGCTCGGACTTCTTTCCTTTCAGCAACAGTCTGCATGTGCCAGAGTTCACATGCTCCATGGTATAACTAAAAGGGTCATGGTAGCTGGATCACATGTTAATATGTTTACCTTTGTTATATGTCACCAAAATGTTTCCACGCTGGCCGGACCATTCTGCATTCCCCGCAGTGATGAGTGCTTCTGCTGCCCGCGGCTTACTTTGTGTTTGCTCTTGTCTAGAACAGTAATGGCAAGGACAGTGACAAGAGCAAAAACTGTCTCCAACAGTTCCCAGACTAGGGCCAGCCTGATGGCCATTACCCTTGCTTCTCTCTGGGCCCTTGTCTGATTGAGTTGGCATGGGTCTTGTGATCAACAGCATCATTGCCACAAGTTCACATGTACTAGCTTTCAGTGGCCTGAAAGCCTGTTTCCCTATGTTCATGGACCAACCCTGGTTCTTACAATCTTTCTACACCCTCATCTGCAATGGTCCTTGAGCTGTGGGTTTGTGTGGTTTAATGTAAGAATTCTATTCATTTATTCATTAAAACTCGGTCAGTTGTGACCTTCTGTGTGTATGGCATTGTGTTGTATAAGGAAGATTCACTGGTGAATGTTGAAGGATGCCCTAGTATTCTCTCTACCCTGTGTTCCTCTGTGTTCCGTGAGCCTGGGGTGTAGAGGTTCTAATGTAGATATGTCACCTAGCACTGGGTGTGTCTCAGACATATATTCTCTGTGTGTGACCAGTGGTGGAACTCTGCAATAGCCCCAATCTGTTGCAAAAAGAAGTTTGTTTGATGAGTAGTATATGGTATACTTGTCTGCTAGATAATAGTGTTACTATGACAGGAATACAGATAGTTTTCTGTGCCAGCTGTCATGGTTATTAGGCTTTAGGGCTGGGTTGCACTATTGTTGATTTTCCCCTTAGAAGTTTGCATGGTATTCCCTAGAACTACGAGAGCTAATCTTCAGGTAGAAGGCTTCCAGGTCAGTTCCTGCTACATTGCTCCAAGTCCTGTGTGCAAAGTATGCCCTGTCTTCAGCAGTAGAATCTTACCTTCGAGTTCTCGGAGACAACCAACAGCTCCAGCACTAGCCTGTGTTATTTTGGGAGCTGCTTGGGGCTACTCTGACCAACCACTCGAAGGGAAGTCTTTCCTGTCTGGCATTGCTCCTTGTCATACATCCCCTGCGTGTAAACATTCACTAATGTTCAGATACTGTACGTGCATTTATCAAGGGGTTTCCTGCATGTCCCTCTCTCTTCTCACAGCCAAACACCCCATTCCCCCCCCCCCCCCACCGCCCCGTCACCTGTTCCTACTGTCCTCCTTCGGGTTCTTTCTTTTCCTTTCCCTTCATGTTTCTTTTCCATTTTCCTCTCTCTCTCTCTCTCTCTCTCTCTCTCGACTGCACAAGTATCTTGCAGTAGGATGAGTGCTTTGGGCATATGCTAAGGAGTGGCATTACTGGATTGTAGTAGATTCATTTTTAGTTTTGTTAAGAGTTCTCCGCACTCCTTTACAGAGTGTTTGCATTGCTACAGGCAGCGCATGAGAGTCCCCCTTTTCCAAATCCTCACCAGCATTTGGGGTCTTTTGATCTCTTGATCTTAATCCGACTGACTGGGGTAAAATGGAATCTTAAAGTTGTTTTGATCTTCACTTCTCTAATTATTTAGGATGGTGAACACTTTTAATGGTATTTTTAAGCTATTTTTATTTCTTTGTTTGAGAACTCTCTATTCAGGTCTATAGCCCATCTCTTTATCGGATCATTAATTTTCTTGTTTCTTTGTTTTTTTGAGTTCTTTGTATTTTCAGGATGTTAATCCTCTGTTGGATGTATGGTTGGTAAAGATTTTCTCCCACTCAGTGGGTTTCCTCTTCTAGTCCTTGGTTGTTTCTTTTGCTGTACAGAAGCTTTGTAGCTTGATAAAGTCCCACTTGCTGATCATTGACCTTAATGCCTGAGAAACTGGTGTCTGATTTAGAAAGTCCTTCCTTACACTGTTATCTTATAGGGTACTGCCTATGTTTTCTTCTAGCAGTTTCAAAGCTTCAGGTTTTATATTGAGATCTTTGATCCATTTGGAATTGACTTTTGTGCAAGTGAAAGAAAAGGGTCTAATTTCACTCTTCTACAAGTGGAGATTCAGTTTTCCCAGCACCATTTGTTGAAGATGCTGTCTTTCCTCCAGTGTGTGTTATTGGCATCTTTGTCAAATACCATATTTGGGTCTTCTATTATGTTCCATTGACCTACATGTCTATTTTGTGCCAGTACCATGCTGTTTTTATGACTATAGCTCTGTAATATAATCTGAGATATGGTATGGTGATCCCTTTAGCATTGTTCTTTTTGCCCCAAATTATTGGTCTTTTGTGTTTCCATATGTATTTTAGGATGATTTTTTTCTAACTCTGTGAAGAATATCATGAATATTTTGATTGGCATTGCATTGAATCTACGGATTGCTTTTGGTAAGGTGGCCATTTTCACAATATTAATTCTACCAATTCACAAACATGGTAGGTTTTTCCATCTCCTAGTGTCTTCCTCTATCTCTTTCTTTAAAGACCAAAGATAGGAATGAGTATACCAAAGAGCTTAGAGAAAGAAAACAAAGAAAAGTATAAAAATGGAAACACAAAATAGGCCACAAGTACAAACAAGTTAAAATGACAGTAGCCAATTCACATCTTTCAATAATGACACTAAATACCAATGGCCTCAACTCATTCAGTAGACACAGGCTAGTGGAATGGATTAAGATATAAAATCCGTCTTTTTGTTGTCTTCAAAATACTCATCTCACTTTTAAGGATAGGCACTAACTTCGGGTGAAAGGATGGAAAAAAATATCCCAAGCCAATGACTCTCTGAAGCAAGCAGGTGTTGCAATTTTAATATCTGGAAAATAGACTTCAAATTAGAAGTAATCAGAAGAGATAAAGAGGGTCATTTCATTCTAGTCAAAGGAACACTTGATCAAGAAGATATTACAATCATGAACAAATATGCACCAAACTCTGCTGCACCCAATTTCATAAAAACAGCACTACAGGACTTTAAGACACAGATTAACCCAACTCAGTAATAGTTGGTGACACCAATACCCTGCAGTCTTCAGTAGACAGGTCATCTGGACAAAGAATAAACAGAGAGACAGCTGAATTCAAAGACATCTTACTTGAAATGGCCCTAGCAGACACGTGCAGAATACTGCATCCAAGCATGGAAGGATAGAACGCACTTTCCACTCTGCAGCTAATTCAGTTTTCTCTAAAACTGACCACATTCTGGGACACAAAACAAATTTCAACAAATACAAAGAAATTGAAAGAATTCCATGCTTTCTATTAGAGCCCAGTGCAATAAAATTTGTGTTTTCTGATGACATTCAATGTGTTACCTCTTTGCATATGCTTATTTGCCATCTTACATTAACTTTGATGAGGTACCTTTGACATTTGGGTCATTTTTAAAATTTGGAAGTTTTCTTTGAGTTGAGACCTAATAATTATTTGTGAAATTTAGTTAGCATTCACATTTTAGATAATATTTACTGCAACTATTTTTATTTCAGTCTGTGCCTTGTCTTTCCATTCTCATTGATGGCAATTCCCCTGCCTCAGACTCCCAAGTTCTGATATCATGCCGAGCTTCTGTTTCATTCTCTTAATAGTTTCCTTCTCAGAGAAAAAAAATTAATGTTTTAAAATTTGTCTTATCAATTCATTTCTTCATGTGTTGTACTTTTGATGTCAATTATAAAATTAAAACACACAGACCCAAGGTCATCTAGATTTGTCTCTTTTTAAATTTTTTAAAATTATGTGTCTCTGTGTGAATGTGTGCTTGTAAGTGCCTGTGGAGGCCAGAGGCATTGAATCACCTGGAGGAAGAGGTACAGGGGGTTGTGAGCCACCCAACATAGGTGCTGGGAACTGAACTTGAGTCCTCTGCAAGAGTAGTATGTCTTAACTACTGAGCAATTTCTCTTATGTTGTCTTCAAGGAGTTTTATAGTTTGTGTTTTAAGTTTAGGTCTATGATTCATCTTGAGTTAATATTTATGAAAGGTTTCATTGATTTCATTCATCTTCAGCCAATGGGCTGTGAAAGCATTATTTCTGTTCCATTCTTTTGAAACACCTTTGTTTGAACTTGTGTGGGTATTATTTATTTTTCTTCTTTTTTTTTTTTCAAGAATGGGAGAGTTGCAGGCTCATGTGACCACCTTCATGAAAATCTGCTGTAGATAGTATGTAAATAGGAGGGTGTGGCCATCTTCAAATATTTTTGTAAGAACAGGTGGTAGGTGGGTCCACAGCACTCTGCCTGGCTCCAGTGTTGTTAGAAAAGAGCCACTGCTAGAGGAAGAATCTCATCGTAAGCAGCTGCTACAGGGGAGGGTGTGGAGACAGGGACAGTGTGCTAGTCCTGCTGGAGCTGTCAGGAGTCTCAGCCCTGGAGGGACCCTGGGGGCAGCTGGCAGGCTGTCATTAGGGTGTTTGCATTCGTCACTCTTCTGCATATTGCACAAGCACCATCTTCCACTTTGAAGACTTGTCTGATTCTTTCTTCAGGGTAAAGACTCTGTTTCGGGCTTGCACATTCCCAGGATGCCCTCTGAAAAATTTCTGTCAGCTTCTTTTGTTTCCAGAACTGTACACGAGGGTTCTCCGCCCTCATCAGCGCTGGGCTGCTCGTTCTCCAGTCCGCCAACAAAAAGCAACTCATGGGTAGCGTAAGTCTTACTTTTCAGGACAAAACTAAGATGTTCCCACTTTGTTTTCATAATATTGGGTGCTGGAGCTGCGCTTTTGGCTGCTTGAAGGGCTTCCCTTCTTTGGGTTAGACTCCTCACGAGCACTCGGCCTTTTCCACTGTGGCTAAATACCCGTCCCATCACTGGGAAGGGGCCCAGACAGCCTGTCATCTGACATTTGGAAACAGTGAATACAGTTACCCACCTGTGGACCCAAAGGACTTTTCCCTTTAAGGGAACCAAAGGTATTTTGTCCATAGTGGAGTTTCTCTCCCAGAGGCCCTTTCTGATCTGAGTGGTGGGAGAATCTTACAGACAGGGGAGGCGGGCCGCGCCTGGCTGCTCTTCCTGGACAGCTGACCTGTGATTAGACAGGCTGGAGGTGGCTAGCAGGAAACACTGGGGCCTGGAAGCACACACTGAACTTTGCCGATCTGTCTCGGCCACTCACACTGCCTGGAGGGACAGAGAGGCCTTATTCCATCAAGAAATGAGGCATCGAGCTTAGATGCCCTGTGGAGCAAGGTCCTACAGCCAGCCAGGAACAGACCTAGTCTGAACACTCAGCTTTCTTGGATTCCAGGTTCTTCCTTACTTGGGCACCTCACAATTCCACGTGTTGGAATCCCGATCCCCAGTGCCTCCAAATGTGACCTTATTTGGAAATAGTTTTGCTGGGGTATGGTTAAGATGAGGCCGTCATGGAGTGGGGCAGGTCAGAAGTCCAGCGACTGCTGTATTAGTTACTTTTCTGTTACTGTGATAAAACACCGTGACCAAGAGAACTTATAAAAGGAAGAGTTTATTTGAATTTACAGTTCCAGATGAATCAGAGAGTCAACCATGGCTGGAGGCATGGTGGCAAGAAGTGGCTGGTACAGGCACAGGAATCAGAGAGTTTTCCCTCTATTTTTAAAAGGATTTGAGAATTCTAGTTGTCATAACATAGAATATTTTTAAAATTCTTCTAGAAGACCCAATTTATTTAAGAAACTAGAAAGGGAAGAGGAAGGGGATCACTGGGCATGGGAGGGAGATAAGAAAGGGTAATTAGGATGAATATAATCAAAATATGTACATGTATGAAATGTCATAATGAAACATTATAACTACAGATGATTAATATATGCTAATAACTGTGCCCTTTGCAACATAGGAATTTGTGCTTTTATACTTGATCTTAGCAAACAGGGTGAGAAACATCACATTTGTACATTTAATAAACTCCACTATTAAAGGTTTATCTTGGGTGAACTATGACTTTAGTATTGCATCTATAAGTGCTTCCAGGAAACTGCGTAGCAAAGGTAACTTATATTTTCCTCTTTATTTTGCAGATGGTGGCACATGCATGTGGGAGTAGAAGATAGAAGATTAGGTGTCAGGGTCTAGTTGTTAAGTTTTAGGTCATTGTGGAGATGCCCTCCAAGGGGATTGTGAGACCATGCATGGCTGCTTTTTTTAATATTATATATATATATATATATATGTATATATATATATGTTTTATTACAATGAGTGGTAAAATTTACAATAATACATCTTTTTAAAGAAGGGTTTTGTGTAGGGCTCAGCTCTAACTCCATATATAGCCAATGATGACCTTGAACTTTTTAAATGAGAATTTCATATGTGAGTATTGTATTTGCATTATTTTTATCCCTCCTAGGCCCTCAATTCCTCTCATGTCCTCCTTACCCCTCAGGTTCTTGTACTCTAATTATTATTTCATATACATACATTTATAACTACACATATATATGTAATGCACCGAGTTCATTTATTGGTACTCATGTGTACATGTGTTTAGGGCTGCCCACTTGGGATTAGATAACTTCTCACAGAAGTAATTGGCTATGTTTACTGTAGCACACATGAGTTCCCTCCCATTGAAAGGGCTGTAAGTCCAATATGACAGCTGATGATTACTCCGACGAAGTAGGGATAGTTTGTTGGGCCAGTCATTGTTGTGGTTCATAGGCTTTTCATCTGGGTAAGACAATTAATTGGTTTCCTCCTTTGGCAGCTTACGGAGTATCTTCAGGTACTGAGAGCTAGTCTTCAGAGAGGAGGCTTCCAGGTCAGTTTCAGCTCTATCGCTCCAAGTCCTGTGTTTGATGTATGTTGTAACTTCAGCAATAGGGGGTGATCTTCAAATTCTGGGAGGCAATCAAGGGCTGTGGGAATATCCTGTGTTATTTTGGGGAGTCTCTTGGACCACCCTGACCAACAGTTTGAAAGGAGGTTTCCCTTTTGAGACAGTGTCTCCCTATAGCCCCAGCTGGCCCGGAACTCATAGAGATCTGCCTGCCTCTGCCTCTCAAGTGCTAGGATTAAAAGCATGAACAACCATGCCCAGCACTTTTTTATAAAGCTTTTTTGACAAATTTTTATTGAATTTTTGTGCATTTCATACAAAACATCTTAATTATCTTTATACCTCCTCCTCCATCCACACCCCATATAGGCCCCAACCAGATTTCATGCATTCTGTCATGCATGTTAAGGCCTATTGAGTCATTAGTGTATCCAGACATCCCGCAGTGCTGGTTCATCCAGTGGGGTCTAGTCAGCCTGTCTAGAGTCTCTCCTTGTGCAAGATCGGCTCTTCCTCAATTAACTGCCAACAGCTCTTTGGCTAAAGGTGAGACTTGTTCCCCATTTCCCCAGTTTTATACTCAATTTTTGCCTGAGTTTACATGGTTCTTGTGTATGCTGACACCATTGTTGTAAGCTTAGATGAGCAAGGTTCCAGGAGTCTATAAGACTGTTTGCTTACAGTCATGCACCTCCTCCCCTGGCTCTTACAATCTTTCTGCCTCCTCTTCCACAATGATCCCAGAGTCCTGGGTGGGTGAAGTTTAATATAGGAGTCCTGTCCAGGGACCCACACTCTGCAGACTCTTATTCTTCACACTTTGGTCATTTGTGACATTTGTGTTCATCATCCTCTGTTGCATGGGTAAGTTTTCCTGATGAGAGTTGAGAGATGCATTAATATTTTCTCTACCTCTTGTTCCACTATGTTCCATGAGTCTTAGATGTAGAGGTTCCACTGTAGATGTGTCACTTGGGATTGGGCATCTCAGACAGTTATTCTCTGTGTGTGTCTAGTTATGGAACTCTGTAACAGTCTCTGTTGCAAAAGAAGCTTCTTTGATGAGTGTTGACTGACATACTTGTCTGTAAATATAAGGATCTATATTCAGTATATAGTAAGAAATTACATTTGTCTAGGGATGTGACAATCTTGGGCTTTCCTGTAAGATCTATGACCTCTTCAGTCATGTGTGTTTGGCTATGTTTACAGTGCCACACATGAGTTCCCTCCCACTGAGGGGGCTTTAAGTCCATTTAGGTAGCTGTTGATAACTTCCAAGATAAAAATGCCACTACTGCACCAGTATAGTTTGCTTTGCCAGTCATTGTTGTGGTTATTAGGCTTTGAAGCTTGTATTGGACCACTGATTGATTTTCTCCCTTAGAAGCTTGCACAGTATCCTCTAAACTATGAGAGTTAAACTTCAGGTAGAAGACTTCCAGGTCAGTTCCACCTACATTGCTCCAAGTCCTGTGTTCAAAGTATGTTCTGTCTTCAGCAATAGGCTCTAACCTTCAAGTTCTGGGAGACAATCAAGGGCTGTGGCAATAGCCTATGTAATTTTGGGAGTCTCTTAGACTACCCTGATCAATAACTCAAAGGGAGGTTTTTCTTGTCTAGCACTGTTTCTTGTTACATAGTCTTCAGCTACACACATGCACTCAAGTACAGATATTGTATGTTTAATTTCTCAGTAGGATTTTGAACTCATACATTTCCCTCTGGTTTTTTCACACCACTTAAGCAGTATTTATCTCTCCTCTCTCTTTTTCTTTCTCCCTGTCTAATTCTCCCCAATTAAGTAACCCTGTTGTCTCCATTTCCCCGTTGATAATACCTGTCTTCCATGATCCCCCTTCTCTTGAGCTCCTTTTTCCCCTCCCATTTAAATCCCTCCATTTTACCCGTTTCTCTCTTGGTGACACCTGTCTCCTACTTTTCCTCTCTCTCAGCCTCCCTCCTTCTTTCCCTTTACCTCCATGTTTTTTTTTTTCCATTTTCCTGGCTCCTGCAGTTACATCACGATATATACTCACATATAAGGATTTGGTGTTAAGATCCACAAATGAAGGAGGACATACATTGTTTGTTTTTCTGAGTCTGTGCTACTTTACTTGGTATAACAGTTTCTAGTTCCATCCATTTACTCACAAATGTCATGATTTTGTCTTTCTTTATCGCTGAGTAGAACTCCATTGTGTAAGTGTACCACATTTTCAATATCCATTTGTCAATTAAGGGACACTTAGGTTGCTTCCATTTCTTAGCTGTTGTGAAAAGAGCAGCAGCAAACATGGATGTACAAGTGTCTCTGCGGTGGGATGAGTCCTTTGGATAAACACCAAGGAGTGGTATAACTGGAACATGTGGTACATTCTGTTTTAGTTTTTTAAGATTTCTCCTCACTGATTTCCAAAGTAGTTTATAGAACCTTCAGTTGTTTTATGAGTTCTTTGTATATAATGGAAATAAATTCTCCATCAGACATATAACTGGCAAAGATTCTTTCCCATTCTGTGGTCTTCCTCTTCACTTGATTGATTGCTTCCTTTGCTTTTTAGTTTAATGAGATCCCAGTTGTCAATTGTTGGCCTTAATTCCTGAGCAACTGGTGTCCAATTTAGAAAGTCCTTTGCTGCATCTATGTCTTGTGGGGTACTGTCTATGTTTTCTTCTAACAGCTTCAGTGTTTCAGGTTTCATTCTGAGGTCTTTGATCCATTTGGAATTGACTTTGTGCAGGGTGATAGATATTGATCTACTTTTGTTGTTCTTACGCATTTAGATCCAGTTATTTTTAGTTTTATTTAATTGCTTTAGTATGGATGTAGCATATACAGTATTAAATAATTTTCTTTGTCAGTAATAATATCACCTGTAACATTAGTGATTGCAGACAAGTCTGCAATAAACATTGTACTAGAACCTTTCTGAACTTTTTAAATGTATATTTTTATTGAGTTTTTGTGCCTTTCATACAATAGATCTTAATCATATTTGGATCCCCTTCTCCCTCTACACCTCCATAACTCCCCCTCACCAGACGTCATGCATTCTGTCATATATGTTAAGGCCTATGCAAATGTACCCAGATGTCTTTCAATACAAGTTCATCCTTTGTTTTTGTGCTAGTACCATGCTGTTTTTATGACTATAGCTTTGAGATGTAATTTGAAGTCTGGTATGGTGATCCCTCCAGCATTGCTTCTTTTGTTCAGGATTACTTTGTCTGTCTAGGATCTTTTGTGGTTCCATACGAATTTTAGGATGGGCTAATCTATGTGAAAAATGTCATTGGGACATTGGGACTTTGATTGGGATTGTTTGAATCTGCAAATTGTTTTTGGTAGGATGGTGTTTTCATATTACTTTTACGAGTTCATGAGCATGGGAGGTCTTTTCATCTTCCAGTGTCTTCCTTCATCTCTTTCTTCTAAGATTTAAAGTTTTCACTGTAGAGATCTTTAAAGTCTTTGATTAGATTTATTCCTAGGTTTAAATTTTTTTTGGTTCCTTTCTCTGATTGCTTGTTATTGGTATATAAAATGGCTGATGATGTTTGTAAATTAATTTTGTAACCTATCACTTTACTGAAAATGTTGATCATTTATAGAAATTTTCTGATGAAAGTTTGGGGCTCTCTTAGATATAATATCATGTCATCTGCAAACAGGGATAATTTGACTTCTTTTCACTTAGAGCCCCCTTTATTTCCTTCTCTTGTTTTATTTTTCTGAGGTTTCAAGCACTATAATGAAAAGGAGTTGGGAGAGTGGACAACCTTGTCTCATTCCTAATTTTAACGGGAATTCTTCCAGTTTTTCTCCATTTAGAATAATGTTGGCCATGGTTGTTGTATATAACCTTAGTTATATTGAGATATATCCTCTCCAGTCCATTTCTTCTAGGGCTTTTATCATGAAGACATGTTGGACTTTGTCCAAAACCTTTAACGTGTTATTTGGGAGGATCATGTGATTTTTGTTTCTTATATGATTTATTACATTTATTGACTTATGTGCATTGAACCATTCCTGTGTCTCTGAAAACCAACTTGATCATTGTGGATCATCTTTTTGATATGTGCCTTTATGTGGTTTGCAAACCTTTTATTGAGAAATTTTGCATCTATGTTCTTTAGGGATATGGACCTGTAGTTTTCTTTTTTTTGTGGTTGTGTCTTTGCCTGATTTTGGTATTAGAGTAACATTGGCTTTGTAGAAGGAGTTTGGGAGTTCTTCCTGTTTTTCTAGCCTTTTGAATAGTCTAAACAGTATCAATTGTAGTTCTTTGAACTCATTGAAAATCTGGTAAAATTCTGCTGAATTCTGTCTTGATCTGGGTTATTTTTATCCAGGAGGTTTTATATTACTGCTTCAATCCCTAATTTGTTATGGGTCTGTTTAAGTTGTTGATCTCTTCTTGGTTTAACTTTGGTGGGTCTGTTGAATCTAGAAATTCATCCCTTTCTTTTAGCTTTTCTAATTTAATAGAGTATAGGTTTTTAAAATATTCCCTTACACTATTCTGGATTATTTTCTTGTTGATTGTAATGTTTCCCTTTTCATCTATGATTTAATTGATTTGGGTTTGTTCTTTCTTTCTTTTTTAAAAAAAATTAGGCCAAGGATCTTTCTGTCTTATTTGTTTTCAAAGAATGATATCTTAGATTCATTGATTCTTTGTATTGTTTTCTTTGTTTCTACATTATTGATTTCTGCTTTGATTTTATTATTTCTTCTTGTCTGTTTGGTTTGTTCTTGCCTTTCCAGATTCTTGGGTTGTATCATATCATTAAGTCATTTATTTATGCTCTTTCTGATTTTATTTATTTACTTAATGTGTATGTGTTTAGCCTGCATGTGTGTAAGTACACCTGCCTTGTGCAATGCTCACAGAGACCAGGAGAGAGTGGCAAATGTCCTGGAACTGGAGTTATGGGCAGTTTTTTGCTGCCACATGGGTATTGGGAACCAAACTTGGGTCCTATACAAGAGTATCCAGTGCTCTTAACTGCTGGGCCATCTTTCCAGCTCCTGATTTTTTAATGTAGATGCTTAGAAGCTATTAACTTCCTTCTTAGGACTGCTTTGAATTGTCCCATAGGTTTTGTTATGTTTTCATTTTCATTTAGCTCCAGGAATATTTTTGTTTCTTTCTTGATTTCTTCTTTGTTCCCTTCAGTAATGCATTGTTTAATCTCCATAAGTTTGTGTAGTTACAAGAGATTCTTTGGCTGTTGATTTTAAGCTTTATTGCCTTGTCATCAGAGGAGATACACATCAGATTTGTTTTTTTCTTATTTGTTGAAGTTTGTTTTGGTTTCAGTATGTGACCTATTTTAGAATTTTCATGGCCTGCTGAATAGAATGTGTATTCTTTGGTGCTTAGGTGGAATATTCTGTAGGTGTCTGTTAGGTCTATTTGATGTAAAATATTATTTAATTTAGATGTTCCTCTGTTTATACTTTGTCCAGATGACCTGTCTGTTGGAGAAAGTGGGATACTGAAGGCTCCTACTATTACTGAGTTGGGATTAATCTGTGTCTTGAAGTCCTTTAGTACTTAAAATAACATTTTACTTATTATTTTTATTTTATGTGTATGAGTGTATTGCCTGTATATATGTAAGTGCACCTGTGTCGTGCAATGCCTGTGTAGGTCAGAAGAGGGTGTTGGATCCCCTGGAACTGGAGTTACTGACAGTTGTTAGTTGCCATGTGGGTGCTGGGAACTGAACCTGGTCCTCTGTAAGAGCACCCAGTGCTCTTAAGCGCTGAGTCATCTCTCCAGACCTTGTTAGTACTCTTTTTATGAATTTCGTGCCTATATGTTTATACTTGTAATGTCTTCTTGGCTGACTGTTCTCTTGATCAGAATGAAGTGACGTTTTTTACCTCTTCTGATTAATTTTAGTTTGAAGTCTATTTGGTCAGATATTGGGGTAGTAACACCTGCTTGTTTCTTGGTGCCATTTGTTTGAAATATTTTTTGTTTCTTAATCCATTCAACTAGCCTCTGTCTTTTAATTAGGAAGGTCAGGCTATTAATGTTCACAGTTATTATTGAAAGATGTGTGTTGGTTACTGTCATTTTAAATGCTGTTTTGGTTCTTAGCCCTATTTGGTGGTTCCTTAATTATAGATTCATTTTTTCCTTCCCATAGCCTCTTGGGTGTGATGATTTCTTTCTTCAGTCCTTTGTATTTCTTCCAGTACTCTCTGTAGGTGCCTTTGGTACACACGGATTCTTTCATACTATTTATATCATGAAAGATTTTTTTTTTTGACTGTGGTGGATAAAGTAGTTTGGGTTGGCATCTGTGGTCATTTAGAACTACGAATAGATTGCTCCAGGCTCCTCTTAAAGCTTGGTTCTATTTTTATTGTTGTCATAGCTTGGCTTATTTCTGATCAGATATGAATAGTTAGTTGGTCTGTGCTTCAGGCTTATTTCTTATTTTTGATTTCTTATTTGAGGGCCAGGGGTGACTTCAGGCTGGCCCAGTGTGCAGGGTGGGCATTCACAGCCGGGACTGTTGAGTGTGTGGTAGACTAGCCCCAAGTGGTTCACTGGGCTAGTCCAGCTGAAAAAGCACTTCAGTCTCAGAGGGGAAGATGGTGACGGAATAGGGAGTATGTGGGGTCTGGTTAGCTCACCAGAGTGATCTGGAACACAGCTGAGCACAAGCGGTGGGTTCCAGGCCTTCCTTCTGGGACCTAGTCCAGGAAGTGGAAGATGTGACCAAGTGGACATGGTTCTGACTTGGTCACCAGAGTCATCTGACTAGCATTTTCTTTTCCTTTTCCTTTTTCTAAATTGAAGTTTTGTGATTTTCATACAATGTAGTTTAATGGTATTTAGATCCCTTCCCCCAGCCAAGCCTCCCCCATTTTTTTAACTGTATATTTTTAATTGAATTTTTGTATACTTCATATAAAAAAATCTTGATCATCCTTTTGGCCCCTCCTCATCTGCACCCTCAACCCCCGTCAGATTTCACGTATTCTGTTACACGTTAAGGCTTATCAAGGGAAGTTTGTGTACCCAGATGTCCCTAGGTGCATGCTCATCCACTGGAGTGTAGTCCGCCTATCTAGAGTCTCCCCCTTAAAGAAGATGAGCTCTCCTTCACCCAGCCGTGATCGGCTGCTAGTCGTTCTCTGGCTGATGTCGGCCCTGCTGCACATTCCCCCTTCTATGCGGGTTTTTGTCTGATTGAGTCAGCATGGGTCTTGTGCATGGATCATGTTCATATGAGCAAGTTCCCAGAGGTCTGTAAGACTCTGTTTCCTTATGTTCATGCCAACTCTGGCTCTTACAATCTTTCTGTCCCCTCTTCCACAATGGTCCCTGAGCCATGGCCCCCCAACCAAATTTAACGTGTTCTCTTATTTGCTTCCTGGCCATGACATAAGCAGCTTTGCTTCACAGAGTCCACACCATGAAGCACAGCCTCACTACTGTTCAGAGAGCAGCTATTCTGCCTGACAATAGACCTCCAATGGGAGCCAAAGTTAATTTTTTCTATTTGAAGTCAGTTTACCTCAGATATTTCTTATAGCGACAGAAAGCTTACACCGTGACAGTCTTAAAAAGATAAAACTACTGTGCTGGAGAACAGATCAGTGGCTGCCAGTAATTGGTGGGGAGGGTGTGACTGCAAGGGGGCTGCGTGGTCTGGAACCCCTGGCCCTCCTACCTCTGCCTCCTAAGGCCACCATCATGCCAGGCTTCAAAAACATTATACTTTTAAAGATTCAGTTATGTAAAAGGTGACACAATTTCTTTTCAAGGCTTATCAGTTGTTAGTCACTGGGTGACAAAATGCCTGAGAAAGTCTGCTGAAGAGGAACCTCAAAGGTTTCATTCCACAGTGGGGTGGCTGGGCACTTTGGGCCTGTGGTAGCAGAGTGCCTCATGGTATGAGGAGCAGCTAGTACTGAAATTCTGTGTGACCTGGGGCAGCTGGGATGCAGATATGAGAGGAAGGGCAAGGGCTGGGGTCCTCATAGCTCCTTCAGCAGCACTCCTCAATAAGCTGACCTGCTCTGCCACTTCTCAGCACCACCACGAGCTTCAGCATGTAAGCCCAAACCTGAAGCGTAAGCTTGGAAGCGGCTGTTTGCTTAGTAGTCTGCAGATGAGTATTCATTCCGCACTGTGAGGCCTTCAGTAGAGGATGCAACTGAAATGGTTAAGACCCCAGACCATTGACACTCAGACACCTGTGCCGACTTAAGCCAGATTTACAGAAATTGAGAGTTTAACAACAGGAAGCAAAAATAGAAAATTCATTATATTTTTACATTTTTTTTGTTTTTGAAACAGGGTTTTCCTATGTCTGCTGCTCAAGCAGACTTTGGATTCCTGGGCTTAGATAATCCTCTTGCCTCAGTCTCTTAAATAGTTGGAACAATAGGAATGAATCACTGGGCCCCACTTACTTAGTTTATAAATTAAAAGTTTTGTTTTTCTGGTATAAAAGTATATTACTATATTCTATATCATAGAAAAATATCAGAAATTTCAGGAATCTATACGAAAAAATTCTGGAGTTAGATATTAATAATATAAACTTATTCCTTTTCTATTTTTCAAAAATATATCATCATCATTAATACTACTATGGTTATTTTGACACAGGACATCACTGTGTTGACCAGTATAGTCTAGAAAGCAGTTCCCTTGTCTCAGCTTCCAGAGTAGATAGGAATGCAGATACTAGCTTAAAAGATAGTATATTATATTATAGTAGCTCTTTACAGGCCTTGGTTTTAAATGAGTATCTTTCTCTAGCTTCATTGTTAGCTCTTTTTAAAAAACAAACACTAATAAAATGATTGTTCTAAACTGTGGCCTACTTTCTCCAAGATATCAATCACGTTCCAAGAATATAAGTGGTTTGTTCAAGTGAATTTGAGAAATACTGCTCATTATATTTTTCTTTTTGAAGATTCTAACAACAAAGAAAGAAAAAAGCATTTTTGATTTCACTGTTATTTACCAGGTATTTTCCATCAGGACATAGATGCTTCCTTTTGCATATCTTTTCATTAATGTGGCTCCAACCCAGGAACAGGTCTAAAGCACTCCTGGATGAAACATGGTCACATATGCTTTAGTGAGGATCATTACTGTTCTAAGTCTATAAAATAGTGAATTGAATTATGTAGACTTTCGAAATTTTAATCTGAATTAGTACATAATGAATTTCGGTGGTTTGTCAACACAATATAATAAACAGCTAAACTTTTACAAATCGATTTTAAATAAGCAAGAGCAAAAGAGATGGGGTTGTGGGTCAGTGGTAGGGTCTTTAGGGTTAGTCTTTAGGCCCATTGCTAGTACCAAAGAAAGTTTACAAATCCTCCACAGGGACCAAATCTTAGTAGTATTACAGTGTTATGTCTGTCATATTGCATTTTAACTAAGGTTTTATAAACTGGAATGGAATCAGGGGATATAACCAGAAAGATGACAGGTTCAAGTTGGCATTTTAAATTAGTGGAATTGATGTTTATGTAGGACATAGACAGAACTTGACTCATCACAGGATGGCTGAAACAGGCAAGAAGACTTTGCCTCATTAAAATGACGTAACTCCCCTAAAATGAAGGTAATATATAAATGCATTCATCTGGTTAACATATCTTCTCCAGTGATGTTAAGGGGTTGAAGACTCTTAAATCATTACTCCTCAGATACGGCGGTTCACACCTACAATCCCAGTACTTAGAAAGCTGAGGCAGAAGGACTGTCATGACTTCAAGTCCTGTCCATTGTAAATCTATATCGTAAGTTACAAGTCATGCTGGAGCGAGAGGGAGTTGGAGATGTCTTGATTTGGGGGGAGGAGGGCTTTGGGAGGTGGATTTTCCATTACCAGAAAAAAGCTGGAGGTATGTAAAATCCCGTCATCTATTTTGGACCTGAGCATCTTCTGCTAACATTCAGATAATGACTTCTGTGATGTCCAGTTTGAACATCAGTGTGATTTGGGAAGCATTGTCTAAACAATGGATAAAATAAACTCCAACCCTGCAAGATTGTACTAGTGGGAGGCTTAGGTGGCCACATGCCATTCAATAGTGAGTTCGTCAGGTTTGATGGGATATGGTATCTCATGAGGTCTAGTAATAATGGCAAGTACATTTTGCACATCACTCCTTTATACACTGTCCTTTATACATTGTCCTTATTTTACAGACGATGCTGAAATAATATCTCCACCAAAGCTATTCTCCAAGAGATGCTAAAGGAAGTTGTTCTGACTTAAAGAGACATTAAGAAGTGAAAAGAAAGCATGGGAAGTTATAAAACTTTTTGGTAAGAGTAATTACAACAACAAATTCAGAACGCCCTGATACTGCAAGTATGATATGTAAGCAATTCTATACCTTTAACATGAAGACTAACCTTGCCCCCAAATTTAAAAGTAATAAATGCATTAATAGTTCAGAAAATAGAGTTCAGGTGATGATGTGTATTAAATGATGATAGATGGAAAATTGCATATCCAAAATTCAGAATCTAGGGAGAAATGAAACTTAACTAGTATTAATTTGGTTCTGCTGTAATCTTTATAATCCCATTACATTTGTATCCTTTCAAAACAGCTTCTTAGAGTCAAAAGAGAGGTATTGTAAGCCTCCTGTTTGCCACAGAGCAAAAATCTGTCTTAGACAAACTAGAAATAATAAGTAGTTAAAAACATAATACTAGAGTGATTCATTTAACAACCAAGGGAAACAGCAGGAGAAAGTAAAAACCAGGAAAAACTAGAAAACAAGTACAGAAAGACTGTAGTAAGATTTGCCTGTCAGTAATAGCCTTGAATACAGATGCCTTAAATTCTCTAATAAAGTAGGGGATGACTGAATGAATTAAAAAGAAAAATGAGACCCAACTACGTGTTGCTTAGAAGAATTTAATTTTATCTGTAAGGACACATGTTGGCTGCAAGTCATGGAATAATCTCATTATGAGGAGGGTGGATATCAGTGGGCTGAGAAGGGGAAGGCTAAGTAAAGGCAGGAGTATTTAGGCACAGATTCTGGGCAGGGAACTGGGAGAGGTTAGAACAGGGTGAAATTTAAATGTTCAAATCAGCATTTCTTGATGGGACCTTGCAAAACCATCCATTTATTGGGTTTCTCCTCTTTTTTCTTCTGGGTGCCCCGGCTGGACTCAGGGTTTGCTTTTCAGACACTTTGACAGTTGTTGGAGTAGCTAGAATCACAGTGTGAGTTCCCTCCCCAAATGGCCTCTACACAGAGAGAAAAGAAATTTAGCCATCATTTAATTTTTAAATAAGAACAATAGTAGGTTTTTCCTTTTGTCTGCAGGTAGGCACTGTAGAGTTGATTAGGCCAAGATTTGAAATCTTACACCTGAGCATAATTTTATCATTAAGAACAAAAGCATTAGTGATAAATTGTTTAAATAACATTTTAAATGAACTGAAGCCTAATGTCTGGAAAGTCAAGTCTTTTGGACTCCTGAAGACGATATCAATCATACATTACTGTTGGGTATTTAAGATTATAGAGTTGGCCCAAATAAACCAGTTTATTTTACTCCTTAGGCCTTTTTTTTACCAGTTCCATCTATGTGAAAATAAGTCAGAAGGTCCTGCTAGACTGTGTCTTCACTTGGAAGCATTAAAGAATTGTTTTCCTGTACTAACTCTCTTCTTTGCAGACTGTACATTGGTTTGAATCCCTCTAATGTGGTCTCCATGACCTCCCTGAACTGGGGGACAGGTGACTTATCACAGTTACCAGACATTTTGAGAGATGTCCCATAGTCCCCTGGAACTTAGTTGACATTGGAGAACAAGAGACAATTTTTGTCTCTTTAAGTCTCTCTGACCAGATTGGTATAGACCTCAAAGTATGGCTATTAAGCATCCAAGAAGTCAGTTGTACCAATCTGGCACCTTTAATTACTGTGTAGGATGTAGATAAAGTTTGAACAAAAAACCAAGATTCTTAAATAAGAACCATGTTATAATTTAACAATTTTAGCTTACATGAGAATTTGCTTGTAAGTCAATTTGATACTGAGTAAATTATTATTTTTTAATAATTGTTCCCTTAGTAGTAAACACATTCATTCACAACAGTCCCACACAGTAAATACTGCGGTCAGACACAATGCTACGACAAATTAGTTTTTTTAAAGAGAAACTTCAACAACACCTTGATTCTGATCAGAATAGAATATGACTAAATTTAGAACAGTCAAAATTGTAGCATTTTAAATCTTTTCACAAAGGAACACAAAAAACAATGATACCCCCAAAGAAACTAGAAAGAGATAATGTCAGAATGTTCTTTCCCTTTGGTCTGTCCATGACATTGTAACTAGACAGCTCAAAGCAGGGGGGCCCAAGGTGTGAGGGGACAGAGCCAAAGCAAGCAGAGATACTCTGTTTCAGAGAACAATAGGCTTGGAACCACAGTGCAGACAGGGCAGGAAATAAGAGCAGTGGGGGCCGCATCATAAGCCTCCCACCCAAGTAGGCTATCACATTTTAACTGACAAATATTTTATGCAAAACAACATAAAAATTCGAAATAGTCACTTTTGGAAATCAGCAAATATCCCACATAAAAGATGTCAAAATCCATGCTTCTCACTAGTCATTGCAAGTATGGATGTGATGGGATATCTTCTGGAGCTCTTCACTCATAGATGCAAGCTGTTGCTGGAAAAGAAACTGGTGCTGACAGCAGAAAAAATGGGGAGCTTGGGTTGTTGCTCCGAGAGCCCATGTCTCATCTGAGCACGGAGAGTGACTCTCCTTGATCACCACAAGATAAAAATAGTTGCATCTAGTTAGAAAAGTAGCTGCCTTGGGACAAGAACCACGATGGAGAAAAAAACCAAAAATTTGAGAAAAGGTCCAGGGAAGAAATGGCTTTTAAAGCTTTTTTTTTTCCATTTGTTTGAGCAGCAAGCAGTTTGCAGTCTCAAATTCCCTGAGGGTAAGACAGTAAGATAAAGGAGTGTACCTGCTTAGCAGCCAAATTCAAGGCACCTGTAGACAATTTCCATATGTCCAACAAATAAGTTATTAGAATTTGGGGGACTCTTTAGTAGTTGCCAAGACAATAGAGGGAGGAAGAACGTCCCCTAGAGGGTTTACAGTCTCATTCTCAAAACAAATTTAAGAATGGACCCAAATAGAAGCTTTAGGACAATTTCATTAGAATTTAAAGAAAAATTCTCAGGGTAGGCAAGCTGGGAGTCTCGGTAGCTGCCTTGAGGAGGAGAATGAATGGCGGGAGAAGGGAAAAGCCGTGAGGCCGTGCAGGTCTAAGGCTGGCATGGAGATTAAACACGTGGCAGACCAGTAGCCATGTGGTGTGGAGAGCGCTTTAGCCAAAAAGTAAAGGAATATAAGATGCTAGGGCAGCCCAAAGCATTAAAGAAAGCATGTTTAGAAAAGGGATATGAGAAAGAAAAGGGGAGAAATCATGCTTTTCTGAAGAACTAGCAAAGCAGGCAGACTTACAGAGACCTACCACGTGTCTGTGGTCAGGTCCAGAAGCACTCAGCAAAGGCAGGATGAAGCAAAGACGGGGCTGGGCTATTTTGCCTGTGTGGTGCCAGATATCGTTAGAATCAGGGGAATTTATCAAGTTTAGACTGAGACCAAGCCATGTTACAATAAAAATAAGGCAGTGAGGCTTGAGAGTGTCCCCGAGGCAAGAGTGTTCAGAGAACAAGGGCCCGGGAGTCTGCCGGAGTGTCTGAGCTGTCTTGAATGTGAGATACATCCCTCCAAGTCCAGGACGAGGAGGGGAAGGTGAGGTCTCTCCCTGAGGAGTTTCAGCTGTGAGAGGAGTCCCTGTCATGCCACTGTGAAAACTTTGGGAAGTGATATGAAACTTCTGTTTTCCTGTTCTAAGATAGGCATTTGTCTGTCATGTTATTTTTTTCTCCTATCTGAATTTCCCCCAAATTTCATGTTATATTTTCATTTGCATTCAGTTCTAATTTTACTTTTCCTTGAGATGATCCTTTATCTCACGAACTATTCAGAACTGTGCATTTTTATTTTCAAATGTTTGGAAATATATAACTATATTTAGATTTTCTTCTCTTTTCTGTAATTAAAGCTTATATTTACGCATGATGAGAGCATGATGAGATATTTTGTAACACTGAATTGCTGGAGTACTATTTAACTGTACCATTCTCACTGTTGTGCACTTGTAGAATCACTGGTACAAACGACCTCCAGGTTATAGACAACCTGTTTCAGGAGGAACTCGTAGAGACTGACGGTGGGAAGTTCGTGGATACCCAGCATACAGTACATTCTTCAGCGCTCGGGATCCAAGGAAGCCAGAATCAGTGGCCACTCAAAACAGTAACAGAAAAGATGGAGGGTGTTCTGGCATCTCCTCTGTGGTTCTAATGGCAGCGCTATGTACCAGTGTCATAACATGGATTATGTGCTTCTTGCTTATGAGGTTCTCCTTCAGCACATCCTGAAAAAGAACCATGTTCGGTTTCATGCTAAAGGACCACAAGGGAAGAGCAATTCATCATGACTCATTCCTCTGCTTATACCTTGTAAGTTTGTCTTCATAGATGAGCTCTCACTGTTGTTTAGTGACAGAGGATAATCTTTTAAACCCCCATACGCTTTTACAAATATACTTGATACAAGTTCAGAAACATGGTATTTGGCATGAATTGAGACAGAGAGCATTTGAAGGAAGGACTGTGGCATGAAGGTGGAACAACTGGTCCTTCAGAGGGCTAAGATGAGGATGGGAGATGAACGACAGAGAGCTGTCTTAACCACCATATATTTCATTAAATCAGTTCAAAGGTCATAGGTTTTTACAAAAGTGTCAGCAATGATATCCCAACTGAGGATTCAGTAAATGGCCCAGAGCCTCCACATAGAGCCTATAGATGTTGAGGGGGATTAAGAAAAATACCATAATCTGATAACCAGTCCTCACCCAAGTCCTCCTCTTCCCTGAGTCTCCTCAGGTCTAGCAATGGCCAAGGATTGACTGAGGAGCTTATGTAGCTAGACTAGCTCCTTTCTTAGTGCCTTGGTCAGGATGGGGCAGCCTGGCCAAGAATCCATGAACAAAGGTCTCTTACCAAAACTCCTAGTGCACATAGACCTGAAGAATTTGTGAATGAGAATAAAAGTAAAGCTATAATCTGAACCTAGCAGTGTGGGGCTGTAATCCTGTTTACAAGGGAACCAGGGACAGGTACTGAGGCAGGAGGATAGTAAGTTCAAATTCTGCTTAAACTACAGAGTAAATTCACAGCCAGACTGCACAACTTAGTGAGACCTTGTCTCAAAAAGTAAAAAGATGGTGTAGGATGTAGTATGGTGGCAGGATTCTTGCCTAGCACAAAGACACCCTATTTTTAATCCCCAATATAGAAAAAAATGAGAAATTACAAGTACAAAAGGGAGTTCACGGGAGCAGGCCCACTTGTCTGTCAGACAGCACGGCATTTCCATGTGTTGGGAGGGGGTCTGAATGGCCGTATCAGTACAGCTTTCCCCAACTGGCTATGGCTTCTTTCCCAGGAGCCAGGCCTTGTCTTCAAAGCACCCACTCAAGAAGTATTCGTAGACGCTGAGGACTGGGGCAGCCTGCCACTTGTGTTTTTAGGGAAACCAAAAAAGCTATCTAAGAAATAGGCCACCTGCAGGGTAATTCTGGAAACTGGATAATGGTCCAGAGGACTTTAGGCTTGAAAGCAGATCTCTGTTCAGAGGTTTTTAAGGACTAAGATAATGATGACACACTCTAAGAAGGACCCCTAAAACACAGAGGCTTTGTGACAGGGTGAAAACTGGGATTCTGGAAGCTTTCAGTGTGCCTTCTCCCAGGACTAGTGAACAGATCTAGAAGAAATCCTGGACCTTCACCAGTATGCCCTAGAGCCCAGCACTCTAGGTCCTTCCTTCCACACCCCACTCAGTGGAAGAGAGCAGATGTCAAGGATGAAAGCAGCAGCCCTGAGACCATTCTCAACAAACTATCTTTATTCACTGTAACTCACCAACCTCTAAAGAGATAACATCTCCCTCTAGACTCCCTCTTGCTCTACCGTCAATGCCTTCACCTCTCAGCCCCACTCTGAGGACTAGCTGGATCAGCCTTAAATAAGCAAGAACCTTTGGCTTGGTGGGTGTAGGATAGAGGCAGGGTCTCTGAAAGGCCTGGTCTTGAGGGGTGACATCCTACAGGTGGCTCAATGCCTCTTCTTCCTTTTTCTCTTCTGGGTGCTTAGTAACTCACATTTCCTCTTTTGGGGTTGTGAGGAGCAAGCCAGCCCAATAGCTGGGGGCACTTCAGACACTTTGGAATCTGGCCCTGAGCTGGGCATCTTAATTATATGAGTCAAGCCTCCAATGATAGCTCCAGTCTTTGACTTTGGAGATGGAGGGAGGTCAGAGCTAAGGCTCCTTTTCTGGGGCAATGAAGGCTGGGGGACACCTCCAGCATCAGAGAGACCTGAAAGGGGGCCCAAGCTGTGGGATAGCCTCCAGGGCACCAGCCAAAACTGGGAGGACAGGAGGAAGGACAGGCTGGGGAGCTCCTCTGCATCCTCATTGTTCGTGTCCACTGACCCATGCGGTCCCCCAGTAGGAGAGGCCTCTGTGAGACCCACTGCACCTCTGGACCCCAAGCCTTGGGTGTGGCTCCCATGTCCACCGGGAGCGACAGTAGGTTGAGTGTCTCCCACTGAGGATGACCACTGATTCCCTGGGAGGGCAGGCTTAGGCCCCAGCATCTCTGCATTGGTGACATCGTGACCTTGATGGTCCGAGGAACTGATCTGTGAGGGATATTTCTGGGAACTGACTCCTCTTTGGGGACCACAGTCATCTCTCCCTGCACTTTGACTGACGGCCAACAGAGAAGCACTGGAGGCTGTTTGAGGTTCACCATGATTCAGAGGTTCCTGAAGGCCTTGTTTCTTCTTCAAGGCCAAGTGGCGCTTCTCCAGCAGCTGCAGGAGGAAATGGACACGTGACTCAGGCCCAGGCAGGGAGAGCTGGCAGGGGTGTGTGGGGTGGGCATTTGCATCGAGACAGCATAAGGACCTATCAGCTATCTGTGTTTCAGAGACTGAAGTTCTATAGGCCGTCATGCTAGGTTCCTTCCAGCTCTGCACCTGAGTCCCTCCCCTTCTTGTCCACACCAGCATCTCCTGTCTGGGATGCATGATAAGGATGAGTTAAAGTCACAAACACCTTATCATCTGGGTCCTTTCTTTCCCTGTCTACCTGGATTCCTCTTCTCCAGAGTCTACGTGGGGCCCTTTCTTCCCCGTCCTCTCTACCAATGTCGCTCCCTTCCTTGTTTCCTCAGTGTCTGGCTGTGTTGTCTGCCATGTGGCACTTGGTGTTCCTTATTCCCTGTCTACCTGGTCAACAGTGAGTTCTTCTTCCTTCTCCAGCTCCTCGGTTAGAGCCAGCATATCCATCTCTGGTTTGGGGGAGAGGATTTTGGACACAAACTGGGGGTTTATGACGGCTTCCACCTGTAAACAGAGGGGCATGAGTGCCGTGGGCGGTACAAAGCCAAGGGGACCTCCAAGAGAAGCGACAGGCAAAGCCCAGTGTGTCCTAGTCCATAGAATGTTGTGGCAAGTGATAATGACAACCTGTGTGGATGCCCACACATACACACAGAGACATGCATATACACACATGCATGTGAACACACACACACACACACACACACACACACACACACACACACCTCACCATCATCACCAGCAGCAACTGCTGCAGCTAAGAGAGAAGGCTTAGTTCCAAGGATCTAGAATGCCTTTCTCAGAATCTGACCAAAACCCAGGCTCCAAGTGCAGTTCACCTGTTCGACAAAGTCTTCATGGGAGCACAGCTCGTCAACATAACTTAGAAGTCGTGGGTCTGGGTGCAAGTCGCGCCTTTCTTGCTGTGACCCCGCATTGTCCGTTCCCCCGTCTTCTGCAGGCTCCCCCGTATCTGAGCGTGGAAACCTCTCCAGCCAGTCCATAATGTCCATGTACTCCTGCATGGCTTCTGGCGGGATCTCTATGGGTGCCTCTGTCTTTGACTGCTGGCATCTGGGTACTGGTGGGTGGGCAGGGTTGGCCTTGGATTCAGTCTTCATGGGGATGCACACTAGGAGAAAGGAGAGCATGAAAGTACATGGATGAGGTCCAGGGTGAGCCGGGACAACGTTTTCTAAGAACCTGTGAGAGGGGACACTGCAAGGGATGAAAGGTCTAGAAGGGTCATGTGGGAGAACATCCGGAGTCAGCATTAGTACAGGTTCTCTCCAAACCCAGTGCCCAGGTCCCGTCCACCTTGTAAATTAGGTCACTGGGGAGGTGAGGGGAGGGAGGAGTATTGATCTTGGCCAGGTCATCATCCAGTTCAAGACCAAGGGCAGCAGGGACCCTGGACTGTTGGGGGCTGTTCAGCTTGCATAGTAAATGCCCCATCTTGAAGGAAGGGAACCACAGTTGGAACAACAGCTTATCTTATTTGGCATCTAAACAGACACTTGTCGGTGGGTGGGAAACCCCACCTGGCTGCTGGACAACCTCAGGAGCCGGGGGCCCTGGAGAACCCCGCGTCAGCAGGACTGCAGGAGGCTGGAACTGGAAGCCTCGTATCATCTCTAATCTTGGGTTCTCCATCTCTTCTGCACTCTCGAACTCTGTGAACCTGGGGGTGAGAAAGCTTCAGGATGATCTGAGATGGGCACCAGGCCCAGGCTCCAGTATCAGTAGACTGCTAAAGTTGGTCTAGTCCCAAGAAATTGCTGATCCTGATACAGAACTACAGTTTTGGGGATACCTAGATCTTTTAGCATCTACAGGGAGTCAAGGCAGTCAGATGTACCAGGGCCATCAGGTGACCTCTCTTCTAGAACTGCCTGCAGCCATGCAGAAGAGCTGGTCAGTGATGTGACTACTGTTGGCGGAATGCATCAAGTAACTTGGACCAGTTCAGAAATAAGCTGAAATGTGTAATGTTGGAATGACCTGGAAGACACAGCCCAGGAAGCATCAGGAGAAAGTGGAAGCTAAGCTGAGAGGTATGGCTCCTTCCTTCCGAGAACGGTTGGTTGGCTTGTGTGAATGAAGGGCACTGCATGGAACAGAGGCTGGTCTGAGTGTTTTCCTTTTACTCTGCATATTCTCTCTTGTTTCTCATGGGATAAATTTGGGGAACAGTGGGCTTTGCTGTCAAGAAGCACTAACCTCAGGTCAGGTGCTTGATACACTGCTAGTGGAATCTGTTCCCATTGCACAACTCCCAGTGTAGAAAGAGGTTCTATGGGAATGAGTGGGTCAGTCCTACCACCTTGACCCTCAACCTAAAGGCAGGGATGGACTCCTGACCAGAAAGGCCAGAGCTACTGGGACTATGGGATAGAGAACTCCCTTTACTCCAGGGCCTAGGAACAGCTTTATGAGCAGCAAAGTTTCAATAGATGGGCCTGATTATTGGATAGTACTCTTGGTATTAGTGTGGATAACAAACCCAACAAATCTAGGTTTCAGTCTAGCAGTCCCTGCACCCCCAGCCACCAACAGACCAGACCAAAACTCCCTATGACTCACTTATCTGCCATTTCAAAGAAGATCATCCGGTCAAAGTTGCTTGTGGACTTCCATTCTTGTAGACCCCTCCATAGACCCTCCTCCACGTTCATGGTGGGCCTCCTCCGGGCCAGGGACCGAAGTACTGGACTGTAATTCATCAGGAGCACTCACAGTCTACAAACCCACTCTCAATTCCCAGCTGACCCAGCCCAACACACACCCCTATCCTTATGCCTGCCGGGAACTGTTCCCCGTCAGGACCTATCACCATGCACCTAATATCAGCATCAAGGACTGTATTGATCGCCCTAGCTGGCCATGTGAGTCATCTGTATCACTGTACATGGAAAATTTTGTTGAACAGACTTCCATGTTGAGACCCAGATGATGGTCTCATTGTTGAGAACCCATTAGACTGGGACCAAGGGTGGTAGCCAGGCTTAGGTCATGAAGATGAAACTCCCATGATGGGAATGTGCTTTCTGGGGAAGAGGGATGAAGCATCCAAGTTCTTTTATATGTCCTATGTGATAACATAACTGAGATAGCTAGGGGGCCGGTCCTCACCAGACCCTGAATCCGTCAGGGTCTTTCTCTGTGACTCCAGACTCCAGAATTGTAAGGAAAGACTGTCTGTAGTTTCAGTAACCCAGTCTACCTTGTCACATAGACAACCTGAGCTGACTAAATATACAGAGGGTAAAATTACTGCCGAGGCTCAAAATGGAGTGAGCAACCCAAAAGTCTCCGCAGTGGGGATTACTACCTGTGATCCTAAGTTGAATTCCCCAAACAGTGGGCTAGGGACACATGTTCAGATTTCCCTTGGGTTCAATGACTGTTCCCCACCCCCAGTTGTGATGTGCTCTGGGTCATAAACACCCAGGTCAGTTCTAGAAGGTCGTAAGATGAAGGACTATCGAATGGAATCAGAGGCCTAAATCCAAACTGTAGCTCCTGAGACACCAGAACCCGATCTAACCTCAGTCCTCCACACATGGCAGTGATAATTACTGAGAAACATCCATTGGCTGCAATCACAGGGGATGGTAATCAAGTGGGCTCAAGAAGGCTGGTGTGACATTACTATTCCTCACAATGTGGCTCTCTGAAGTGGCCCTTCACCCTCAGCGACTCCTTGCCCACCTCACACTCATCATGTTGGAGCCCCAGGAGGAGCTACTAGCCCCTGGGCAGCACTTACATGAGGAAGCAAGAGAAAGCTTCCACATCAGGAGTCTGGGGGAGGTGCCTCCGGACCAGGGTCTTGATATGTTGCCAGCGTCGGAAGTTCCCATACACACTGTCTGGCTTGGACAGGTAGTTTTCTGGGGGGTTAGCTTTGAAGTTGGTCAGGCCACCCTCTTCATATGCCCCTTGTGGAGGTGGTACTGCATTCACTGGGGACATTACAGGGATCAGCTGGACGACTGGTGGTGGGGCTGGAGAGGGAAAGCTCAGAACCCAGGTGCCCTTGTCGGGCTGGGAAGCTGCAGTGCCTGGGACGTTAACAAAGGTGTTGACAGCAGGTGCTGTCATGAGGAGGGGAGCAGGGTGCTCCACACCCCCACTGAACACCACGGGGACATTCCAGTTGAGGGGCACTTGAGTGAAGACAGGGTTGGCATTGTATACAGGCTGAGCAGGCCTCCCTGGTGTCCCAACTTGCATGAAGTTCAAAGGCACAGCTGCACACAGGCCTTGGCTTCCATCCCCTGTCACCAAAGACATCTTGGGCAATGAAGACAGCACCGAAGGGTTCCCTGGGAATATCCCTGCAGGCAAGGAGGAGTGCTGTGGGTTGCCTCAGTAACCGGTTAGTGGGAAGGAGGGAAAGCAAGCAGAGTTGCAAATGTAGGCACAGGGACAACAAGGCTGATAGTCGTATTCAGTCCCAGAACTGAAGATGCTGTGGAGATAAAGTGCAAGGATAAGGTTACAGGGAGGAAGTTCTCTAGTCCTGGATCAGAACAGGGTGGGGGGATCTCAACAGGGCAGGGTCCTAGGAAAGAGGAGACTGTGCCATTTCCAAATGTTCCAGAGTGAATTTACTGCTTGGTTCCTCTGACTGGGATCATCAGGCTGATTCTTGACAGGAGAGAGGAACACCTCATCTTTCCCTGCTGAGAGGCCCTCTTAGGAATCCTTGGCAGAAAATTCATCAGTTGCCTAAGTGTTTCCACAGATGTGGACCAATTTAGCTCTGCCTGATACCACTATCATACGAAAGCTCCTCACGAGAAGTAAGGCATCAGTGTTCAGGGTCAGTTTCGGACACCCCATGGGCCTCCACGAAGGTTGCAAGTTTCAAAGATTTGGGCCCCATTCCCTCCAGAGTGTTCCCTTCATGCACTCACAAATTTCCTTCCTTTTCTAATGTAGCACCACAAGCTAACAGCACCACGTAGAGTTTCTCAAGCTAGCACCCTGGCACCCAGGAGGTAACCGTGCAGCATATAGCACCTGTCCTGCTGATCCCTCTCCTCTTGCCTCCTACAGGAAACAATGGGATAAGCTGGTCAACTCTGCCCCAGTGATTATTGGTCTCCACCATGGAAGGAAGCTGTTCCCAGAGCACAGATGTGTGAGACAGCCATTGGATTCCCTGATACCTTTGAATTTGTACACCCAGCAGTGACTGTGGAGTACTAGAAAGCACCTGACAATGGTTAGTAGAGGGGCCAGCGAGGTTTCTGGGAATTTTCAGAGCTACCTATGTCAGAATTGTTTATGGAAGTGAGGTGCATATATGGTCCTTCCATTGTGAACTCCAGGTACTGTAAAGGAAAGGACTGACTCCTAGGGGTGCAGACATTGGCCAGTACCGAATGAAACAGGATTGTTTGGAACTCATTCTTGTTCAGCAGGGAATCACAAGGATTCTATCAAATAGCCAGGTCTATAAGGCCTGGGCTTAATAACAGGACACCTCTTCTAACTGAACAGCAGAACAGGTTCCATGCCAAATGCCAATCTCCAAAGCTTCTGGGAAAGTAAACTAGCCATCTCAGAATCCACAGTGATAAAGCCAACAACATTCAAAATCTGTTCTCTTTTGTTGAAGCAGGATCAAGAAAGATGAGGCTTATGTTCATCAAATGAAGGGCCTCAGGGAACAGTGCCGTTTTAAAGCTATAACTCTAAAGTACTATTTTAAAACTAGGTATAACAATTATGACAAACACCTGTCTTATTGTTGGTTGAAGTTTCCTGGCTACTTTACCCCTGTTGAATTAAAGGCATCAACTAACTGATAAAGAAGAAACCTTCCCTGGGTGGGTTGGAGTAAGGGGCTCTAGGCTTCCAGGTGACGGAGAAGCTTCCACCCTCACAGAGAAGTCGGTTTCTGACCCTTGATCAGAGAGAACCCTAACAAACTGTTTCTTGCCTAGGTAATTTGTCTCCACTGTTCCCCCAAGATCTAGGGTGGTTCAGCCAAGTTTCTAAGATTCATAATTACAACAGAGCAAGTTCCAGGTGCCTGGAAAAACTACCCAGGTTCAGCTGTTTTCCCCAAAGCTCTCCAGAGTATTTAAAATGAACTCTCCCACCATCACATGAGCTATGCTGATGGAACCTGCCTCCCACATAGAAAAAAATCAGTCTAGGTATTCACGTCCTTTCTCTTGACCCAGCATAGTTCCCTGTCACACCTTAAACATCCTCACAGACGTATCTCATCCTGCCCACTTCTTAGGTGAGATTAGGGCAGACCAAAGCTGTCTCTTTCCTTTCCCCCAATCAGTTGTCCCCAGTGCCAAATTTAAATTCCCAACAATTTAAAGGTGGCAGGGAGTCGGGTCCCATACCCTGAGAGAACAGCCTTACCTCCTGAAGCCATCCCTACATTCTTAGAAAGCAACAATGCCTGACTTGGTAGTGTTCATGGTGAGAAAACTCAGGTGAGGACTCAGAGAGTCACCAGTATGTGGCAGATGCTCAAGAGAGCCAGCCACAGCTGGGAAAAGTTTGAAAGTAAACAGATCCAGAATGTGATCTATAGCATTCTGAAGTGGGGGAGGGGCGGAGTTGGGGGCGGGGCATTCTATAAGGGGCCGCTGCAAGTGGACAGGAACCTTGGTGTTGGCAACTGCACCATTATTGGTATTTGCCTCTGGTCAGGTTTAAAATTCTCATATTGACAGCACACTGGCCTTACTGACGCCACTTTCCTTCTCCATCCCTTGACCTTGTTTTATTCCTCTCATTCCCAACCCTGAATCCCTCCTGCAGAGGTAGACTCATTTTTACAATGTTTGAACTCCCTCTCAACAAATCCAGAACATATATTCAGATAAATACATGGGTTCTAAGGGACAGAAGACAACAAGGAGTCTGAAAATATGACCTTTTTGGTAGGTCCATGGGGTTCCTTGTGGTGTACCTATCGTTCTTCAGGAAGCAATCCTTGTGTCTCCAACTAGTGTAGTGACAGCATGCTGTATTCTCTATCATGATAGTCTTATTTATTGCCTTTGCTGGAAACCCCAGCCCTTCAAGGAATCACTCATTAGAGAGCCTAAAGGATCCAAAGGAGACATTCTCTTTGGATCAAGAAATATTGGGTCCTTTTATTACAAGCAAACATTTGACACACAAGTGTGAACCTTTTCCCTACCAGAAAATGCAACTGTTTAACATAAAAAAAGTGTAAGCTCATGTGAATGGCCCTATCAAGCCTCTAAATCAGTGGGGGTGGAGTCAGATATGAGAGACAGGAGAGCAGAAAACATTCTGATACTCTAAAATGAAGGAGCTCAACATTTCTAGAACTCTGACTTCCAAGCAATAGAAAGCCACCATTCATGGGATTGATGTGTATTTTGACATAAGCCAGGATTCCCTTCAATAGTAATCATTCCTGTGTACCTGCACCAAATATGGTCCTGGGATCACTGCTTGTCTGTCTCATCGTCCTGTGCTTTTGGAATCCTCTTTCCTGAAGGAAAGAGTAGACAGTCTCTGACTTGATGGAGTTTGACCTACAATTTTTATCTTAACATGTTGTTAAAGCAAAAGACATCACTGGATTTCATAGTTTGAATTTTGTATTATGATCTGTTACTGCACAATGCTGGACAGGGCAGTGAGTGGCAGCTCTCAGAAGCCACATAACCTCAGGGTACAAGAGTTGACATTCTACATTGTGATGACTTTGATTGCTATTGTTGAGTAGATAGGATAAGATTCAAAGACACAAAACACAGGTTTTAGGAACATGAGGTATAATGTGTGTTCTGACCATGGTTAAGCATGTTTAAGCATGCTAGGCTACAGTGCTGGGTAGTTTGGGTTTTTAAATGCATATTTGACTTTGGATGTTTCCCACTGATGATGGGTTCATTAAGACATAGCATGTCATAATTGATAGAACACAGCTGATGGAACAAATATCCTGCGTGCATGGGAATCATTGTAGCATAGCACCCTTTCAAAAAAAAAAAGTTGATTGATTCTTCTTTTGTCATTTTATGAGTGTTAAAATGCAAGCTAACAGTACTTTCATTTTGTATTGTGACAAAAAAAAAATGGTTGCTAGGAAATCACTCAGGGGAGATGTGGAGTGAGCATCGAGAGAAGTGTGTCAAGACCTGCTTGGGGCGCACGGGGACGGGCGGCGGGGGAACGGGGAACGGAACACCTCACCTCTCTGGAAGGAGTCAGTACTGTTTCTGATGATGGAGAGGTTTGGGAAAGGAAGAGAGATTTAGACAGACCCAAGTTTTCCAGTCTTGATTAAAGGTGAAACAAAACTTTTAAATAAAACGTTTGTGAAACAACATTTATTGGGAGATGTCTGTTATAAAGTAGCTATGCTTAGCACAGTGCACACCTAGGAAGGACTCTAGAGACAGAATCTGGCAAAATCATGCCTCAGAGTGTTTCCCAGGTCCAAAATTTTTTGCCAGTGTGTTTTTTAATGGAACTTTCAGATGGACCAGGAGAGGGACGCCTTGCTTTTGAAAGGCACGTAGTAGACAAATGCCATCCAAAGCGTTTGGTCCATTAGAAAGAGATTGGGTAAAACTGCTTGGAAAGTTTTGGGTGAGGGCGATGTCTAACTGCATGAGTAAAAGATTCACATTTTGGGAGAAACAAAGTGGTAATTTGGGATGCATTGATGTTTAAGGTGAGACGGCAAGAAAGTTCTCTGAGGAGGCTGAGGTACCCCTGATTTATTTCTTCTGCAAAAACTGTAGGCGTCAGATGGGAGCTCACACATGCGCGTGGTCTTGGCTGAGGTGCTCTGGCGCATGCTCATAGCCTCCCTTGGCTCTCAAGTGTCCGTTGTGCACCAGCTCAGGGAGAAACGTTGGCGAGGGCACGAGTATGGAGGACGTAGGCACTGAGGACATGGGCACGAGCAAGGAGGTCTAGTCCTAACGTCCAGTGGCCATGGCAGCGACCAGAGTCCGTTACATAGAAAGAGGTAACGGATTCTCAGACCTAACTTCCAAACCATCATTCACCACCATCGCCACCTTTTGGCTGCTAGCTCTTTATGTCTATGCGCCGTGCTGCCCCGAGTGACCCAGTGTCCTCCCAAGGCTGCTGGAACCCGGGCATTTTTACACCACAGACATTGGCATGCAATCCCATTGTTCTGTGGATTGCCTGGCGTTTGAATTGTGTGGGAGGAATTTAATAAATATGGTGTGAACTTTGAAAGTGTGTCACATCCATATCTCTTACACTTTCAGGAGGCTTCCTAAACGTATGTGAAACGTTACCCAGTTCAGCAAAGAAGTGGTTGGTATCATTGAAGAGTGGGGGAATTTTTGACAGTCATCTTTGATTCGCGTATGAAACTTGTCTGTGTAAAAAAAAAAATCAGCCAGCTGTCATGTTAATTACATTGATATTCAGTGATGTTGCACAAATAACAGGCCTTTTAAATGTTTATCTCTTTTTGTAGATATAAAAGTGGCGGTAATAAAGAAAAGCATTATGTGAAAATCAGATGAGCATAAGGAATTTCTAATTAAGAGCATTTTATTATTAAATTATATGTAACTTTGAGTAAAACCACACGCTCATGTGATATCATCATGTGATATTGGGAGTATGGTGTGTGCTTGAGAATGTGAGGAAGTGTGTATTTTGATTATGGAGGACACGGGAATTGTGGGATGATTATTCTCATATGAAAATGTGATGTGTGCTTGTTTGCTGGCCTCGGGAGCATGAGAACTCAGATACTATGTAATTTGTCATGTGTTTTAGGACATATATTGAAAATATATGATTTATGAGATTGTAGTTTTGGTAATGTTTTGAGTGGTGAGAGTCTGATGTGTTTGTGTGGGTGATGGTGTCTCTTTGGATGTTATTTGAAATTATAGGAATTTGTGTATTTGATAGTGTATAGTGTTGGGTTTGGAGGACATGAATTGGTTAGGGATTTGTAATTTGTGTTTTGGAATATTTTACCTCTGTTTTTTTCCCTTGGAAATTAGAATTTGGGAGCGTGTAATGGAATTTGAAACAAATATATGTATGTTGGGCAAGAAATAAATGCATGTATGAATCTTAAGGAAGCTGTGCATATTTCTATCATTGTGCAAATGAGTGTATTTATATAGATGTTTGATGCTTGTGAATTGTATGTGTATGGAGTTTGTATTTACTTGTATGCTTCATGTGTGTGCATGTTTTCTGTGAATGACCAGATGTTTGTGTGACAAATATTCAGGTGACAGTATGTTTGCTAGAGTGACAAGATAGTTTGAAGGAATATTTCCTGTGAATGTATATGTTGTAAATAGGGAGTAATTTGTAAATATGCAGGAAGTAAAGATGTGTATATCTTATGTTCTGTGAGTACATGGCTATGTTTAGGGGCTGAACTTGGGAGGTTGTATTCTATAGATGTGGAATATGTACAGTGTGTTACAAAAGTACAAGTACTGGAAATATTTGTGTGTATAGGGGTGTGGGAATTGTGTATGTATGTGAGATAATGTGCAGAAATTGTTATACTGGTATTTGTTGGGTGTGTCTGTATCTATTTCTATTTCCTTTCTTGATGCTGGACATAGGACCCAGGGCTCCATGCAGGAAGGATGAATATTTTTGCATTCTGCAAGTATGTATCTGATTGTATGATTATCAATTCATGAGTTTTATGAATGTACCTATTTGGAATCATTGAGTATAGAGATGGGTCAGGGGTCCTTTGTGTTTATTCTGGATTGAACTGTTGAAGATTTTGCTTGAATTGTTTGTGTTTGATCCTTTGTATTGGAGAAATACAGGTTGTTTGTGGCTGTGTATATATTTGAGTTCATGGGAATTATGCATATTTTTTGGTAGATGTGGGAAGTTCTTTGTTTTTTTTTTGTTTGAAAACAAAGAGGCTATGTAGATTATGTACATATTCAGGAATTTCAGAGTAGTTGGGGGAGTTACTGTAAGAGTTCATATGGGTCTGTTTAAGCAATGTTTTAAATTTATTTTTATTTTTAAGAGTATAAGTGTAATGCCTGCATGTGTGTTTGTGTACCCATATCTGTGAAATGCCCATGGAAGACAGAAGAGAGCATTGATCCTCTGGAACTGGACTTGTGGACAGTTGTTATCTGCCATGTAGGTGCTGGGATTTGAACCTGGGTCTTCTGCAAGAAAGACCAGCACTTGTAACTGTGGAGCCATCTCTCCAGCCCTCATAACATAGGCCATGTGTGATAGTACATGCCTTTTTTTTTGTCTCTTTGAGATGGGGTCTCCTTGTAGCCCCATGTGGCCTAGAACTAGTTATGTAGACCAGGCTGACCTTGAACTCACGGAAATCTGCCTGCCTCTGCTTCCTGAGTGCTGGGATTAAAGGTGTGTGCCCCCATGCCCAGCAAGAAAATTATTTTATATGTGGTTATAGGTCTGTGCCTATTGGTTTTCTACTGTGCCACATGGGCTGTGTGTTTGTTGTACATGTATGTACGTGTTGCTTATATATGCATAGTTGTAGCAGGGATATGTGAATTCCCAGGGTAAGTAGGGTTGCTTTCTTCTAAAAGTCAGTAATAGGCGGGATTTTGGTATGTCCAGGGTGCTGGTAGCAGCTGTATGTGTCTGATCACTAGCTATGTTCTGGGGGTAGAGTGAAGGCTCTTACATGGAGAGCCGGTAGAGTGCATGCTACACTCCTGTGAAAGGATGTGGGTATGCAGGAGCTAGCTTTTGGTAGCAGATGGTGCTAATCCCTTCTCAGTTCAGTGGCATCACATTAGTAGACTGACATTGATTCTGCTGGAATTGCTGGTACTATTATATGACGATTATGCTTTTTCTCCCCCGTATGATACCTTGTTACTATTTACTCACACACCTGTGTGTGCATATACTCACATAAATATTTTATATGTATATACATATATATATATATGTATATATACATACTCATATATGAGATGAGATTTTTTCAGAACAGGCAACAATGAATTTACATGTATTAGAAGTGTAAGTGAATCCCGAGTAGGCCGTCAGGCCACTGACCCTGGTCATTCGAATCTATTGCATTACTCTTCATGGGTTGGTTAATTCGTTAGGGCCTAAGTTTCCTCATGAATGTGGACTTTGAACTCTTGCTTATACAGAGTTGTCTGTAGGTTAGGCATGTAGGTGTAAATGCTTCTTCAGTCTTTGTGTGGTCCTAGCATGTAGGTGTCAAAATGGCTGAGTGTAATGGAGAATGCTCTGGAGGACAGAACTTCCCATGGTGTGTTTTCTATATGATGGGTGGCAGTTACAACCTTGTCATGTTCCTCAGACAGGAAGTCAGATAAATGAGATCCTCTAACCTTTCACATACCCTGAGAAATATCTGGGCAGCTAATGGTGCTGCTGCCTCTACTGTGGGACGGCCAGTGGGCAGCACACCCTCCTCACAGTGTAGCGCTTAAAAGCCTTCACAAGCTGTGTTTCCATAAATATCAGCCCCCTTCATGGTGGTTGGGTACTCTGGGGTATTATGTGGGTACTCTGTGTCACTAGTTGTGATCCAACATGTGTCCATGGAAGTCTGAAGCTTCAGGGTTTAGGTAGGACCTCCAAGAGTCTTGGATACTGAGAAAAAAGTTTTCTGTTTGGGAAGCCATATTTCCATGTTAGTATTTAACAGAAATGTCGTCATATCTCTTGGCTTGGGATACACCAGCTCTGGGTAGCTCAGCTCATCTTTCTGTTTCTCTAATGGAATGGAATAGCACAGTTTCCTTCATTTTCTCTATTCCAAAGAGTTATTATCCCACAAGGGGGCATTGCATCTCAGAATGGCCACCAGCAAACCTCACATAATGTCTCCTGCCTCCCTCATATCTACCGTGTGGTTTCTGAGTCTGGCTGTTTGATACTAAGTCTCCTTATGTTGAGTATCCTCTTGGCTAGGAAGTAGGTACAGAGTCTGAAGCAGCCTTAGCCCTGCAGGAAGAGGTAAAGGGATTGCATCATGAGTGATGCCTCCTATGTTGTGTCTTCCAAAGCACCATGTGTTAATAGTCCTCCTTTGTCTTTATTTTTGTGTGTATATGATGTGTATGCATGTGTGTACATGTGCATTTGTGTGTGTGACTGTGGTTGCGTGCATGTGGAGGTCAGAGGCCAGCCTCGGATGTTGGTCTTCACCCTCCACCTTGCTTGGGGCAAAGTTTCTGTTGCGTTTCTACTATGTTCTATGTTCTCTCGGTTTAGATATAGAGATTGCATTGCACTTAGGGATGAGAACTCACAGAAATTCCCCTTCCCTGTCTCCCAAGTGTTGGGATTCAAGGTATGGACCACCACATCTGGCCCCATTCCTCCCTTTTGGTGTGGTTACATTCTGCAGCTGCCTGAGAGAACTGCTAACCGGAGAGAGGGTCTGCTGGATAGAGAAATGATTTTACTTAGCAACAACCTTGCATGCCACAAGATGCATGAGGTTTATTGAGAACCTTTTGTTGGAATGTTCTCTCAGTTTCACTTAGATAGGTTCATTTGTCGTGAGAAAAGGGTAGTTCTGGACCACAGGCTGTGAGAGCATCTTCCCTAAGTCCTAATGTCATTAAGTCATCTGCATTTGAGCTTTCCTGTTCGAATATCTGTGCATTTGTTTCTTTCATAGCCAGTCTCATCTCCACACTTGACAGCTGCCCTTCATGCAGGACTTTCCCATAAACCTTGGGATGGGGCATATACTGGGAAGGGGTTCATGCATTTTTTATTTTTTTACTTTTTAATTGAATCTTTATGTATAGTCTAATCCTCTTAGTACCCCTTCCCCACTTGCATCCTCCCCCATCGCTCCCTAACTGGAATCCATGCATTCTGTCATCTGTGTTAAGGTCAACTGTGTCAAGTTAGTGTCCCCAGATGTTCCTAGGTGCAGGTTCATCCACTGAGGTCTAGTCAGCCTATCCAGAGTCCCTTGCTTTATTAGTTCTTACTCACCCAACAGTAATCAGCTGTCATATTTCTTCAGCAAAGATTGAAGTCTGCTGCCCGTTTCCACAGTTCCGTACTGGGTTTTTGTCTACTTGAGTTTGCATGAGTCTTGAACATGCCAACAACATTGCTGCAGTTTCATATGAGCAGGGTTCCAGGAGCTTGTAGAATTCCATTTCCATATGGTCATGCACCTCCTCCCTGCCCCTTACAGTCTTTCTGCCCCCTCTTCCGCAATGGTCCCTGAGCCCTGGATGAGTGAAGTTTAATATAGGATTTGTGTCCAGGGATCCACACTTTGCAAACTCCTTGGCCATTTTTGACCTTTTGTGCTTCTGGCCCTTTGTTGCACGAGGGAGCTTCATTAATGAGAGTTGAGAGATGCATTAGTGTCTGCCTTACCCCTTGTTCTATGTTGTATGAGGCTTAGGTGTAGAGGTTATGTTGTAGATGTGCTGCTTAGGCAGGAGCAATTCATAGACAATGTCTGTATGTGGCCAGTTGTGGTACTCTGTAGTAATCTCTGTCTGGTGAAAAAGAAGCTTTTTAGATGAGTGGTGACTGGGATACTTGACTGTAAATATAAGGATACATATTTTGCACTTAGTAAGAAATTACATAAGCCTAGGGATGTGACAGCCTTGGAGATTTGTGTAAGATCTTTGTGATCTCTTTAGCCATGTATATTTGGTTATTATTACAGTACTACATATGACTTTCCTTCCATTGAGTGGGCTTTAAGTTCAATTAGGTGGCCATTGATGGCCCCAAGATAAAAGTGCTGCTGCTGCACTAGTGTCATATGCTGTGCCATTCATTGATGTGGTCATGAAGCTGGTACTGGGTCATTGATTGATGCTGTACCTTAGAAACTTGCATAGTGCTTTCCAGAGATATGATAGCTATCCTTCAAGGGAAGTAGCTTCCAGGTCAGATCCAGCTCCATTGCTCCAAATCCAGTCTCTAAAGTGCATCATTTTTTAGCAATAGGGTCTTGCCTTCAAGTTCTGGGAGGCAATCAAGGGCTGTGGCAATAGCCTGTGTAGTTTTGGGAGTCTCTGGGACTACCTTGGCCAACAACTCAAAGGAAGATTTCTTCTGTCTCACACTGTTTCTTGTTATGTAGCCTTCAGCTATGCAGATGGATTCATGTAGAGACAGTGTATGTGTAATTTGTCATTAGGTTGTTAGACTAATTTATACTGGCTAGGCATTATCTATCTCTCCTCTCTCTCCCTGTCTAACCCTCCCATCCCTCCCCCATTTAGAGTGCACCATTTTCTCCCTTGATAATACCAGTCTTCTGTGGCCCCAGCTCTCTTGAGCTCCTTCTTTCCGTTTGTCCCCATAGTTCCTTGTCCACCCCTCCCTCCCCCTCCCATTTAAGTACTCCCGTTTTATCTATTTCTCACTTAGGAACACCTGTGTCTCTCTTAGGTTCCTTCTTACCCTCATTTCCCTGGTTCTGTTTCATTTTCCTGGTTCCTGCAGTTACATCAGGAGACATGCTCACACATACAAATTTGGTACTAGGATCCACAAAGGAGCAAACACATTGTTTTCTGAATCTGTTTTGATTCACTTAGCATAACAGTTTATAGTTCCATCCATTTACTCGCAAAGTTCATGATTTTGTCTTTCTTTACTGCTGAGTAAAACTCAGTTTCAGGTTTCTCATTGAGGTCTTTGATCCATTTGGATTTGACTTTTGCACTCATGTTTGGGTCTTCAGCTATGTTCTGGTGATCTATGAGTCTATTTTTGCTCCAGTACCCTGCATATTTTTATGACAAGTGCTCTGTAATATAGTTTGAAATCTGATATAGTAATCCCCACTGCATTGCTCTTTGCGCTCAGGGTTGCTTTTGCTATCTGGAGTCTTTTGTGCTTCTATATGAATTTTAGAATACTTTTTTCTAATTCTGTGAAGAATATCATGGGGATTTGATTGGGATTGCTTTGAATCTATATATTACTTTTGATAGGATGATCATTTTCACAATATTAATTTTTCTAATCCATGTGCATCAGAGGTTCTTCCAGTTCTGGTATCTTCCTCAATTTCTTTCTTTAAAGATTTAAAAATTTCATTGTAGAAGTTTTAATGTCTTTTGTCAGGTTTACTCCGAGTTTTTTGTTTATTTGTTTGTTTGTTTTGAGGCTATCGTTAATGGGAGGGTTTCCATATACTCTTTCTCCAAATGTTTGTTATTGGTATATAGAAAGGCTACTGATTTTTGTAGATTAATTTCGTAACCTGCTACTTTACTGAACATGTTAATCATTTTTAGGAGTTTTCTGGTGGAATTGTTGGCATCTCTTAGGTATAATATCATATCATCTGCAAAAAGAGATACTTTGACCTCTTCTTTTCCAATTAATACTCCTTTAACTCCCTTCTCTTGTCTTATGGCTCTAGCAAGAGTTTCAAGAATATATTAAAAAGGATAGTGGACAGCTTTGTCTGGTTCCTGCTTTTAATGCTTCTAGTTTTTCTCCATTTATAATGATTTTGGCTGCTGATTTGTTGTATCTAGCTCTAATTATGTTGAGGTATGGTCCCTCCAGTCCAATTCCCTCTAGAACTTTTATTGAATTTTGTTAAAGATCTTTTCTGCATCTCTTGAGGTGATCATGTGATTTTTGTCTCTGAGTACATTTATATATTTTATGATATTTATTGACTTACATATATTGTATATCTAGAATAAAGCCAAACTGATCATGGTGGATGACCTTTTTGATGTGTGTCTATATGGTTTTTACAAGTATTTTGTTGAGAGTTTTTGCATCTATGTTCATTAAAGATATGGGTCTATAGTTTTCTTTTTTGGTTATATTTTACCAGATTTGATATTAGAGTGATGCTGGCTTCATAGAAGGAATTTGAGAGTTCTTCCTCTGTTTTTTTTTTGATTAATGTAAGTACTATTGGATATATATCTTCTTTGAATGTCTGGTAGAATTCTGCTGTGAATCCATCTGGGCCTCGGCTTTTCTTTAATTGGGAGGTTTGTATCACTGTTTCAGTTTCCTTATATGCTATGAGTCTGTTTAAGCTGTTGATCTCTTCTTAGTTTAGTTTTGGTGATTCCCATGATGTTAGATATGCATCCATTTATTTTAGGTTTTCAAATTTAATACTGTATAGGTTTTTAATCTTTCTCTTATAATGTTCTGGATCATTTGTGGTCTGTTGTGATGTTTCCCTTTCACCTCTGATTTTGTTGATTTGGAGTTGCTCTTTTCTCTCTTCTGGTTAACTAGGCTAAGGGTCTGTCTACTTATTCATTCTTTTGAAGAACCAGCTCTTCAATTCATTGGTTCTTTGTATTGTTTTCTTTGCTTTTATTTCATTAATTTCTGCTCTAATTTTTGTTATATTTTTCTTGTCTGCTGGTTTTGGGTTTAGTTTTTGTTGCCTTTCAAGATTCTTGGTTGTAATATTAAGTCATCTATTTGTGCTCTTTCTGATTTTTTAATGTAGGCACTCAGAGCTATAAACTTTCCTCTTAGGACTGCTTTTAAAGTGTCAGAGAGGTTTTGTTATGTTGCATTGTCCTTTTAATTCCAGGAATACTTTTATTTCTTTCTTAATTTCTCCTTTGACTCATTCATCTTTCAGGAGTGTGTGATTTAATCTCCATGAGTTCATGAAGTTACTAGGGCTTCTTTCCGTGTTTATTTTAAGCTTTATTGCACTGTGGTCTGATAGAATACAAAGAATTACTTAAATTTATTTCTAATTTGTTGAGGTTTGTTTTGTACACCAGTATGTGGTCAGTTTTGGAGAAAGTTCCATGGGAATCTAAAAAGAATGGGTACTCATTGGTGCTTGGGTAGAATATTTGGTAGATGTCTGTTAGGTTCATTTGAGGTATGGTGTTGTTTAATTCAGATATCTGTCTGTTCTTTCTCTCCAGCTGAACTGTCTAATAGAGACAGTGGGGTATTGACGTCCCCTGCTATTGGTGAGTTGGGATTAATCTGTGTCTTAAAGTCCTGCAGTACTGTTTTTAATGAAGTTGGATGTGCCAGAGTTTGGTGCATATATGTTCATGATTGTTGTATCTTCTTGGTTAATTGTTCCTTTGATCAGAATGAAGCGAACCTCTTTATCTCTTCTGATTAATTTTAGTTTGAAGTCTACTTTGTTAGATGTTAGAATGGCAACTCCTACTTGTTTCTTAATGACATTAGCTTGGAATATTTTTTTTCCACCTTTTTACCTTTAGGTAGTGTCTGTCCTTGAAGGTAAGATGGGTTTCTTACAAACAGGAAAAGATGGATTTTGTTTCTTGATCCTTTCAACTTGCCTATATCCTTTGATTAGAGAGTTCAGTCCATTGATACTTAAAGTTATCATTGAAAGATGTGTATTGGTTTCCATTATTTTCATTTCTGCCTGTATTCTTGGTCTAACTTTGTGGTTCCCCAGTTATATCTTCATGTATTTTCTTTCTGTTGCCCTTTGGGTATAATTGTTCCTTTCTCTAGCTCTGTGTATTGCTTCAAGAATTCTCTGAAGGGCTGGTTTTGTGACACTGAATTCTTTCTGCTTATTCATGTCATGAAATATTTTTCTTTATCCTTCAACAGCAATAGACATTTTTGCTGGGTAAAGTATTCTGAATTGGCATCTGTGGTCATTTGGAACTGGGAATACTTTGGTCCAGGCTCTTCTTGCTTTCATAATTTGAATGGGATAGTCAGCTGTAATTCTGTTGGGTTTTCTTTATATATGGCTTGTTTTTCTTTTGCAGCTTTCAGTATTCTCTCTTTGTTCTGTACACTTGATGTTTTCACTATGATATGCCATGGGGATTTTCTTTTCTTGTCCTGTTTTATTTGGTGTTCTTCTTATATTTGTATGGGCCTGTCTTTCCTCAATTTTGGGAAATTTTCTTCTTCAGTCTGGTCGAAGATCTAGTCAATACCATTATTCTGAGATTCTTTCTTTCCTCTATGCCTAAGATGTGTAAATTTGGTCTTTTCATGGTGTCCCACATTTTCTGCATATTATATTCCTGTTTTTATTAAAATTTTTCTTTATCTTTGCTTGAGTGCTTCAATTCTTCAACTTTATTGTCCAGTCTTGACATTCTGTTTTCCGTTTCATTTATTCTGTTGGTGAGGCTTTCTCCTATCATTTCAAATTGACTTATTGAGCATTTCACCTCCTTCTTCATGTCAGCCTGAGTTTTCTTCAATATATTTTTCTCTTTTGTGAATTCAGTCAGAAATTTATCCCTATCTTCTTTTAGTCCTTTGATTTGTTTGTTTGTATATTCCTTAAATTCATTGAATTTTTTGATCATGTTATGATTATTCTTTTAAACTCTGTGTCTTGGGTCATTGTAGAACCCTTCTCTAGGACTGGTGATGTTTGGTGGGGACATATTATCTGGGTTTTCATATTATTATTTGTTCGTTGTGATCTTATCATGTGAATTTCTTTTGTTGTTTGTGATTCCGATGTGAGACTCAAGCCTTCCTTTGTTGAGTTGAAGTCTGATTCTGTTTGTATACTTGATGTGACTTAGTTGTTTTCTTATTGGGTATGGAAAGCTCATTTGTCAAGGCTTCAGGTTCTCTCTTTTGATTTTTATATTGGAGAAACCAGATGGTTCTACTCCAGTTGCTCAGGAGTTCCTGTGGAGGCACAAGTCAGGGGAGATCAGATACTCTCAGGCTCTCTCTTAAGGTCTGGGCCCCTCTAACCAGCAGGTACAACATAGTTTGGGAAGATTGTTAGGCAGAGACTGCATTCAGGCACTCTCAGGCAATCTGCAAAGTCTGGGGCCCTTCTAAAGGGTCCTGCAGCAGTGGGAGGGGCTGCATATGGTAACAGTGTAGTGGGGTGATCATGGTGCAATTTGGAGAGCTCACAGCTATGCAAAGCTAAAAGTAGTCCAGAGATCTTGGGAGATAAAAGCAAAAGTGAACCTGTGCCCAAGGCTAGAAGGAGAGCAGGGTGTGGGCTGAGGGAGGATAGGGTTGCTCAGATGGCAAGGGAGTGGAGACTCGGGGTATAGATCAGACTTACTAGGGAAGAAGGCTGGTTTCAGGGACACAAAGGCAAGTTGAGGGTTGGAGACAGCCTGTGAATGCCCTAACAAACTAGACTGAAAAATTAAGCTGGTCTGAGTACAGGGGATCACGACACAGTGGGTGGTTCTGGACTAAGAGGGTACTCCAGATATCTGGGGTGCTAACAACAAAAGCAGGCCTGTGCCCCAAGACTAGATGGAGAACAGGATGTGGGATGGGGGAGAATGGGGTTCATGCCCTTTAAAATATTAATTTTATTTTATGCAAGTGTACTCATGTTCTACAATGCCTGCAGAGGCCAGAAGAGGGCATCAGATCCCCTAGAACTGGAGTTTCAGATGGTTGTGAGCCTATATGTGGATGCTGGGAACCAAACCCGAGTCCTCTGCAAGAGCAACCAGTGCTCTTAACCACTTTTAGGCAGCTCTGAAGTTAATTATTAGGATATGCAGCAGGGTGCAGTAGGAAATCAAAGAGTTATAAATTGAAAAAAATAGAAGAGAAAATTAACTTGCTATGCAACTTTGCTAATATGTTTTCCTTTAGTCTCAGGACTGGGACCCTGGACTTGGACCTTTAAGCAGTGCTGATCCTGTTGAGAAATTGAAAGTCCCAGGAGATAGACCAAATGCATTTTGCATTCTAGGATGGATATAATTCTCTGGGGTTTGGGGAGGCGTTTTATATTTCAGATCTTAAATGTCCCTTCTTAAAGGGGTCAGGTTTGTTAATGGTTTGTTCCATAGCTAATGGGCTTATCAGGAGCTGGTGGAACCTTCTCAGAGGCAGGGCTCAGTGGGAGGAAGTTACTTCATTGGAGGCATGTCCTTGAAGGGAATATTGGGCCCTCATCCCTTTTCTTTCCCTATGTTTCATGGCTGCTGTGAGGTGAGGACATTTCCTATGCTCTAGTCTCTTCCTCATGATGTTCTGCTCCACCACAGGCACAGATGCCTCAGGGCCAAGTGACTATACACTGCAACCTTCAAAACTGTGAACCAAAATAAATGTTTTCTCCTTTTAAGCTATTTATCTTGGAAAGCCGACTAACATACAAACTATCACACCCCCAAAACTCAACTCCTATGAATTCATCTTATCCTAGCCTAAAGACTGAGATATAATCTTGTAAAGTGACAAGGGTAACTGAGAGATGTCAGCCTGGGGTTCAGTCAGTGGTCTGGATGCTTCTCACTGGCCAAGATTTCACTCGCCCATTCTTTGAGAAACAAATATGTCCTTGGTGCCCAGAGATTAGAACTGAGAAATGTAAGGAAGCCTCAGGCCTCTTATTTTGAGAATATCCCAGAACCCATTCAACTGTGCAGGTAGGTACGACTGGAGGGAGCCCAGGAGGCCAGTCTGCGTCCCAGCTCCAGAACATGAATGGATGATAGCAGATCCTCTCAGCAAGAAGATAATTTTCCTGGGTAGGTAATGGATAATGAAATGGGTCTGCTTGAGGTGATATTTGTTGGGGGTCCCTGAGCTCAGGGCCAGCTTAAGGGGATGAAGGGTCTCCACCAAAGGCGGGTGAGTAGGTGCACAGTCAAAACACACAGACTCTGGAGCTGAGTGAGAAGCAGGCGGTGGCAAGCCTGTGCAAGCCTGTTTATTCAAGGAAATGCAAGGGGTCTTACAGGTCTGGTTAGCCACTGGCCTTATGGGGTGGGGTCCCGACTGCAACCAATAATAGTCTGTCCCCAGGTAGATCATCTCAGTGCAAGTTCTTTCTAGATGCTGGGCAGAAGCTGGTCTCACGAGTAGCCACAGTGGAGTGCCACGCCCACGGGAGCCATTCCTCTATTCCTTATAGCAGGTGACCTGGCTAAGGCCCATCTTGTGTTGTGCCCTACAGATATTCACCTTGGAGGACACACCCCAAGTATATACACCCTTAATGTATCACAGTAGCATTACCCCCAGAGCAGGATTCTGAAGTGTTTTCTCTGCTTTCAGAATTTCCCAGTGTCTGGCAAGTCCTTAAGGTGCTACCTGGCCCAGAGGACAAGGTTGAGGAGCCTGTTCAGATTCTAGAGACTTGTGTCCCTGGATAAGCATTTAACCCTTCTTAGCTCCTTCTTATGGCTTTGTAAAATCAGAGTAATTACGCCAGTGCTATAGGGCTGTAAAGATTCGAGTCAGTACATGTAAAGTGCTTGGAGCAGGGCATCACATACATAGTTGTCATAAATGTTATAGATTCTAGCTGTTCATCTTTACAGACCATCACTGCCCATCTCTCTAATACGGTCTCTTTTCTCATCTACGTTCAGCCCAGCAGACTTCTACTGATGTCTCTCTGCTCTTACATCTGCCCTCTTCACCGCAAAGGAGGTTTGGGACTTGTGTGTCCTGTAAGATTTAGACCAGTTCATCTTCAGCACGCATCCTACTGTCTCCCCATGGGCAACACACAAAAAGAATAGTTACAGGATTATGCATTCTGTAGTATATGTTAAGGTCCGTTGAGTCAAGTTTGAATCCCTAGATGCGTGAGCTCATCCACTGGAGCCTGGTCAGCCTATCTAGCATCACTACCTTAAAGAAGATAACTCTCCTTCACCCAGCGGAGATCAGCTGCCAGTAGTTTCTTAGCTAAGGTTGGGGCTTCTTATCTATTTCCCAATTTCTAGGCAGGGTTTTTGTCTGGTTTGAGTTTGCTTGGGTCTTGTTCATGCTGCCACCATTGCTGTAAGTTCATATGAACAAGTTTCCCATCTCCTGGAAAACTGTTTGCTTCTGGCCATCTACCACCCCCAGCTGTTACAGTCTTTCCACCCCCTTATGCAATGATCCTTGAACCCTGGATAGCAGAGATTTAATATAGAAGTTCTACCCAGGGACATGCCCTCTGCAGTGTCTTATTCTCCAAATTTTGGGCAGTTGTGGCTGTTTGTGTTAATTACCCTCTGTTGCAGGAGAAAGCTCCGCTGGTGAGAGTTGCGATGCATTAATATGTTCTTTGCCCCCTGTTCTGCTACGCTCTGTGAGCCTTAGGTGAGGTTGCATTGTAGATGTGTCATGGCTGGGCACCTCACAGACCCTTATTTTCTGCATTTGACTGGTTGTGGAATGCAGTAAGAGTCTCCATCTGTTACACTTCTTTGATGAGTGATGAGAGGTATACTTGTCTGTAAATATAAGGATACACATTTAGCATACATTAAGAAATTACATTTGTCTAGGGATGTGACAAGAGTGGTTTTTCTTTAGGATCTATAACCTCTCCACTCTTGTGTATTTTACTGTGTTTTGGTACCACACATGAGTTCCCTCCCATTGAGTGGACCTTAAGTCCAGTTAGACAGCTATTGAATATCCCCCAAGGTAAAAATGTAACTACTGTGCCAATGAAGATAGCGGTATTTGTTGTGGTTACTAGGCTTCACATCTGGGTTGGACCATTGATTGATTTTCCTCCTTAGCTTGCATGGCTTCCAGGTCAGTTCTAGCTCCACTGCTCCAAGTCCTGTTTCTGAAGTATGGCCTGTCTTCAGCAATAGTCTTACCTTCAAGTTTTGGAAGGCAATCAAGGGCTGTGGAAATAGTTTGTTTATTTTGGGAGTCTCTTGGACGACAACTGACAAGGGAAATCTCTGTCCAATAACTCCAAGGGAAGTTTATCCTGTCTGGCACTATGTTTCTTGTTATATAGCCTTCAGCTATACAAATGCACTCATATGCATATATTCTACATGCATTTTTCAGTAGACTTTTGAGCTAATACATTTCCCTCTGGATTTTCACAGCACCTTGGTGTCGTTTATCTCTACGCTCTCCCCATATAGCCCTCCCTACTTTCTCCCCAGGTAAAGCACCCCCAGTTTTCCTCGTTTCCCCTGGAGAGTACCTGTCTCCTGTCCCCCGACCCCTTCTCGAGCTCCGTCTTCCTCTACCCCATGGCTCCTCCCAGTTAAATACCGCCGTTTCTTTTATTTCTCCAGTGATAACATCTGTCTTCTACCATCCTCTTTTCTCGTGCTCCTTCTTCCCCGTCACCCCTGTGGTTCTTATCCATTTTTCTGGCTCCTGTGGTTACAACAAGATATATACTCACATCTAAGGATTTGGAGCTAAGATCCACAAATGAGCGAGAGCATATATAATGTCATTTGTTTTTCTGTGTCTGTATTATTTCATTTAATGTAACAGCTTCTAGTTCCATCTGTTTACTTCCAAGTTTGAAGATTTTCTTTTTTCTTTACCACTGGGAACTCCATTGTATAAATATAACACATTTTCATTTAGTGTAACAGCTTCTAGTTCCATCTGTTTACTTCCAAGTTTGAAGATTTTCTTTTTCTTTACCACTGGGAGCTCCATTGTATAAATATAACACATTTTCATTATCCATTCATCAGTTGGGGGACATTTAGGTTGTTTCCATTTCTTAGCTATTGTGGAAAGAGCAGCAACAAACATGACTGTACAAGTATCTTGCAGTAGGATGAATCCTTTGGGTATATGCCTAGGAGTGGTATAACCGGGTCATATGGTAGATTTATTTTTAGTTTTTTAAGGAGTTCTCCACACTGCTTCCCACTGTGGTTGCAATCCCACAGTGAATGAGGGTTCTCTTTCCCCACATCCTCACCAGCATTTGATGTCATGTGTTCTCTTGATCTTAGCCATTCTGACTGCGGTTAGATGAAATCTTAGTGGTTTTCATTTTCCTTTCCTTCATCACTAAGGGTGTTGAACACTTTCTAAGGTGTTTCTTAGTTTTTTATTTTTATTTTTTGAGAGCTTTCTGTTCAGATTCATAACCCGTACTTTAATTGTGTCATTTGTTTTCTTGATTCTTTGTGTTTTGAGTATTTTGTATATTCTGGATACTAATCGTCTGTCAGATATGTAGCTAGTAATGTGATTTTCTCCCATTCTGTGGGTTTCCTCTTCACTGGATTGATTATTTCAATTGTTAACCTTAACTCTTGAGTAACTGATGTCGGTTTTTTAAGTCCTTTCCTATGCTTTCTTCTAACAGTCTCATAGTTTCAAGTTTCACTGAGGTCTTTGATCCATTTGAAGCTGATTTTTGTGCAGGGTTATAGATATGGATCTAATTTCATTTGACTGTAGATGGAGATCAAGTTTTCCCAGCATCATTTGTTGAAGATACTGTCTTTCCTCTAGTGTGTGTTCTTGACATCTTTGTCAAATATCAAATGATTGAAATTGTGTGTAGCTATGTCTGGGTCTTCTATTTTATTCCATTGATCTACATGTCTGTTTTTGTGCCAATACCATATAAAGTATCTTCAGTTTCTTTCAGAGTTAATATTTTCTTTTTATAACCATCAGTGCTGAGAATTCAGTTTCCACAGAAATCTGTTTAACGCCATTTCAAAAATTGGAAATTCTTTCCTAATACCAAACCAAAATTCATATAACCATTTTTTAAATGAAACTAAAGTCAGAAGACCTCAACAGCAGTTTTAAAAATCAAACATCCTGATACAATACAACCCAAAGATTAACAAATTTGATTCATGCTGAGGAATGATAGTAGGAAATATGAAGCCTTTATTTTCTGGAAAGAAACCATTATATTTCTGTTACAGCAGAAACCTCTTTATGTGCAGTGAAACAGTGAATTCATAACATACATCAGTCTTGAGTCTGAGCTGACAGTTTCAGGCAGTGTTTGTTGGTTTTTCTTGGTGTGACAGCATGCATGGTTCAGACTACATACATGCAGTGTGTTCAGTCCAAGGCCTCAGTGAAGTACTAGGATGCAATGTGCTTAAGTAGTGCCAGAAGTACCGCAGACTCATGTGGGTGTCCTTTATGTCTCCTAATTTTCATTGTCTGGATGTTGTTTGTAAACAGGACCAGTCAACATGTAGTTTTCGTTTTGTTTTTCTGAATTTGGTTTCTTCCCCCAGCATAACTTTTTACAAGTGCTTTCTCTGGCACCTGTCAGTATGTTTTTTCCTATTTTGTTTTATGGCTGCACCACAATGTGATTATCCATTTACCATCTGGCAGGTGTTTGCATTGTTGTAACTGGGTTTGTTATAAAAAAAATTACACCTATTATCATTCTCTGTTCTTTTGTAACTGAGATTTTATTGTCTGTGTCAAGCATCAGACATTCCACTCTTAACACAATTCCTTTTTGTGTATCTATGAGTGTATGTGAGGTGTGCAGACTTTGTGTGTGTCTATGAGTATATATGGGGTGTGCAGACGTGCGTGTGCATTTTCTCCAGCCCATACATATGCGGAGGAAGCCAGAGGTGGGAGACAGTGCCCTTCTTGATCTGTTACTCTCCACCTTGTTTCCTTAAGACAGGTTCTCTTACTAAAGCTGAGGTTAGGCTGGCAGCCACCAAGCCCCAGTCACCTTCCTCTCTTTGCTATCCACAGCACATGGGTTACAGGTGCCAAGCTTTTGATGTGGTTGCTGGAGATAGAACTTAAGTCTTCTCTCCTGTGCAGCAAGGACTCTTTATCTACTGAGCCGTCTTCCCAGCCCCAATTTGTACACAGTTCTTACCTACTGAAAATCTAAAAAACCATGTATAATATTTCATTTGAAATAGTTATTCCAGTGACAGTCCAGCTTTAAAGTTGTGTGCAATTTTTCTCCAAAGAGGTTATCATGTACCATTATCTTCAAATGCCAGTAATTTGTTACATAAGACTCACCAATGTTATGTAATATATATTACATGCTCAGATTTCCAGTTTTTCACAGCACAGTAACAGAATTATTAGGAAAACCACCAAGACCAAAAGGTATAGAGTGCCCAAAATTCTGACAGGTCAATTATGAAGGTGAAATGATCTCTAATAAACAATTCCACCAAAGACCAGCATGGAACTAGAAGTGGTTTAAAATATTCAATATTAAATGCAAATTTTAAAATATGGTTTTTATTGTGGGACATAGAACTAACCCTCTGTCTTGAATTTTAAGCTAATACCCAAGGTACTCAAAGACTCCTGCTATTCAATATCCTACTGTTTTTGGTTTGTACCCAAAAAAGTTATAATAGTAAACAACAATTTAATTCTTTTATGTTTGAAAAATCTTTCACTCTTAACAAATGTGATGAAGTGTATGGTGATTAATTTCTATGGTCAATTTGATTGGTAAGAAATACTCAAGGGATTAATGAGGTGCATTTTGGGGTGCGTCTGTGAGGGTATTTCTGGAAGTTTAATTGAGGTGAGAAGACCCCCACCCCGAGTAGAGGGAGGGCTCCTAGGCTGAATAAAAAGAAGAAAGGGAGCTGAACAGCAGCATTTACTTCTCTCTGCAGCCCACCTGCAGGTGCCACGTAACTGGCTACCTCGTACTCCCTCTGTGCCCCCAAACTTTGATTCAGAATAAATCTTACTTTCCTTCCTTAGATTGGTTCATCAGATATTTTATCATAGCAATAAGTAATGAATTTTTTATCTACGTATTTAACTACCACTTTCTTTTTCATACATTTGTTTCAGTTTCTCTTGGATAAAGTCACATGTAAACAAGTATTGTAAGCTTATGTTGGGATTTTATAACCTGCAAGACTATTTTCCAAAGAGTTTGTTATATTATCTATCATTCCCTTGGCAATTTGAGAAAGGTCCACTTTCTCCACAGCCTTGTCAACACTTGGTTGTGTCTGTTTAGTCATCATTCTATTGAAAGTGAATCCTCATAGATTCAACTTGGATTTCCCTGATAACTAGTGATGTTGAACTTGTTTTCATGTGCTTAATTTCCATTTATGCTTCTCCTTACATGAAATGTATATTCCAAGTCTTTTGTCTTTTTATAAAGTTTTTGAAGTTGTGCTTAATTTCCATTTATGCTTCTCCTTACATGAAATGTCTATTCCAAGTCTTTTGTCTTTTTATAAAGTTTTTGAAGTTGTATATTCTAGATGCAATTTATATATCAGGTATGTGCTTTATTTTCTCCAAGTCTGTGTTTATCTTTTCATTCTTTGAACAGTGACTTTGGAAAAGAAAAATAGTTTACTTTATTAAAGTCAACTTTTTCCACATAGACTTTCTTTTACATTTTAAAAAAGGTTTATTTTATTTGTTTGTATGTGTGTGTCTATGGAGGCTTGAGGAGGGTGTCAGATCCCCTCTAGCTGGAGTTACAGGCTGATGTAAGCTGTCTGATTTGGCATCTAGGAACTGAATTCTAGGCCTCTGAAAGAGCAGCAAACACTCTTAACTGCTGAGCTGTCTCCCTGCCTCGTCTTGCGCATGTTTTAGGGTTGGAGCTTACGTTTAGCTGTATGGTCAACTATGCATTAATTTTGTGCGTCGAGTGCGTGGCTTAACTGTGGGTGTCTGTTTCAGCAGCATATCACTTCTCGGTGAGCATGACAGAACAGAAGAAAGACAGACACACAGAGAATGGGTAGATGGGGTGACTAGCCTTTCCTGCATCGCATTGTCTTCAGGCCTTTGTTAAAAGCCAATGCACAATGAAATGTGGTATTTATTTCTTGATTCTCAATTCTGTTCTTTGTTATACACACACACACACACACACACACACACACTCACACACACACATAGGCATCCTTGTATCCTTGTGCCAGAATCTCACTAACATGGAATCTAATAACAGTAACTATTGAAACAAGGTAGTTAATTTTAGTTGTTTCCTGGCTCAGGTACTTTGGGACCAGGAAAAGCATTATTTAGGGGTTTTCTGTTAAAGATGTTTCTAGAGGATGTTAGTGTGGAGCTCTGAATAGGCTGGGTGTCAACAAGCTGCCTTTAATATGTGCAGGCACAATTCAGTCAGGTGCAGGACCACAGGTGGGAGAAGGCAGAGAACAAAACAGGAGGAGCGCTGTCCCCTACTGCCTTGGACCTCAGAAGGCGGGGCTCTGAGGTCGCGACTGCAGGACTCAGACCGGTGGTTCTTGTGTTTGCAGGCTCTTGGCTTCCAGTGAAGAGACACAACACTACCTTCTCTGGTCCTTCATAGTCTCCATCCAGCCTGTTGTAGAACTTCTCAGCGACCAGAGTAATGACAACCAATTCCCTAATAAGTTCCTGTATCTGTCTATACACGTATCCCATTGCTCCATCTCTGAAAACACAGTATATTGGCAAAATACTTTAGAATTTTCTTCTTTCTAAATCAAAATCTGTAGGCTATTTTTACATTTCCATATTGATTTTAGGGTCACCTTACTAATTTCTACCCAAAAATGTCTGCTGTGGAGCTGGAGAGATGATTGAGTGATTAAGAGCATTTGTTGTTCTTCCAGAGGACCCAGTTCAGTTCCCAGCACCTACATGGTGCCTAACAGCCTTTCTTAACTCCAGTTTCAAGGGTTCTGATGCCCTCTTCTGGTCTCCATGGGCTCCAAGCATGTGTGTAATATATGTACACATATGCAAGCAAAACACTCATGTACATGAAAAAAACTTCTGTGATTTTAATAAAGTTAACTTCCCCCCCTTCCCTCCTCCCTCCCTCCCTCCCTCCCCCTCCCTCCTCCCTCCCTCATCCTCTTTCTCCTTCTTCCTCCTCCCTATCTTTCTATAATAAATCCAGAAACTCAACTTGCTTTTGCTCTTGCTCTCACGCTCTCATTTTCCACAAGGAACCACAAGGAGCACCAGATGTTCTTTGGGTCGCTGCCCTGCTGTGATATAGGAGCCCAAGGCGGGGGCAGAGACTGTGGAGCCCCAGCTAGATCCTGGTGACTCTGCTTCGGCACCCCTGCCTGAGCAAAGATCTGCTAACCCAAACGCATCAGCAAATGATCCGAACACAAATGCTTCCATTTCAGTGCCTTTATTAGTATTTCATGTATCATAATTTGCATTAAATATTGTAAGTTAGGCAGACTTGTGTGACAGTTCTATACTAGTCACTTGGTTAAAGTTAAAGGTAAGTCAAGACACTGCTCCAGTAAATAGGTGAGAAGATTCCACAGGAGACATTGATATGTCTATTATTTTCCAGAAGCTACTGAGAAATGATAGACACCTGTCTCAGAAGCCACATGTATGAGTTCTGATTTATTACTGATATTTAGTGGACACAGTTCACAAATACGGCACCTTCCTCAGAGTAGAGGAGAACTGTATTTGTGTTTAATTCCTATCCAGTGCCCGTTTTTGTACTAACCCACCTCAAGACAACCGCTGTGCAGCCAGGGACGGTAGGAAGGAGGTGGAAACACACACTGTCACCAAGGTGCCCTCAAATTGGGGCAGCCTTAAGTTTTTGCTTCTGAGCTGTCCGTCACGTACTTTTTGGTTGGCCTTTTCTTTCTCTTTCACTGTAATATCGATCACCTCATAAACTGAGATGTGAATATCTTTTTTGTCACACAAGAAAGAAGTGGCACTTTGTCCCAAATGTTTACCTTCTGCCTCTTCACAGCGTAGGAGAGGTGGCACCACAGTCCTCCTACTCACCTCAGACTGGTATGGCCATCAGCTCTCCTGCAGAGCAACGTCCATCAGGCACACCTGCGTCCTCCCATCTGCTCTGGACCTTAGAGCACTTGACTACCCATAGGTGGTCCAAGGGGCTTCAGGACCCCAGGCCAGGTTACAAGCACTAGATGGAGGGAGCTCAGTGGGAGAATAGAATGACAGGTGGGCCCCCCATAGGATCTAGTGCTACCAAAGTGTGTGTGTGTATGTGTGTGTGTGTGTGCGTGTGGCGGCGGGGGGGGGTGTGTGCTATGGCAGGTGGCCACAGACAAAGTAAATTCATTCAATGGCAAGCTCTGAAACAATGTTTAACCAGATGCAGACCCTATACTACAGGATTTTTTTTTTGTCTTGATATGTAGCTGACCTTGAAGTTCTGGTTCTCCTGCTTCTTAGTGCAAAATGATGGGATTATAGGTGTATGCCACCATGCCCAATTTATTGAGTATTTGAGACTGAACTCAGGACTTTGTGCATACTAGGCAAGTACTCTAGCAACGGAACTACCCCAGACCTTGTACTACAGTGTTTAGTTTAAAAATATAGTTCAGCCAGATGTGGTGGTATCCAACTTTAAGCCCAAAACTCGGGAGGCAGAGGCAGGTGGATCTCAGTGAGTTCAAGGCCAACCTGGGATGGTCTACATATTAAGTTCCAGGCCAGCTTGGACAACACAGTGAGACCTTGTCTCACAAAAACAACCAAACCAAACAAACAAAAAAATTCAACAGAACAAACTGCATGATTGATCCAATGTACAGATAACTGTTACATCCTGTGTGGAGGAGGTATCAACTACCTTAGTGATGCCTGCTAAAACTCTTGTATACTAGTCAACAGGTGTGAGTAAGTCAGTCTAGGGGTGACTGTAATCACATGACATTTAGCAACATGTTGTACATGAGATGTGTTCTCTAGTGAATTAATGTGAACTTCTGTGTGCATTGATGTGTAAATGAGCCCACATAATGACAACTGTGCAAAATGCCATGTTTAGCGCTGAGTGGTATGTGAACTGCTCTCAGTAATGACGTATTTTGATGTTGCTCAACAGACCTAGAGATATATGTGTGAAAAAAAAAATCAGTCAGATGAGACTGTGGTGCATGATGAACTTTCTTTGCTGAGGATGTAGGAAATGTGATAGAGAGATGTAGATGCACAAGTGAGAAGTTATCATGGCCACTGCAAATCTGCATCTTGTGGAGTAGTACACCTATCAGTGTCTGACATGCAGGAATCTGTGTCTGGAGTTCAGTGTGTGAATCATCCTGTCTGTTGATACCTGGGAACCTAGGTGTCTTTAGAACTTTGTGTTGAAGAGACTGATTTTTCTAGTGACCTAATTTGAAATTCTCTGTTTAGTAGAACTAGTATATGAATAATTCAGTAAACAATGTTTCTGTGAAAGACTCTGCTTGGCACTGTTATGTTATCTTCTTTTTCCTTTGAAGATACATTGTTTTCACAGGTCTAAATTGGTGCTGAATGGATGAGCACTGTCACGGCTGTGTAAAACACCACTGTGACTGTGGAGCTCTGACTAAATGCCACAGCAATATGTGTTGACATAGATAAGCTTGCAAAGGTATGTGAGTGACCCAGTCATGTGATGATGTGGAGAAACCAGTCTGATTATGTGCTTCTGGTTTCCAGAATCCAGTCTGTTTCGTTTTTCACAGCAGTCTTAACTAACGAATAGTGACTATCTGAAAGGAAAATTCCAAGTAACAATATCATCTCCATGATGTTGTCTCATTTAAGTGTCCTCCAAACCTCATCTTAGATCAACTTTTCTTTGAATTCCATTGCATAGACTGCCGCTATTCTCAAAATTTTATTTTCTCTCCTAGATTCTGTCATAAAATCACAAATATTGTAGTCTTTCAAAAGCTTAAGAGTTTAGTAAGATTGACCTTTCAAAACCACATGAATTAATTTATTCCAGTTTAAGGATGTACTATTATTTCTTCTATTTACATTTCCCAAGTAATAATATTGTACAAATATATTTGGGAGTATTTTCGTGTTTGTTTATGGACATCTTTAATTCTATCTTTGATGCATATTCATAATGGTGAATTTGTTAGAAAAATGATATGCAGTCACTGTTCCCAAGCTGAACTCATTTTGCCCACCACACAGCATTTGCACAAATCCACTGTGGGGATAGGGTTTAGGGGTTTTACGGATCGAAGGAGTGGTGGATTCTAAAGCATGGTGAAGGCAGTGGAAGCAAACATGGAGTAGCTGGTGGCCTGTTCTTCATGGCTCTTTGTAGGACACATGTTCAGATGGTAGTGTATGTGTGGTCTGGGTGATGATTTGGCTCTCTGGCATCAAGAGGTCACCCACAGACAGTTACGCAGGTCCATGTGAAGAGGCCAGTGACTTCAATTAAATTATGCTAGACAAGGCTCCCTCCAAATTACCAAAGAATAACTTGAACAGTCATTATCATAATGACTATACATCAGGGGTGTTACCTAGAGTAAACCAGAGTCAGGGCGTATCATGAATTTTCTCACAGTGAGGCCTGGCATTCAGACCCACCCCACCCCCAGGTTTGAACTGATTTGGTGAACAGAGAATGTTCTTCAATTAGAGAAACCACTTTATTCCAGGTTACTTACAAAGGATTCATCCCTGGGGAGGGAGACGGAGATTTCATATGGAGGAGCCTGCATTTTGATTGTAAATCCCACAGACCTCTGAAACACTCGTGTAAGAATGGAGCCCTGGCCCGGTGCCCGCCTCTCTCCTTCCCATCCCTCTATGTGTTTCTGCTAGACTTCCCCCCTAAGTCATTGGTTAGTTGGATGTCAATCACATTTGGAAGCCTATCCCTCCAAGCAGAGAGGAAACTCTACATCTATATAACACCCCACCCCTTTTTCTCTCTGCTTCTTACAAACTTTCTGCCATCCTCTTCCACGATAGTCCCTAAGCTGCAAGAGCAAGGGGTTTTGGGAGGGAATAGCAGGTATAGGATGATGTTCTTTCCTCTGTGGCATAGATTATCATCTTTCTTCAGTGATGCTCCTTCTACTATAAAAACACAGTAATTGTAAAACAACAACAACAACAACAGCAAAAGTAACATTCACACAAATACTGAATGACCTAACCTATGGGTGTAAATGCAAGTGCTTTGGCAGTACCTAAGCAGGCACATCATATTTATGTTGCAAAAGATTACCATAGCTTCTTTATGGGGGCTTGTAACTCTCCCCACCACCACTGGGGGTCGACACTCTTTTCCTTATATCAGATGTGTGAGTGCCCTCCCTGAAGAGCAGACCCTGAATGCAATTTTAAGTATGCTGGGGGTGCACATAGCAGACAAGCCTCCATTACACCTGTAGAGACACCTGACAGTAAAATCTGTCCTTAAGCAGAGCTTTTCAGGTCCATTCTCCCATAGCAGCCTAGCACTCTGAAAGCCAGCCAGCCATTTGTAGGGAGTTTTCATCTCGATTCCAGCTAGATCTCTCTTTCCATGCTTGAACCATGTCACATCTTCAGTAATCGGGCCTTACTGTCCACTTCCATTGTGCAACCAGCATTATAATGTGTCAATTGCCTTTTGTTTGGTAGAAGGAGACTTCTACCTTGGCCAACAGCTCACAGGGGGAGCAACCCACACCTGGTACCGAAATTGCTAGTTAACAATCATATAAAGTATTCGTTTACTCTTTGACATCTGAAGGCCTAGGCCCATAGAACTCCCAGAATTCCACAGCTATACTTCACCCTTGTACCCTGTATGAGTTGCATTCCATTGTTGTTCCTTCAGGTGTACTTGACGTCTCTCGACTAGGTCTCATATCTGTAAAACACTCCAAAGTTAACATTATATACACATACAAGGTCTAACATAGCAAGAAAAATTCCTTTTCATTTGCATCAGCTATTTTTTTCAACAGATCCATGTTGGGTACGATGGCATGTAATCCATTTAGTCCTGGATTTCTCACATGGAGCCTCCATGCATCCTTTTATCCTTGCCAAGCTCATTGGTGCTGGCCCAAACTGCTTGGTCCTACATAGGCCAAAGAGGAATAAGGCTTCTCTTGCTCCTGTCGCACCTGTTGTTTCCTAGGGTTGGGAAGACCCTGAACCTGATTTCTGACTCTATCTATACCTGTGGTCTCTCCATTGACCATACCTGGCTGTTGGGAGAGGCCCTAGCTGAGCAAACTGTCTCCACCCCTCCAATAGGCCAGTCACAGGGGAGAAACGTACCCTGTTTACTCTGGGGGGCAGTTAGTGTCCACCCCTGGGATAATCTTCATCTTCTGTTTACATTTTGTGAACCATTTCTCAACACTTAAAGCCTCCCAGAGCTGCTTTAGCACAGAATTTGGCTTTTTATCAGTCCTTTCTTTAGGAACTTGGGCTAGACACAAGTCTTGCCGCATTCACCTATGAGTAACCCAAGCAGACCTCCTCTTCTGTTTTTCTTCCCTTACATATCTTTTAGGCTGTTCTATTCTTCCATAGACATATGTTACATGCTGGTCTAGCTTGTTTAAATCCGTCAAAGCTTTTCCCGCCTTGTAAAGCTCTTGTCCCACTAGGGGATCTAGCAGGGACACTAAACCTTGATACCAATGTTGAGGTCCTTGTTCAATTAAGTCCTTCATTAAATCTCTAGTGAACACATTAAATCTCAGTGAACAGTTCTATCTGGTCCTGTGAAAGGGGCACCATATGTGGCTTTCCTCACACCCAGTCCTCTCAGCTGTGCCTGTCCCACTTTTATTGTTCTCCAGCTCCTGACATTCATGGAAAGCTCCACTGGTGATGACCAGGTTTCTCTAACGGCTTGCACAAGCCAGTTCATCAGAGACTACTTCCCTTTGTACTGCCTTAGACGACACAGCCTAAATCTCAAGGAGGGGTGAGCTGTTATGTTGCTCAGCTGTCCTGCTTCTGCAGCATTGAAAGTAATCTCATCTGCTCCCATGTCCCACAGCCTTACAAGCCAGGTAGTTAAGGGTTCCTTCCTTGTTTGTTTGAATGTCTTTCCTAGCTCCAGCAGCTCTATGACTGAGAATCCTTTAGGGGCACTTTCACCTCCTTCTGTGTTGCTTACTTCTTCCTAGAGGTTCCAGGTTCTAGGGTCCCAGGATGGGTCCTGCATTATTAACCTGACCTTGGTTTTCATCCCTTTTCAACTTCCTAGCTATAAAAAGCGGCAGGCTAAAAGTTTCATCTCCTTTTCTTTTTTATCCAATTTGATAGCAAGCTCAGAAGCTAGTATTGAAGAAGCAAGGCTCATAGCTTTCTCTTGATCGAATTCATCTCTCACACTTTGAATCTATCTTTGTGCTAAGACTTCAGCCTGAGACTACCATCTTGAACTGGACCCACGTGCTGTGGCCTCCTCCACGGAGTCTCCGGTGTGCACCACCACCACTGGTATTTGTCCCACTGATCTCATCTGCTTAGGCAAGTTCACCTAATTACATATTTCACTATAAACTGCCCCAACCCTGCAATGGCCACCATACACACCAGTCCTATGGGGATAATCCACCATATCAAAATTTATTCTGCTCATACTTTTCCCTTGGCTGGTCTCCATAGTAGTCTCGGCACCTTAAATCCTTTTCCTGGGAGCATTCTCCTTTTGTCACTCAGTCCTGCTCAGCTACACCAACTGTATCATGCTTTCTCTCATGGTGAGGGCCTGGCATTCAGCCCTACCCCACCCCCAGGTTTGAACTGATTGAGTGAACGGAGACTGCTCTTCAATTAGAGAAACCACTTTATTCCAGGTTACTTACAAAGAATTCATCCCTGGGGAGGGAGACGGAGATTTCATATGGAGGAGCCTGCATTTTGATCATAAGTCCCCTGGACCTCTGGAACACTTGCACAAGAATGGAGCCCTGGCCCCATGCCCGCCTCTCTCCTTCCCATCCTTCCATGTGTTTCCGCTAGACTTCCTCCCTTAAATCATTGGTTAGTTGGATGTCAATCACATTTGGGGGTCTATCCCTCCAAGCAGAGCAGAAACTCTATTGCTATGCAACACAGGGTCTGCTGTTTTAGGCTATTAGACTTAGGTCGGTGACTTCTAAAATCAGTGGCCAAAGTGAGTGAAGAGCAGGAAATGAAATGGGATTTATTTCAGCTTTCTCTGGGTTTCTTCTTAAAGTGTTTTGTTTGAGACAGGGTCTCACTGTATAGCCCTGACTGGCCTGGCTCTCGCTATATAGACCAGGCTGGCCTGGAACTCACAGAAATTTGCCTGCCTCTGCCTCCCAAGTGCTGAGATTAAAGTCTCATGCCACCATGCCAAACCTTTAAAAATTTTTAATACTTATTGCCAAATTCTATTTTTTAGAGAATAAATGGCAGATTATTTTCTCTGTAGCCTTCACTTGTAAATTGAAAGCCTATCTATGTTCAAGACCTAGTATGATAGCTCATACACATAATTCCAGTACTTGGGAGGCTGAGGCTGGAGCATTGCCATAAATTTCAGGCCAGCCTGTGCTACTAAGACCCCATCTCAAAAAGCAGTAGCTTTAACCAAGTAAGTATTTTTTTCAAAGATTTATTTTTGTTGTTCCATTATAGGCTATTTCCATTTAATGTGTAAGTGTTTATATTTTAAGAAGTTTCTACGGTAGTGGGTTTCCAAAGGACTGTGTCAAAAGCTGTCCTTCTTGCACTCCTTTCTCTGTGCTGCCTCCATCATCCACTCCATCTAACCCTTCCTGTTCCACATTCTTCTTCCCCCTTGTTCCACTGCATTCTATCTTACCCCTTAAAAGCCCCCCTTTACTAATTTTCTGACCTCTGTGGGTATTCCAAATGAAACACACATATCTAAAGATTCAAAGCTAACGTCCACGAAGGAGAGAAAGCATGCAACATTTGTCTTTCTGGGTCTGGGGTATCTCATGCAGAGTGATTGTTTCCAGCTCCATCCATTTACCTGCAAACTTCATAACTTCATTTTTCCTAACAGATGAATGCTATTCTTTGTGTAAATGTACCACATTTTAAATTATCCATCAGTTGATGGACATTGGGGTTGTTTCCATTCCATTTTCCAGCTACTGTGAATAGAGCAGCAATGAACTGGTATCTCTGCAGTAGGATACAGAGTCCTTTGGGTATTTGCCCAGGAGTGGTACGGCTGGATCCTGTGGAAGATTTCTTTCCAGCTTTTTGAAGAATCTCCACAACTATTTCCACAGTGGTTGCACCACTTTTCACTCGCATGAACAGTGAGTGTAAGTGTCCCTACACTCATGCAGCATTTGTAGTCATTTGTTGTCTTTATTTTAGCCATCTGACAGATAGGATGAAACCTCAGATAGCTTGGGTTTTCGTTTTCCTGGTGGCTAAGGATGTTGAACATTAAAAAAAGCACTTCTCAGCCATTTGAATGTCATCTTTAAGAATGTTCTGTTTAGTTCCATGCCCACTTTTTAAACTGAGCTGTTTGTTGTTTTGATGTCTGAGTTCTTTGTATATTCTAAATACTAACCCACTGTTGGGTCTATAGCTAGTAAAGGTGTTTTTCCCATTCTGTAGGCTGCCTCTTCATGCAAATCATGGTGTCCTTTGCTATTCAAAAGTTTTTTGGTCCCATTTATTGGTTGTTGGTCATAATGCCTGCACTATCTATGTCCTGTTCAGAAACTTCTTTCCTATACCAATAAGTTGAAGTATATTCCCTACTTTGTCCTGGGGAGAAACTCTCAGGGTATCAGGGTATAGGTTAAGGTCATTAATCCATTTGGGGTTCAATTTTTGTGCAGGGTGAGAGGTAAGGATCTAGTTTTGTTCTTCTATATGTAACTATCCCTTTTGATCAGATGCTGTGCATTTTTGGCCTCCAGTGGCTGGAGTAGCGTTGGCTTCTACGTGCATCCTCAATTATATTCTGTTGATCAATATGTCTGTTTTTATGCTGGTAGCATGTTGTTGTTGTTGTTTTCTACAGCTCTGTAGTACAGTGTGAAATCTGGGATGGTAATACCTTTGGCAGGAATTTAAAAAAAAATTGTTCAGAATTATTTTGGCTATCCTGATTATTTTGTGTTTCCACATGAAATTTAAGATTATTTTTCAATTTCTGTGAAGAGTTGTGTAGGAATTTTGATGAGACTGTTTTGATAGGATGGCCATTTTCACAATACCTATCGTATCAATCCATGAATATGGAAGATCTTTCTATCTTCTGGTATCTTCTTCAATGGCTTATTTCAGTTCTTAAAGTTTTCATTGTGGCAGCCTTTTACCTTTTTGGTTAGATTTATTCCAAGTTTTTTTTAAAAAAAAATACTGAATTTTGTGATTTCATAGAATATATTTTGATCATATTTAAGCCCTCTCCCTTATCTACACTCCCCTTACAGGACCCTTGCTGGATTTCATGAACTCTGTCAAATATATTAAGGTATATCCAGTTAAATTTGTTTTATTTTGTTTGAGACAGGGTTTCCTGGAGCCCAGCTGGCCTGGAACTCATTATATAGACCAGGCTGGTCTTTATCTCACAAAAGCCACCTGACTCTGCCTCCTAAGTGTTGAGATTAAAGGCATTTTCCCTCAGTTCTATATCCCCAAATGCCCATCAGTACGAGCCCATCCTCTGGTTAACCTATTTAGCATCACAATCTTAAAGAAAGCCAACTCTTCCTTTTCCAGCAGCGATCAGTTGCCAATAGTTCCTCAGCTAAGGTTGGGGCTTCTTCCACATTTCCCACTTCTATGCTGGGATTTTGTCTGGCTTGAGCTTGCATGAGTCTTGTGCATGCTGTTACCATCGCTGTGAATTCATATGAGTAACTCCCCAGCTGTCTGGAAAGCTCTGTTTCCTTGTGGTCATCACCACCTCTGGCTTTTACGTATTTCCACCCTCTCTACCACAATGGTCCCCGAGCCTTGGGTGGCAGAGTTTTAATATAGCCATCCTATTCAGGGACATGCACTCTACAGTCTCTTAATCTTTGCACTTTGTGCAGTTACTTTCTGGGTTAATCACCATCTGTTGCATGATGACCCTTAACTAATGAAAGGTTGAGAGATGCATTAATGTTCTTTCATTTGATCAGTTATGGAGCTTCGAAATAGTCTCCATCTGTTGCAAAAATAAGCTTCTTTGATAGTGGTGAAAGGTACACATGTCTGAAAATATAAGCATATGTATTTAGTATATAATAAGAAATTATATTAGTCTAGGCATGTGACAAGAGTAGATTTTTCTCTAGGTCTGTGCCATCTCCAGCCATGTGTATTTGGCTGTGTTTATAGAACCCACATATGAGTTCCCTTCATTGAGTGGGCTTTAAGTCCAATTATACAGCTGTTGATTAACTCCAATATAAAAGTGCCATCACTTCACCAATAGAGATTATTTGCTGGGACAGTCATTGTTATGGTTCATAGACATCACAGCTAGATGGAATCATTGATTGATTTTACAACTTTACATAATTATCTTCTGATACTATGAGAAGTAGTCTTCAGGAAGAGGCTTCCAGGTCAGTCCCAGCTCACTTGCTCAAAGTCCTATGTCTGAAGTATGTACTGTCTTCAGCAATAGGGTCCTACCTTCAAGTTCTGGAGACGATCAAGGACTGTGGTGATAGCCTGTATAATTTGGGGAGTCGCTTGGACTACCCCAAACTTGAAGGGAGAAGGGAGGTTTCCCTTGTCTGGCACTGTGGGGATTTTTGTTATATAGCCTTTAGCTATACACATAAACTCATATATTTTAAAAAATATATATTTTTCAGTAGGTTTTTGAAGTAATACTTTTCTCTCTGGTTTTCCACATGACCTAAGCATTATTTCTCTCTCTTCTCTCTCCCCTTTTATAGCCTTCTTCTTCCCTCCCTAGCTAAAGTGTCCCCCATTTTCTCCATTTCCCCCTCAAGCTTTTCCCTAAGATTTTTTGAGGCTATTGCGAATGGTATTAAGAATAATAGACTGCAGAGCAATCAGCCCTAAATGGGACATCTATCTCACACCCGTCTCCACAATGCTCAGGGATAAGGAAAGGGGGCAGAAATAGAAGAGCCAGAGGCAGTGGATGACACAATGAAACAGTGCTTTCTAACATAGCAGAGCATTGGCACATATCAATGTATACAGCTTGTGACAGCATGTGGAAGACCTGCTCAAGCCACACAGAATCCCAGCATGGAGAGGGAGGCATGACGTCCCAACCACTAGGAGAAAAGATGTTGGCAATTTATAGCTTCTGAGAGACGAAGAGTCAGTTCCTTTACGGATGTGGCCCCTGGTAGGTAGACTATGCCCCAGTGGATGACTCCACACCCAAGATCATATGGAAAATGCAAATTGCACTTAATGAGTTTAATTAAAAGAGGATTGAAGGTTGGGTGGGTCAGGAAGGAGAAACAGTCACAAAGACTTGTTTATTTGTGTGTGTGTGTGTGTGTGTGTGTGTGTGTGTGTCTGCACATAAGTGCAGATGTCTGTAGATATCAGAAGAGGGTGTTGGATCCCCTGGAACTGGAATTATAGGAAATTGGGAACCACTGGATATGGATGGATGCTGGACCTGAATTTAGGTCCTATGCAAAAACAGCAAGTACTCTGAATCATCTGTCCAGCTACACCCCAAGAAAATATTATCTAAGTAAAATTCTCCAGGAACATTTCAGAAGGCACCTTTGTCATTTACAGAGCACTTCAGTAGATAGCATCATGAGAACACCATAACTACCTTCTCCATCTCTTTGATTGAAGCAGCTGAACTGGAGGCAGGTGCCAGAGTGTTGTCAACAGAACTAAAAAAAAAAAGAATTGAATTGAGTAAAGAAATTAATTGACCTAAAACCATTGTATTTCAATTTGATTAAATAATCTATTTCTGATTGGGCTAGTAATTCATAAACTTATTTTTGTTGGTGTTATAACTAGAAAGGCTTTTATTATATTTGGAAAAAAGCCATTTTCATTTAAAGAAATGGTAACTTGAAATACATGAAGAAATCAAATATATATCTGTTGAAATGCATATTGTCTAATAATTTTAATGTAGAAGAAAAACTAAATGTCTTATTTCCAGAGGGATGTGGATGCAAGATTCTCCACAGAATTTACTTTTGACCTAGGAAATGACAGTTTTGGTCTCATGGCACATATTAGTTAGAAAACTGAGAAGTGTAAGATTATGTGAAAAAAAATGCCTTGTTATTAGAGACATAAACTATGGAGCAAAAAAGCCAGAGCATTTTTACCCTACAGAAAGCCTATCAGAGAGTTAGAAGCTGCATTCTAACTCCTGCATTCCTCCAGCTCACTGAAAATCATCATTACTGACAGGATGACAACTTTGAAGTAAAATCATCAAAAACACAGTTGTAAGCTGTGGCTAAGAGGTTTTCCAGTATTTAAGTTGTTGTAAAATGGTAGATATCTTAGTTGTTTTTCCTGTTGCTGTGATGAAATACATTCACAAAAGCACCTTAGGGGAAAGGGATTTATTTTAGTTCACAGTTCAAGTTACAGCCTATATGGAGGTATCAAGGCAGAAGGAGCCTGAAGCAAATGATCGCATGATGTCTGCAATACAGAGAGAGGAATGAATGAATGTATGCACAATGCTCTTTTCTCCACTGCACAGTTCAGGATCCTAGTCAGGGTGAACCTTCCCACCTCAACTAATGCAATCAAGCTCATGGCCTGCAGGCATGCCAAGAGGCCCCTCTCCCAGGTTCTGTCAGGTTAACAATCAGCACTCACCATCACAGTAGGATTCCATGGGTACCTTTTTAGGACATTGTTGAGCTACCTATTTAATTATAACTATATTAGTTTGTGCCACCCTGACCAAAATACCTGATAGAAACTGCTTAAGAGGGAACTTTTATTTCAGCTCATGGTTTCTGAACTTTCAGCCCCTTCGGGTAGGTAGGGACAGTAGGAGCATATGGTAGAGGGACTGTTCACATGACAGCCAATCAGGAAGAAGAGAGTATCCAAGACTGGGCCCAGGTATAACTTTCAAGCTCCACCTCCCAGGTGTCTTACTTGTGCCATCCAGGTCCCACTTCCTAAAGATCTCACAGCCTCCTAAACACAGTGCAGCCTGCCAGGAACAAGCAATCAAGACATAAACCTGTAGGGGAGCTTTCAGATTTATCTTGTAACAATACTTTCAAAAACGTGGCCGTTTGCTAATGAATAGCCCCCAGGTTCATTGTCCTTTATTGTTCCTCTGCAGCTCCTACTTTTAGAAAAATTCTGTATTTTTATTTTATGCATATGAATGTTTTGCCTGTGTGTATCACGCATTGCCCATGAAGGTCAGAAGAGGGCATCAGATCCCCTGGAACTAGACTTACAGAGGGTTTTTAGCTCTCATGTGGGTGCTGGGATCCGAACCCTGGTGCTCTGCAAGAACAGCCAGTGCTCTTAATTACTGAGTGGAATCTCTAGTCCCACATCCTACTTTAAAAATACATCTAATTTAATTCTATAGAGTTATAATTTATTATGCTACACCTATATAAAATTAACGTACCACCTTAATGAATAGAATCAATTTGAGCAAATTGGCACAGTTCATGCACATATTCATATGTTCACAAACTGCCCCAATATTTCTCTTGAACCTCAGGGAGGGTCCTTGTCCTGAGCTGGCATCCTGACCCACTTCATGCCTCAGACACCTGCCATGCTCGTCTGTAGATCACAATGCCTTTGCCCCTCAGGATCTAGAGTCACAGTTGGCACAGTGTAGACTGGAGCCCTTACACCCAATTTTGTGTGGAATATCATTCACAAAGGGAGGGATTATCCACATCTGTTGCCCTGTGTTCTCAAAACACAAGGTACCCACATGAGAAGGCCAGTGCCAAGGTGGACTGTCTTCCAACTACAGGAAAGATTTGAGAGGAGGAGGCACTTAGGAAAGAGAACAGTTTCATTGTCCTGGCAAATCCTTATGCTTGGGTAGTATGAATCAATTTTGACCTAATTAAAATATTGCCTACTAAGATTCATTTTCTTGTTTCTTTCCTTTCTAATTCTGATGCCACAAGTATTTCACATTGTCATGGAATCTACCACAATTGTAAAAGACATCTGAGAAACATGATGCTGAGTGATCCATACTGTTATCAAATGTATATGCATGCAGGCTAGCTAGAACAAGCATAAGTTCTATTGTAGTGCATCAGTTACATGCAGATTTCCATCACTGTGATTATTTGAGAGTGATTTTGCTGAAACAAAGCACCACAAATTTAATGCAATATCCGTGCTTTATTCTATTACACATGCCCTCTTCCAGTGCTGAGCCCCTCTCTATGCCCCATATTTAAGAATATATTTTAACGCTAATGGTTTGCTTACAGTTTTCCATCTTATATTACTCCTTCCCCAAGTGAAAAAAAAAGAGTTGTCCAGTTTTAAGACATTATATAATTACAGTCATCGAGGTGTGTTGGTATCAAAAACGAAACAGATATATAGGTCCAAGTAATGCAAGAATGCCCATTCCATACACCCCAAATATGGTCAACTGATCCTTCTATGTTGTGAAAGAATACAAATAACATACGATTTACCATCTCAACTCTTTTTAAGTTTTCAGGTCAGTATTGGTAATACATTCATATTATTGTACAATTAATCTCCATACCTTTATTGTCTTGCCAAACAAATTCTAGTGGAGCACATATACACATGTAGGTTCACACAAATAAGCATAAAAATAAACAAATGAATGTATGTGATGGCAAATGCCTTCAATCCCAGCACTCCAGAGGCAGAAGTGGGTGACTCTCTGTGAGATCAAGGCCACTTATTCTACATAGCAAATTCTAGGCCAGCTGGGGCTATAAGGGGCCCTGTCTCCAAAAAAATGGATGAATCTTCAGGGTTGGAGCGATGGTATAGCAATTAAGAGGACTTGCTGTTCTTCCATAGGACCCAAGTTTGAGTCCCAGTACCCACACCAGGCAGCTCAAAACCACCTACAATTCCAGCCCCAGAGGTTCTAACATTCTCTTATGGTCTATGCAGGCACCTGCACACATATGGCACACACACACATACACACACATGCATATATAAAAATATATTTTTTAAATCTTAAAAAGGAAGCCTTTGTTTCTGAAAAGCACAGCTCCCCATTTTTCCTCTTCCAGTAGCTGGCAACAAGCATTTTATTTTCTGTCTTCCTAAGAGTTACACACAGAGAAATTATATAGTATTTGTAGCTTTGTAACTGGCTTATTTTGTGTAGCTTAACATCCTCAGGACTTATCAAAGTTGAAGTATATGTTAGAATTTTCTTTATAAAGCAAAACAGTATTCTATGATATATATCTTAAGGAAAAAAAATCCCCAAACCTCAAAGTAACTCATGGTTTAAATGTAACTAAAAATGGGATATATAAAAAAATATCAAATGTATCATAATTTTAAAAAGGAAAGGATAGAATGAAATCTCTACAAAGTCCAAGCAAAAAATCCTTAGGTGTGAGTGAAAATGGTAAATGAAGCAGTGGTACTGTGTCTCTAATTCTGTCACTCAGGAGGCTGCTGAAGGCGAGTGGTGAGTTCCAGACAAGCCTGGGCTGCAAAGCAAGAACCTGTCTTTGAAAAAAAGACAAACTGAATTTCACATCTAGATTAAAGTCTTTTGCTCTGTAACCTATACTGAGAATAAAAATATAAGCTACCAGGACTGGAGAGAGATGACTCAGCAGTTGAAAGTACTGGTTGCTCTTTCAGAGGGCCCAGGTTCAATTCACAGCACCCACATGGCAGCTAACAGTCATCCTTAACTCCAGTCCAGGATCTGATGCCTTTTGGCCTCTGTGCACATTTTGTGCACACGGTGCACTTACACACATGCAAGCAAAACAGTCATACACATGGAACAACAAGGAATAAATTTTTTAAAAAAACAACCCATACACTTAGGGAAAATCTTGAGGCAAATTACTTACCTGACAAATACCACTACTCAGAGTATTTGAAAGAACTCTCTTGATTAAAGTTTATATTAAAAATGGCAGAAGCTGGAGAGATGGTTCTGAGATTAAAAGTACTGGCTGCTCTTGCAGAGGATTTACGTAGGATTTTCAGCACCCACATGGCAGCTTAACAACTGTCCAAAACCCCAGTTCCAGGGGATCTGATGCCCTCTTCTGGCCTCTGTGGGCATCAAGTGGCACAGGTACACTTACATACATGCAACTAAAAACACCTATACACATTAAATAATAAATGAATAAATAAACAAATATTTTTTTTTTGTTTTTGATACAGGGTCTCACTGTAGCCCCAGCTGGCCAGGAACTCACTATGTACACCAGACTACCCTGGAGCTCACAGGGATCCATCTGCCCCTGCCTCCTGAGTGTTGGGATTAAGCACCACCATGCCTGGGCTTATAAATAAAAAAAAATTTTTTTTTTAATGGACAAAATTTGAGAAGGTACTTGTAAACATTGCTGCTGACAATACTAACTGCTGCAATCACCAAACAGAGTGAAGTTCATCATACATTTACTGTCTGACTCACCCGTTTTGCCCCTAGGTGTGACAAACACCTTTTAGCTGTTGAATGCCCTGTGCTGCATCCATTGAGTGATGGTGATGAGAAAAGACCAAACACGTTGCTTGGATCTCAAAGGCATTGAGTTGCATGAAAGAAGCCATTCTCAGTGTTTACATATTAATGTTCATTGATATGACTTTGTAGTTCAGATTTCATTCATATGACTGGTGAAGTGTGGCCCAGCATTAAAATCTTGGTTTCTGGCTATGGCACTGTTGAAAGGTGGTAGAAACTTTGCAGTGTGAGATGGCGGCTTCTCTTTTATCTTCTTCCTTACTTGGACATAAACAGTCTTACTCCATCACACACTCCCCACCACGATTCAGAACGTATCTTTTCTCTGTAAAGCTTATTTATCATGGATATTTGTCATAGTGGCAGGAAGCTAACGCAGTGTCAGTCTTAGAAAGATAAAACGACAGTGATGGAGAACAGATCAGAGGTTGCCAGGTGGGAAGGGTATGATTGAAAGGGAGCTGCATGAGGTTTCTTATGGTGATAAAGATGTTCTACATCAAGATTTCTGTGATGGCAACATGATTATACATACTATCTATCTATCTATCTAATATAATACTATATGTATATTTAAACTATATATATATATATTTATAAATATGCACCAAAAAGTCAATTTTACTGTGGGTTACCTTAAAAATAAAATTGAAGTACATAAACTAATAAAGCAGTAATAAGCATATTATATGTTGGCATGAATGATGACATAGTTTTGTAGAAAATAACTCTATTTGCAACAGAAATGTAGTGTTGTTTTATAATTTTTGAAACCTTTTAATATCTTCCTTTATAGAGGACTTTGGAGTCCTACATCTGCTGCATTCAATCAATTCTGATTTTGATTTTTTTCAAGACAGGGTCTTACAAGCTGGCCTCAAATGCACAATCCTTCGGCATCAGTCTCCCAGGTGCTCGATTACAGCCATGCACCACCATACCCAGCCATCCAGATTTGAGTTTTCATGTCATCAGGTGCAGGAGAGTTCATACTCATGAGACAACCAGAGCAAATTAGGGAAATCATTTCTAGTATTTTTTTAAATCTTTGACCTAGTGGATCCCCCCACCCCAAAGGAATTGGGGATCAGTAGCCCATGTAATAACTTCATAACAGAAAAAAGCTTTTCTTCTTATGTCTGATTTTAGGAAAAATACTATTTTATCCATCGCAGAATTAAGATATACAGTCATGAATTTAAAATGAAAACTCAGATGCTTATTGTAGTTAAAAGGTCACTTCGTTTATAATTTCCAATAATGTTCAGGCTTAGGAGTATATGAAAGACATCATTTCCATTATATGGAATAGGAATATTTGTGTCAAAACTCTAATGCTTCCATTTCATTCTTTTTTTTAAACAACCAACATGTATTTATTTAATATACCTTGAAGGGCTCAAACAGACTTAATTTTAAAAATGGAAATAAAATAATAATCACATCACAGTTCAAGATACAGTCATACACAGATCAAGGAAAGGACAGACTATCTAAGCAAAAAAAAAAGGAGACACAGAAGAGGCTGCACAGCTTGTCAGGGCTCTTGACTAGAGACCTGCTTTGAGTAGTTTCTTGAAGGATTCCATTCTTTTAAGTGTACAATAGGATTCCTTGTAGGAGTGACTCAGCTTGGTTGGAAATGTTCCTATTTCAGGTCATGCTATGATGTTTTGTGGATAGTACTGTTCCTCTTAGAAACTACCTGAAGTTTTACACTCAGAAAGCACAATTTTCTTCCTCAGAAACTTCCTGAAATCTGCAAATAGCTTGAGAATGTCTTTTGTAATCTGCATATGACCTCAAAATTCTGAAATTGTGATCAGGACTGATTGCAGGCTCAGGAAGCAGGCATTTCCTGCCTTTGAGATAGTTAGGCAATGCAGAAGGTGGGGCACATGCCAACACCCTAGGGCCCAGCTCTGTGATCCTAACTGGTATGTCAGGTGATAAAGGCTATTACAAGCACAGTTTGATCTGGACTAATTATATTTGATATTGACTGTTTCCCAGGTGAGCAGTCTATCCATATTGGAAACTTACTACCTTGCTAACATTGGTGAGTGTTTAGACTGCTTACCCAGCCAGTCTCTTGGAATCAATCAAGGCAATAAGGCCTTTGGTAGCAAAAATAAAAGCCTTCCCTTCATTCACAATCCCATAGAACAGGGGATTTCTTGATCTTCTAGTTTTCTTTTCTGTTTTCATAAGCCATTCCAGGGACCCTTGGAAATTCACATGGTACAAGATGACCTTTAAAGGGAGATCCCGGGTCTAATGTCCACAATATATAAAGAATTCTTACAACTCAGTATTTAAAACAAACCACCCAATTAAAATCTCTGCATTGATAGTAGACTTTGAGTTCTCACATATGCTACATTCTATCCATTTTTATTTTGAGCTTTATTATTTTTGGTCTTTTTGAGGTGGGGTCTCCCTGTAGCTCCAGCTGACCTGGAACTTGCTGTGTAGACCAGACTGGGATTAAAGCATGTACCACCACTCCCCACTTTAATCTTTTTTTGAGACTGAGTTTCATGGCCTGGCCTTGAACTCACAATCCTTTTGTCTCAGACTCAGTTCTAGGATAGACATTTTCCTAGAAACAGTATACAAATAGACAACAAATACACCAAAAGTTGTTCAACATCATTAAGGGGCTGCAAATCAGAACCACAACTGGGAGCCTTAAGTGGGACACTCGTCTCACCTGCTTCAAGGCTCAGGGAACATCAGAAGAGGTTGTAGGAAGATGGTAGAGAGGAGGGCCGTGAAATCCTGTCTTATGGCACGATAAGGCTTTAGCACTCATGAACTCACAAGACCTGTGCTTGTCTGCTAGGGCATGCACAAGATCAAACCCTTAAATACTCGGTCACAGATGAGGGGTTCATGGGGCCCTACCCTGCCAGAGGAGTTGATGGCAGTCACAGGCTGCGGGAGGAGGGGATGTGGTTGTCTTTAGTGACATTGTGAGTTACTCATGCCCCAGTGGATGCCTTCTTCCCACTCATGCCCCTGCGAGTGGTCCTGATTAAACTCAATGAGTCACAAAGCAAAAACAAAACTAAAAGACATGAAAGTGGGACAGGGGCTCAGTGGGAGGAAGGGGCAGTTAATAGGGGTAGGAAGAATATAACCATGGGTGGCAGGATATCAGATTATATTATATATATGTATGGAATGTCAAAGAATAATTTAATAATAAATCTCGCAATGAGGTACAACTTATCCACAGGAGAATAACAGTATAATACCCTTTTAGCTTTATTTCTTGTGATGCTGGAGAGTGAATCCAGGGCCTCATGCATCTGAGTAAGTCCTCTACCACTGAGCCATATCCCCAGCTGGACAGTAACAAGTGTTTGAATATGGAAATTAGAATCCTCCTACACTGCTTGTAGAAATACAGAATAGGATAGCCATAGTGGAAAAGATTGGTGGATCCTTAAAAAGTTAAACAATTATATAGCCAGAATTTCCTTAGAAATGTAACCCAAAGAACTGAAAGCAAGAATTTTAAATAAATAACCACACGTTACTCTTCATAGTGACACTATGCATAATAGAGAAAAGGTAGAAATAATCTGAAAGCCCATCAAACAACGCATAATTAACAATGCATATATGTCTAATTAAATTTCAATTGGCTTAAAAAGAAGGAAAATTTGGCAAGTGGATGAACTTTGGAAGCACAAAGTTGGTAGAAAAAAAACAATATTTTCCAAGGGCAGAAGGGAATAGGCAGTGGAAAATCAATCTTTAGTGGATTCAAAGTTCCAATTTGAAAGATTAAAGTATTAGGGAAATAGATGGTGATGGTCATTGTACAACACTGCAACAAACAAGGAACTTTACATGTGAATAGTTACTTCCGTCCCGACTATTTACCACAATTTAAAAAATAAATATTAACCAGGTGTGGTGGTGATGCCTTTAATCTCAGCACTCAGGAGGCAGAGTCAGGCTGATCTCATGAGTTCAAGACCAGCCTGGTCTACATAATACATTCCAGAGTAGCCATAGCTAAACAGTGAGATCCTGTCTCAAAAAAATATTAATACATGATATGGATGAAACCAGAAAACATTATACTTCCTAAAATAATTCAGGTATAAAATTTTACTTAGGAAAGAGTGCAAATTAGTAATTTCCAGGTGTTCACGAGAAGAGAGCAGGGAGTGACTGATGTGTAGAGGGGTCTGTCTCCTTGAGCATCATGAGAATAATTTAGAATTACAGGTAATGGTTTCTACCACCTGGTGAATTTACTAAGTGTATCTGAATTTAAATATAGACCAAGTGAAGAGTACCTTTAAGTTCAAGAAAGCCTTCTTCAAGCTGGGTGTGGGGCACACACATTTACTCCCAGCACTTAAGGGAGAGGCAGGCAGATCTCTTTCAGATAAACAAAACAACAACTAAGTAAATAAACCCTGAGCTGTGCACCTACCCAGAGGCATTGAAAAGAAAGCTGACCTATGGAGTGAAGACCCGTCCACATTCAGTGTGGAAGTGTGGCTGCAATTCCTTCACTGCAGTCCACTCAAGGTTTGTTGTTGCTGCTTGTTTATAAAAGTCTATTCCCTTTGTACACATACATACAAAACAGGATTCGGAAGTATATTTCATAGAGTTTTGTTTTCTGTGACCATTTCTATCCTTTCTTGGACATGCACCAAGGTGCAACAACCTTTAATACCATTTAATACTGGTATGTTCCAGATACAACTCGTTTCCTACACAGCAGGAGTCCAAGTCAAAGCCCACATCACATGTAGCTTCAGCTAGAATTCACAAGTCCAGAATTTTCTTCCTAAGCAGAGGTTTTCAGTTTTTTGCTTATTGACTGATAGTTTGAATCTTGAAAATCCCCCAAAGATACAGGTATTAAAAGCTTGGTCCTCAATGTAGTACTACAGGAAGGTGGTGGGGTCTTTAAGATATGGGGGTCTAATGGGAGGGCTTTGGCCACTAAGTCTGACGGGAGAACATGCCTTTGGAGGGGCTGGGGGCACTGCAGGCTCCTGGACTCAGCTCTTCCTTCCTTTTGCTTCCTGGCCTGTGCTGTGAGTGAGCTTCCTGTCACACATGCCCTGCCTTTGGCAGCAGAGGTGCAAAGCAAAACATCTAAAACCACGAGGGAAAATACGCCTTTTATCTTTATAAGTTAATTATTTCAGATATTTGTTATAGTGGTAGGAAGCTAACCCAGTGTCCCCTAAAGAACACACACACACACACACACACACACACACACACACACACACAAACACTTTTTAGTAAAATCATTTGTTTATAGATACAAAGAATATATTTTCCAAGACATTTCAAGCAAGCTTTCAACATATTTTTGTCAAACTCTTTAGCCTATATGGCTTGTTCAGCATATGAAATATTATTATCTTTAACCTACTTGCTGAAGTCAGTTCCATGAGCCCATCAGCTAAATACAAGTCACAATCTGAAAGAATACACTTTGTTTTGCTGTTTCTTGTAGCTCAGGCTTGCCTTGAACTCCTGAGCCTCTTGACTTTACCCCATAAGTGCTGAGATTAGACATGTACCACCACATCCAACAGAAGTTCATATTTTATGATCTAACTCAAATAAGCACAATCTTAGGCATTTCTGACAGAAGTCCTGATGGGATCTTCCTCTTGCTCAGATGAAAGGATCCTCTTGGGTCAGTGCTTTCACATTATCTCTTGTCTGGCACTCTGGAGGTGCTGAGATCTCAGTGTGTGCTCTATGATCAAGACCAGGAACAGTAGGAAGCTTTGGTGAGGTGGCAGAAGGGTCACTGGAGCTGGGAAAGAAGAACTTGCAAAGTTACGGATACCTTTGGGTGCTAGGTTTTTTATAGGAGAGAGTGCACTCTATGGTGCAAAGTGAGTAATTGACCATCTGCAAGCTATCCAGGACTACCTGAGCTCTGAAACATCTCTCCATATCCCTAGGGAATACATGGCCTAGTTTGAACACCAATTTCTTAGGTTCCTTGAGTTCACAGTATGGATCAGGATTGAGTGTGTTAAACAGTATAGTATTGGGCTGGAGAAATGGTTCAGTGGTTAAGAGCACTGGCTGCGCTTGCAGAGGACCCGGGTTCAGTTCCCAGAACCCACTTGGCAGCTAACAACCATCCATACTTCAGTTCCAAGGTGTACGACGCCCTCTTCTAGCCTCTGTGGGCACTGAGCGTGTGTGATGCATTCATATGGCAGGCAAAATACTCATATACAGTGCAGCTGAGTGTTACAGTGGCACACATCTATAAAGCCAGCACTTGGGAGGATGAAGCAGGAGATCTGGCATGCGTTCTAGGTTAGCCTGTGCTACCTAGTGAGATCTTTCTCAAACAAAAAAAATCACAGTGCTAAGAAAAATTACTCCAAAGTTAGGAAGTAAAGAAAGATGCCATTTCTATCAGTGTCATGTTAGAAGACAGCTTGTACAATAAGTCCATCTAAGGGTCTTCTGATTCTTTTAGAAAGTATTCTGTTTATCTTTGAAATATATTGTTGATTAGGCCTGGATATTTTTTGTGTATGAAAAGTTGGAAGTTAGGAGAAACTGACAAAGTGATTGTCTTTTAGGGTGAAAATGTAAATGATAACACCTGGTACAGTTTAATTGCCCTATAAACTATTACTTAGGGCTGCATGTAGTCTAGCAGCCATTCTTAGATTTTAGATCTTGGGCTGGGGGTGTAGTTTAGTGGTCGAGCACCTAACATGCATAGAGCCATGTCAGTCCACAACACCACAAATTCAGTTCAATTCAATTCTGCTCTCTTAATATGCTGTTCTATCATTTTTGTACCCACTTTAACAATCTTAGCTTTCAAATTCTCTTTTGAACGCATTCTGTGTGTTCCTTTGTCAATGAAATCAATTTAATGTAAGTATATGCTCAAATGCTCTTTATATGCATACCTCTACCAACATGTACTTCTGTAAATGTTAAAACAAATCTTGCTGGGCATGGTGGCATGCGTCTTTCCTCCCAGTACTTGGGAGGCAGAGGCAGGAGGATCTTTCTGTGATCAAGGCTAGCCTGGTCTCCAAAGCAAGTTCCAGGCTAGTTGGGGCTACAGGAAGACCCTGATTCAAAAAGACAAAAGAATAAAATGTGCAGAAGATTTAGAGAAAGGGAGGGGTAATGCTTAAGGGGGAGTCATGACAGATCTTGTGGGGAAGATCCCTGGGCTGAATCTTGCTGTAACCCTAGTGGAGAGGAGTAGGAAGAAGGCTTTAAGATGAGGGAGCCTCACAGTGCAAGGGGGACATTATGGCATGGGTATAGGTGGTATCAGAGGACACTGAATTGGGTAGAAGCCAGATCCTTAGCCAAGCAGGTCATCATAATGAGCAGGAGTCTTATCCTGCACGAAAGCAGAGATTAAAGAATTTTTAGCAAGAATGTGACCTAAGAAGATGGCTTTGTGTTGTAGAAAGACCAATTCTGTCTGAAGAATGCATTTGTGGGTGGAAATGAAGCTAAAAAATAAAGATACTACAGAATTGAGCAACGAGAAAGCCATGAGCTGAGGCAAGGCCGTAGTGAAGAGCAGTCACAATGATTTGGAATAAATAGGGCACAGTGTTTGTTTGGATGTAGGAGTGGGAACAGAAAGGTAGGAGGTGATCGAGATATAAGCAAGATTTGATAACTGATTATGAGGGGGTGGCAGGATAAGGAGGGGCCGACCCACATCAGCACAGTCCCTACTTTGGGTGCAGAGATTGTATCACTCTATCAATGAATAGTGCAGAGTCAGCAAGTAGCAGCTGTATATGTTTCCAAGAGAAACAAGGGATTCCTTTTACATAGCTTGAGCACATTCCAGAATTAACCCTTTGTTTGCCTAGGTTACCAAAACTTCTACCTTTTCTTTTTTTTAAGGATTGATGGAGTTTCATTTTTATTTGTAAAAGATTTTTGAAAATCACTGGTGAAACTGCCGCTCCTTGCATGTGTTTGGTACATCCTTCTAGCAGGACTGTCCCTTCACCTTCCTGCAACCTTCTCTGGTTTTCACTCTAATGAACAAGCTGGAGTGATAAAGGAAAGCCCATCCAGGCAGTACCAACCACAGCTCATGAACCCTTTCTCTCAAACCTCCCAGCTTATGCCTCCCTGAGTGAAATTGTTTACTTCCCCCAAAGAGGACACTGTGAGAAACTTGAAGGAACTCAGTATTCTTAACTGAGCTCTTAAAGATACTACAAAGGATGCCTTCACTGAATGCTTTCTATTTAAAGATTTATTTTTATTTTTTATGTGTCTGTGTCTGTTTATGCACATTCATGAGGGTGTCCTCAGAGGCCAGACAGGTATTATATCCCCTAGAACTAGAGTTACAGGTGGTTATGAGCCACCTGACGTGGGTGCTAGGTATTGAAATTGAGTTCCCCAGAAGAGTAGCATATGCTCTTAACTACTAAGCTATCTCTCCAGCGCATCAGTGAATGTTTTCTGATGTTAATTAAAGACCTAAGTAATGGCATTCATTGTTGACAGATTTGAGGATTAAGGAGAAAAAGCTATTTTCACTCATGTAGATTTTAGTTTTCTAAAAGTTTCCCTATACAATCATCAATTAAGCATTACTAATTTGAACCATTGCGTGGATCTGTGTGGTTTCATTTAAAAATATGATTCGTTCTCAACTTATGCGCAAGAACTGGTCTTCTAGTGCACATTAATTAACTCCAATTTTATCTTTTGTATAAATGATGGCACTATTGGAGACAGGAAACTCCATTCCCAGAGTGGGCATTAGTGCCAATGTCTCAGATAAAATTAGAGTTTGCTACATGTCTAGGCAGACGTCTACCCTTCCTTATAAAATGTTTCCTCACTCTGGAATCTCCCCAGCCCTTTTATGCTATAATTTTAAATGAGTGTCTTTCTCTAGTTTCATGCCTGTATTTCAAAAACAAGAAATACAGATATTACTCTCCACACTATGTCCTACATATTGTTCAAGGTAGTAATCAATGTTCCAAGAATAAAAGTACTATGTTCAAATAAACCAGGAAACACTGATTATATATATGCATATATATTTGGAGAATCGTATAAAGCTTGTGGAACTAACAAGAAGAAGTAATTTTCATCTCACTAAATACAAAGTTATTGTCTACCAGGGGACAGATGTTTTTTCTTGAATATCTTTTGATATGAACTTAAGCCATGAGTACATCTAAACCCTAGACCAAACATGATAAGATCTTTTAGTGAGAATCATTATTCTTCTAAGTTTATGGGATGCTAAATTATGTATATACCCACTTATTAGTGTATAATTAATTCTTATGGCTTAAAAGTAACATAACACAATAAACAATCTCTTAAAAAATTGCTTTATTTAAGGACCATCAGATGGTAGGGTGCTTACAGGGCACCAAACCTGGTGACCTGAGTTTAGTCCCTGCGACACACATGGAAGGACAGAACCAACATCTAAAAATTTTTCTTTGACACAGGTGCACCCCCTCATACATAATAAATGTAATTAAAAAATACTTTATTTAAAAATGAAGCAAGACACCAGGCAAGGAGGCCTACATCTTTAATCTGAACAGTCAGGAGGCAGAGGCAGGTGGATCTCTGTGACTTCAAGCCCAGCCTGGTCTACTTGGCAAGTTCTAGGCCAGGCAAACATAATATACATACGTTACATGGTAAAACCTAGTATATATTTTTTAAAGCTATAGCTAAAGTGCTAGGAGTGTGCATCACAGGTAGAGCACTGAATCCGTCTCCCCAACTTTCCATCATGGAGCCAGACTTGTGTACTATCATCAAATATTTATTAAAAGGAGTATAAATGTATGAGGTACCACATGCCTGATGCCCACAGAGGCCAAAAAGGGTGTTGGATCATCTAAAACTGTAGTTACAGGTGGTTGTGAACTGCCAAGTGGATGCTAGGAACTGAACTCATGTCCTCAGTCAGAACAGTGTGTGCCCTTAACCACTGAGCCCACCCTTCAGCCTCCAGGGTTATATATTTTAAATTGCATTTTAACTGGGATGTTCACAAAATAGAATTTAATCAAGGAATATCAGAAAGATGACAGGTTCAGACTGGCATTTTAAACAAATGGCATTAGACATCTTTGTAAAGGTATGGAAGGGACAACCAAAATCATCAAATCGTGGTTGAAACAGGTAAGAAGACTTTGGCTCAATAAAAGGATATAATTTACAGAATGACAGCCATCTGTAAATGTACCAGACCTATTTAACGTATCTTCTCCAGTGGTATTTAAGAGTTGAGGGCAGTGTGTGGTGTTGTGGCTCAAGCCTACAACCCAATACATGGGAGACTGAGGCTGGAAGATCACAGTATGGCCAGTCTGGAAGGGTTGAAGATAATCTGCATCTGGTACTGTTGGGAGAGTTTTCTGGAGGGAAGGCACTGGGGATCGAACCTAGCGCCTAGCAAACACTAGGTAAGTGCTCTATCACAAAGCAATAGGCCCTCTGGAATTTTCGGTTAATCAGTGCAAAGTTGGAGGTTTCTCAAGTCCTGTTTTCTACTGTAGACCACTCCCCAGTTCAGGATTCCAGATCCAGGGGCTGTGAGTCACGATATGTCCATATAGACAACTGCTACAGGTATAAAAAGAATCATTTACTTGGGGGCCGGAAAGAGAACTCGTTTCGTAAAATGCTAAGGATCTGAGTAAGATCCCTGGAGCCCACATGCAAAGACAGGTGTGTTGGCGAGCGCTAGTAGTAATCACAGCCCTGGGGAGACCGGAGCAGGCGATCCGTAGGGCTCGCTGGCCAGTCTAGTCTCAGCAGGTGAACCCCAGGTCGGTGAGGACGACCCCCATCGGCACGCTGGTACGCGTACACACACTTACTTGTCACCCACTTGTGGGTTGGTGTTAAACCAATACGAAGCACCTGTCACTACAAACAAAGGTTGCCTGCGCCTCACCTTCCCCATGTTTCCTGTCGGGGTAGGAAGCCCTAGGCCTCGAGTCGCCCGGCGATGACGCACTTTCGGTGCCCGGCGCAGACCAGGCGCGCGGGGCGGGGCCTGTTCGAGCCGCTGCGGCTAGGCGGGCGGGAGGCCGGGCGCGCGGGCGCTGGAGGCGGGCGCCGCGCGGGGCGGGGCTGCTGCGGGAGCCGCCTTGGCGCGGCGCTCTGTCCCGGGCGCGGTCTTCAGACCGCCAGTCGGCCCTGCCCCTGCGGACGGCCGGCGTGTGGGTGCTGAGGTCGCGGGCCACGGTGGAGTAGCTGCGGGCCCCGGTCGCCTCACGCGCGGCTCCAGCCTCGGCGTCCCCTCTGCAGCCTGCGTCGCCACTGGCGCCGCCGCCCGAGTGTCAGGCCGCCGCGGACCGCGGAGCCCATGAAGGCGCGGGCCCCGCCACCGCCCTCGCGGCGTCGCCGGCGTCCCGGAGCGCCCCGAACCTTTGCGGGCATGACGGAGGCATGAGCACGAACGTGGAGTCGCTGCGGGAGCCGGGGAGGAAGGCGGCGGCGGCGCCACCCGAGGCGGCGGCCATGCCCGAGAAGCGCGCGGGCGCGCAGGCCGCTGCCGGCAGCGGGGTGAGTTCCGACGGGGCGAGCGAGGCGCGGGCTCCCGGGTCCGGATCCCAGTTGCTTCCATGGGAGCTTATTGTTACTAGGGCGCCAGACGGGGGACAGTAGATGAAAGTAACTTGGGCGCCCCAGAGTTTTCTCTCCCGGGACAATTGACGCAATTTTCGGGGCGCAGTTTTTGTGCACTCCAACTTAGATACTGTGAAGGGAGCCCTTCAAAGCACCGTTCGGCTCCGTCTCCCGAGTAGCCGGCCGGGAAGCTGGGGGGCAGCGGGCGGCGCCTTTCTACTCCTTCCGCCTCCTCTGAGTTGCCCAGGCCTGAGTGTTCGGTGGAGGGGAAGCTGCTGGTCTCTTGGACTCCGGAGGAGCAAGTTGAGAGCAGTCTTCTCCCGCCATGCTTGACGCGGTTGACTTTGACAGCAGCACCCGAAAGCTTGTTTTCATTGGCCTCAATTCACAGTACAGGCCTTGGCAGTGGCACCTTGGTTTCTCATGGTGGAAAAGTAAGCTTGGGGGGATGTCATTTCTGAAGTCTTAAGTATAAAAAGGGTTGGGGGTAGAGTCTGTTTACATATACAGAGTGTTGCATTGAGTTAAGTACAAACTCTTGTTATTATGGAAGTTTTTCCAATGAGAAATAGGAATTTTAAGGAAAACATGCAATCAATTTTTCGATTTTTAAACGTTCATACCTTATTATAGTTAAAGTATACTAAGTGGTTATATGTGATGTGTGTGGTTACGTATGGTGATGTGAATTCTCATTTAATAGAGTTGGGACAATGGTGAAGTCGGAGCAGTAGGTAGGGTGAAATCTTAGGTCAAAAATCATACATGCAAAAGTATTGAGTAAGTGCCTACTAGGTGCCAGGTTGCAGCAACTCTCACAAGCCTGCAAGGTACGAACATTGAGATCTTAAGAGTTTTGTCGTCGCAACATTCTTATGGCTCATTTCCTTGATGTTTTAAAAGACCTAGACTAGAATTAATTTTAGAGTCCTGATTGTACCATTGTTGCCACTCAGTGTCTGGTCTGTAAAATGAGGATTTGCCTGTTTCATAGTTTTAGAAAGGCATGGTTAAGGAAGGTCATTTTTTCAAAGATAAGACCTTTGTAATGTTGACAGCTTACCTTATGGGGGGAGTTCTTTAGAATTAGTTTTTCTCTACCCTTGAAATGAAACTAAAATCACCAGTTCTTATTTTTGTCTTCTGCCAGTTGATGGGCAGTACTAACTAGTGACCAAGCTAGGTAACCTACAGAGTGATGTCTTCATCTCTTCCCATACCTACAACAGTGCATCTTAATGTACCAGGTACAGATTTCAGCTTCTTGTCCTCTCTTTTGTATCCCTAGGGTTCATTTCCACAACAGTTTTTGACCCCATCCCTTGAGACCCTTTTTACCATCAGTTTGCCCTCTACATTACAAGTTAGTGAAGTTCAACGCATTACTGTGAACATTAATGCCGACATTTGTTTCTTCTCGCTATCTATGGCTTACAAAATATAAAGAAAGCTGCCAGGTGGAAGTGTCTTGGCATAGTGACCATGTCTGGAATTCCATTTTCCATCTTTGTTACCTATGTCACTTTGGATAAGTTACATAACCTCTCCTCATAATAATGTTTACCCCATATGTTGTGAGGGTTGCTGCAGACTGGTACCTAGTAAGCCCTAAGTAAATATTAAGTGATGTTATTCTTAATGTTTGGCATATGTGAATTTTTTATGTGTATAGTGTATGTGTGTGTGGCAGAAGTTGATGTAGGGTATATTTATCTGTCTCCACCTTATTATTTTATTATGTGTGTGGGTTCAGGTGCCCACTGCTACACTTGCATATAGGCTTGAGGACAACTTTTGGGAGTCTTCTCTCCTTCCATTGTGGGCTCTGGGGACCTCAGGCTTCCTCTGGCACTTTTATTTTTTGAGGCAGTCACTGAACATGGAGCAGCTCTCTGTCTGATCTTTTTCCAGCAGACAGATCTTATTAAGAAAAGCCAGATGCCCTAGTTCATCTAAACGTTTCAGGTCGTGTTGAGAAAGGGTAAAGGCATTAGTAGAGACTGACCTTTGCCCATATATTCAGTAGTCAGACCAGTCTTCTTAGTGTAAGGAGCAGGGGTTGTGGGCAAGTGAAGGTCTGCACTCTGCTTTACTTGAGAAGCTGCCCACTGTTGAATCCTGTTCCTTCTTGCTTGGGTGTGTGGAGTGCAGGCTGCCTGCCTCATGTACGTGCTAATTCTGTTTGTAAAGCATCAAGCTGTGTAACAGAAGCAGTGTATTACACCTGATAGTAGCAACGCTACGAAATGGGTGACCAGCTCAGATGTTTATTGTTTACATCTGAGTTTTTTCATCTATAAAATGTTGGTAATAGTTTTCAAAAGGTTACAGTTATTAGGATAACATAATTGGATATATTATATGTTTTGGTTAGGGCCTGGCCTGTCGCTTCTCCTGTTACAAGAAAATTTTTGCTTGGGTTTTGCTTATTGTCTTTTGTAATAGTGCATCAGCGTAGCCTGTGTCCTTGTCCTTTAGAGAGTAGATTTTCATGTGTAATTTTTTATTCCAGGAAGTGAAAATGAGGATCATTTCTTCCATTTGGCACCATTGTTCCCATGAGTCTAGCTAATACTAGTAGAGCTCACCAAATAAAATGGGCTAAATTAATATCTCAAAGGTGAATATTTTCATTGTTAAAGAACACTGGTAGAGAGGGAAAAATTTCCAGAAATAATTCTTGGTATTTTGATTTGCTTAAGTTTATTGGTGGGTGATAAATGGTTAGTTTGAAAAGATGTGAAAGTGGTTACTTTTTAAATATTTAGTGAATGTATAGTCTACTTAACTAACCTAATAGGTATATCCAACATAATACAGGACTTAGAAAATGTTTGAAGGAAAGTTAATTTATCTGGCTTTATGTTTCAGTTGTATTACTAGATAAAATGAAGAAGAGTCTTCAACTATAGTATTTTGATTTTTAAAACATTGTATTATTTATCATTATGTTTATTTAAAAAATCTTAGGATTTTCTTACAGCATTTTACTACTTAGATGTGAATGATATAGGCAAACAGTAACAGGCATGTGAATTATTCAACTATCAACAGCTCATAGTGAGAGGTACTTTTATAATTTAAAAAGTGTTATTTATTATTTTTATTTTATGTGTATGAGTATATTGCCTGCATTTTAAGTGCACTAGAGTCATGCGGTGCCTGTGGAGGCCAGAAGAGGGCATCCTTTGAATCCTCAGGAACTGGAGTTAAGGATGATTGTTAGCTTCTATGTAGGTGCTGGGAATTGAACCCAGGTCTTTTGCAAGAGCAGCCAGTGCTCTTAACTGCTGAGCCATCTCTCCAGCTCAAGAGATACTTTTCCTGTGTGGCCTTAATAGTATTTTCAGAAATCACTGTGGGTCTTGTGGCAGTTCTTTCCAACTGTGGAGTACCTGTTTTAAATTAGAATATATCTATAATTAAAAAAATATTTTTAATTGAATTGAATTTCATATATCTTAATCATATGTAACCTCCTCTTCTCTATCTGTAGCCCTCCCCAACCCCCACCTTGGCCCACCCACAGGATTTCATGCATTTTTAAGGCCTACTGTATCAGTTTTGTGTACCCAGATGTTTCTTGGTGTGAGTTCATCCACTGGAGCCTGTTAAGCCTGTCTAGCATCACTCCTTTAAAGAAGATCAACTCTCCTCACCCGTCAGTGATCAGCTGCCAATAGTTCTTTGCCAAAGTTGTAGCCTCCTGCCCAGTTCCCCAGTTGTATACTGATTTTTGTCTGATTGAGTTTGCATGGGTCTTGTGCATACTGTCACCATGAGTAAGACTCTTGTTTCCTTATTGTCGTGCACCTCCTCCCCTGGTTCCTACAGTCTTTCAGTTCCCCCTTCTGCAATGGTCTTTGAGCATTGGGTGGGTGAAGTTTAATATAGGAGTCCTGTCCAGGGACCCTGTGAGATGCCCAAATCTAAGTGGAACCTCTACACCTAAAGCTCACAGAACATAGTGAAAGAAGGGGTAGAGAGAATATTTATAATTTTTTCATTTTCAGATGTTGGAAGTACAATAGCACTGATGGTTTACCACAGTTGTATTCTTGGTTCCTTACCTTATGAAAAGCAAGTAGAATTCAAATTTTATTTTTACTAGGTTGCCATTGTGCAAAATGCTTGTAAATGATGTATTTGAGAATGAGGGGGTTTGTTGTTGGACACAGTAGGAACATTGCGCTTAATAAACAACTTGGTGATGTTGTTGAGGACCTGGGATCATTATATTCTTATTTTCTGTTCCTCCTGTTGTGCTGGCGTTTGACCCTCAGGACTGACCCTTGACAGACTCAAGATGACCTAGTAACTGTAAATAGCACATCCTTACTTAATAATGCCCCGGATCTGGGAGCATTGTTTTATTATGTAATACTGAAAGAGTAAAGAAACATCCTTCAGTCCTCCCACATGTTTGCCATGACATTTAGTTGACTGTGATTGCCACAAGACTCACAGTGGTCTTCAGTCATGGAATTATCTTGGTTGAGTTGACCGGTCAAGATTGAGCTTCTGGGTCTGATGAGCTCTCAGCCTGCAGTCCCAAGAAGGTGACTGTGGTTAGCCTAAGTGCACAGCTGCTGAGGCCCAAACAACAGTGGGGATGTGGTAGCAAGCATCTCCTGGGCAGTGTAAGAAGCAGGCTTTCATGGCCATGATACCTGTTTTCTGCTGGGCTCAGATACATTCAGATAACTACAGTTAGATCCTGCCTCTGAGGGGTATTTCGAGGTCTAAGAGGAGCATGTGTCCTGAATGAGAAAGAAGCTGCCAGGAGGTGACGGGGAAGTACCTGCGTCTGCTCAGGGCAGTTATGGCAGCAGTTGTCATGCTGAGTTACTGACAGTCTCACCTCCCTCTTGGGCTCCATGCTAGTAAACATTTTAGTTTTTGTGGCCCGATGGTCTGATGCAAGTGGGTCAGCTATGTCAGTGTAGGATAAAAGCTGCCACAGGTGTTGGGAGATGTCAGCAAATCACCATCTACAAAAATTGGAATGGACTGGATTGAGACTGTGGGCTGCAGTTTGCCAAACACTTTCCTCATATTTATAACTCTAGTTTTCCTTTTCCCATTTTCTCCATCAAAAATTTTAATTTAGAGTCATTTCTGACCTATAGAAAATTTACAGATACTATGTGTTTCATTATATGTTTCATGTGCCGCATGCTATGTTCCCGTTATGTAGTTTTTACCTTAATATGGCTTATTTGTTTTGATTAGTGACCCTTCTGTTATTATCCATCATAGTCCATGCTCTGCCAGATTCTTGATTTTTACCAAATGTCCTTTCTTTGTTTGTTTCTCATCTAATCTGTGACATTAATTTCCAGATCTCATTGGACACCTCTGTGATAATTTCCTCAAGCTTTCTTTGATTTTGATGACCCTGCCAATTTTGACAGGTGCTGTTCAGGTATTTTGTAGAATGTCCCTCAATTGGGATTCCTCTAGGAATCTCATGTTTAAGCTGGGATTATTGGTCCTGGAGAGGAAGCCCATACAGTTCATTTTCCTTGCATAATATGACTGGTACATTCATTCTTAATGTTAGCCTTAATCACCTGGCTGAGGTCCTGTTAGTCCACTGTAAAGTTATTTATTACCCTACCTCCTCCTATATTCTTTGGAAGGAAGTGACTATGTGCAGCTCACACTTTTTGAACAAAAGGATATGCTTTTCTTCCTTAGGCAGAGAGTGTACATGAATTTTTGAATACTATGTAAATACTATCTGTTCTCTTTTTGCTTAGTCACTTTTTCAATATGGACTCAGGTATACTTATAATATGTAATAATCCAGTACTGGTTTTTTTTTTTTTTTTCCTTGCTCAAATTGTGTGCTTGTTGCCTCCCTCTCCTTCAATACTTAACATTCTGGCACAAGATGAGATAGATGCTCTAGGCTAATTTTGTATATAACCTGTCCCTTAATTAGCTATTTCTCCAAGGAGCCCTTTTGTGGGAGAAACCAAGACCTCATGTTAGACTTGATTATTACTGTTGAGTTCTTGGAATATCAGTGCTTTTAACCTGTGTCTGCTGCCCAAGCAAGGAAAATGTACGTGTGTCTATAAATACTTCTGTGCATGACCATCTATGAATCTACAAATGAATTCATAATGACCTCTCCAGTTCTAGTCCATTACCACAGAGATTATTCCAATTTATTCCTCTTAATTTGTACTTTCCATTCCAGCAGTGGGAAAACACTACCAACGTTTGCTCTCCACTTTACTTAACTGCTTAATTCCAGTATCCAGGCATAGCAACTTCATAATTGTTAACCTGTTTGTGGAAAAACAAGCTTGTTGACTAGAGTTAATAGTGCTTATTTGTGCCTATTTTGTCTTTGGTCTTTCTCATTCTTAAAGGTACTTGGACCCTAAGCACTACCTTTGATCAGATTATTGCATGCATTTTTAATATAATTAGATTCTTTTCTGGTCACATTCTGCATATCATCCTGGGAGTTTCTGACATCCTAAATTTTGTTTCTTCTTTTTAATTGGAAATCTGAGGTTCAAAACTTTGGTGAATTCATTAGGCTAATGCTGCAGTTTGGGACAAAGCCAAGGAATGTCAGCATTTTTCCAAGCCTAATCCACTTGAGATGGGTGTTCTCTTTTGTGAGGCCTTGTAGAGGCCATATGCATTTGTTGACTTATGTAAACATATAATACAATTGGCAGTCTACTTCTCACCCCCAAGGAGTACTATTACCATAGTTGTTAGGGTCAAAGCCTGCCTCTAGCAGCCCTTACAAGCTAGGCTTGGCTACAGGTCCTTAATGAGTCATTTAAAGAGATAAATAATAATGAAAAGCAGAGAGACAAAATTCATTTAATGTGACCCTATTGGGGTATTATGGATGTGGCTCAGTGGGTAGAGCACCAGCTTAGCATACCAAAGGCCCTGTGTTTGATCCGCCTAAGATAAGATTCTGGAAATACACAGGTCTATAATGTAGTATTATCTATTCCAGAGGTGAAAGCTAAAAAAACAGGACCTCAGGGTAATTCTAGGCATCAGCCAGCCCAAGGCCTGTCTGAGCTACTTGAGACCCTGTCTCAGAACAATAAAAGAGAGATCAGTGTTCCTGCATTAGAAGTATGAACAAATAAAAAGGTCTTGTGCTACCTGAATTTTATTTTGTGTTTCCTGATAGGAGATTCAATTTAAATAGAAGGCAAAAGGTAGATAGATGATAGATAGATAGATAGATGATAGAAGATTCAAGTTTAAATAGAAGGCAAAAGGTAGATAGATGTTAGAGAGACAGACCGACAAGAGATTCAAGTTTAAATAGAAGGTAAAAGGTAGATAGATGATAGACTGACTTACTGGCTGGCTGGCCTGGTCAGCATAAAGTCCTGCCCATCATTAATCCATCAGGTGTTCTGAGATGTCAGAACTGTGAAATCCTTTCTTGTGAGACAAGTTCCTCCTCTGGTTGGCACTAGGCTTCGTTTTTTTTCACCCTGTCCCAGAATGACATTCCTGCAAAAATTCTAATTCTTTGGGGACCATTGTTTCACCAGCCAAAGGGAGGGACCCAAGTAGCTCCTTTTAGAATATCTTTCCTCCTTCTAGGCTGGTTCAGTACTTGCCTAGTTTGGGCACCTGTAGAAAAGAATAGATCTGAGAGAAACTTCTCTGAAGAGTAACTTAGTTATGGTACGTGGTTTATCCACCCCACCTCCAACCAAATGGTGTGTTAGCGTGAATTTTCTGTTTTGAGCTAAAAATGGCTTTTGTTCAAACTTGATGTAGTGGAAAGCAACTCAGATTCCTTGGAGTGCCCTGTTCTCAGGTTGTCCCTCTGCAGACCTGATGAATTAGAGCTAAAAATAATCATCACATTGGCAGGGGCCTTGCAGTCACAGGGCATTTCAGCCCCAGCAGCCTAGCAGTGAGGAGGTGAAATAGAATTGCTATCATTCCTTACATACGTCTTCATTCGTCTTCCCTCTGTATACTAGTTTTTCATTTCAGCAAATTTTCTTTGAAGCTATTGACCCCACAACTTGCATGTGCTTCCCATTCCTGCTGAGAGCACTTGCACGCTCATCACTGGCTCGCTCAGACTGCCCTGCATCTCTCATAGAGTAGCTAGATTTAGGGAGCTCTGAACTGGGTGATTCCCTCCTACATTAACAGTGTCTTATGGATCTCTCCCTAAGATTGATATGAACCCACCACCCTGAGGGACCTGTTTCCCTATCTTATATCCCTAGACTCAAGAGGGAAAGCCATTGCCACCTAATTTAGTCTAGGAGAATGCTGTGTATATCCAAAGTCTCCACTCCACCCCTTCCTTTCTTTGTCTGAGAAAGTGGAGAGGGATTCCCTGACAAGAAAATAGAATGCCTCTGGGGTTTTAGAAACCATATTTGCCAAGACCAACAAATTTGTCACTGTCATCCATATTTTGAAGATTCTCCATGTCAAAATATCGTGCTTTTTAATCTCTGAACTTTGTAGGCCCTGTGTCACTATTTAATTTCCAGAACTATAACCTATCTCCATTTTGCAGGTAAGAAGCTCAGACTGAGACAGTTTTGCCCAGTCTATAAGTTAGTTTCACCTTAAGGCAGGACTCACAATCATGCTAATCAACCTGTCACATGCATAAACCAGTGGAGGTTATCCCCAATAAGACCTAACCCCTTCAAGCAGGTACTCCTCCCTGGAGGCTCAGTGACACAAGAACACCCCATTACACTGGGCACGGACACTCACTCCTTGGTGCTCACAACAGATAAAGAACGTTTCAGAAATGGAGTTCCCTTGCCTGCCCACCTTCGACTTTATTCTATGCCACACATATTTCTTCAACCCCCGCCCCACCATCTCCCAGATGCCTTTGTCCATTCTGGCCTTGAGGAAACCAGGCATGCTGTGGCTGAAGTTCTAGGTCCATCAGATCCCACCATGGTTTTCTTACCTGGGAAGGAAGCAGTTAGGAGCCATTGAGACCTACTATACCTGAATAATTAAAAAAAAAAAAGATTATGTGTCCAGATTCATGTTTGTGCTTTGAAGTTTGTTTTTGACAAATTGTTGTGTCATTTTCCTACTATGACAGTATTGTGGAGTAGTTTGCTGCCTGAAAAAAAAATTACCTTATGATCTGCCAAATCCATAGCTGTTCTTTGGTTCTTTTTATTTGTGGTTTATGTTCAAAAGCAGTGGGCTCAAATGAATGTCTCCCTTAGTTCCTTTCCTTTAGTGTTAGCTACTTTTGAGGATGAGTAGTCTAAAGGACAAAGATGGACCTTTGGGCCCCTTTACGTGTCTGTATACTGTGAGTGTGCTGGGGTAAAATGCGTATAACAAAATTTACTGTCATACCCATTTCAGATAGCATTACCTATTTTCACAGTGTTGTGTAGCCAGTCTCAAGAACTTTTCATCTTGCAAAACTGAAACTCTGTACCTATTGAGAAGTGTTCATTTCTCTGAAACAGCTATAGCCTTCCTCCAACCCTTGGCCACTACCACTTTCTGTTTCTATGAATTTGACTGCTTTCCATAGCTGATTAAATTTCTGGAGCCATGGTGTGCTTTTGTGACTGGCTTACTTAAGATAATGTTTCCAAGATTATTCCACTTTGTAGCTTATACTTGAAGTCAGGTGCCACACCCCACGCCATGCCCCACCCCCCGCCCACAACAGTTATTGCCTTTTCTGAAGATAAAGTTCTGCAACACATCTACTTGTTAAAATAGCAGCTAGGCAATAGCACAGATGTATCCCCATCCCTGGACTTTATTCTTTCTTGTCTTAAATGTTTTTGATCAATTATTGATTATATGTGAAAGATGAGATTAAAGAGTTACAAAAGGGATCTTACGAAGTCTTGAGAGTTTAATCCTTATCATGAGAGCCGAGATGGGTTTATAACAGTTGCTTACAAACTATTCTGTGACTTGGTGGCTTAAATCAATGCCTTTTGATGATAGTCCTTTGGGTCTCAATTTGTATGGCATTCAGATAGGATTCTACTTGGGTTTCTTGTACTTACAGTCACTTGGAGACCAGATAGGAATAATCCCTCTCCAAAGTCTGGCGGCTTGATGATTGCTGATCTGTAGACCTTAGTAGGAAAAGCCTCCTATGTTCTCTGTTTCCTGTGGCCATAAGACATTTCTCTATGTGGTAGTCTTGAAGAACTCAAAATGCTTAGGTTCACAAGCCTGTGTTACTTTTCCTAGGCTTCTGTTGGAGAGCAAGTTGTTGAGTCAGTGTTGATTTAGGAAAGTAGGAAATACACTTACTTTTCTTTTTTCATTGTGCTGGGGGGTTCTAAGACAGGGCCCTTTGCAAGCTAAGCATATGCTCTGCCACCAAGCAACATACATCTCCAACTGTAGACTTCATTTTTTGAGGGAATCAGCAACAGTGATATTATGTGAATAGGTACATCAGGAATGGTGGGAATTTATAAGTTATTTGCACTCTTGTTCTGGAGTGTAGGGTAAGACATATTTTTAGAAAGATCATTTAGTATATGCTAGACAGAGATTTGATGGGACAGGGAAAAGTCATAAAGGAGACAGCTGACCCAGAATGGCTACACAAGTTCAGGCTCAATTGATGTAATTGGTTTCTGGGGGAGAAAAAGTCAGTTTTATTTAAGGGTGTGGACTGCACTCCAGTGGATGGCCCTACACCCATGAGCATATCACCAGTATAAACTGGACTCTGGGTTATAATTTTTTAAAAAGGTCATGAAATATGAGGGGTAGGGCCTGGGGGTGGATCTGGAAGGAGTTAGGGGGAGGACTGGTAGGTGAATAATATAATCAAAATACATTGTGTGCTTATCTGAAATTCTCAAAGAGTTAATAAAAGAAATACCAACAACAGCTGGTTGTGGTCATGCACGCCTTTAATCCCAGCACTTGGGAGGCAGACGCAGGCAGATTTTTATGAGGCTAAGACCCTAAGACCAGCCTGGTCTACATAGTGAGTTTCAAGTCAGGTGTGATCAGGGAGACTCTGACGTCTCAAAAGAGAGAGAGAGGAGGGGAGAGGAGGGGAGAGAGGAGAGATCAAAACTGTGCTTGCAGTTTAGGAGAGATGTTTGTTAATTTAAATTCTAATTGATAGTATCTAAATGTACAGTGTTAGTGAACAAAAAATGGGTTGGTTCTTTATTTATTTATTTATTTTTTGGTGTTAAAAATAGGATAATGGATAGCCAAAAAGATGTATGGACATAGACTATAGTATGTGTATTAGTTACTTTTCTTTTGCTGTGCTAAAATAGCACAACCAAGGCAACTTAGAGAAGGAAGAGTGTAATGGGCTTATGGTTCCAGATGAGAGTTCATCAGGGTGGGGAGGCATGGCAGGAGTCAGCTGGAGAGGAACCTGAGTGCTCACATCTTCAAACACACAGGAAGGAGAGAGACCAGCTTGAAATAGAATAAGGCTATGAACTAGTGGCACATTCATCCTACGAGGCCATACGGTCCTGAAGGTTCCATGACCTTCCCCAAACAGTGCCACCAACTGACCTAGTGTTCAGATACTTAGGGCCTATGGGGGACACTTATTCAAACCACCACAGTATATTTAATATTTAATCTGCGAGTTTGAGATTTTTTTCTTTCTTTGAATACACTTGCTTTTTTTCAATGAAGATGAAATGCCTAAAAGTCACTGGAAGTTTCTCAAAAGTGCTTTAATAAATGCCAGTTTTGAAGGACTAGGAATACCAAAGTAGTTATATGTTGTACAAAGCAGAAGTTAAACCTACATAATTTTTTGTTGTTACTATCATTGATCTTCTCAACTTAAAAAAAGTTTTACGATGAAAAGGTACATGTTTTCATACTCAGAAAAATACAGTGTCCTCTCTAGGTAGATTTGATCACTCCCATCTTTGTGAACTGCTGCTTTGTATCCTTACATCTGTTACTCTTCGTATATCTTGTTTTTATATATATATATATATATATTTTTTTTTTTTTTACTATACCTTTCTAAAATAGATTCTACAACCCCTCCTCCCCCATTTCACACTTAAATATATTATAACATGTGTCTCTGAGAGATAAAGACTTAAAAAAATCTAACGCCAATACCTATGTTATGGTGAGTAGAACTCTCCAGTACCAACTAATGCGCAGTCCATTTTCAAATTTCCATCATTGTCTCAGAAATAATCATTTTCCATATAGTTAAGACCTTGAATTTACTCATTGTTCTTATTTAGCATTTCTTAAATTTCTTTTACTCTGTGGACATCATTTTTCACCCCCCTCCACCTTTACTCAAATAATTTCTTTGTTGAATTGGGTCATTTATTCCATCTTTTTCCTGAATTCTGTATTTTGCTGTTACAGTGATAGAAAGGGAAAATAATTAGTCCCATGTCAATAATATGATTTTTAAAGATTGAAGGCTTTTAATTTTAGACTTAAAAGCGGCAAATCAAACAGTTTGAAACGGGAGCACAATTGCAGGAGAAGTTAGTGAGCTCTGTGGCACAGGGCAAAATATTTTACAGTGAACATCCTGGCAGTGTTGGATATAAAAGGGTTTTTGGTTTTTGTTTGTTTGTTTTAATTCTTGAACACATTCTCATCTAGATACCCAAATGATCCATCAGATAGATGCTACCAAAGTTACAGTCACTGCATACATAGGCAGTTCTATTAAAAGCTATATCCCACCAGGACTAAGCTTGGTAGCTGTTCTTTAGCCGGAGGCACTGTTAAACTTGAATACCAAGCAAGGTGTTCCAGAACTAGGGTATATGCCCTGCATTCCCATTCATATCACTAATGTTGGTTGAGAACTGACCTTTAGAGAAGAGCTGTTTGGGATGAATCACTGAACAAAACAGGCACAACTCTTTCATTTTTGAGGGTATTTCCATTCCAGGAAAGATGCATAACAAGCCATAAATTTGTTTGAAGTCTAGAAAATGACAGAACCTAGCAGGGGACAGGGGTAGGGAGTTGAGTGACTTTCCCAGACATGTAGGATAGGATTGGATACAGTGGGTTCCAGGGCAGCAGGATCAGAGGAGTAACAGGGTCTTATGTATAATTAGGTTCATTCTGTGGCTGTGTGACAGTGATCTGAGGAGCAAGAGTGGAAGTGAGGGTCCTCTTTAGAAAGTTACTTTGTAACATAGACAAGAGACAGGAGGATAGGAATGAGGAGAGCCAGCTGCCAAGAGAGGAGTGAGTTGGGCATGAGGAGAATCTGACTTCAAGAGCTGGAAGGATGCAGAACAAGGAGTGTAGAAGATCTCAGATATCCTTGTCACAAACAGAGGCTGGGTAGACTTCATTTACAAACTCCTTTCTTGGTAAAGGACTATGGAGAACTGGTACTTTTGCTGATGTATTGAATCATTTTGATTTTTTTGTCTTAGGTACTTAAATGGTTCTTTTAAGTTTATTTTTATTTTGTGTGTATGAGTATTATTCCTGCATGTGTGTAAGTACAACTGTGTCATGCAGTGCCCTCGGAGAACAGAGGAAGATCCCCTGGAACTGGAGTTACAAATGATTGTTAGCTGTCATGCAGGTGCTGAGATTTGAACCTGGATCTTCTGCAAGAACAACCAGAACTCTTAACCACTGAGCAATCTCTCCAGTCCAGTGTTCTTCTTCTTCTTCTTCTTTGTTAATATATGTAGTATGTTTCCTGCATGTATGTAAGTGTACCTATGCACACAGTGCCTGCAGAGGACAGAAGAAGGCTTCTGATTCCCTGGAACTGGAGCTGCAGAATGTTGTTGACCCCCATGAGTGCTGGGAATTGGGTCTTCTGCAAAAGCAGACAGTGCTCTTAACTGCTGAACAGTCTCTTCAGTCCCCATCCAAGTGTTCTTCACCACTGAACTATGTCCCCCCAAACCCTCTAGTCTCCTTTAATGTGGAACAGTGTCCTTGCCTTTACTTAGCTTTCTAAGGCACTGACAATTTAAGGAGACCAGGGCAATTATCCTGCAGACTGCCACGATGTGCATTTGCCTGTTTCCTCCATGATTAGATCCTATTTAAACCATTCAGTTATGCTTTTTCCTTTTGAAGATTTGTAAATATAAGTCTGGAAATAGTGTCAATTTTATAAAGCATTTTAAAGTGTTATTTCAGTTACTACTAACAGAAATTTGATTATGCAGTAAGTATTGCCACAGAGTCTAAACACAGTTACCCTGAAAAGAGTTTTGGATTTCATCTTGGGAAATCACAACTATGCAAAGTTAGCAGATTAGGCATTCTTCAGAGTACAGAATTTTCACATGTATGTTTTCAGATTTGACTTGATCATTGCTGGTCTCTGTGTTATTCAGTGTTTTTGTTTTGTTTTGCTGTGATAAATACCAACAGTTTAAAGTAGCAAAGGTTATTTTGGCTCATGGTTTCAAAGGTTTCAGTCTATAGTCTGCTAGCGGTATTGCTGTGGTCCTAATGCCAGAGTGAACCTAATACCAGAGAGAACTTCATAGAAGGAAATATGTAGTAGAGCAAGGCAGATTGCCTCATTATAGATGGGGAGCAGAGAGGAACAGAGAAGGGTGTGGGAAAAGACACAGACCCCCAACAACATGTCACCAAGACCCATTTTTCCTTCCACAGCTTCATTGCATTACCAGTTGTAAGTCAAGTCTTCAGCACATGAGCCTGTTGGCGGAGGCATTTCATATTCAAAGCATTGAAGTCCCCCCATTATGTATTGTCCTCTGAGACTTTTGAGTATGTGACCCCTCCTGCCCTTCTCTCATTATATTGATAAGGAAATCATGTAGCTAAGAATACTTCAGACCTAGACAATTTATGGTTAAGCAACTCATAATTGGGATGGTCAGGTCCTAGAATCGAATTTACTTGAGGACGCAGTTGATTTCTTACCAAAACTACATTGATAGAACAAATACAGTGTCTTAAATTTACCATCATCCTTGATTAAGGAAGGTACATGAATCAGGGATAAGGGATAATTTACTTGATTCTCCTTCCTTCCTTCCTTCCTTCCTTCCTTCCTTCCTTCCTTCCTTCCTTCCTTCCTTCCTTCCTTCCTCCCTCCCTCCCTCCCTCCCTCCCTCCCTCCCTCCTTCCCTCCTTCCTTCCTTCCTTCCTTCCTTCCTTCCTTCCTTCCTTCCGTCCTTCCTTCTTGTGCTAAGGATAGACCACAACCTCAAGTATGTTGACTATATTATCTACTACAGACTTGTGTCCCTGGCCCCAAGAATGAGCTTTATCTTAAATAATATAAGTGGCCTAAGGTTTGTGTACTATTTCTCCTATCATTTCATGATGATGTCTTATGTCTCTTCACTGCTTTTCATAACAGCTTTCTTTTTTTCCAGCTACAAGGTTTTGGTCGACCAAGTGTTTACCATGCTGCTATTGTCATCTTCCTTGAATTCTTTGCCTGGGGCCTACTGACAACTCCGATGTTGACTGTAAGTAGTACTGGACCATGTCATTCAGTTAGATACATCATATAGGAAATATAAAGCATTGTTGAAGTAGTGTCTTTATTTGGATGTTAGTGGCCTTTAAGAGGCTAATGAATAAGAGGATTGATTGGTAAGTACTTTGTAATAATGAATATAAGAATACCCATATTCCTGGTTACCTTAGCTTATCGAGAGCCATTTCTTTAATCCAAGTATTGAATTTTTTAGTGAGAACCTGGATGTTTGATGTGATGTGCTTAGAGGAAAGGTAGCTAGCAAAGAAAAGATGAGACTAATAGAACAGATTTTAGGTGTCTAGGAACTATTTAAGAGTTATAGCCAACATATCCTGGGTCACAGTTTTATCACGTAGAGAACCCAAGGAAGGAACTCAGGGCAGGAACTTGGAGGCAGGAGCTGAAGCACAGGTCATGGAGGAATGCTGCTTGCTAGGTTGTACCCCTGGCCCATGCTCAGAACAACCTGCCCAGGAGTGGCACCACTTGCAGTGGGATGGGCCTTGCTGTATCATTCAACAGTCAAGAAGATGCCCCACAGGCATGGCCACAGGCCAATCCATTGGAGGAAATTCTCCAACAGAGGCTCCTTCAACCCACGTATGTCAAGTTGACCCTAAAGCTATAGAGCACAATATTTAATATTCTTAGAAACAATTTCATTTCTTTTTAACATTTATTATTATTATTAGTTATTATTATTTTATTTTGAAACAAGGTCTCCCGATAGCTCCAGCTGGCCTGAAACTTGCTATGTAGACCACCAGACTGGTCTCAGTCTCATAGAGGTCCACTCACCTCTTTCCCCCGAGTTCTGGGATTAAAGGCATATGACATTGCTCCTGGTTTAAGATTTATTTTTATTGTTAATTATATGTATATAGAGTGTGTGGGTATGTTCACATGAGTGCAAGTGCTTTTGCAGGCCAAAGGCATTAGAGCTCCTTGGAGCTGGATTTATAAGTGGTTGTGAGCTGCCTGATGTGGGTGCTAGGAATTGAACTTACTGTAAGAGCAGTATGCACTTTTAACCATTGAGTCACCACTCCAGCTCTCATTTCTTGTAATTTATAGAATTTATTTTTGAAGCTGATCTTGAAATCTTGGTAGAGATTCAAGAATTCAGTATTCCCTACTCTCTTAGCACTTTCATGTGATGATCTGAAAAGCCTGAAGATTACTCTTTAAATACTTTCTTGTGGCACTCAGCTCTCTTATCCTTTCTTCTCAATATAATGTGCTCATTCATTCTCTCATTTGGCAAACATATATTTTGTCTTGTCTTCCCCTTACTTGCTCTTTTGGCCTTCTTGTCTCCTTAATAAGTGTGTCTTTTCAGGAGTTACTGTGGCTGGGATGGGATAGAACTGAATACTGACATTTTTGTCACATTGTATAGACCCTGTGTTGGATGATTTACTCTTCACATGAAAAGTAAAGTAAATGTTCTAACTAAAGTCATGTGCATACTACCTTGCTTTCTAGAATCACAAGATTGTCCAGACTGACTTGTTGGTTTTAGTAGTTTTGTACTGAATTGAATAAAATTCCTAGAATGGGCCTATTTAAGTACATGATGATTACTAAAGGCAGATTAAGTACTACTCACTAATTTACTGATTTTGTTTAATTTTTGTTTACTCTTAGTACACAGCACTAATCAAGCAGATAAGCATTTATGATTTATGTGTATGTGTGTGTGCCATGTAACTGGAACCATTGGAGAACAGAAGAGAGTGTTAGATCCCCTGGAATTGGAGTTACAGGAGGTTGTGAGCGGCCTGATGTGGGTGCTGGCAATAGAAGCAGGGTCCTCCGAAAGAGCAACAAGTGTTCTTACCTGCTGAGCCATTTCTCAAGCCCCATCTGTCACTTATTTTAATTTCTATAAACAAGGAAGTACTTAAGTAATGACAACAGCTAATTTCCAATTTTCCTAATATACAATAAGATTAGAAGAATGAAAGGTAACCATTAGTGGGTCACCTTATCTTAAATTTGGGATTTACAAACAACATTTTGGTGTGCATTCTAATTTTGTAACAGATTTGTCAGCACTGTTCAGTGCATCATTATACTGCCTCTGGCATCCCTTACATCAGAAAGGAAGATAGCCATTCATAAGAATTGTTATTCCTTGTGAGTCAGTGGTCTGCAAACTGTAGACCATGTACCACATGCTATGTACTAAGAATGAGTTTTATAATTTTGATTTATTGGTAGAGATAGCTAAATTATTTTTAAGCAGCAAAATATCAGTGTTTCCTTGGATTTCTTCTGTTCTCTGTTCTGATTCTTTTCTTCCTTTTAGATTCCTGGGTTTTCTAATGTAATTGGTTGTTGAAGACTTTATTTGGTGCATGATGCCATGTTTTGCTTGTAATGCATGTGGATCTTTAATGTAGTGGAGAACCAACATTTGTGTTTATTTTGAGGCTTGTTAAAATTGATTTTCAAAGGTGAGGTAGATTATCTTTTCCTTTTGTCTTTTTAGTACATTTCAATGGTTTTCCATAGTTTTTCTGCTAAATTTTGAATATCTGTTTTTTTTTTTGAATTTTTGTGTATTTCATATAAAACATCTTAATCATCTGTATACCTCCTCTCCCATCTAGACCCCCTCCCCCCAGTATTCCACCCCACCAGATTTCATGCATTCTGTCATATATGTTAAAGCCTATCAAGTCAAGTTAGTGTACTCAGATGTCCCTCAGTGCAAGTTCATCCACTGGGATCTAGTCAGTTTATCTAGAGTTTCTCCCTTAAAGAAGATCAGCTCTTCCTCACCCAGCAGTAATCAACTGCCAGTAGTTCTTCAGCTAAGATTGGGGCCTGCTGCTCATTTCCCCAGTTCTGTGCTAGGTTTTTGTCTGCTTGAGTTTGCATGGGTCTTGTGCATGCTGAATCCTTATATGTGGGTATATATCCTGATGTAACTGTAGGAGCCAGGAAAATGGAAAGAAACATGGAAGTAAAGGGAAAGAAGGAGCCCGAGAGACCGGAATAATAGGAGATAGTTGTCATTAAGGGGGAAATGGATAAAGTTGTATTACCTGGGAGGGAAAGAAGGAGGATTATATAAGGAACCATGGGGGTAAAGGGGAAGAAGCAGTTCAAGAGAGGGGACCATAGGATACAGGTATTATCAAGGATGAAATGGGGAAAATGGAGGTACTTTAGCTGGGGAGGGAAGAGGGCAGGTTAGATGGGTGGGCAAATAATGCTTAGTTTGTATGAAAAACCAGAGGGAAATGTATTAGTTCAAAAGCCTACTGAAAAACCACACATAACAATATCTCTACATGAGTGCATGAAGGTTGCAGAGCAAGAAACAGTGCGAGACAGGGCAAAATTTCCCTTTAAGTTGTTGACCAGGGTACTCCAAGAGACTCTCAAAATTACACAGGCTGTTGCCACAGCCCTTGATTGCCTTTCTGGGTAAGACTATTGCTGAAGACAGGACATACTTCGGACACAGGACTGTCAGTTTATATTTACACATGAGAGTGTTGATCAGAGCTTGAGAAATCAGGTTTTTCTGTGTAGAGTAGAATAAGAATGGACTAGTTAGTGTTGTAGTTCTGGTACCTGATCCTTCTACAGCAATAACCATGATCTACTTCTCAGTCAGTTAGTGTACACTACGTCCCATGTTTTGAGGTCTTACAGGACTCTGTGAGAAGCTGGAATATGTTGTGGATTTTAGTGATAATTTCTGAATTTTACACATTGATGTGCTATGTAAAACACAGTATGAGCCAGTAGTCCATAGGTAGGTCATAGCCAGTTTGCCACTTGTGGTCTAAATATAACCAAATGCAATGAGTTCACATTTGATGAGTACAAATCCCAAATAAATACAGCCAAAACATAAAATAGTTGAGAAGGATTACTGGGAGTCTCTTCCAAAATGATACTCTCCTTCAACAAAGAAAGAGTGAGGAATTTATCAAGGAGTCCTATATATGTTCATATGGGGGAGGCTTTTTGAGGAGGAGACATTCCTACACACGCCCAGCTTACACCATAAAGTTTTAGCTGAAAATGGGAAAGGATGTTTTGAGAATGTTTTAGCTCTGTAATCTGCCCCTGGAGTGCTTTTCTTAGTCACTGACATAGACACCTTTGGTAGCTAGAGAAGAAAGCCTTAAAATGAAGTGCAGGAACCTGATTATGGAAGCACTTAATCGGTTTACTTGTGGGTACACTTGAGTTTCCTTTAGAATACTGGAGTTTACCATGTGACTAGACTTTATCTAGCCCCCCCCCTTTTTTTGGTCTTTTTGAAATAGGGTCTCCTTGTAGCTACAGCTGCCTGGAGTTCACTATGACTCGCTATGTAGACAGGGCTGGCCTCAGTCTCCAGAGATCCTCCTGCTCTGCCTCCCAAGTGCTGGGATTAAAGGCACGAGCTACCACATCCAGCACTTAAACTGCTTTTGATAGAGCACTGTCCGTCTCATTTTATTTATGATTATTATCTCGTGGCCAAATATAAAAGCAGCATTGGCAGCAAGAGCTCAAGGAACTTTTTTGTGATCTATTTTAATGAAAATGCATTCTCTTAGAGCTTTTTTTTCCTTATCTGATTCAGGAGTTTTAGAAATTGGAAAATCAACTTAATGAAATGTCCCTTTGAACCTCAGGTTGTAAAAATGCAGAAACACAGTCTCTTTCTCCCCTACCCCTCTTCCTTGTTAACTGGATTTTTTTGCATTTGTACTTGTGATTTCTTAGCTCTGTTGTATTAAACAGTTCTATTTTCAAAATTAAAAAAAAAATTTATGTATAATTCCTTCACTAAAATAATTAAAGAAGATACTAGCCTTTAAGGTTTTCTCAGAGAAAATGTTAAAAATGAGAGACTGCATCTTATCTGAGATGTTTGATGTTAAATGCCATTATGTTTCCTTTGTAATAGTTAATCTTTTATAGTAAAATGTCTGAATAAAGATTTTCTGTATAGTTGAAGTATTTTGTGAAGATTGACTTTTTTGAGAAAACAGCCTGTTTTAATTATTTCTCCCCTGAGGTTTCACTGTTCCTTTTTGGGCCAGTTGAGGGGGGAAGATAACAGAAAAAGGAAGTAAGTTTAAATGGATTTTTGTTTAACTGTGCATCCCAGGCAGGTCTTAAATTCAGAATCCTATTTTAGCCTCCTAAATTCTGGGGTTAGAGGTGTTTACTGACAGTTCTGGAATGAAAAGCTTTTAAAGTACAGATTGAAAAATTTTAAAGTCATCTGCATGGTGGCTTGATTGCCCAGAATTGGTTCATGATTTAAAAACGCTACTCTGCAGCTCTGTGTGTGCATGTCATTTGTGCTTGGGTAGATTTGACCAGATTTAAATGATTGTCTCTTATTCCTAATTTGCTTTACCTGTGCAAAAGGATTGCTTTTTCAGATAACTTAAAAATATATATATTTATTTTTACTTTATGTATTTAAATGTTTTGCTTGCATATATATATGCACCACATGTGTGTAATGCCAGAGAAGGCCAGAAGAGGGCATTGAATCCCCTGGAACTGGAGTTAAGGATGGGTGTTAGCTGCCATATGGGTACTGGGAACCAAATGCAGGTCCTCAACAAGAGCAGACATAGCCGCTGGACCATCTCTCCAGCCCCAGGATAACTTTTAATGAAGAATTGTTTTAGTAAAAATCTGAGGTTGGAAGGGTAAGAATGTGGGTAGTGGTAGGGATGTAGCAACTCTACTGCCTGTTTGACAGTTGGGGGTAGCCATGAAGTTACTGTCAACTTCACTTTCTGCTTCCTACCAACAGAAACAAAAGAGGAAGCCACCAGGCAAAGAGGGACTGGGAAATGTCCGTAGTCTCAGTATTGGTTTGGCAATATGAGAAGAGAAGGGAGAATGTGGGGCCCAGAGATGTGGATTAATAGCTATCATATCTGGAATCAGACAGGCATTTAAAAATACAAATGCTGACTTTTGGTTTTGCCACTTTTGTGGTATATGTGACAAACTTTTAGATGGTATTAGTTTTGATTTGCATTTTTAAAGATTTCTATATGCTTGTGAATTGTGAAATTTGTTATTGAAGATTTTTTTTGATCTCTGATTATCATTTTATTGGCTTTTTTTTGTTCTTTACTAGAGTCGAATAGAAATAAAATGCCAAGATTGGAAATAGAATGTGAGTGGATTTTAGCTTATAAAAAGACTTGTAGTGCAATTTTATTTAAGGTCATAAGGAAATTGAGAAGAAGGTACAGAGACTTTTTCCTGTATTCCTGTGTATGTAAACCTTTTCTACTGTCACAGTGGCACTGACACTGGCAAATAGTCATCTTTTTACTGTTCTCCATGCTGTTCCTTTTTCTAGAATGTTGTGCTACAGAATGCAGTCTTTTTCAGAATGGTCTTTCACTCAGGAGTATGCATTTATAGTTCATTTCTGTCTTTTAATGACTTAATAGCCTGTATATACCAGACTTTCACCTGTTCACCTAATGAAGGACATTTTGATTCCTCCCAAGTTTGGGTAATTGTAAATACTGCCATAAATATCTGTGGACAGGTTTTTGTGTAGACATGTTCTAAACTTTACATAAATACAAGAGTTGAGTCATATGCTGAATGTAAATTTAGTTTTGTAATAAACTACCAAAGTGTCTAGAGTGTTTTCTATTTCCACTAGCAGCAAATGAGAGTTTCTGCTGTCTACATCCTCATTTGTGTTTAGTGTCATCAGTATTTTATCTTGGTAGTTCTGATAGCTGTAGTCATGTCTTATTTTGATGTGTGTTTTCAGTTGACATGATATTACATTTTTTCATATGCTTATTTATCATTCCATGTTGATTTTGGTGAGGTGCCTTTTTGATATTTGGATCACTTTTTTTTAATGGGGTGTATGTGTATGTGTGTATATGTGTATGCGCTTGTAGAGGCCAGAAGAGGGCATTGGATCCCCTGAAATAGTTATAGACGGTTATGAGCTGCCCCAGTTGAGTGTTGGGAGCTGAGCTTTAGTCTTCTGAAAGACCATCAAGTGCTCCTAACTGCTGGGCCATCTCTCTAGTCCCTGGGCCATTTTTAAAATTAGGCTGTTGGTGTTTGTTTCTTTCTCACAGTGTCTTCTCTTTTCATATATGGGGGAAATGTTTAGTCACAGTGATTTTGGAGTTTTCTGTTATCTAGACTAGGGTCAAAATAATACACATTTTCAGGCTTGAGGTGTTTCTGGACTACCTTCTAGTGATGAATCTAGATCTATCCCCGAGTTTCTCTTACCATCTGGAGGTAGCCACATAAAGTTGTTGTGGCAAGAATATATCCTTTATTTGCTACCATATCCTTAACTGCAAATGCTTCATGACAGAAGCACCCATGAGTGCTAGGACTTACCTTGTCTCATTTTTTTTTGCCTTATTAATGTTATACTATATTATTCCTTCTTCATGTCTTCAAGTTTTTTTTAATATTTCATTAATAGTTCATAATTTTTCTTAGGGTCAGCTTATTTGTCTGGCCTTCCATTAATAGAGACAGAAATCTTTAATTTATATTTGAATATGTCATAATGTTTGTTTACTTTTTATAGATTCTACATGAAACATTTCCTCAACACACATTCCTCATGAATGGGCTCATTCAAGGTGTAAAGGTAAGAACAATTGTGTGAGTTCATAATGAACCAAAGCCAGGAATTTAAAGTTCAGCAGTTAACGAAGTTCAGGTTTTTTTCATACCCTTGTATAAATTAAAATATTGTTTCTTTTTTTCTTCTAGGATAACATTGTATATTGTGATAGTCAGAATCCTAAAATCCTTTTAAAAAATAAACAGACAAAATAATATTAATCATAATTAATATTGCTCAAAGCTGAGAATTCAACAAGTTTCCGCAACTAAATTCAGCAAATTACTAGGGAATAATTTTAATTTGAAGTATGGTGCTCAGACATTCTATAATGTACAGGCAAATATGTAAACTTGAAGGGTAAAATAAACCTGACAGTCTTATTTTGCTATAAAATTAAATTGGAATATATAATTATATTTTTATCTCTTATTCATACTTCAGATGTATGTCATGTTAAAATTGAAGTAGTAAAAGGTGAATTAAATCAAGCAAAGAAGAACTCAGAAACAACAGGACTGAGTACCAACCTAGCTAAAAGACTAAAAGCTCAAATTGAATTCTATTACCTTCTTTCTCAGTCTCAAAGTCTAAGATGACAGTAGCAGTTACATATTATTTTGTCCACAGACAGATGAGTTAAAGATTTACATAATACTCAAGTCCTTTTTAGACTGACACGTACACACTGAAGCCTACAGAGAATTTACTGGGCCTTTTCATAGTAACCATTTTATGCCTTATGTATTTGTGCTGCATTTAAAATATTGAACTGCACTGAGTAGTTTATATTTAACCACTTTAGTAATGGGATGTTGGTTTTTTTCAGGATAGCGATTAAAAACTCTACAGTAAACACGGGTCTGTTAAGATTTCTTAATATTCAGTGGAGAGTGGTATCACATGTTTATAAACCCTAGCATTTGGGAGATTGAAGTAAAAGATCAGGAGTTTGGGGTAATAAGATCCAGGCTAGCCTGGGTGACAGTGAGACCTTGTTTTATCTTACTCCCATAAACAAAATAAAACAGATTCCTTTTTTCTTTTAGATTTATTTTTATTTTGTATTTTTTTTGTGTATATAGGCTACCCGATTTCATGTTCTCTTCTTCTTTCTCTCTCTCATATATATCTATTGAGTCAAATTTATGTTCCCAAATGCCCTTTAGTATGGGTCCATGTAATGGAGCCTGATCAACTTACCCATCTTCACACTCTTAAAGAAAATTGACTCCTTATCCCAGCAGTTACTAGTTACCAGTAGTTACTCAGCTAAAATTAGAGATTCTTCCCCATCATCTTCAAGGCTTAAGATTTTTTCTGGTTTGAGTTTGCATGGAACTTGTGCATGCTGTCACCATTGCTATGAGTTCATATTAATAACTGCCCGGCTATCTGGAAAACTCTTGTTTCTTTGTGGTCATCCACTATCTCTGGCTTACATTCTTTTTGCTCTCTCTTCCACAATGATTATTGACCCTTGGGAGGCAGAGGTTTGATATAGGTATCCTGTTCAGAGATAAGTACTGTACTCATTGGCCACTTGTGGGGGTCTCTGTGTTTGTTAATCACCTTCTGTAACATGAGGACGCTTCTCCTGTAAGAGTTGAGAGATGCATTAATCTATGGGTATAACAGCAAGTCACTAGGAATCAGTTTAATACTATATCGATTTAGCAGAATAGTAGTAATAGGCTCCCCTCTTTAGCCTGTGACCTTTGTAGCCACAGGCTCCTAGGCCTGATATCAGTGTTAGATATGGGCTACATTCATCTTGTTAAGAAGACCCCGAATCCAATTAGAAAGTGGTTGATTACTCTCACGTAGTATTCAGGCCATTATTATACTGGTGGGCATATTTTTGCCAGGCTAGTTGTTGTAGCTTATGGGATTCACAGCTGGGCAAGGTAAGAATTGATTACTTTTATCTTCCAGTAGCATGTATAACATCTAACATTATGAGAGCTAGCTAGTAGACAGGAAGCTTTGAAGTCAGTAACAGCTTGATTTTTCCTTGTTTGTTCTATAGCTCATTCATATTGTATCTTCAGTGTAGGGTCTTAGTATCAAGTTCTGATGAGTAAGCAAGAGCAGGGGCAGTAGCCAATGTTGCTTAGGGGTCTAAGGGACCCCCTGGTCAGCAGTTTTAAAAGAGGGAGTACATTCCTGACATTGGGCTTTTACTTTGCTAGCCTATGGTGTCCAGTAAGGGCAATGTCCTGTTGTTACAGGGTAACTCCTTTTAATGTCTTTTTATATTGTTATGCGTATACTAAGAAGCTTCTATAATTTGGTTGTTTTTTTGATGTTTTAGGTTTTTGTTTTTAGTTCTGTGTATATTTTAGATACTAACCCTGTGCCAGAGGTATAGCTGGTAAATATATTTTCCCATTCTGTAGATTGTCTCTTGGTGTCCATAGCTGTATATGAGGTCCCATTTGTCAGTTGTTTGTCTTAATGCCTGTGCCATCAGATTGAGGATCAGGTCTATGTTGAGGTCTTTGATCCATTTGGAGTTGAGGTTTGTACATGGTAAGAGGGATCTAGTCTTATTCTTTTACACGCCAGTTTGATTAGCAGCATTTGTTGAATATGCTGTCTTTTCTCCAATGTATATTTTTGGCACCTATGTTGAAAATCAAATGACTGTAAATGCATGAATTTAAATCAGTATCCTCAATTCTATTCCATTGATCAGTGTATCTTTTTATGTCAGTGCCATGCTATTTTTATTACTATAGTTCTGTATTATAATTTGAGATGAAGAATGGTAATGCCTTCAGCAGTTCTTTTCTTGTTTAGGATTATTTTGGCCATCCTGGGTGTTTTTGTGGTTCCAGATGAAATTTGAGATGATTTTTTTCTATTTCTGTGAAGAATTGCATGGGGATTTTAATGGGCATTGCATTGAATTTGTAGGTTGCTTTTAGTAGAATGGCCATTTTACAATATTAATCTTACCAATCCATGAGCATGGGAGATCTTTCTGTCTTTTGGTAACTCCAGTTTTATTTCTTCAATATCTAAAAATTTTCATTGTACAAGTCTATTCCAAAATATTTTATGGTTTTTGAGACTATCATGAGTGTGAGCATTTCTCTGGTTTCTTTCTCAGTATGTTTGTTGGTAGTGTATAGGAAGGCTATTGGTTTTGTGTGTTAATTTTGTGACCAATATGTTAATTTGCTGAATGTGTTCATCGTTTCTGTGAGTTTTCTGGTGAAGTCTTTAAAGTATCGTTTCCTCTTTTTGACTTCTTCCTTTCCAGTTTGTATCTACTTTATCTCCTTCACGTGTCATGTTGCTCTGGCTAAAACTTAAAGCACAGTATTGAACAGGAATAGAGAAAGTGAATATCTTTGTCTTATTCCCGATTTTGGTGGAAATGCTTTGAGTTTTTTCTCCATTTAGTAAGATGTTGGCTGTGGGCTTGCTGTCTTTTGATTTTATTATGTTGAAATATGTCTCCTGTATTCATAAATTCTCCATAACTTTTTTGAAGGGATGTTAGATTTTATCAAAGGACTTTTCTGCATCTAATAAGATGATCATTTGATTTCTGACCTTAAGTCTTTTTATGTGATAGATTACTTTATTGATTTATATATGTTGGACTATCCCTGCTGTTCTGGGATGAAGCCAACTTGATCTTGGTGGATGATCTTTTGATGTGTTCTTGCATTTGGTTTGCATTGAGAATATTTGTGTGTATGTTCATTAGAGAAATTAGTCTATAATTTTCTTTTTTGTTGAATATTTTTGCTGGTTTTGTTATCAGGGTGATACTAGCTTCAGAGAAACAATTTTAAAAGTATGCCTCTTCAGTTTTATGGGATAATTTGACCTGGTCTCTTGACCATGTGGGACCCTAGAAAGTCCCTGGTGCAGCCAGCTGGTGTCCACCAGTTCCCAAAGTGAGGGAGAGGGAGCCAAGAAGAGGGTGGGTTTCACTCATAAGAGGCAGAGGTGGGGATTCATAGGGATCCAAACAAATTTCTTTTTTAAAAAGTACTTATTAGTTTTAATTTGTGTGTATGAGTGTATCGCCTGCATGTAGGTAAGTGTACCTGTGTTGTGAGGTCAAAAGAGGGTATTGGATTCCCCTGGAACTGGAGATAAGGACAGTTGTTAGCTACTACATGGGTGTTAGAATTTGAACCTAGGTCATCTGCAAGAACAACCAGTGTTCTTAACTACTGAGCCATCTCTTCAACCCCCAAGTGAAATTTTAATATGCCCATAAGTACTGTGGAAGGAGCATGGTTTTAATATCCTTTAGCTTCTGCTTTAAAAAAAAAAAATCAATTTCCTAAAACTTCAGGTTCATTACTTAATAAACAAGAAAGATAATCAGATTCGTTATTCAATAAATAGGAAAGATAAAAAGACTTTTTACTTGCGTGATTATGGAAATTAAATAGCATAACTACAGCTCTCAGCACAGTGCATTCATGTTCTAAGTACTAGAATGATATTAAGAATAAATATGAGAAGTCAGAACTGGCCCTATTAGAATGAAATATCAGTGATAGTTTTTCTTACTAGTTTGAGTTTTAGAAAAGGAATTCATAAAGGAAGATTGAATCAGTAATTTTGTATCTTTAACTTTGATAGATGTTCATTCTGACTTACAACCATTACCAAAATTAAAACAGATTTTAAAAAGTTACTTATATGTATACAAAAGGAAGAATGCTATTCTTGACATGAAAGTGCTATTAAAATAAAACTGTAAAAAAATGATTGATATCTCCAAAGGGCAAAGAAGCTTCCAGTTTACAAAGATGTTAGTGTGGATCTGGAAAGCTGACTCAGCAGTTAAGAACACTGATTGCTCTTGCAGAGAACCCAGGTTCCATTTCTAGCATCCAATGGTGGCAAACAGTCTTCTGTAATTCCAGTTCTAGGGAATCTGACACCCTCTTCTGCCCTCCATGGGCATTGCATGACATGGGTATACTTAACATATATGCAGGCAAAACTCATACACATAAAAATTAATAAATCAAAAAAATTTTTAAATTGACAGTTACTTGGAATATGGTAGGATAGACTCTAATGCAGAAATTGGTGAAGGGTTTCTAGAATGCAGAATTTTAAGAGCTTTAAAAAACTCAGGGGCAGTCAGGCCTGGTAGTGCATGCCTTTAATCCCAGCACTTGGGAGGCAAAGGCAGAGGTGGATCTCTGTGAGTGAGGCCAACCTAGTCTACATAGAGTTCCAGACCAGTTGGAGCTATAGGGAGTCCCTGTCTCAAAACAAAACAAATCGGGCTGGTGAGATAGCTTAGTGGGTAAAAACGCTTGCTGTCCTGCCAAGCCTGACAACCCGAGTTCAGTCCCCAGGAATCACTTGGGGGAAGGTGATAACAGACTCTGATCTCCACCCATGCACCATGGCTTGTGCACACGTACACGTGTACATGCAGAGAGACACACACATGTGCATAAAACATTTAAAAAATTTCAATATCAAAAAATATCCAGGCAAGGGTCATAGCTCAGCAGTACTTAGCTCATGCAAGGTCCTGGATTCAATCTCTAGTACTTCCCAAAGCACGAAAACAAAAACCAAACATTCAAAATACAGAATTGGGGCTGTAGTTCAGTGGTAGAGTGATTGCTTAAAGTTCTAGGATCAATATTCATCGCAAAAAAGCTTTCCCTTCATTTTACCAATTTCTAAAAAATTAGTCTGATCGAATAGGATTATTCAGAAATTCAGATAAAAGGTTTTTTAGTCATTTTATAATAATAAGCAAAGTGCCTTTAAAAAGTAATTGCACATGGTAAAACCATATATCTATTATAAACATCTAAGGAACACATTTTAAAAAATATTTGTTTTATGTGTATAAGTGTATTGCCTTCATGTATATACTCTTGTCTTGCATTGTTCACAGAGGTCAGAAGAGGGCATTGAATCCCCTGGAACTGGAGTTACAAGCAGTGGTTAGCCTCCCTTTGGGTGCTGGGAACCAAACCTGTGTCCTCTGTGCAGCCAGTGCTCTATACCGCTGAACCATCTCTCCAGTCTTCAAAGAACACATTTTTAAGATACTGTATAAGTAAATATATCAAATAATATAGCTGTTTCATTTTAATGTAGACATGTATAGATGTGTAGGAGAAAATAATGAGGAAAAATTATTTCAAATTTTCTTTTTCTTTTTTTCACTTTGAATGTAAAAGTGTATTGCCTTTTTGCCTCCCAAATTCCTTATGTGAAATATGCTTATCATCTTTTAAATTTTTATTTAAAAATATTTTGTGTGTCTGGATGGGTGCACACAGGTGCAGCAAGGCACTCCTGTGAAGGTCAGTGAAGGTCAGAGAACAGCTTTCAGAAGTTCATTCTTTGCTTCTGCCCAAAGAATGGTTTTCATTTTACTGATGATTCTTTGTATGTACTAAATCCTTTTGTGCTTTCAAGATCCTCTGCCAAACCAGGCCTGATGGCACATACCTGTAATCCCAGCCCTTGGAAGACTGAGCCAGGAGAATTGCTGCATGTTCAACGGCCTTGCATGTAGTCTAGACTGGCCCATCTAAAAACAACCATTTCAAACTTTTGTTATAGTAATATGAAGATAGGATTGAGTGTATATTGGAATTATTGAGCTTCTTGGTTGGTTTTATTCATTTCTTTCATCAAAATTTGGAAGTTTTCAGCCAATATTTCTTCAAATATCTCTTCCCCTTTCTCTTCTCCCTGATTCTTACCATGCACATTTTATTCTATATGCTAGTATCCCTGAGGCTCACTTTACTTCTTAGGTCTTTTTTTCCCCCTGTTCTTCAGCCTTAGTAGTTTCCATTGTCCAATATTCAAGTTCACTGATAGTTCTCGGTGCTCAAATCTGCCTTTGTCAACTGTATTTTTAAAATTTCAGTTATTGTGCTTTTCAATTCTAGATTTTCAATTTAGTTTCTTTTTAGGTTCCTATTTATTGATCCTCTGAATATGTAACCATTATTAATTTGGTGTTCATCTTAACAATTATAAAGAAGAAAATCTCAGATTGCTTTCATTTCTCAACATTACTGTTTTTCTATTTTTCTTTTAATGAAATTTAAACTCATGGTGAAATTGGTTTAATTGTCTGGAAAAGTCTAATACAACTTTTTATTGCTAGTTATAAAGCAAGCACAATACATACATCCTGTTATTTTACTATTGTATTAAGAGAGTTCTTTTACTATGATTTGATAGTACATGACTATAATCTAGCACTTAGTAGGTTCTAAGTCACCCTGTGCTACATAGCAAGACTGATCTCAGAAAAAAACAGATTAAGGATATAGTTGTAGTGGTAGAATACTTACCTTGCATGCACAGGCCATGGGTTTGATCTCCCAGCACTGAATATGAATGAATTAGTTCACATTATTTCGGGACTTCTATGGCAAATCTTAATCCTTTTTTGGGATGTGTGTGTATGAGTGTTTATGTGGTTGTGGGTGTATGTATGACTGCACACTTATGTGTGCATGTGTGTATGGAGAACAGCGACAAACCATAGTTGTCACTCCTTAGGAAGCACTGTCTATCTTGTTTATTGAGACAGAGTCTCATTAGCTTGCTAAGCAATCTAAGCTGGCTGTCCACTGAGCCCCAGGTATCTGTCTGTCTGCCTCCCCAGAGCTAGGATTATAAGCATGCCTGGCTTTTTTATGTAAATACTGGGGATTGAGTTCAGGTCTTAGCAAGCACTTTACTGACTGAGCCTAAGTCTTAAATCTTAAGGACTATGATATTCAGTTATTTAATCAAACACTAGCCAAGCCAAATTGCCATGTAAAGGTAGCTATCTTGGAAAGTTTTGCTCTAATTCAGTGAGAAGTCTATCATTTGCCTATTGTAAGAGCAGGTGGAGTGATCATTTTCTTCATTATGACCAGTTGGTGTGATTGCTCAATTGTCTACTTAAAATTGCTTGAAACTTGCCAGGCATGGTGGCAAATGCCTTTAATCCCAGCACTCAGGAGTCAGAGGCAGGCAGGCCTTTTGTGAGACTGAGATCTGGTCTACATAGTAGGTTCCAGGCCAGTTTGGGCTACAAGGAGGCCCTGTCTTTAAAAAAAACAACAACAAAAAAACCCAAACAAGAAACGGAAACTTGAAAGGCAGTAATGAAGAGATGAGAAAGTTTCTTTAGCCTGTGTTATTACTAATATTGCTGTGTTTACACATATATAAGCGTATGTGCACACATGCTCTTGGAGGCCTGAGGTTGACACCTTCCTCAGTCATTCTCCCCCACATATATTGAAGTTCTATTTCTCATGGAGCCCAGGACTTGGTGCTTCAGCTAGTTTGACTAGCTAGCCTACTCCAGGGATTCTGTCTTTGCTTCCCACATGTTGTAATTACAGGTGGATTATAGGTGGGCAGTATGACCAACTGACTTTTACATGGGTTCTAGGTACTACTGGTGTTTTGAGACAGGGCCTCACTATGTTTAATCAAATAGTCAATCCATATTATTTGTGGATTCTGTATTTGCAAATTTCTCTACTTGCTGATTATAACCCCAAATTCAGTACCCACAGTGCTTTTGTGTTCATATGTAGACAAAGGGGGGTTGAGTGTGTCATGTTTTCATATGCGGTAGAAGGTGGTACTCAGTACTGGTTCTTATGAAAGCAATGAATGGTTTTACATTTGTTAGTTCAGTGTTTTGTGGTGCCTCTACGGTTTTTTATTTTAGTGTATGTGAATGTTTTGCTTGCATATATATAAGTGTACCTGTGTCACACAGTGTCATGAATGCCAGAAGAGGGTGTCCGGTTCCTTGATATTGGAGTTGTTAACCATGTGGGTGCTAGAAACTGAAACTAGGTCTTCCAGAAGAGCAGCCCCTCTTAACCACTGAGCCCCCTCGGCTCCTGTGGTGCCTTTATTGAATGTAACTACTGTGAATGATGAAAACTATGTTCAGATAAAGCCTTGGTCTCAGCTCTCAGTCTAGCTTTAATTTTTAAACTTTCTCTATACTAAGGAAGATTGACTATTGCCTAGTCAATCCAATAAATGTTCTGCTTAGTCTACAGTTCTGAGTATGTAGGCTGCTATGATCTAGGGCCAGTTGGGGTCATAAAGAAACTAGACTGAGGAAAGTCTGCTTTTTAAGAAATGCAAGATTTTTCAAAGGGGTGATAGGTTTATTAAATTATATCTTAGCATCTTAATAACATCATATTTTCAGTATTTGTTGCTGTCATTGAGATTTTGGTTTAAGCAGTATTTAAAATAGAATTTAAGTCTTTGGTCTAGAAGATTTTTTTTCTCCCCATAAAACTACATTATTTTAAGTGTAACTGTAAAGCCTTAGCTTTCCCAAACGCTTTGTTAAAAAATGGCATACAGAGGCTGGGAAAGTAGCTTAGTGGATGAACACTACTTCCTCAAGGCCCTGCATTTAATCCCCAGCACTGCAAAGAAAGTATTGTATGAAATCTGAAATCAGAGTTTCTCCTGTAACCTTTGTGCTGATAAGTTTCTGTTGTAATTTTGGTAGTGGTTCTTTCCTTATTAAATTTCTTCACATTATTTTCCTGATTAGCTTTATTTACTACCTACCTGATAACACTTGTTACCTAATTTGAAGCAGTGTAAAACATTTTCTAAGAGGTGGCTTAGCAGTTAAAAGCACTTATTGCTCTTGTAAAGACCTTGGTTCAGTTCTCAGTACTCACATTAGGCAGCTGACAACTGCCTGAACTCCAGATCCTGGAGATCTATTACTGCCCTCTGACTTCCAGTGGGTACCTGCATGCATGTGGTGCACATAAACTCATGCAGGCATATAAATATTTTTTTAAAAGGTTTTCTGAAATTCATGAAGCTGATTGTGGTAAATGATAAATGTGAGAACCTCTGCAGTCTCTTCAGTGTTTTAGTTGTTAATGGAACAGTAGCAGGATTAAATAATTTTCCTTAAACTGAGAGAGCACACAAATTCCCCTGAAGTATGCTGTGGCTCAGGAGTCCAGAAGTTTTCAGCTTGCCTTTCTTCTTTGTAGTACTCCCTCCTGCCTCCCCTACTTGATTTACCTGGATTTGCTGTCTTGGACATTGCAAATGTGGCCAGTGGGGAGCAGGGTGGAAGCTGTTTCTTTTTCTTCCCAGTTAAGTCACCTTGAAAACCTCTTGATTTCCTCTTATAAATTTAATCCACCTGTATCTTTGAAAATCGCTATTTGCCAAATCCTGTTAGAGGCATCAAAAGCATAGAATTGAAAAGAAACCATGTTCCTGTGGTTTTAATCAGTTTTTAATCCCATACAGTAGACAAGTAACAAGAAATTGCAGTATAATATTGAAATAATACTAAAAGTGATATGTACTAGGTGGCAGAAGTTTGTTATCCCCCTTCCTCCTCCTTTCCTTAGTGTAATGAATTCTGCTTCAGTAGCTAAGAGACTTGACAGAGATGATTTTTGTTTCTGGTAAGAAAACTATCAATTTACTGGCTTCAAGTGTGGGAAAGGGAACAGGGTTATGCAAAAGTCATTTGGCATAAAGAAACATGGTGTGTTCAGAAGACTATAAATATTACATATAGCCATAGCATAGGCTTTATGTGAGGGGCAGATTTCATTGAGTTTTATTTGTATAATATGTAGAGAAATTTTGAGACATTATAAAAATTAATTACAAAAACAAAGAATAATAAGTACCCATGTACTCATTACCCTGCTCACTGTCAGCAGTTTTCTTCTCATGTCTCATCTGGCCACTGTTCACATACTCCTTATCTAAGGTAATGATTTGAAAGTGACCAGTAGTAGATGTGAGTTTGTTTTGTCTCCTTTTAACTTCAGCTCTGTTGTTACAGTTGGGTTCTTTCCTTCTTCTGGAATTTAGTGTCTCAGGTTTTTTGTTTGTTTGTCTGTTTTTAAGGTCAGTAAGATGAATTGGCATTCATTCATCTAGAAGAATAAGTAATAGGAGGTTATATTCTAAATTTAACCTTTGCTTCTGTTTGCTTTCCAGGGCCTGCTCTCTTTTCTGAGTGCTCCACTCATAGGTGCGCTCTCCGATGTGTGGGGCAGGAAGCTCTTTCTCCTCGGTACAGTCTTCTTTACATGCTTCCCTATCCCACTGATGAAGATCAGCCCTTGGTGAGTGGCCGACTCTTTACTATCATCATACTGGTCTGTTTTGAGTCACATGTGAATAATAACAGGTTGTGCACATATATTCCAAAAAACCCAAATTTTGAGCGCTGACATAAATCTGGGTTCAGTGAATACAAACTTTACCTTATAATGAAAAAATATTTAAAATATTGAATAAAATTACCTGTATATAAGGAATATCTAAAATATGAATGAATTTCCAGTTTAGACTTGGGTCCTACCCCCAAAATATCTCATAATGTATATGCAAAATTCAAAAAAAATTCCCAAACACTTCATTTCCAGTCATTTCTGAAGGATGCACAACCTTTTTTTCCAATCTGTAGAGCACGCTGTAACCATTTCAAAGTAAATTATTTAGGTGAGAATAAATGTAAATGAAGATGTCTTTAAGGGCAGCTGTTGATGCCATGATGTCACTTATTAGGTCAGTGTGTCACTTATTATGTCACCATGTGGCTTGGCTGACTTTGTGAATGAACTGTTTTTATCTTCCATGGCTTTGTGATACTAAGTGAGCATAGTTTATATTGGAATAGATAGGAATTACTTTGTGTTTACTCTATAAGGACCCTGAGCCTATTCTAAATCATAATATGAATTTGAATTCACCCCCCTTTCAGAGTGATAAATCTAGATAATTTAATTACCATGTAGGGGTTAGATTTGCTAAAACTTAGTTGTTTGGCTTTTGTTTTTGTTTTAAGCCCTGGATAAAATCTTGGCTAGTGTTCATGCTGTTGAGTTGTTCTTCCTGTGTGAATAGTACAGAAACTTTGTTTTGCTCTTTAAAGCTGTGAACAGACTTTGGATTTTGGCTGTGTGAAAATACTTCTGTTTGATTATCAAATAGGAATTCTTGTTAATTATTTGTCAATTTCTGAATTTGTTAGGCATCCATAATCAATTTTTATAGACTTCTTAATAATGTGTTATGCTTTTCCAGTGAGTTAGGGATTATTTTTTTAATTCCCTTTTGCTACCTTAAATTTTAAATTAAATCCTGCATTTATTGGTAAAGTTTATTCATATAAATTCTATTCATTTTCTAATACAAAATGATCTTTATTCTAATTGCTTGATTTTCTAGGTGTAAATTTCACCTTTTTTATTCCAGTTTTTATGCTATTTGCTGTTTTTGTTAATTGTATTAGCTAATGAATAATGTTTAATTAAAGTGATGCTTGTGAGCCTTTTTTCTTATTTGTAAAGAGTGTTGTAATTTTTCATTATTAGGCCTTATGTAAGTTTTCGTGCTGAAAAACTATTCATTTCTGAATCTAAGGATTTTCTTTTTCTAAAATCAAGATTAGATATCAGATTTTATTAGATGGCTTTTAGCATGAATAGGGATTGGTTTTTCTCCTTAAGAACTCTTAATATGCCCATGAGATGACTCAGTGGGTAAAAGTACTTGATATCTAAGCCTTACTACCTGATTTTGGCATCAGAACCTACAGTGGAAGGAGAGACCCAGCTCCCCTCTGACGTGCACAATCATGTTATAGTACATGGGTATCTGCATTCAACAAACACAATAATACTAAAAAATAAATTTTAAAAACTTATTTTTTGTTTGTTTTTGAGAGAAGGGCTTCCTGTAGTCCCAGCTGATTTGGAACTCAGTACGTAGACCAAGCTGGCTTCAGTCTCACAGAGATCAATCTCACTTGCCTCTCCTTCCCGAGTGCTTGGATTGAAGGCTTGTGCCACCACCTCCAGCTTGGTTTTTTGTTCTTTTCTTTTAACTGAATTTGAAAATTTTTTATTATGTTGGCTACTTTTAGTTTATTGTTTTAAAACTTTATTTTACGTGTGTGTTATGCATGCATGTAAGTGCACCTGTGTTGTGCAGTGCCCACAAAGGCCAGAAGAGAGCATCCATTCCATTGAAACTGGAGTTATAGACAGTTGTTAACTGCCAGGTGGATGCTGGGATTCAAACCAGGGTCCTTTGCAAGAGCAGCTAGTGCTCTTAACTCCTGAGCCATCTCTCTCAGCCCCTTGTGTTGGCTACTTTTAAAACTAAAACTTTGATACAATCCCTTTTTCTCTTCCTTTCTTCTTTCTTCCCTTCCTTCCCTCCTTTTTTTATTCTCATTTTCTCTTCTGCCATTTTTTAGGCTACATATACCACTTTGAGTATGACAGAACTCAGTTTTTAATTTTTATTTTTCTAAGTATATATTTACATATACGTGAATACTTATTAGTTTATAATTTTCATATTATCTTTGACTCTGATTATAAAACTCTCCTAGGTAATTAAAATAATCTTTCACTTGGTAGGAGATGATGTTCTTAATCATATTCTTTTTATAGGTGGTATTTTGCCATGATTTGTGTGTCTGGAGTCTTCTCGGTCACTTTCTCTGTGATATTTGCCTATGTAGCTGATGTGACTCAAGAGCACGAACGAAGTACTGCTTATGGATGGGTAAGAGGGTGGACGTTTTCTTTTGAAACAAAGTCTCACTTATGTAGGCTAGGCTGGCCTCAAACTTGAAATCTTCTTTTCATGGTCTTTCTTGAGGGCTGGAATTACAGTTGAGAAGCAGTTTACCTGGCTTAGCCTTTTTTTGTTGTTTTGAAATAGTCTTGAAACAGGCTAGACTCGAACTTAGCAAGTATCTGGGGATGACCTCGGTCTTCTTATCCTCCTGCCTCCACCTCCAGAGTGCTGAGATTACAGGTGTACATCATCATAGCTAGCTTTTAGAATGTTTTTATTTTTTTAAACTAGAGCAATAATTAGCATACTATTAAAATTGATCAGAAATTGAGGTTTAAAATAACATCAGAAGTAGAATTTGAGGAGTGTTAGAATCTCAGCAGTGCATCTCAGGCATTCTTTTGAGACATTGAAAGAAGGCTGTTCATTTATTTAGCAAATAGTTATTGAATAAATAACAAATATTACAAAAAAACTTTTGGAAGGAGGTTCGTTTTGAGACAGGGTTTCTCTGTAACCCCAGCAGGCCTGGAACTGACCATGTAGACCGGGCTGTCCTGAATCTCAGGAGATCCATCTGACTCTGCCTACTTAGTACTGGAATGAAAGGCATGTACCACTGTGCCAAGCCAAGAGCCTTTTTTTTTTTTGGTAGTTTGATATTAGGCAATCTCATTTTCCTCAGGCATGAAATGATATTATGGTTATATAGGAGAAGAAAGATCTATTAGAACATTCAGCAGAAACAGTTTGAGCCAGAGGGTCACATTTCCTCAAGTTACTTTCAAATGGTTTAGGCTTAAGACAGCATTTGCTCATGTTGTGGGTACATTTCCAGCATCTGAACATGTTGAGATAAGTGTGCATTATAAGAAGAAAAATGATCTCCATAGACAGTGGAGAGTAATAGATTAAGGAAGTTATTGATAAATGCCAGGAACCCAGGCCCTTTTTCTTTATCTTAACGTGTTCAGATGCTTCTTGGATTAGAGTTCAGTGGTCATTCATATTGACTGACTAAATAAATGTCTTCAATTATTGACCTATAGGTAAGTTACAAACACCTTTTATTTTAACTTTAGATACCCATAATTGAAAGCTTCCCTTTCAACTCCCCTTTCCCTCTGACTACTCGTGGCCCTCCCTCCCTCCTTTCCTTCTTCCTGTAAATGCTTTCCATCTAAAATGGAAACTCTGTGGAGTGCTATGCAGGATAGAGGGAAAATCTAGAAGGCTTCGAAGAGGGTAGACTGTAAGCATCAGGCATCAGAGCCTTGAAGAACACCAAGAGCTTGTATCTCAAACTAGTGCAGGTTTCTCCACCATGGGAGATACCCATGGGCATTCTAAGTTTACCATGAAATTATTTATTAGACCTATAGAAAATGTTAATGTAATGGGTACACAGAAACTTGAAAATTGTTCATAATAATGGGAAATAGGCCAAGGTTTTGTGGAATATTTACCTTGTATAATGTCTAATTAGATCAAACGTTTCCTTAAAATTAACACTTGTCTTTTTGAAATATTTATTGTGTGTGTGTGTGTGTGTCCCCATATGTGCATACATGTGCCACAGCATGAATGTAAGGGGGCAGAGGACAACTTGCAGGAGTTGGTCTACTTCTTCCAACATGTTGGTTACAGGAATCAAATTCAGGTTGTTATGCCTGTGTGGCAAGCCCCTTTATGTTTGATGAAGCATCTTGCCAGGCCTATTTTTATCTTGTATGGTGAAATTTTTGGTAGCTGTATGTTCCTTGCTTCCAGCAAGAAAATAAGCTTCTGTACTAAGCTCTTATCAGAGTTCTGCAGTTACCAGAAGTAACTATGACATAATTATCCTATCAGTTCCTCATTGTAAAATGGCAGTTAGGATTAGTGCCTTCTCATGGGACATGGCAAAGAAGCCATTGAGTGAGCATCCTGGCTGAAACAGTGTCATTCTGAAGAGTGCTCCCAGCTAGTTCTTGCAACTCAGCAGTAGGCTTTTGGATTTGTCTAAGGCCAAGGACTGTGACCAGGTACTACCTAAGCCTATCTATTTTGCAGGGTTAAGAGAAAGTATGCCAGTTGCTTCTGGGATGTGCTAGTCAAATTCTGAAGGACATTTTTGAAGCCCATTTTAGAAGAGTTTAAAATATACTCTACTTTTTGGAACTCCATGAGGAAACTAAGGAAATGGTCATTCTTTGAGGGTCACAGCAATAATAATCCTACTTGTAAGCATTAGTGCTCACTGAGTTTGGTGAATAAGTCTATAGGTTGACTTCACCATAGAGTCCTAATGAATGTTAAGTTAAAATTGAATTTAGGGAATCAAAAAATGAAGCTGTGCAAAAATATTATCAGCCATAGCTGACATGGAACTCACTATGTAGACCAGGCTTTTGTTGATCACACGGATATCTATCTGCCTGCTTCTGCTCCTGATTGCTGGCATTAAAGGTGTGCTCCACTACACCCGGCTTAACAGTATTTTTTACTCCTTTAAATTTTATACGTATATATAATGTGTCTTGATTCCACTCCCTGCCCTCACCCCAACCCCTACCTCCCAGAACTCAACACATCCTCCACCTACGTTCATGTCTTCTTTAAAAAATTTTTATTTTTTTTTAAATATTTATTATTTTTATCTGTATGAGTGTTTTGCAACGTGCAATGTCTGCAGAGGTCAGAAGAGAGTATGTTGGATTTCCCGGAACTACCATGTGGGTTCTGAGAATTGAACAGAAGTCCTCTGGAAGAACAGCAAGTGTCCTTAACTGCTAACCCATCTCTCTAGCCCCTAAAATTATTTTTTAACTTACTGAGTCTAGTTAGTGCAACCCATGTTCAATTTCTCTTGTTTCTGAAGGGCTTCTTAGATAAATACCTTATCAATATACTTTTGGTACTCTAAACTGTTTATAATTTGGAGACTGAATACTTTTCTTGCATTATAAATGGGAACATAGGAGTGCAGTGTAATGAGGCTCAGTTGCAGCACCGGGAACCTCCTCTGTGATCTCTAGAGGACAGTAGCCCTGTGGTGACAGACGAGATGACAGATTCACGTCCTGTATTCGGAAAACCAACCCCTCGGCAGATCTTTGTCATTCTGTGGTGTTGGTATGAGTGGTGGCTAATGTTCGCACTCAGGCCTGGTGTGCTGTGCAGTCACCCCACCTCCACGCTCTGTCCCCAGCCTGCCGTCTTTTGTTTGTTTTTGTTACAGTTTTTTCTTTTTTTCCTTTTGTAAGAATATCATCCAGCATTTTCTCCCACTGTGCTAATGAAATGGCCACCAAGTGATAAATGGATGTGAGAAAGTACAGTGTTTTTAGAAGATGAATCAGTCACAGTACCTGAGAAATTTGTAGATTTTATCATCAGCTCCGCAGGGATTTTGTTTTTTGAAACAGAGTCTCACTATGTAACTCAGACTGGCCTAGAATTCAGGGCATTCCCGCCTCATTCAGTCTTCTGAGTAGTGGAATTATAGTCATGAGTCATCATGCTACATGCTAGGCAATTTACAATGCTACAACCCCTGGAGTGATTGGTTTCATAACCTTCTTTCTATTCTCCAATTTTAAAAGACCAGAGTCAATGTTTTACGAGGAAGGTTTTCACGGTGTTCATTTCTATCGTTTTCCATCATAGCTCTCTAGCATATCTTCAGTTAGCGAATAAATTCTTTTAAAAATACTTTAAAATATATTTAAAAAATATTTTATTATTTTATTTTATGTGTATGAGTGTATTGTCTGCAGGATGTGAGCCCTCGGAGGTCAGAAGTGGGCTTCTGATTCCCGGAACTGGAGTTAATGGACAGTTGTTAGCCACCGTGTGGGTGCTGGGAATCAAACCCAAGTACTCTACAAGAGCATCCAGTACTCTTAACCTCTGAGTCATCTCTCCACCCCCAGTTTGTAAATAAATTCTTAAGCAGAAATTGCTTTGCTGCTCTTTTCTTCTTAAAATTTGTGCTCAACACATTTGTCAAGTTAAAACCTGGAGAGGATTGCTGCCATGTGTACTGGCAGTGGGTGGTGGGACTCTGGGAAGAACATGTGCTCTCCTCTGATGTTCACCTGTGGGATCTGTAGTGACTGTGTGCTTTTTCCTACAGGTCTCAGCCACCTTTGCAGCTAGTCTGGTTAGCAGCCCAGCCATTGGAGCATACCTTTCTTCAGCTTACGGAGATAGCCTTGTTGTGCTAGTTGCCACGGTGGTGGCTCTTCTGGACATCTGCTTCATTTTGGTGGCAGTTCCAGAATCTCTTCCAGAGAAAATTAGACCTGGTTCCTGGGGAGCTCAGATTTCTTGGAAACAAGCAGACCCTTTTGCGGTAAATCAAAATGTGAAAATATTTACTTCCTAAATATCTCTCTGAGTCAAGCAGACAAGAGCATATATATCAGCCTTAAAGATATCACAAGTTGTTGCTTCACTTCTTTTCCAGTAAAAATAGAAAAAACTTTAATTAGAAGTCAAGGGGCTGAGATAGTCTGTGTACCAAGAAATATGTAGATAGACTTAGTAATTAAGCCATGTGTGTCATAAGGGAAGAGACAGTAAATATGCAGGTTAGGTTACCACTGAGAACAGTCTAGGAGGAAAGTTTCTGTCTTTGTGGTTTCTTTATTCTTTAACAAAATGAATGAACATGATTACTTGAAGTAAATTTTTTTAATTCAGAAAGGATGAATACTCTTGGTTAGACCAAAGTTATTGTTTTCTGAGTTGTTAAGATACATGTATTCAGCTTGAGGCTTTAAACTTATATTTCCCAGATTTAGTTGATTTGTTTTCTATAGCTGTTTTGGAGCAGCTAAGTATTAGGGAGTATATCACAGTAACAACAAGAAAAAAAATGCTGAGAAAAAGGATTTCTACTCTCTTCTGGCCACACGTACTTTAATCTAGAAGAATTTTAAACCAGATTTGAGAGAGCTTAACAAGTCAGAGACTTGATTTTTGCTTTTTGTTACCCGTGTTTAACTCACAGAAAAATATATACAAAAAAGGTAATTCATCTGAAATTTGTTTCTTTTTCCCTTTTGGTGTGGGAATGTGGTGCATACATATGTACTTGTGCATGTTCACGTGAAGGGGGCCACAGATGTTCATATTTGATGTCTTCCTCTGTCATTGTCCACCTTATTTTTTTGTCTTGCTGAACCTGGAACTCACCAATCCAACAAGACTAGGTAGCCAGCAAGCCCTAAGGATCTTCCTGTCTCTGCCGTCCTGGTGATAGGGTAACAGGCTCACATCACCATGCCTGGTTATGTGGGTGCTGATATTTGAACTTGGGTGTTTGTGCTTGTGCTAGAAGCACTTTACCAACTGAGCCATTTCCCTGATCCCCTGAAAGTATTTTCTAGAACACTCCTCAGGGCATTTCCTGGAGCTCTTGCTTGTTCTTTTTGTGCCACATTGGCAGATTGCAAGAGAGGAGTTTGGGGAAGCAGGAGTGGGCTTGGGGAACCTTGCAAGTTAAAATTTCTTGCCTTGTAGTGATCAGGTTAAACATTTAAATTCCTCTTTAAACTAGAACTGGGACTTACTTTTAGGGTAGCTGTGAGGATTCCAGTTAATGTATAAGTTAACAAGTCTAATGTCTGTTGTGTAGCAAGGTTTCAGTAGATGTTAGCTATTGGGATATTGATTATATAAAAATTAAAGATACTGACCTAAAAGTTATGTGGTACTTATCATTCTACCAATCATAGTTGACCTTCTGGCTGTTCAGTAACTCTGCAAATAAAAGTTTTGAAACATGCTAATTATCTGGTAAATTGAATATGAACAATTTGAAGAGCAGATGGAATTTATATGTAAAGAAAACTATGGGAAGTGCAGGGAGAATGATCAAAAGGTTAAGGTAATCTCAGCTTTGTAAGGAATTTGAGGCCAGTTTGGGCAACACGAGACCCCCCCAAAAAAAGAAAACTTAGTAACTAAAATCCTCCAAGAAGTTAACATTATGAATCAATAGAAAGAAAATATTTTCTTAGAGAGTTCTGTAGAAGTATTTTTTCAAGGCCCATTTAAAGGAGGTTTAGAATCTGTTTAAGGGAATATTTAGGATTGTGAACCAGTGTTGGTAATAGAGATCACAAGTATTTTTCTAAATGTATTAGAAGTACTTACTTCTGAAATGAAGACTTTTCAATTTCCAGGGACATGGTGGTAGGTTTAATATTAAGGCTCACTCTTATTTAAATATTTATTTAATTTTATTTTATGTGTATGAATGTATTGCCTGCATGTGTATAAGTGCACCTGTGTCATTAAATGCTCAGGAAAACAGAAGAAGGTGTCAGATCCCTTAGAACTGGAGTTACTGGTTGTTAGCTGAAATGTGGGTGCTGGGATTTGAACCTGGGTCTTCTGTAAAAACAGTCAGTGCTCTTAACTGTTGAACCATCTCTCCAGCCCAAGGCTCACTTTTATAACCTTTTATTAGATTTTAATTAACATTTAATTAACATCTATTAACATTTTAATAGATGAAAGTAGTGAAGTCAGTATCATACGAACACTGATGATATTTGTCATTTTGCTTTCTGCTTATTCCCAGTCATTGAAGAAAGTTGGAAAAGATTCTACTGTCTTGCTCATCTGCATTACAGTGTTTCTTTCATACCTTCCTGAAGCTGGGCAGTATTCGAGTTTTTTTCTCTATCTCAGGCAGGTGAGTAGTGGGTACCTAGTAGCCTCAGAACATGAAGAATATCAAAGATTGAATTTGTCTGAAGATAATTTGGGGAAACCACTGTAACGAAAATGTGTGAACTAGTTTTTAGTGGTAAATATAGGTGCTGACAGTGTTCGTAAGCAGGTAGGGACCTACAATTCAATGATGACTTCACTGGTAGCCTCAAATAGATGGGACTGTAGATATGTGTAACCATGTAACCTGCCTCGCTTCTTGCCAGGGCAAGAGGATTACTTGAAACCAGGAATTTGAGACCAGCCTGGGAAAGATAGTAAGACCTCATTTCAAAAAATATAAAACAGAATATAGTGTGTTGTCTGCTGTGGAAATACTCTTTTAAAACAGGATTATTGGAAATATAATTCTGGACCCCCTTTCCAAAGTAGATTTAGGATCAGCCAAATTAAGAGGAAGGCACAGAGTTGTCATATCTCTTCCCTTCAGGTACCCAGCTTTCTCCGCTGCTGAGAACTGGCATCAGAGTAGTCTGTTTGGTACAGTTGATGTGCCTACTTCAGTACATTTGAATTGCTCAAAATCTGTAGTTTGTGATAGTTCCACTTGTGTTATACATTCTATGTCTTTAGGCAAATATACAATGATTTTTTTTTTTTAATCTGTCATTGTAGTATAGTGTAGTACAGTGTGTATTTACTGTCCTAAAACCCCTGTGCTCCACCTACTCAACCCTCCTCTTACTCCAAAGCCCTGGCAACTACCTCTTTACTTACTATAGTTCTGCCTTTTCCAGAAAGTCAGAGTTGGAGTCACCACATATAACTTTGTATTTATGATTATTTTACGTGTGTGTTTTGCTTATATGTATGTACCAAGTTTGTGTCGGTACCCACAGAGGCCAGAGGAAAGAATGGGATCTCCTGGAACTGGAGTTACAGTTGTGAGCCACCAAGTGGGTGCTGGGAACAGAACCCAGGTCCTCTTCAGGAACAAAAAGTGCTCTTACCTGCTGAGCCACATCTCCAACCCTAGCAGTTATTAATAAGGCTGCTGTTGTCTCTACCAAGTGCTGGAATTACAGGCATGAACTACCACACCAGCTCCAAATTTTCTAACTGGATGTGATTAGGTAGTAATAGAATATTTTAGTATCAGCATCACTAGATCAAGAGCTGGAGATCCAAATACTTTTTATTACCTAATTGTGTGACTGAGAGCAAGGTGCTCATTTATGAAATGAGAAGAATATACAGTTATTTTAAATTTTTTTTTAACGGAGTTTCAGTAAAAGACAAGGTAGTTTATCTGTTTTAAAGCTTAAAATTCTTAGGCATGTCAGAGCTGCTGTTACAGTTGCAGGCTTAAAAGTCATTGCCAGCCAGCTTATTAGAAGTGCCATGGGAGCTTTTTAGAGCACGCCCCTGTGGACAATACCTCAGAGTCTGAAGTAATTGGTCTTCAGTGGGTTCTGGCATCTTACTGTAACCACTTCCTCAGTCCCTTGCCCATTTGAGTTTAAAATGCAACTGGCGTTGACAGCCACTAACATCACTGATGGGCAGATTCTGCCTTGGCAACATCAAAAGTCAAGTCACTTTCTTTCACACTGTCTTTATTTCAAGCTATCATATTGTCTCCAAATTGCAAGTAGTCTAATACAGAGAGAAAATATGAAACAATAGACATAAAATTATCGAACATTTAGAAATTGTGCCAATTTATAAGGATTTTATGTCAGATTTAAATATAAATTATGGGTTAAATTATCTCAGCTTTATCACTACCCTAATTTCTACTGCTTTTGTGAATTCATCATTTAAATAGCACAAAGCATGTCTTATTAATTATGTCTATAATATTTTGAAAATGGTTTCTTCCATTTCTATAGGTCATAGGTTTTGGATCTGTGAAAATTGCAGCATTCATAGCTATGGTAGGAATTCTGTCCATTGTGGCTCAGGTGAGTGTTTTTGTTGTTGTTTGTATTCTACAAAATACAGGTTGAAATGACAAAGCTTAAAATTTTAAAAAATTTTGATCACCGAAGCTCCACGGGAAGCCACATATACACAAGTTACAGAGTTCCTTGGGCTGTTCTTCAGCTACTTAGCCCTGCTGTGACACATGCTGTACAAGGACAGTAAGGCACCAAGTCCAGGAGACTGACAGCAAACAACTCATAGAACTCCTCAGGTCCTCAGGATTCAGTAGAAACATTGTACAAATTTCAGTAGAATATTAATTGTAATTTGTGCTGAATCAATTCTTTTTATTTACTTTTAAGACAACTGGATATAGAGCTAGTGAAAGGGCTAAGGGGATAAAGATGCTTGCCACCAAGCCTGACAACCTGAGTGTCAATCCCTGTAACCCACATTACTAGAAGGAGAGAACCAATTATTGCAAGTTGTCATTTGATCTCCACAGGCACATTGAGGTCTGTGTGTACACATTCACAGTAAATAAGTAAAGAAAAACTTTTTAGAGAAAAATAAAACAACCAGATAATGCAAAATTAACCAGAGGAATGTTTGAATGTCACTTTAATGGTGAAACTTAAGTAGAAATAAATGTACCTTGTAATTTCTGCTGCCTCCAGGACTAAACAAATGTGAATTAGCATATGTGCAATGAGTAAACACTTCTCTGCCTGTTATAAAGTAAAATCTCAGAAAGCAAGGGCATCTGTCCTTTAATTCACTACTGTGCTTTAAAAACATTCCCTGAAGCTTATGGGTACAGTCTTGAGGCTGTTTCCTTGAAATGGCCACCTAGGCCAAAGTGAGTACTTTTCTGTGGTTAGCTCTGTAGAGGAAATGAGAGGTCCTTGAAACGGACTGCTCCTCAATAGAACTGACAAGGCTCATAGGAATGCATGCAGGCAAAGGCTTTTTCTTACTGTTTTTGCTATATTAACAAATGTAAATTATGTTAGACTTGCAAGTTGATCTTGATTTTGATTTGTTTTTTACGTTACACTAGTTGATTAGCTTTGACATGTCTTTTATCTTCCTTTTCAGATAGTCTCAACAAGTTGTATTTAACACAGTATATATTTATTAAGAAAACTTTGTGAAACTGTTAAACATGAGTGACTAGTAAACCTGCTAAACATTTACAGAAAGTGTGGGGTTCTGCTGGAGAGTAAATGCTTGTTGGTATTTCTTCAAAGAAGTCTGAGGTGTAGTCTTCTCAGGCTTTATAACTGGGGTGCAACTGTATTAACCTTTTGGAAGGTACTACAGAATTCCAGGTAGACATGCTTCTGTCAAAGGCTCCAAACCTGAGGTGAGCACTAGAACCTTAAAACTCCACCTTGGAAAAGATAGCACTACTACCTGCACTCTGAGGTCACAGACAAGATGGACAAGATGGAGGCCCGTAGATTTCTTGGCTATCTGTGAATGGATGTCCATTCACAGAGCTTATACTCTGATTTTGAGTGTGTAATCAAATTCATGATCAGGGCTGTCTTTTCTTTGCAGACTGTCTTCCTTAGCATCTTGATGAGATCACTGGGGAATAAGAATACTGTCCTCCTTGGTTTGGGTTTCCAGATGTTCCAGTTGGCCTGGTATGGTTTTGGATCTCAGGCATGGTAAGCCGCCCCATTAGATTCACATATTGTGAAAGCAAAAGCACAGAAAATTAATGGATGTGATGAGCCTTAGAGGAGCTAAGGCTACTTGACTATGATAAAAGAAACAGGATTATTTCACTAATTTGGTGTGTTGAGCGTTCCACGCTTGTGCAGTAGTAGAGCTAAGTGATTTAAGATGACTTATAAAGATTTCTTGTACCTCATCAGTCTTTCACGGCATCTGGAGTCATTTCTTAATTGAATGTGTATTGTCCCTCCTTCCCCCAGCCCTCCAATAGCATTCTTGTTTCTCTCTCTCTCTCTCTCTCTCTCTCATCTTTCTGTGTACCTCTGTCACTCTCTCTCTGTCTCTTTCTCTCTCTCATTGGATTTTTTAAATAATCACACATTGTAGCCCAGGCGCAGACTGGCCTCAAACTAGTAGCAGTCTTCCTGTCTAAGCCTCCTGAATGCTGATGTTTTAGGTATGAGCCACCATGCCCAGCTCTGTTGTCTACTTTCATAAATGCATATGATGCTTTGATCAGTTGCACCCCACTCCCTCCCCTCCAGTTCTTCCTCTATTTCTCCTCTACTAGGTTCCTGTCCCTAACATCATGTGCTCTATTTTTTTAAACCTACCGTGTTTACTTAGTGTTGCCTATATGGGTGTGGAACCGTCTACTGGAGAATGGGTAGTCCTCAGGGGCTGTATTCTTGAAGAAAACTGACTCTTCCCCTAGCAGCCATCAGTTGCCAATAGCCCCTCAGCTAGGGGTGGAGGCCATGCTGATAGGATTTTGTCTGGTTTGATCTTATACAGATCTTGGGCAAGCAGACATTTCTTACCTTTGGCTTTGTCTTTCTGTCCCCTCCTCCATGATAATCCCTGAGTCTTTGGAAGAGGAGTTATGAAATGGATGTCCCACTTACTGCTGAACACTCCACAGTCTCTTATTCTCTTCACATCACTTCTTTTTAGGGAATATTATTCATAGTCAAAACAAAAAGACAGTGAATAAAGACCGATTATGGCATGCCTCAAAAGGATATAACCATCATGAAATAATAAGCATTTTAGTTTGACAAACACTGATATTTCCAAAGTCATGTGAGTATCTTGAGTTAATCTTTTAAAAGTATTCATATTTTAGCTTTTCATAAATGGGCGAAAGATCAATTAAGGCCTGTGGATAAAAGGAACAAAAAGAATCCTGAGTTCCATTTTGTTGTGTGATAAGTATCCCTATATACTTTATTGCCAAAACCAAATCCTTGTCTCCATTTTAGACACTGGAATTAGTCCTTACTTTGCATTCATAAGTGGAGAAATTTGAAATGCTTTAGTATTAGAGCTTAGTTAGGAAGCAAATATGAAATTCTATGTTTCATTTGAACCATTTATTCTGAAATACATTTTGGGTAAGATTAACTTGATTTTTGTTCTTTTTGGTTTGTTTCAGGATGATGTGGGCTGCAGGGACTGTGGCTGCCATGTCTAGCATTACATTCCCAGCAGTCAGTGCTCTTGTGTCTCGGAATGCAGAGTCAGATCAGCAAGGTAAGGTTGGACCCTTTTGCTGTTTGTTCCTTCAGCTGGACCCTGTGCTCTTCACAGCAACACCAGGAGTTGACAGTACTGCGGTCCCTGCTCTGCTCTTTTGTCCAGTATGGAAGTTGTGCTTTCCTTCCTGCTCACACTCAAACTTCAGCAATTCAGATTATTAGTAAGAATTAGAAATTTAAAAATAGCTGTTTCCAATCTTGATTTTACCCATTGACATAAGAATTAACTACTCTATAATCTATTTCAGCAGATTTCTATAAAATAGTGATAGTGAATTAGCAATGGGTTATCCACTTAACTACTAAAATTTCTTTAAGATTAAAAAATTCAGTCTTAAGAGCTTAATTTAAGAAATAGATCTTTGAGAGGGTAAAGAAAAATCTGTGTTATTGTTAGTAATTGAATGCAGGGAGAGATGAATTCATGTAAGTTAGAAGTGCTTTACAGAGAGCGGACTATATCCATCCTTCCCATGCCTGTTTCTTTCAGCCAGTTCTGTCAGAATTAACTCTCTCTATTCTCCACCTTCTCCTAATGACCCACCTTACTGTAGTCAGGAAATAGATTTTATTTCATTTACTTGTTCTTTTCATTGTAAATATTCATTGTATAAAGTGTTAGATATAGGAAAGTGGAGAATTTTATGAAAGATACATATATATGTGTATATACGTATCTCCTCTAAAATAGTCTCTCTCTCTCTCTCTCTCTCACACACACACACACACACACACACACACACACACATATATACAACACCATATATATAGGTGGTTTGGTTTGATTTTTTTTTTAATTTTTTTATTTTTGATGGTGTCAGGATTGAACTTGGTGCCTGGAATATACTAGGCAAACACCCAGCCCCAACGAGAAATTTCTTAAATACTTAAAAGCACTTTTAAAAGTTGCAAGAAAAAAACCTAAAGTTTAAAAGATAGTTCATTCATTAGACCTACTTTTCTACATAATAAATTAGCTTTGTTATATATCTATTCCTAGATTTGGAGATTTTAAGTGACACTATTTGTGTGTCACCCTTAACTGCAGTAACTTGTCTGGGTGTGAGCATTCAGTGAGATGAGTCTGAATTATATTTGACCATTTTTGACTTAGAAAAGTAGTATCCATTTCATATAATTCAAGCTGATGTTTCTTTTACCATACTAGAAAGTAAAGATCGTTTTGAAATTGGCACTTCTAGAATTTTTTAGTGGACGCCTGCACTGAGATGGACAAGGATTGAGGATGGCAGCCTTAAGGCCTCTGTGTTCACACATGGTCAGGGGTGTCTGTGGTGAGGGCATATTTTCATTGCAAATGAATGAGTAAATGAGCCAAGCAAGGAAATCTCAATCCTCCATGAAAAATGGGAATTACCTGATATAGGAAATACCAATTTTGCATTTTATTATTCCCCACTGAAAGGAAGATCTAATTCAGGAGGATTTCAGAATCTGTTATCACTGTCATTGATATACAATAGACCTTAGTACAGAGAGTATAACTACTAAATAGACATAATAAACCAGGAGTTATTTGTGTAATGAATTAAAAAAATATGATAATGGGCTGGAGAGATGACTCGGCAGTTAAGATCACTGGCTGCTCTTGGATAGAGAGGACCTGGGTTTGGTTCCCAACATATACTCGGTGGCTCACAACTGCCTTTAACTCCTGTTCCAGGGGATTTATCACCCTTTTTTAGTCTCTGCAGGTAAATTGCACAACATGAGTGCATCTACATGCGTATAGGCAAAACACTTGTGCACATAAAATAAAAATACATAAAAACAAAAATTTTTTAAAAAGAAAATATAATAAAGTCTTATGATTTTACAATATATGCTATAAGATAATTAGCCTAAACTATAATAGCTTAGTTTAGCTAAATCTGCAGATCTTAATTTGTAGTAGAGTACTGGATATACCTCTGAATCTTGAGGCACTTTTCTGAGAAGACTGATTCCCTTTTCTTTGTTCTGATTTAGGGGTTGCCCAGGGGATCATAACTGGAATACGAGGACTGTGCAATGGCCTGGGGCCAGCACTGTATGGCTTCATATTCTACATGTTCCATGTTGAATTGAGCGAGTTGGGGCCAGAATTAAATTCTGATGATGATCCCCTACAGGTAATTTGGTGATCTCTGTTTTATAACAGTAGTTGTGTCTGATTTTAGCATAATCTGATGACCATAAATTTATAATACTCTCATTTGTGCATTATCATTGTATTTGACAACAATATGTTCCATGTTTGTAACTTCTTGGAATCAGAGAGGGTTAATTTCAGAGATTTAATGTCGTATATGTAAAAAAATCTGTCTTCATATTACTCAGATGGTTTTCACCTACATAGGCACTGTGATCAGGATGCTATTATCTGGCTAAGCTCAGGCTAAATAAAATATGAAATGACCCAAGGCTCTAAGTGGGTTTCAGGGTGTAACACAGTAGGTAAGGTGGTTGCCTCCCATACACAAAGCCCTGGTTTGATTCCCAACAGAGCACAAACAGGTATGGTGGTCCCCATAATAATTACCCTGCTGGTAATCCCAGTGTTGCAGGAAGTAAAGGCAGAAGAACAGAAGTTCAGGGTCATTCCTGGCTACATAGCAAGTTTGAGGCCAGCCTCACAAGACCCTTTCTTAAAAAAACAAAAGACAAAACCAAAAAACTAGCTAAAAATTGAGTAAACCTCTCTTTCTCTCTCTCTCTCTCTCTCGTCTCATTTATTTGTTTTGTCTTTTTGAGACAGGGTCTCCTTGTAGCCCCAGGTAACCTGGAACTTGCTATAGAGACTTCACTGGCCTCGCTCTCACAGAGATCCACCTGTCTCTGCCTTCCAAGTGCTGGGATTAAAGGTGTGCACCACCATGCCCAGCTGAGAGATACTTATTATAGAGTTCTTTCCAAGCCTCAGATTATTAATGTTCCTAAAGTCACAGGATGAGATTATAGATTTAAAAAAAAAAAAAAAGCAACCTCTTTTGTAGGTTTGCAGAGTGGGTTATGCTCATTAGCAATGGTATAAAAAGCAATAATTAAGTGCCTTGTGTTATTTTCCAAACATTAAACTTGGCCAGAATTTGCCTTGACAATCAAAGAAATATGAGCTTAGGAGCAAACAATTAACTTGGGGTCTTTTTCGTTTTTAATTATTCAAAACTTGTTTGGAGTTAAAAAGACTAACCATGCTAGGATTATAGTGCATGCCTATAATCCCAGCACTTTTGAGGTAGAGGCAGAAGGATTGGGATGTCAAGGCCACTTTGGGCTGCATTGCACAGGACAGTGTCTTGAAATAACCAGACTTTTGTCTTTGTTTTTTTTTTTTCCCATATCCATCAGGGAGCTTTCATCCCAGGCCCGCCATTTTTATTTGGAGCGTGTATCGTACTTATGTCTTTTCTGGTTGCCTTATTCATTCCTGAATACCGTAAAGCCAGTGGGATTCAAAAACATAGCAACAGCATCAGCGGCAGCCTAAGTGACACCCCTGAACGGCGGGGCAGTGATGAGGACATTGAGCCACTACTGCAAGACAGCAGCATCTGGGAGCTCTCTTTTGAAGAACCTGGAAATCAGTGCACTGAGCTGTAATCCAGCTATAAGGGAGATTCTACAAACACCATCTCTGAGAGCCATGGAGGAAGCCACACCACTTGGAGACTTAATGGTGCTGCAGGGGCGATGCTAGCAGCATCCATTGGGCCAAGTTTAATAAGTAACTCCCCTCACGCCTCTGCCCCTCACTCTTTGGCCCTTTCCTGTTCATTTTCTTCCATTTATTTTCTTTTCTTTGTACGTTAGAACAAGGTAAAATTGAAAATGCTTCCCCGCAAATAATATGTAACTCTCAAGGTGGTCTGAAGTCCAGACTGTGAAACTTAAATAGAAAGTTCTATCTGTGGTAGAAAGGATGTCTTTCTTTTAATAACCAGAATTAGAGTGACAGCAATCTTTCTATGCCCTTTTGGTAGAAGGTCGGGTCTATAGTGTTACTGCCTTTTGGGCAAGATATCAGGTAAAGAATCCTTACATTTTTCTCTTTGTGAATTATTCCCACTTAGTCCATAGGTGTTGATGAGTGGCCCTTCTTAAGAGTCACTTGGTATCAGGGATCTATTGACTTTGTCCAAAAGTCAGATGAAAACCTAATTTTGTTCTTCTTTTATTTTCTCTACTTCCTATGTTTGTCTAGTAGAAGTGTTATCTTGATAAGTGATCACTTTTACCAAATAAATTCGAGTCATGTTGAACTGGCAGCTTCTATTCTTGGACTCTGTATCCTGGTTGGATCCAAAGTGATTTTACAGAAGAAAAATATATCAAGCCTGTAACCCAGCTACTTAGAGACTGAAGCAAGAGGAACATAAGTTCACCAGCCTTGGCAACATCCTAAGTAGGATCCCATCTCAAAACAAAATAATGATGAAGCTGTCTAGTGGCAGTGATGAAATTAGAGCACATCTTAGAAATATTTTTAAAACAATTTGAACATTCCTGAGACAAGATGCAAGTATCAGACAGTAGTGGAGTTTATGTCTGAATTCACACTCCTAATGCATTACTGTTTGCTCCTTCTGCATCTCCCCTGACTCACTTCTGTTTTTCTTGGCCATTATACTCCTGCCTTAACTGTTAATGTAATATGTGTTTGTTTTTAGCTGATGTGTATTTGTTTATCTGACTTTTGAATCTCATAGGAGTATGCACATCAAATTCCTTTCTAAAATATGAGGGTTAGTGAAGCTGTTTCACGATAAGTGTCTTGCTAATTTTTTGAGATGTTTTATGGACAAAGAAAACTTTACAGATTTATATGTATTTTGCTGCACAGTAAATGGACCATTAACTAGGGCCTATCTTTAACAAAGCACTCCTTTGAAAGTTTTATAGGTATGAAATACATGTAGATATTTGTAAGGGTTTTAATTTTTTTTGATGGGGTGCTGTGTAAATCTTGTATTTATAAATGTAATGAAGGTATTGACAGAAAAAATATATACATCTTTTATAAAGGATTGTGTACTGACTGAATACATTTAAAAGAATATATATTTTGAAGCCTGTTCTGCGATGAACAGAAATAACATATCTTTTTACTATGCTGATGGTTTTTAGGTTAAGCTTCTTAATGAATAATAAATTTGCAATGGACTTGTATGTCTTTTGTGTTTTTAAAAACAAATTCTGCCATTGTTCTTTTGGATTCTTTTTGGGGTGGTTTTCAACATAATTGACTTGGTAATCTTTCAGTTAATGCAAAAACTGGTTTTTAAGAAAAATGGTTTTAACAGAATATTAATGTATAAAAACACCAAAGTTCTGATGGACTGGTAAGCTAAATGTGATATATACATACAATTCCTTTAAAAAAGAAGGAAATTTTGATATGGATGAGCATTGAAGACATGCTAAGTAAAATATTAGACAGACACAAAAGGACAAATGCCATTTGGTTTCACTTCTGAGGTACCCAGACTAATCACATTTAGAGATACAAAAAAAACAGAGCAGTGGTTGTCAGGGGCTGGGGCCGGAGGAACGGAGAGTTATGTAGTATGTAGTAGGTACAGAGTTTGATTTTCCAATATGAAAATTTCTGGAATAGATGGTAGTTGTGGTGGGTTACATAAAAATGTGAATGTTTTTCAGTAAACTGTACCCTGAAAATGGTTAAAACAGTAAATATGTTTTTATCGGATTCTTTAAAGAAATCCCGCCATTGCACCATTTTTTTTAAAAAACCTGTATAAAATTTCACACATTTAAACCAGTTACAAATACATAAAGTTCTGTACAAGTTCTGATCTTGTGCATGAAAAATACTTACAGTGAAAACATGTACAGGGAAAACCAAAAAATGCCTTGAAATAGTTTTCCTTCTGTACAATGACATGAGATATATTATTCCTTACTCTTTCTGCCAGCAAATCGAGTGATACAGGGTCTATAATACAAAAAAAAAAAAAAGAAAGAAAGAAAAGAAATCCAAAATAAAACCCAGAAAGAAGCAGAGGGTGGGGGGACGACCTGCACAGTTCCAAGAAGCTGTTTGATTTTACAGCATCAATACCTTTGCCAGGAGTATTTGCACAAATTTAAAGAACATTCCTTCCACTGCCTAGAATTTATCACAATTCCTTGTAATTGACCCAGGAAGTCTAGAAAACTTGATTGCCTACCCCAGTCCTTCTAATACACCATAGATGTACTTCAGTGGCTACAGTGGCATGGAAGGTGTTCCTTCTGTCCACAAATATTTACAAGATTATTCAGACTAGTAAATTTTCATGATAATAAGTGAGTATATATGGGCTGAAGTAAGAAAACCAAACCACTGATTTGTAAACAAAACACACCATCCATTGCTAGATACTGGTGGCCCCTTCTGAGGTTATGGGTATAAGAGTGCTGAAACTTTTTCATTCAAGCCAGCTTAAATGGCTTTGTAAATATAAAATTGTACTCCTTTTTGATATAGATAAAAATATTTAGTGCTTCTATTTTTATATGCTCACATAGGTTTCTTCCAATGTAGATAATACTGAAATCTGAACTCTGGTCATACACCAGTTTCCATCAGGACTTAACCAGATCTGAGACATCCTGCAGAAAAGCTGGTTTGCAACCTCCTAGCAGTTTGGGTTCCGTCCTCCTGTTTTAGAATTTTTTTTTTTTTTTTTAGCAGAAAAAAAAGGGATTTGTTCAGAATATGAAGCTTCCTCTCGGCATCATGAGAGGACATTAATTCTGATTTCCTTCCATTAAGATATGGTGTACCTTTTTTTTTTTTTTGACACCTTTCTAAGACAGGGTCTCTCACTGAACTTCAATTCATTTAGGCTGGCTAGCCAGTGAGCTTCAGGGATCTACCTGTTTCCACCCCAACCTTGATTCCCACCCCCAGTACTGGGATTATAAGTACAAAGAACCATGCTAGACTTTTTTATGTAGATTCAGGGGATCCAGAGTCAGGCTGTTATGTTCATGCAGCAGGTACTTTGCCAACTGAACCATATCCACAGCCCCAGTATTTAAGTTTTAATGTAAATGAAGAAGCAAACCCATCTCATTAGTATGAAAATGTTTTTATCTTAATAAGCCATGAAACAAATCATGTATACAAACATTTTAAAATGAATATATTCATAAATTATTTATATGCTTGTATTGCATGCATAGATATGCCTGGGTCATGTAAAAATTTCTAGGTTGAAAAGGGGTCATGAATGGGAAAGTTTAGGCATCCTGCTCTCGATCAGAAAGGAAGACAGCCTGCTGCTGTGTGGGTCACACAGAATTTTTAGCAAATACCTAGTTGGGGTGGGGAGTGTCTGAAGGCCTGACAGTGGTATATTCAGGATAGCACCTAGTAGGTTCAGGATGGCACATACATAGCTAAAAATCAGGCCCTGCTGGACCAGTCCCTCCCCTTCTCCCTTATAAAGTGCAAGATATCAAGACCTGGACACTACACACCACCAGGACCACCATGCCACATGCACTGCTGGGTATGAAGCCCTTTTAGGTACCATCCATCAACTGCCTCTCTTCTAGTACAACGCTAGGAATCAGTTTTTATGAGACATTGATGGTGGAAGGGGACTAGAGGATGTCTTCCAAGCCCTGATGTCTAGCCGTGTATGTGGGGTAGTGGTCTGGGGCAGGATGTCAGTAGGCCTGATTCTTAGAAGTTTACGTAGAGTAGTGAAGGAGGGTGTCCCACAGGGCCTGGTAGCTAGCAGTGCATGAAAGTTGACTAGGGGCGGGGGAATCCAGTACGATCAGATTCCTAGCAGATGTGGGACAGCAGCCTGGTAGGCTGGTTCGAAGGCTTGATTCCTAGAAGTTTCTATGTGGCAGTGGCATGGGAATGTCTGGCACAGCCTGAAAAGTAGTGGATATGGGATGGTAATGAGGGTGTGCGTGGGGCCTGATATCAAAAATTGTGTGTGTGTGTGTGTGTGTGTGTGTGTGTGTGTCTGTAGTCCAATAGGACCTGACATTTTACTTTGTATTGTTTATGCAGGGATGGTGTCTCCTATGGCCTAATCCCTAGGAATATAGGTTTGGTGGTAGGCAGATATCAATGAGTCTGGTTTGGAACAGCCCCAAAACAATGCCTGATAGGCCTTGCTGGAACCTCCAGCCCCACCATCATTCCACATGCACTGCTAGGTCCAGCTGAATATCTCCTGTCTTCCACATAAAGTGCTAGGCCATGCTAGACACGCCCCTCCCCCATTGCTGATCAACATGCCCTGCTGTATATTAGGCAATGCTGAACACTCACCTGTCAGTGCCACATACAAGCATCCAGGTAACAAACCATGGTGGCCCCTAGCACACCACATACGTTACTGGACTTAAGTCCTTGCTAGATGCTCCTTACAGCCCAGATCTTGCACTGATCCGTATGGACTGCCCTGTAGGACGTCTGTCCCACTGCCACTCAGTTCGAACACTTCTTGTTTCAGGCGCTACTGCACCTCCGCCACTGAAGCTCATTCACTGCTCGGTATCGGGACCTAGTGCGTGCAGGTTTATGTAGTTCTCGTTTGTTGCTTGTGCAGGACTGCACCCCCTGTGTCCTACACCTGCTATGTGTCACACCCTGCTGGACATGTTCCCACCTCCCCCGACTTCCACCCCAAATACAGCACTGCCGTGTTCAGGCCCTGCTCATATAGTTCTGACTTCCATCTTTTACCACTTCATGAACTGCTGCTCTGGTAGAGAGCCTTTCCGCGTCACAGTTCCACGTACACTGATGGGCTTTAGGACCTGCCAGACACCCTTCGGCACTCCGTATACACTCCCAGTGTCCGGACTTACTAGACACCATCCTCCCATGTTGTCAGTCAACGCACACTAGTGCGTATCAGGACCTGCTGGACACTTGACATGGCATATCCCTCATAATCCCTCCTAGTTATTAGGCCCTGCTGGATAACCCTGACACTGCCACATAAACTTCCAGCTGTCAGGCCTGCTGAGCACCTCCCTGCAGCCCCACACACATTGCTCTGTATGAGGGCCCGTTGAACCCCTCACACATTCTACAAGTGACCATCACCCCTTCTGCCACTGTGATATCCACGTAGATGGCTGGGTATCAGGCTCTGCTAGACTTTCCTTGCCACTCCATACACACTGCTAGGTATCAGAACGTGGTACCTACACCTGCCCTGCCGCCAACAGGCATGCACTGCTATGTAACAGGCCCCGTACGATGCTCCCACCCATGGCCCCCACAGTCATTGCTGTGCATAAGTACTGTTGAACTTCCTGCCCCCTGCTCCTGCCAACACAATGACTAGGTTCAGATCCTGCTCCACCCACCCTCCCCACAGCTGACTATACCCACTGCTAAGTAGCAGACCTGCAGGACACCCTGCTGCCGCCCCACATACACGACTAGGTGTTCGGTCCTGTGGGAGACCTCTTGAGCCCACTCACCACCACCACACTACCTCTCCACGATAAAGTGCTGCTCAGGTCAGGTTCTGTTGGACGTACTCCCCACCTCACTGATAACACTGAGAGCTTTCAGAGCGTGCTGGACACCCCACTGACTGACACCATCTCATATACATCTAGGTATCAAGCCCGACTGGGCAACAGTCTTTTGGCCAGTGTCTCACATACAACTCTATGGATCTGTCCTTACAGGACACCCCACGACCCCTGCTGACAACCAACATGCTAGGTATAGGACCCTGGTGGATACCAGTCATCTGCTACGGGTCCATTACTAGGAGTCAGGGTATGCAGGCTTTCCATGGCAGGGAGGGTATTCTAGCAAGTCCTAATAGTTAACAAGCAGTGTATGTGAGATGGCAACCCAGGGATGGAATGTCCAGTAAGTCTGTGTGGAAGTTTATATATGTGGCAGTGACAGGCAGGCTTCCAGCAGAACCTGAAAAATAAATGTGTGCTGGATGGTTTCAGGGTCAGGAGGGAGAGTCTAATTGGCCTAATACCTAACAACTGTGTGGGAAGGACGGGGTGTCTAGTTAGAACTGATCTATTCTAGTGTGTATGTGGCACATTAAGGGATGGAGTGTCCAGCAGGGTTTGGTAACTAGCGTTATATGTGGGGTACTGGCCTGGGAGTTTTCTTGCCTGGCCTGAAAAATAGCAGTGATTTATGAATGCAGGTTATGGGGGATGTGTGTCCTCCTGGCCTGATGCCTAGAACAGCATGTAAGGAAAGGGAGGGGTCCGGTAGGACCTGATTCATAGCGGTGTATTTATGGCTGCAGGGTGTCCAGCAAGGCCTGACACCTTGAAGCGCATGTGGGGTTGGGGACCTGTTACCTAGAAATGTATATGTGGTGATGGGTTGGGGTGACCAGCAGAGATTCATAGCATTTTATGTGGGAGTGTGGTGTGGTTTTGGCGCGGCAAGGTGTCCAGCGGGGCCTAAAAAATAGCTGCATATGTTGGGCAACTACAGGGGACGGTGTCTGACGGGTCCTGATTCCTGGTTTATATATGCTGGACGTGTCCTGTCCTGTTGCGCCCCACATACTCTGTTAGTTTTCATGCCACGCTGGACACCCCCTTTCCAGCACTGCATATAAACTTCTAGGTATCAGACCCTGATACACACCCCGCCCCCGTATGACACACTGTTATGTTTCAGGTCCAGCCGAACATTTCCGCTTCATCTCACATTATGTGCTAGATATAAGGCCCTGCTTGACACCCGCCACCCACCGCCACACGACTGCTATTTATTAAGCCCGCTGGACATCCCCCTATTGCTGCCACATATGGAAGGCTAGGTTAAATGTGCACTGCCAGGTATCAACCCCCTTTGGACAGACCCTCCTATCCCGCTTCTGCAGCTACACATAAGGGGCTGTGGATCGAGTCTAACTGATACACTCGCCTCCCTCTCACGTAAAGTTCTAGGCATCAGGCAGTGCTAGGTACTACTCTCCATACACTGCCAAGTATCAGGCCCTCGAGACACATCGTTGCTACCCGCCCAGACGCAGTGTCAGGCCCTCCTCCCCTCCTACCAGGTTTCAGGCCTTGCTGGACACCTGCTTCTCCCACTGCTGATGTCCCACGTACAACAGTGCCCGTGTCAGGCTGACGGGAACCTTCCCCTTCCCCAGATAAAGTGCTAGTCTCAGACCCTGCTGGATGCAACCTCCCGCCCCGTTATCACTGTGCAACATACACTGCTAGTTTTCAGACCATGCTAGACAACCACCCCCCCTCCCCGCATTGTCCATACACACTTCTAGGTATTAGGTCCCACTGAACAATAGCCCCGAGTCAGCGCTCCACATACACTGCTAAATACCAGGCTTCAGGCCTTGCTGGACACCTGCTTCTCCCATTGCTGATGTCCCACGTACAACAGTGCCCGTGTCAGGCTGACGGGAACCTTCCCCTTCCCCAGATAAAGTGCTAGTCTCAGACCCTGCTGGATGCAACCTCCCGCCCCGTTATCACTGTGCAACATACACTGCTAGTTTTCAGACCATGCTAGACAACCACCCCCCCTCCCCGCATTGTCCATACACACTTCTAGGTATTAGGTCCCACTGAACAATAGCCCCGAGTCAGCGCTCCACATACACTGCTAAATACCAGGCTTTGCTTATCCCTCTCCCTGAATCCTGCTGCCAAAGCTTCACAAATATGGCTAGAGACCAGGCCGTGCTGGACACCACTTCTCCCTGCTTCTATGCCAGATGCACTGTTAAGGATAAGGTCCTGCTAGATTTCTTCCACCCTCTTCTTTGTGACCCCACATAAACTTCTAGGTATCAAACCCAGTTCGACAATGATCACCCCCACTTCACATACAATGCCGGGTCTGAGGGCCTGCCGGAACTGCCACGCCACCCCACATATAATGCTGGGTATCTGCACCCACTAGACACCGTTCCTCATACTGCCAACTAACATGTACTACTGCTCCATACCAGATCCTGCTGGACGTTCCCACCTGCCTCCATGTATACTGCTCTTTGTCAGATCCTCCTGAATTACTGTGCTAACACTGCCATGTACAAGCAAGGTATGCCCGGCTGGGTGCTCACATTCCAGCTGTAGTGACGCGTGTTAGGTCCAGCTAAACACCCGCTGCTCCCTGCTGCATGAAACTCTAGTTATCGGGACATGCTAGACGGTGCCCCTGCCAAATACAGAGTGCTATCGCTCAGCCCCGGTTGAGCCTTCCCCCACATACAATGGAAGGTATCAGGCGCTGCAGCACAGCGTCCCACTCTGCCCCCACAACAAAGTAGGAACTGCAGCCTGCGGTCTACCCCCTGCAGCCCTACAGAAGTGCTACGTGTCAGGTCCGTTTGGACTCCGCATTTCCATCGCACATATTTGCACAGTCACAGGCCTTACTGGGAACACACCATCACCATCGTCATCACCACCAGCGTTCCGCATAGACGGCTGGATTTCAGACCATGCTGGTCAACCCCTACCACCCAGTGTACATAGCTATGCATCAGAACCAGCTGCACACTGTCTCCTCCACCCTCCGTGTCAACAGGCACGCACTGCTAGGAAACACTTACATGTTGTGGCTGCCCCCAAACACGTTCGATGTGTTGCTGGACAACTGCCCCCGGCACTTCCTGCACACATAGCTAGGCTCCGATCCTCTTGGACCTCCCCACTGTCTACCCAACTTATCTGCAAAGCATCAGAACTTGATCGCCAAACCTGCCATTGGTACACATACACTGGTAGGTATCAGGCTCCACTGGACAACCAAACAGCACCCCACATATACTGCTAGGTGTCGGGTCCTGCTGGAACCCTAATACCCAGCAGTGTCTATGAGGTGCACTGTGAGTGTTTATACGTGGTGACAGGGGTGTGCTCAGCAAGGCCTCATATATCTTACAGCAGTGTATGGTTGAGTGCTCTAATGGTGAGTATCTGCCTAACGGGGCCTGATATTAGCACTTTAGAGAGGTGTTATCTAGATAGAACGGATACACAGCAGTGTATGTGGGGCATCAGGCTGGTGTCCTGCAGGGCCTGATACCTACTCAGGCATGTCGGGCAGGGAGGGGATTCAATATGGCCTAACACCTATCAGTGTATATGGGGCAGCCGGGGCAAAGCAGTTTACAGAAGGGGTGATGCCTTGCTGTGGATCTGGGTTGACGAGATTGTTCTGTGCTGTGTATTTAGCATGATACATAGTAGAGTGTCCACGTACACTGCTAGGGATAAGGCCCTCCTGGACGCCAACCAACACCCCAAATACACTGCTTGAGTTCAGGTCCCGACTGGGCACCTGACTACTACCACTTGTACTCCTGGGGATGCAGGGATCAAGCCACGGGAGCCGGCACTGCTCCTACCACCGAGATACACTGTATCGTTCAGACTTTGCTGAAAACCACTCTGACTGCTGCTGCACGTAAAACGCTAGGTATCAAGCTATACTGGACAGCCCCAACCCCTATGGCTATCCCACATGCACTGCTAAGTATCCGACTCGGATGGACATCCCCATGGTCCTCTGCACCACATACATCGATAGGTGGCAGACCCTACTGGAAATCTCCCGAGACCCACTGCTAATGGACATGCGCTTCTAGTTTCCAGGCCTGATGGACACTGGCCAACCACATCTCCACACACACTGCTAGGAGTCAGGCCTCCTACACACCCCTTGCCATCAGCACATACAAACGTATGTTGCAGATCCTGCCAGACTACCCTGTATCTCTGCCACCTATGAACTTCTAGGTGTCATGTCCTGCGACCCCTACCCTACATACACTAGTAGAGACATCAGAACTTATTACGTACCAGCCCACACACGGAAGCCAACGTACATTGCTAAGTATCAAGCCCTTCTGGACACATCCGCTTCCCATTGTGTGCAAAGTACACTCCTGCTTTTCAGGCTACAGAGAAGAGCGCCCCCTGCTGCTGTCACAATTAAACTTCTAGGTATCATGCCTTGGAAAGCATCCTCCCACCCCACGCCACTTAAAATGTTCCTCATAAAATACTAGGCATCAGACCTTACTGCATATCCCCCTCCTCGGCCGCCATCCCACATGCACACCAGGTATCAGGGCCATCTGGGCATGTAATGGGAGGAGGACTGTCAAGCAGAAGTTGAGCCTAGTCACGTTACCGGGTGCCATCATGGCGGGAGTGGTGTTCCACAGGACCTCGTTTATGGGGTGACCACTAGCAGTATATGTCCATCAGAAGCAGGGGAGGGGATGGCGTCTAGCAGGTCCTGACACCTAGCTGTGTATGCAGAGTGGTGTCCAGCAGGACACCAGACTCAGCAGTGTGTCTGAAGCTGTGGCAGGGGAGTGTCCAGAAAGATCTGACACGCTGTATATGGCTTGTCAGTGGGGATTGCTCAGCAGGGCCTTCTCCATGCCTGTGTGTGTAGAGAGTCAGAAGGTGTTCTGAAAGTTCTGATACCTAGCAGAGTATATGTGGCAGCAGGGGCTGTCTAGCAGAACCTGATACCCAGAAGAGTGTGTGGAATGGTGACACGAGGGATATCCAGGAGGGCCTCATATCTTCCAGTATATGCGGAATGTTTTCAAGATGTTTCCCACTTCTAGGGCCAGATGCCTAGAAGTGTGTGTAGGAATCACAGGATGTCCTCCCAGTCCTGATGCTAAGCAAAATATATGGGGCAGTGGGGCTGGGTGGCACTTAGGGTCTGGTACATAGAAGTATATGTTGTGCAGCAGCCGTGAGGGAGAGCATGTCCAGCAGGACCTGAAACTTAGCAGTGTATGTGGGGGTGGCAGTCGGGGGAAGAGGTAACTAGCAAGGCCAGATTCCTAGCACTACACATTGGGCAGTAGCAGGTGCTGCTCAGGAGAGTCGGAAACTTAGCACTGTACGTGAGGTGGCACACAGTGATGTCCTGCAGCATGTATGTGTGGGCACAGGCAGGTATCCAGTGAGTCCTGATACTCAGCATGTATGCGAGACCATGGGTCCAGGATGACCTGATACCTTTGCTTTGTATTTTGGATGATGGTCGGGAAGAGTGTTAGGTAGAACTTTCTATGTGGCAGCGACATCGTGTCTTGATAAACTGTGGTTTATGTTGTGTGACATCAGGGCAGGGTGGGGCTGTCTAGCATGACCTGATACCTAGCAATGTAAATGGGGTGGTGACCCAGGGATGGGGTGCCCAGCAGTGCCTCATATATAGCAGCATATATAGGGTGGAGGGACAACCCAAAGGACCCAGTACATACTGGTGTATTTTGGTTGGTAGCACGGGGAATGGGGTCTAGGAGGTCCATGAACCTAGTACACATGTGGGTTGGCATGGCATGCCAGGAATGACTTGATACTTAGCAGTTACATGTGATGATGGGGCAGGAGTTGGAAAGAGCATGCCCAGCAGGACCCGACATTAGGCAGGACCCGAAGTTAGCAGTGTGTATGGGCCGGGGAGACAGGCGGGGAATAGGACCGCAGGCCTAGCGGGGAGGCTGAGGGGCCTGCTGCAGCGCCTGATTCCTAGAAGTGTGTTGGGGACAGTGGAGGTGTCGAGTGAGGCCTGATGACTAGCAGTGTGTGGTAGCTGGCAGCAGGGTGTGGGAGGAGTTTAGGGGACCTGATACACAGCAGTGTATTTTAGGCTGCTGGAGGTGTACAGCAGGGCTTGACAGAGAGCAAGGCCTATGTGGCTTGGGGGTGGGAGGGCGGGAATCCAGGAGGGCCTCATACCTAGCCATGTGCATAGGGAGGCAGAGTGATGAACATCAAGCAGGACGTGGTAACTAGAAGTGTATATGGTGGGGTGGGGAGCAGCTTCAGGAGCGGTTTCCAGCAGAGCCAGATTCCTAGCAATGTGTGCAGGGCCGGTTAAGGGGCACACACAGCTGTATGCAGCCCTCTATCCCACGTAATAGGCTAGGTATGAGGCCGTGCTAAGACAGCTCACCCAACATATATTGCTATTTATCATGATCTGCTGGAAAACCCCCACTTGGGATCTACCCACACTGGAAGGCATCAGGCGCTGCTGGACGTGTGACTCCCATAGGCCCCTCATAGGCCAGTAGGTGTTACTCCACCCTACAGACACCGCTGGTTATTAGGTCCTGCTCCCACTGATGTCCAAACTATTTTTCAGGCCATGCTGGACTCCCCACACTCTGCCGTCTTTCCATCTCAACTGACACCTGGCAGTGTATGCGTGGCGGAGCTGAGGTGGGACTGACGTGCAGGACCCAGTCCCTAGCTGTGTACGTAGTGGGGTGATGTCATGGGTTTCCAGGAGACAGGGTGTCGCAGGGCCACATACGTAGCCGTGTACGTAGTGGGGTGATGTCATGGGTTTCCAGGAGACAGGGTGTCGCAGGGCCACATACATAGCAGTGTACATAGCGGGGTGATGTCATGGGTTTCCAGGAGGGCCTGTTACCTACACGTTTAGATGGGGGGATGGTTTTATACAGCCTGACTTGAAAAATAGGAGGGAATTTGGGTAGCAATGAAGAGCCTTGTCCAACAGGGTCTGACACCTAGCGCAGTAAGTAGAGAAGGGGAGGGACCAAGTAGAAGTGTCTGTGGGGCTGCAGGGTTGTGTCTAGCAGGGCCTGGTCTCTAGTCGTGTACATGGGACCATGTTGGGAGTATGTGCTCTAGTACCTGATGCCTATTTAGGGATGTAGGGTGTGTGAGAGGCTAGACAGCAGGGATGGATACCCAGAAGTGAATCTGAATCAAGTCGGGGTAGCAGCAGGGCCTGAAACCAAGCAGTGCGTGTGGAGCGCTGGCTCTAGGGTTTGGGGTACACAGCAAGGCCTGACGTCTAGCACTGTCTGTGGGGGATATGGGTTAGCAGGGCTTGATACCTAAAAGTTTCTATGTGCTGGACATCCCTCATCCCGGTCGTAATTCAATCCCCTGCCTCCCAATCCCCAAAGGTCCTGTTTGGTCTTGGCCTCATCTGGATACCGAACCGGTTACCACATTCACAGATGCAAACTCCAAAACAACTGTTTGGTATCTGGCCCTGCTGCACCTGTCTCTAGGCCCACAGTCACTGCTAGGTTGAGATCCTGCAGCACACTTCTTAACCCCCTGTTACAAACACACACATTGCTGAGTACCAGGCCCTTGTTGCTAATCCCCCACCCTCCCTGCCTCATGTGCATCACTATGTATCAGGGTCTGCTGGACCCCTATCACCTACCCTACATATTGTGCTTAGGTCTCAGACCTTCTTAGACACATCCCCCTTATTGCCAGCAAAATTACACCGATATTTCTTTGGCCATATTGGGCACTCCCCCGTCTGAGCTTCTAGGTACAGGCCTTGCTGGACAACCACACTCCCTTGAGCCCTGCCTCAAATACAGTGAGGACATCAGATACTACCAGACTCCCTCCCAATTCTCATTGCTTCCCTGCATGTGCTGCTAGGTACGAGGCCCTGCTTTACACCACCCTGCCCTTATCCTTACGCCCTGAAGGACACCCCTGCAGCCCCCACATGCAGTGCTATGTATAAGCCCTACTGGACATCTCATGCCATCCTATATGCACTGCTAGCTATCTAGACCTGCTAAACACTATCCCTGACCCCACTACCCACCTCTGCTACCAATTGGCGTGCACTGCTCAGTATCAAGTCCTTCTAGACACTCCCACCTGGTGGCCTTCCTATTTACACTGCTATGTATCATGCCCAATTGCCACCTTACATACACTACTATGCAGGTGGCCCTGTGCAGCTCTGGGCTCTCTGGGTTCCAGGAACAGCAGAGTGGATCCTCAGCCAGCTCTGAGTCCTACCTCTTTTTCCTCATCCTTATTTTTTCACTGACTAGAGGAATTCGGGAATCAAGGACAGAGTTAAGAGACAGCTGGAAGTAACCACGTAGCCTGAGCCTGGGAACGGTTCTCCTCCTAGATCTATCCTCTCAGGCACTACGCTTGGACAGGTATCTGGTGGTCAGAAAGGGTGATGGGCAAAGCACATCCCTCTTTCTGCCTGGACCGTTCTCCTGATGCTGCTTCAGCAAGGAAGCAAAACCCAAATGACTTAGAACAGGGATCTGTTGTCTCCCAGTTCTGAAGTCCTGGGGTGTGGCAGGCCTGGCTCCCTCTGGAGATCCTAGGGAGAGTCTGCTCTAGGCTCTGCTCCAACCTCTGTCTTTTCTTGGCTGATGGCAACAGAACTTCATTGTCCTCAGGCCATCTTCTCTATGTGGATCTGTGTCTGAATTTTCCTTTTTATAAGGGTAGATTTGGTTCTCCAAAAACTAAAATGTTCTTGCGGAAGTTGTACAAATTAGAGGAGTCTGGACATTAGCCATCTTTTGTGAAAGTCTTCATTTTTCCATATTGATTTCATATTGTTTACTTTTCCATATTTATTCTGCAGCCATTTGCCGACGGACCATTCTCTCTGCACCGATTTCTCTCCCATTCTCTTTGCATTGATTTCTCTAGATGCCTTTAACAAAATCAGTGGACTTGATTTAGGTGGTCTGTTGTTGGATTTTGTATTCCATTCTATTTTTCTTAGTCATCTGTTCTTTCCTGCACAGCATGCTCTGTGTATCACTATGGGCTTTGTGAAAAGTGCTCCGAACAGGGGCTAGAGAGACGGATCAGAGGTTAAGAGCACTGGTTACTCTTGCAGAGGACCTGGGTTCGCTTTCTAGAACCCACATGACAACTAACATCTGTCCATAACTCCAGTTCCAAGGGATCTGATGCCCTCTTCTGGTTTCTGCAGGCATCGCATGCATGTTGTGCACTTTAGGTATATACAGGCAGAACATTCATATGCATAAAATAAAAATAAATAAATTTTTAAAAATTGAAAAAAAAAGAAAGTGCTCAGGCTGGAAGTGCAGGTACGTGAGGAACTGCTCGTCAGTCTTATTCCTTCTTCTAGGTTCAGACACAATAGACTGTTATGTTTGATGTGTTGGGAATCAGATTTGACTATGTGTATAAATAAATTAGAAAGATCTATCACATTAATATCAGTTATAGTACTACTGATATAGAGCAGGACTGTCTGAGAGATTATACACCTAATGATTTCTCTTAGTCGTGCTTCAAAGTTTTCTGAATGGGTATTTATGTATAATTTTTGGTTTTATGCTTCAGTTTTGGGGTTCTGTTATAAACGGTGTCTATCAGATACCCTTAAGAGACGGTCCACCCGGATGGCATCACGTTCCCCACCCTCATGTTAGTGGTAGCCTGGGATAGGGCGTACAGGAACACTCCTTCCTCACTGATGCTGTTCAGAGGAAGCACACAGATGCTCAGTGCTCTTACTAGACACTTCGTCTGTTCACATAGGTTTTCTGGTGCATCTGGAGGGAAGAAGACTAGGGGTGACCTTTCTGTAACTATGAAAACTCAAATGGGGCCCGAGGTGGGTGTTTCAACAGTCAGTCTCCCACTGTGAAGAGGCATGTCCTGATTTGTGGTTCAACCATGGAGAAAAAATCACTTTATCACCCACCACAGCGGATCCGCAGACTGTGAAGAGCCCCTGAGATGGCTTTAGAGACTCGGGAATGATGGGCTAGTCTCTGCAGTACAAGGAGGTGTGGGAGGCCCTCTCCACTGGCAATGCATGTCCTCAGGTCAAGGAGCCCCTGACTGCATGCTGCAAGATGTGGACAAGCATCTATAAAAGGAAGAACATTCAGACAAACGGAGAGGCTGGCAGAAAGTTGCATATTCCCTAGCCCCAAGGCCTGTGGCTCCTACAGATAATAGAAAGTTTATTTTAGTGGAATTCAGGGACTAATGAAGTAGGCACAATGTCTGTCTCCTTCCTTTGAGGCCTACCCCCGGGTAGACAGACAGAGGGCCTCTGTCTGCATGGATGAGCTTGGCCTGACAGGCCCTGCTGCTGTCCTGCAGCAGAGTTTGGGAGAAGATGGCCAGAAATAACTCCCCACTCATGTACCTGGGCTCGGGTACTCTGCCATCCTTCATATCACTTCACTTACACTTGCCCAGCTGAGACAGGATGAGGACACTAGACCTGGCTCAAAAGTTAGTGTTCTGATTACAGTGGTCCTTGACACAATGCCCAGGGTGGCAACATGTTAGGTCCTTTTAGAGTTTCAGGTGCCACGGTTTCTCTCTTCTGTTCTGCAAAGTCTATTAGATGTATTTTATGTTTATTTTCAGCCTCTCTGAGACTCACTTTCTTCCTCTGTGTCTTCATCAGTGTCCACGTTAGTGTGTGAAGAGCCTGCTACACACTGGCTGCTAGTGATTACACCTGCGCCTTCTGAGAGCTTGAGAAATACCAGGCAGGCAGTGACAGAGGGTACTACGTTTGTGGGCTCATTCTTCACCCGAATCTTCTCTCAAGTAGCAGGCCCAAAGTGCAACACTTTCTCCTAAGCAGCAAGGACATGGCCATGCCACAGTAAAGTAACCCAGCCTCCTGGGCAGCACCTGTGCATTGCCAAGGCTCACCCTCTGTCAGAGCCTACCACCCAGTGCTGAAGCCCATGATTCACTTAGAATGTCCCTCCTGGGACTTCCTGACAGGGCCATAGCACCCAGATTCCCCTTTCCCGGGCTTTGACTTCATTAAAGTGCATCAGGACCAAAGGCCTGGCTCAGTAGTCAGCCTGCTGGCCCGGACTCACTCTAGCTCCAGCAGGCTATTCGATGTCTCTGGGCCTGATTCCTGGGTAAGGCTCCCTTTGGGCCCATGTTTCTGGAAGCCACTGCAGATGGAGTGGCTGTCCTATGACAGAATGTTTGTCGTGCCTCCAGATATAAGATGTGCACTATCTTCAACACAAGCTGTTCCTCTACAGTGTTTGGGACAAAAGTGTCAGAGTGAAGACATGCTACCTAGCCCAACTGACCCCATCACCGCCTTGAAGCCACACATTTGCCACCTCTGTTTGCCCATGGTTTTCTGCAATGCAGGGCCACTGAAACTGAGAGAGGCTGGCCAATGTAAAGGCAAGACCCAGCCAAGAAACGTGTCTTCTACCACGGGCTGGTACTTAGTAGGCTCAATGACACCCTCAGCAGTGAGATCCCCACACATTATCCTCTGCAGTCAGTCCCATGTGGCCATTCCTTATTGCAGGGAACAGCTCTCCACCTAGGAGCCCACAAGGTCACTGCAGACAAATCACTGCTATTCCTCTAAGATGACACTTCTGGCTGAAAGCCCTAGCATGATCAAGGTTTCTGTCCAAGCCTGATCACAAAGGGCTCTGTATAACAGTGTAATGGTTGCTGACCATGCCATGTGGAGCAGCTGAGTCCCAGGCATGGCAAGGTCCACTTACCTTTCCAAGGTGGAGAAGCCCCATCTGAGCAGTCCAGCCAAAGTGGTACACGGTCTCCTCTAGATTGCTGGCACTTTCCTGTCAGGCAGAAGACAGACTTAGCTCAGATGAACGTCCCTGCTTAAAAGGGGCCCTTCCCCTTTTGTCTCACTGGACTAGGATGGCACGAGGCTGGCCTGGCCTGGGAGGGAGATAGTCATGTGGGAAACAGCAAAGCCAACAGCAGCGGCGGAAGTTGAAGAGTAAGGGGGCACAGCTCTCCTTGGGGTCACTTTCCAGCTGTAGTTTTCCCACGTTTTACTCTGCATTGGGCCCCCACCATGTACCCAGGAGACTGCCTGACACAGGAATCCCGCCGCCCCCTAAACACATACCATTCTGCCTCTCCATACTTACTCCGTGGAAGACATCCACCAATTTGGTCACCCTGGCTTCTCAGGTTCCACTAATAATGGTCTGTCTGGTGAGAGTGCTCTCTGCCTTGGGTGGGAAACCATCTCCCCTGGCTCAGATCTGAATGGGTAGACAGACGAGCGGAGCAGGAAGAAGTTGAGACCACAGGAAGTTGCAGCCCACAGGCAACTTCAGCCATTCTTTTGGCTCAAGCCTCTACTCGGAGCAGGATGCTGTGGAAGTCCAGGCCTGGGCCACAATTCCTGAGCACATATTTCCTGGGGAGAAGCCTGTGGCATTCTGCTTACCTCCAGTGCTGGACAGAGGCATCTGTGCTGGGTACACTGCCTTCTGGACTCCTCGCCTGTCTCCCGCTTCAGCTGTCTCAGTCCACATCTAGTTGATTCCCACCTTGTGCCTCAGTGTCTATGGAGGCTTAGCACTAATAGCAGAAAGACACACGGAAGCGAGGCTCTTAGTGACATTGAAGTCCACAAGACTTAGTCCTGACTGGGGCCTTTCTGTGCTACAACTCCCCATGTGACTCTTCCCCTCCGAACCTTGCTCTCTTTAGCCGGCTCCTCTTTGCTGCCTTCCCATATTTGGGTCCCCAAACTCTGCTGTCTCTATCTAGCTAAACATGTTCAGGTTATACAGAAGGGGATGCTCTTGGATTGTTCCTTCTGAACTCATAGATTTGTTAAGTGGGTAAAATTAGCATGTGTCAATTGCAAACAAAATAGAAAATGCATAGATTTAAAAATGCCCCACCTACCTGGTTGGGTGTGACTGATCTGCTCTCTTCTTCCATGGGCACCACTTTCTTCTGGGAGATGCCGCTTTCCCGTGGGACCAGCAGGTGGCAGCACGGTCTGCGCATACAGTTCACCACTCTCCTCTTCACCCTCTTCAGTGCGGAGAGGCTGCGTTCACGTCCTGTGGCTGAGCACTGGTGAGGCTTTCTTCGGATGTTTTCTCGGGGGCTGGGGGAGAAGCTCCTGTCTTTTTCATATGTGCCTATGGTGGTCACACCCTGAGGGGCTTCTGCAGAGTTCCCTTCAAATGGTGCATTCTGGATGCATGAGCTGTTCTTGGGGGTGATGACATTCTGGGGTTCCTCTCAGGTCAGATCTTTTCCAAAAGAAATATTCTGTGAGGATGCGCTGACTGAAGACACACTCTTGGCGGTCGTGGTGCTTTCTTCCAAACTGCTGCTTATGAGCAGCGTAAGCATAGGACCACACTGGGGTCCTGGGTTGGGAGGGTCCATGTCCTTCTGTCGGCAGCACAGGGTGGCAGGTATACTGAGCCTTCTGCTGCTGTTATCATCATCATGGAGCTGACGTTTAGCGAGTAAGGTGAGGGTGGGAAGGAAAAGCTCTCTTATCTTCCTCCTATGGGGAGTGAAATGACAGGATCTGCAGGGATCCTGGCAGCACCAGGTGGCACAGGCTTAATTTGATGGTTAGTGTTGTAGCCTGGAGGTGACTCATGTTTTAAAATTAGGTAAGTGGCCATGATATCATGAAATTTGTTTTCATGTAGAGTCTCTATTGTCCTTAATGTTGTAGCCCATGTCCCACATAGTCACAACAATGCTGGGACTTGGGTTGCTGGGGAAAATCTCCAAGGAAGATGCTAATTTTGAAAGTTCTTCACTGTTTTTGAGCCACCGATGTCCCATAATGTCATGTATCGTGGGCCTCTGCCCAGAGTCAACAGAGAACAACTGTACAATGAAGTGTATGATGTGTGGGGACAGCTTGGACTGAACAGAGTACTTTGGATTCAGCATCTTCTCCTTCATCTGTGAATAGGTCTCTGCTGTGAATGGGAAGCGACATGTTACCATTGTATACAAAACCACCCCATGCTCCAGATGTCACTTGCACGTGCATTGTGTTCTTAGTCCATGAAAAGCTCGGGAGCGCAATACTCAAAGGTGCCACAGAAACCCTTAAACTTCTGGCCAGAGGTGACTTTCATGGCCAGGCCAAAGTCACACAGTTTGATGCGTCCTTTGCTATCCAACAGGATGTTATCTGGTTTACTGTCCCTGTGTACAATGCCATTCTCATGGCAGTAGTTAACTGCACACGCTATCTGTGTGAAGAGGTGGCAGGCTTCCTCCTCCTGTTCCCCACCTTCTCAATATATTCACCAGATCTCCCCTAAGCAGAATGTTCCATCACCATACAGGTGTGTGTGTTCTCTGGTTTTGATGATGTAGTTTGACAATGTTTGGGTGGTCCAATTCCTTAACAATGTGTATCTCGGACATGACATGGAAGACATTGTTTTCACCCTTTTCCAGGATCTTGACAGCAACTTGCACCTCTGTGTGGAGGCGGCAGGCCTGTTTGACTTCTGCAAAGTCGCCTTTGCAGAGGGTCTTGAGGATCCTGTAATGATCCGTGAGAGTCTCCTCTTCAGAGGAGCTGACCTTGAGGTCTGGCTGCATCATTACCTCTCACTTCTGCTTGTGACTTGCTTGAGGAGTTCAGTCACAGCACCAACTCACAAAACTAGATCTAAAACAAAAGCAGGTTTAGGAGGAGAGCTTACAGCCAAAATTCCTAGGTCAAAAAAAATCAGAGATATATCAATTAAAAAATACCCTCATATTATGCTGCAAGGCCATAAAGAATAAGAATAAACCAAGTTCCAAAGCAGTAGTTGGTAAAACAATAAAAACAAGGGCTGAACTTAATGAAAAAGAAAATTTAACAACAATACAAAGAATCAAACAAACAAAACCTTGGTTGTTGGAAAGAATGTACACGGTGGCTCGGAACAGCCTATAATTCCAGTTTCAGGGGATCTGACACCCTCCACCCTCTTCTGGCTTCTGCAGACCCCTTAAATTAAACTAACCCAAATCGCAAACCTTTAGCACACACTCGATACGCATATAAAAGCCACCACTGAGAAGCTTGGTAAATCACTGTACTACATCATAGGGAGTCTCAATGCCCTTGACAACACACGACTGTCTGCAGCAAGTCCATCTCCAAAACGATTTTCTTGCTGTCCCAGACTGGACTTGCCATTGCTGTGTCCAGTGACAACAGCAAGAAAAATTCCCAGGAGACTGCTGTGCTTGGAACTGACCCTGCCATGTGAGTGCAAGGTCCCCAACCCTCCAGAGGAAGCCCCATAGCTTCTCTGGGTCTGAAAGAGGGAGAAGGTGCCCACTGGCTCTCTCTACCTTGGACCTGCCATGTGCCCACTGAGTTGTAGTGAGCTATGGCTATTCGCTGGCTGAGGATGGGGGGCTTCAAGTTGGCACTGACTTTTGTGTTTGTGGGGCCACATGGGTCCTGCGGTGGAGGCAGGATTACCAGCTTGCAGCTGGGGATGCACATGTCTGTGCTCACAGCCTCTTCCAGGCTCTGGTCCATGTGAGTAGGGACGGCATCAAGAGGCTGGATGAGAAGGGTGTGGTCATCATTCCAGGAAACCTGCCTGTGGTGGCATGTGCCAGAAGTCCCAGCACTCAGGGAAGAGGCAGGACAGTGAGTTTGAGTCCTACCTGGGCTACATATTTCCCAAGACTAGCCCTTGAGATCATACTCCCACGAACTACGCCCCACCTCCTAAGTCTTCATCACCTCTCAATAGTCCATCAACTACGAACCTCTGAGCCTTCAAGATCCAATCATTTCCCAGAAGCTCCTCCCACAGGTATGAGTGGGCAACTGAAGATTGGTTACTGCATTGAGAATCAATCCTGTAACACACGAACCTTTAGACCTAAGACATAACAAAAACTGCGAGCTGGAGAGACAGCTAAGTGATTAAGAGCACATCAAGCTGCTCACAACTGGATGCAATTCCAGTTCTAGTGGTTCCAACACCCTCTTCTGGCCTCCACAGGCACCTGCATACATACAATGTATGACGTGAGGCCCAGCAGGGCACTAGCCAATCCTATGCCCACAAGGGAGAAATAAATGCTCATTATACTAAAATAAAAACAAAGAGCTTGCTCACCTCTCCTGATTCAGTCTGATATTCCTCACCTGAGGAGGAAGTCTTTTGTTTTTCTTACCCAAAGAAGAGCCTGCAGAGGGGTTAGCTCACCACTGCGGTGGTTCCTCTTCCACGAACCTGTTAATCCCCCAGGCCCACTGCTTCCACTACCTTCTACCAAACTTAAACGGGCACAGACAGCCATTCACAAAGAAGGGCAGAAATGAACAGTGGGGAGGGAGTGGGAAACTGAGACGACGGGGCGTGAGGGGAATTTACAGATCTGAACAGAGTTCCCTTGAGCATGTTGGGGCTTCCAGCAGGGAGACCTGCCTCATCCTAATTGGGTTTGCTCAACCTCTGTTACTGTGGGTTGCATCACAGACAGACAAAGAAGATAATGAGATTCGGTGGCTGCGGAGTACTGTGGATGCTCAGTAGGATTACAGGGCCAGAGATGAATCCAATCCGGGCAAGGACAGTGTGGGGTCCCCACTGTGAGGGTGACAGAGCTCGGTGAGGGGGAAGCAGCAGTGAAAGCTGACTGCTGTCTGGGCATGGTGGTCTGAGGTGCCAAAGGTCACCATCATTCCCGCCCTCCAACCTTGAGCGCCAAGGTGGCTGGGGTGCCATCACGGATCTTAAGGCACTAACACACTCGGTGCTCAAGAAACTGAAGGAAGAGCTGGAGAGATGGTTCAGGGGTTAAGAGCTCTGGTTGCTCTTGCACAGGGTCTGGGTTCTGTTCCCAGCACCTATGTGGAAGATAATAACCGTCAATAACTCTGGGAGGGGATCTGACACCCTCTTCTGACCTCCACAGCCATTGTCCTCTCAGGGTGTGTTTGCATACATGCAGGGAAAACTCATGAAGTAAAACTAAATAAAATCCTTTGTTCTTACTTTTGAATTTTCATTTTTAAATTGTGTGTGTGTGTATGTGTGTGCATGTGTGTGCATGTGTGTGTGTGTGGGTATATGTGCATGTGAGTGCAGTGGCCATGGAGGACAAGATGAGGGCATTGGTTCCCTTGGAGCTGGAGTCACAGGCAGCTGTGCGCCGCCTGCTGTGCATGTTGGGAATGGAACTCTGATCCTCTACAGGAGCAGTGTGTGCTCTTAATCTTTGGGCCATCTCTTCAGTCCCCCAAATTAGTAAAATCTTTAAAACAGATAAAGAAACTGAAGGAGCAGCAGCTGGAGCTCCTGCTGCAGGCGTGGAGTCCCACAGCAGTACACATTGTCAGGAACCCAGCTTTCTAAATTGTGGGGACTCATTTAAAATTGGCAAGAATTAAAGTTTCCAAAGCTGAAACAACCGCCCCCACCAAATTCAAATTCAAATCCATATAATGAATCAGGGGCACTTCTAGTTTGTGTTGCATGCTGGGACTTCACTGGGGCCTTGATTTGGAACACATAACATGCACTTTGCATGCTGTCACACCAAAGAGAAACCCCTGGGGTGGGTCCAGACAAGTTGATACAGGCTGTGGCTTGGTGGGGGACAGACTGAGCCTCTTTGCAGGCAGAGGCCCACATGAGGCTCCTGCTAAGCTTGCCTTCCCCTTTCTTCAATCCCCTTCCTTCTCGACTCTTCCTGGGTAGACAGCTTCTCCAGAGTGAAGTCTGGAACCCAAGTGCCTGCAGCCCCCTATATGGGACTTGTCCAGACTAAGTAGCTGTTCCAGTCCTGGACCACATGCACAAGAGGCTGCCCAGGAGGTCTGGGAATGGAAAGAAGCAGCCTCCCAGAGCTGGGAGCCATGGCAGGGAGCCTCACCCCACTGCACCAGGAAATGGAAGGGAGAGGTGGAGGCAGAGAGCAGCAGAGCCGCCAGCCGGTCCCTCCACCTGCTATGTTAATTCTTGGCCGTCCTTCCACTGGGACCCAACTCTGCAGGGCTCCGGTGTGCAGGACACAGGGCCTGGGGTAGCCACAGCTGCAGGCTTCCGCTCAGCTCCTGCACCGGCTTTCCAGCAGGCCGATCCAGGACTGTTTTGTAGGAAGGAGAACATTGTTTTGTAAGAGATGAATGTTGCAGCCTGCTTGGACTAAAGGTCAGCATCAGGTGGCAGAGAATGTCTGGAGCACAATCCAGAGATCCACCTAGGTGGATCTGGATATGATCAAACGTGGCCAGCTACACTTTAAGTGGCACAGTTAACTCTGCCACATTTGACTGATTTTTTACACTTACCCGTGGTACATAAAAGTTCCTATAGCCTGAAGTTCATAGTTGAGTGACGAAGACAAAGAAATAAATGTGAAATGACAGGCTTCAACCCTTTCAGGAGGTCACATGTGGGATAAGAAGGGACGCTCAGGTGTGTGTCTCTTTCCACCACTGTAAAAAGAAGTTACTGGTTAGACTGGAAAACCTCCTAACGTTTAAAATTTGACGGCTGGAAAAGAAACTTTTTGTGTTTGGACCTGAAAAGATGGCACAGCGGTGAAGAGGACTGACTGCTCTTGTAGAGGATGGAGGTTTGGTTCCTAGCACCTACATGAGGCTAGCAACCATGTATAACTTCAGTGTCTCAGTACCAGCAGATCTGACACCCTCTTCAGGGCATTACACAAAATGGGTGCACTTACATACATGCAGGCAATACACTTACGCATAATATGAAAATAATAGAAATTTAAAAATATATACCTTTCATACTTACCTGACAGCTGATTATTTTTCCATATGTGTGGGTCTTTTATTCCTTTCTTCCATGAACTAAACCTGTGCGCGTATAGAGATGCGGTGCGGTGGTGTTAGGGCCGAGAAAGGTTTGGGGGCACCCAGACGAACCAAACCTCCTCCCTTCCTCTCATGTCTACCCTGGAGTGACATGCCCAGCTGATTAACTTTTATATCATTTTCCAATGCCTGGACTCATCTTTTCCTTACTCATTTGAAGGAAGCTTCCATCGCACTGGGGCTGGCTACAGTGAGTATGGATCAAGGTTGGGTCAGAGGCTGGTGATGGCAGGGATTAGGGCCTCATCAGTGCGCTTCTGAAGAAGGGCAGAACGAGAACTGGGTCAGGCAGGTGAGCAGGCAGAGTGAGGACAGGGCTGGGCGCATGTCTGAAGGGCAGGTCAAAGATTGTCCCAGCAGGGATCAGGCCCGGGTCAGAAGGGGGTCAAGCCCGGGTCAGAAGGGGGTCAGGCCCGGGTCAGAAGGGGGTCAAGCCCGGGTCAGAAGCGGGTCAGGTCCGGGTCAGAGCCAACTTCCCCACAGGTCCCAGTGGGATGGGCACGAGGCCGGTGAGGACCCGAGCGGGGCAGGGCCATTGGCTCTGGTTACTGTTGTTTCTGCTGCCCCAGAGCCCTAGGGTAGGCACCGCCCCGCGGCCTGGTGTCTTCAGCTCCTCGAAGGCGCCGGGGGTGACACCGGGGAGCCGCGGGCCACATCAGGACGGGGAGTCAGTGGCCAGAAGCCACCAATACCCTGCAAGCAGACCACAAGGTCCGTTTGGAAGGCAGTGGGCGGGTGAGGGGGGTGGGCTCACGGCTAGGTCCAGCACCGGAAGTGGTGTTCCCCTTTTGCTTTCCCTCCGGAACCAGATGGTTCCAGAGAAGACATAAAGCGAGGAGGGTGAATCAGGTTCCACTCTGTCAGAATCTACACCACAAATCCTGGTGTGGGGCGGTGGGATCTGACAGGTGTCCAGGGCTGTGTGGGATTGCTGAGGGTCTCTCCCTCAGACCCTCCTTGAGACATGGGAGAAGCCCAGGCATGAGACAATGTACAGCCTGTCAAGATCTGAGCCCAGGGATCCTCTCCAGATGAGTCTTAGACCCAAAGGTATCTTTGTTGCGTCCACCAGGTCTCCTTTTAGACATGGAGAGCAACTGGCCCTATGACTCTCAGCACCAGAGAATCCTTGTCAGCCTTCTCTCTCCCTGTGAAATCATCGGATGGTGCAGAGACACTTAGGAGTCATGACCTTGAAGACCCGTAGTAACTAGTAAGACCTGGTCCAGGTCTTTGATCTGCAAAGTGGGCACAGAGATGTGTAAATGAAGAGAACGGGGTCACAGGGTCTCTCTCCCATCTGCCATCTGCCTTCCCTTGTCAGGCCCACATCCCATAGAAGGATGGACTTCTATGGCCACCCTTTCACCCCATTCCATCTCAGAACTATAAGCTCTCACTCCCAGAGTTGTCAGATGAGCTTGGTCACCCTGTCCCTGGTGAAGGTCAGTGAAAGAAGAGGCCAGGTCACCTGTCTTTTGGCCTTGGTTTTCCAATCTGTGAAGTGGAAGGGAGGCCTCCTTGGAGTGTTAATCTGCACCTCAGGGGCTCTGTCTCTAATAGATTGCATGGGGATGTCTCCACAGTGTGCGGGAAGCCGAAGATGATGGGGAAGATATTTGGTGGCCAGGACACATTGGCTGGTCAGTGGCCATGGCAAGGCAGCTTGCTGTACCATGGATTGCACCTCTGTGGAGCTGTCCTCATCAACTCCCGCTGGGTGGTTTCCACAGCCCACTGCTTCCAAAAGTGAGTTGCTCTTCCCTGGACCCCCAGCAAGGGGCTGGCTGGGGAGGAAGATGCAGAGGTGAGGTCAGGAAGGAGGTCCGGAATAGCGTGCATGTCATTCTCCTCTGGGGCAGCCTGCTGCCACCAAAGACACCTGCAGCCTTCCTTGATGCACAGTCCCCTCCGTGTGGATTGTCCCTATGCGCCACTTGCACATGATCCATCCAACATGTGTTCTCAGCTCCAGCAGGGATCCCCTAGATTCCCCTCTGTGCCTGCCCACTGACACGGAGGTTCCCCAAGAGGACTGGCCATCTTTGTTGGCCACCTTTCAGGCCTCATCTTATTTCACTCTCCCGTACTCTCCTGTGAGCCCGATTCTAGGCAAAGACCACACGTGGCCAGCAGCCAGGCGATTTCTTATCACCATTGTAAAACTGAGTCCTGGGAGAAGCTGTGGTCACTCCCATATTGTACCCCAGGGTGTGTGGATGGAAACTGTAGGGGCCCTGACCTGGGAGAATGATGTGCACGGTCAGAAGTCTAGTTCCTCTGACCTAACTCAGATCATGACAAGAAGTATGGGTGTGTGACAACATAACACATCACAGTGAGGAAACATGGTAGAGGCCTGTTCACCTCATGACAGCTGGGAGGCAGAGATAGTGAGCAGAAGATGGGCCTTCCAGGACATGCTTCCCATGACCTAACTTCCTTTCACTAAGCCCCACCTCCTAAAGATTCCACCCCCTTTCAGAAGCACTGTAGGCTGTTGTCTACACCTTTAATCATTTGTCATTTAGTGTCTACACCTTTAGTCATTGGCCTGTGGACACTTAAGATTCATACCATAAAATTAGGATTCATCCAGAGCTCTTCTTATGTAAAACAAAAAGGGTTTGATTTGAGAGTCCTTATCAGGGACCTCCCAGTGAGGGAATTCTCTGATGGTCCAATTCTAAGATGTGATGGGAGACTACCAGGAGATTTGAGTAGGATATCCATCAGCCTGCAGAGAGATGGCTCCTGACTGTCAGAAATGGAGAGACAAAGCTACACAGAATCGTGGTGTGTTGGAAGGGTCCAAGGCACAGCGGGTGTTGATACCTGAGGGTGCAGAAAGACAGTGTAGGGCCCCAGTCAGAAACAATGGTGATGATGGGTCCGTTTTCCTCCAGCATTTCCCAAGCCCCAGAGAACTATCAGGTTCTGTTGGGGAACATTCAGCTGTACCAGAAAACTCAGCACACCCAGAAGATATCTGTGAACCGGATCATCAATCACCCCGACTTTGAGAAGTTTCATCCTTTCGGGAGTGACGTGGCAATGTTGCAGCTGCGCCTGCCTGTGAACTTCACATCTCATGTGATTCCTGCTTGCCTCCCAACCAAAGACACACGGCTGCCCAGCCACACACCCTGCTGGATAACTGGCTGGGGAATGCTCTCTGAGGACAGTAAGGGCAAGAGAAGAGGGACAGGGAGCGGGGCAGGGAGAGGAGGAAGGGAAGAGAAAATCAGCTGGCAAGAGGCCTGGGCTGCTTTAGAAGCCACTAGATGTTGCTTCCTGTCCTCCCCTTCCTGTGATGAAGGCTGGGACCATTCTAGGGTTCTTCTAGTTCTGAAAGTGGGTGAGCCCTCTGCCCCAAACTGTCTTGTAGCTCAGGTTCTGGAGGTGTGGGAACTGTTGACTTTTGTAATCAAGAATCTGGGTCTTTGAGTCTGCATAGTTTTTTTTTTTTTACTAAGTTTTTAAAATCAACTATGCATCTGAGATGACTTGATTCAATTCAAAGATCCTGTGTGGCAGCAAGTCTATTCTGTTGTTCGGGTTTCTAGCACTGTAACCAAATAATTGAGGTAATCGAGTTAGGAAAGGTTTATTTTGATTCATGGATTTTGAGCTTCCATTCCATGGTCATTTGGTCTTACTGGTTTTTGCCTGTGGTGAAGCACTGTGCTGGGGTTATGAATGGTGGAACATTGCCAGTGGCCAGGATCTAAAGAAAGAGGAAGAGAAGGGGCCAGTATGTTAATAGCCCCTTCACAGGCACATACTCAATGACCTGACTTCCTTCCATTAGGCTCTACCTCTTACTAATAGAATTTTCCATTACCCAGTTGCACCAGTGTCTGGGGACCATCCTTGAACCCAGGGATCTTTGGGGGACATTCAGAACCCAAACTATAGCACAGATCATCAGCTAATGTCTTGGAAGGTGCTTGGGTAAGGTGGAAAGGGAAATACACATGGTTTGTGATCACTGAGCCTGCAGTGACCTAGGTAGAACCACCGCAACCTGGGAGTGTTTAACTCCTCCCGATCTTCCCTGGTTCTGAGCCTGTTTCAGTCTTGTCAGGTGAACTGAGTAATGGAGAAGGCTTTTTGGATTTGGGTTGTTACAGATACTGGACCTCAAGCATGCTAGGAAAAGGCTCTACCACTGAGCCACTAAGAGCCTTTGTTTTTGTTACATAGATTGAAAGTAGAGAAATATATGCAGTCATATACGGAAGTATTTGGTAGAGGATTGTGTTTTGTGGTATAACATAAATGTAAAAGGAATATAGATTTTTAATAATTTATAAGATCATAATTTGATATATTGCTTCTCCACAGAGGAACGCTGGGTGTTTGGGGAAGAACATGACTTCATAAGGGCTTCTGCTAGGATCCCTGACCCTGGCCACTGAATCCCAGAAGATGCTCCCTACTCGTATCCCAGCTACCGCAGTAGGCGCCCACATGGACACACAGGCTCATCCTTGAAGCCAGGGCCAGCATCTTGTTTTAAACAGAGTATCTGGTGGGTACTCCACTCAGTGGCTACCACCTGCGTAATTAACCCTTTTTTCATCATATATTTTATTGAACTTTTGTGCATTTCATGCGGTAGGACTTAATCATATTTAGACTCTCTCCCATCTGCACTGTCCTTGTGCCCTGCCCTCCGAATTTCATGCACTCTGTCATATGTGTTAGGGCCTATCGAGTCAAGGGTGTGTACCCACTTGTCTCTCATTGTTTGTTCGTTCACTGGACCTGGTCAGCCCATCTAGTGTCACCCTTTTAATGAAAACCAGCTCTCCATCACCCCTAAGTGATCAGCTGCCAACAGTTGCTTGGCCTGGGATGGGGCGGGAGGAAGCCCTCATTTCTTGACTGTGGTCTCCAATGTGGTCCTCTATTTCCATCTTTTAAAAACATATTTTAATTTTTATTTTGTGTGTACGAGTGTTTTGCCTGCATACCATGTGTGTGCAATCCCCACAGAGACCAAATGAGGGTGTCAGATCCCCTTTAACTGGAAATATGGACAGTTGCAGCCACCATGTCAGTGCTGGGAATTGAACCTGGGTCCTCCGGAAGAACAGCAAGTGTTCTTACCCACGGAGCCATCTCTCCAACCCCCCCCCCCACTTCCATTCTCATGTGTCCCAAGTGAGTGCCACACAGCTAGCTATCAGCACTGCTTTAAATCATAGTCATGCCACGTCCCTTTCTAGGAGCCCAGCGCCTTCTTACTGTGCTTTGAATAAAACCCGCACTCCGCATCTTGGCCATCAGGCCTTACGTGGCGTTACCTCCCGGATCTGCCTCTGCCTCATCTGACTCCTTCCCTCATCCACCGCACTCCCGCCACACCGGCCCCCTCACTGCTCCTTGAATATGCTGAGGCCATTTCCATCCCAGGGCTCTTAGCTTGGCTGTTTTTCCTCTGTAACAAACTGTCCCCTCGAGTATTTGTGTGAGTGGTTTCTTTTTCCCGTTCTTCCGTCTGAGTTTTACCTGCATTGTCATGTTTCCACCTGGAATGTCACCTCTCCCTTGGTCATGGCTTTAACGCCACTGAGCAAATTCCTCTCTTTCCCGACTTAAAATGTTCCCTTGTGTCATGTAACCTAGCACAAGGATTGGTGATCTGGCCAGTGGGTGACTGGATGATGTGGAGATCAGTGAGTAGGGGAGAGGGAGGGCGAGGAAGAGAAGGAAGATGGCTGTTGTGGGTGAACGTGTTAGAAGGGTGAGAGGAAAACGCATGGATGTACATATTGATAAAGAGTGGATGGGTGGCAGGGTGAGTGTGGAAAGGTGGGCGGATCGATTCAGGGAACGTGTGGGTGAGTGAGCGGCCGAAGACGTGGGGTAAAAGGGAAGCGACAGGCTGCTAGAGAGCGGCTAGGACACTCCGTGCAAGTGAAGTGTCTTGTCTAGTGAAGGACACTTGTCTAGTGAAGGCTTGCTGAACCCCATTCTGTGTGTCATGTGTTTGTGGGGTTTACCTCCTTACACAGTAGAAGAGGTATGATCTGTGGTTGTCAAGGAGGTGGAGGAAACAGGACATGGTTAAGTGGAAGTTTGTGAGAAAAAAGAGAAAAGCTTGTCAGGAGTGTGTCGATGATAGGTGCAGAACTTGAACCTTGTGTGTTCTATGGTGAGCATCGGGCAGCATAGCCTGGGCTACCTCAGCTAAGCCATAGTGCCACTCTCTGACCTCTGCCTTATTTTCACAGTGACTTTGTTACCACCCTTCTCGCTCCAGGAGGGCGAGGTGGTCCTCATTGAGAATGAGTTCTGTAACACATTGTACGGGCGAAGACCAGGTGAAGGCCAGGACTATGTGCATGAGGACATGCTGTGTGCAGGGGGCCTCTCCACAGGAAAGTCCATCTGCAGGGTGAGTGGAGCTAGGACCCGCTCTCCCTGGGCCTGTTCTCTCTGCCTCAGTTTTCCTGGGGCTGTTTGTGTTGGCCTCTACTCTCTGTGGAGGCCTCTGTCCTCCTTCCTTCTTCATGTTTTCCTTGGGCTCACGCCTCTGAATCTCCCTTGTGGTACACAGAAACTCAGATGACCACACACACACATACACATAAATAAAAATTTAATAACAAACAAGAGTAAGTGAACAGGAGTCAGCAGACAGTTTGTGGATGTGCTTATTCACTGTAATTACGATCAAATTTGAGAACTGGCTTGCAGAACCATTCACAGATCCTGCCCATGCTGGGGAAGCCCATGCAGAAGCTGGGGCCGAGACTTATGGTTGCCTGGCTCTTGATCCAGAATACCAGGTGCGGAGGGGAGCCAAACAACGCCTCCAGATCCAGCCCCAGCTCCCAGCACAGGGACGACAATTCCACAGTTAGGGACGTCATTTGAACTATCCTGAGAGCGCTGTAGAGCTGTGGCCTCATAGCCATCCTACATCCTGGCTGGCCTGGAGTCCGCCCTGAAAGGTGACGCAATGAACAGTGTGCAGCAGCCATGGATTTCCTGTGCTGCTGAAGACCTGTGAGGGCCACGGGGATCTTCCTATCCTGCTCCTGTAGACACAGCATCTGGTCCCGCAGGAGCCCTCACGTTCTTCACTTAGAGTCGCCCCACCCGGGCTCCCAAGAAGTGCTGACCTTTCCCGGCCCGGAGCTTCTGTAGCTGGAAGGTCACGCTCAGTTCATGTCCACTTCCAAGGGTCCTGTACCCCGGGTTCCGCTCACAAAAGGTGCCCTGTGTGCAAAGGGACTCAAGTTGGATCTCGCTGGTGAAGTCTTTGGTTTCCTCATGTCTCCTGCAGTCCTTATTTCAATGTCTTTTTCTTCTTCGATTCCACAGGAATTCGAATTGGCGCAAGTTGTTAAGTCTTCATTGGTCTAGAATTAAACCCTGGTTTCAGTTGCTAGGGTGTGCACTGTCTGTACAGTCCCCACGTTTTATTTCTCTACTCTGTTAACCTCTCACCTATAATTTTACATAGCTACACCAGTTCATTGCCTCATGACAAAACTTTCAGCTTGTCAGATTTTTTTCGATCAGGTTGTAATCATTCTCAGGTGATCATGATGAAGGAAACTACTCAGGCAGCTTCAGGGTACACTGAATGTGCAGGATACTAGAACACTCCCTAGCTTTAATTTAGATGCTACATTGAGGACTGATTCCCTGCTCATGTAAACCTCTCCAGAATCTAGCTTTTCTCTTAGATCTCTTCATGATTGGACATTGGCTGCCTTTCCACAGGTTCTTTCAGTGCTTGGCCATTTTCAATGATCAGAACACATCCGTGTGGGAAGGAAGAAATGTACCTGCCCTATCAAGTCCACAGCACATACCACTCTAGCTTCTCACGAAGAATCACCAGGGACATCCTCACATCAGATTTTCCTCTGTAGTGAAGTGACAAGTTTACATCGAACTTTTATGTCTGAGTCCCGAGGTGATGATCTGCCTTTTCTTACTTCTATGTCATCGCCCATGAATGCCCTGCTCAGTTATGCGATGTCCATTGTTCATATGTTTATTCCCTTTTAATTGACTATCACCCCATTCCTACTTCCTATATGACCTGGGCTGTTAGAGGCAGGCTTAATGAGGCTGGGGAGATGCTCAGAGGTTAAGAGCACTGGCTGTTCTTGTAGAGAACCCAAATTAGGTTCCAGTACCTACATGGTGACTAACAAAACTAACTCCAGTTTCAAGGGAACTGATGCCCTCTTCTGGACACTGGCGCATTGCATGACATGGATACACTTACATATATGTAGGCCACACATGCGTGCACACACACACACACACACACACACAACCACAATAAAAAGAAATAGTTCAAAAAATAATAAATAAGTGAGGTTTAACATCTGTCTCCTCTGTGCAGCTCTCAGTCAGACTCTTCAAGGAGTTATGACCACACACGTCCTTACTTCACTCCAAGAATTCAGTTCACTGATCGGTAAGCTGGGTCTTGTGGTACTGACAGATAGTTCTCATACTTGCTTGGGCCTGAGAGTTTGAGGCTAGTCTCGGCAACACAGGGAAATGTTGTTGCAACAAACAGCAAACAAACACACAGTGCTCCCCTCAAACAAAACCCCAGAATGTGCAAAGACATAATAATGATCCCTAGACCTACGACTTGGAGCCTACGTCTTTAAATGTCTATTTTTTAACTTTAAGTTTTTTGTTTTTTGAGACAGGGTCTTCCTGTAGCCCCAGCTGGCCTGGAACTGGATATGTAGACCACCTGGCCTTAGTTGCACAGAGATCCACCTGACTCTGCCTCCCAAGTGCTGGGATTAAAGGTGTGAAATGCTCAGCTAAAGGTCTATTTTATCTTTTTGGTTTTTTTGGAAAGGTATTCTGTCATGATCATTTAAAAGAATTTAAATAAGAGAAACTTTAGATTGAAACTATTTTTAAAGTATTACATTTATTGAGGGGATAATTTTCAGACATAGTTTTGAATGGAGGGATGAATACATAGGTACATAGTTGGAGACAGATGGACAGGTTGACTTAGTTTTTTGCCAAAATTCATTTATAATATTACTTTTTTGCTCATTTGTTTCTAAGTGTTCTTAATCCAGAAAAGTGTTGGTGGGGAGGGAAGAGCGGATTCTTCATATCTACCTACTTCTTGTTTTTTAAAGACTTGTTTTTATTAGGTGTGTATGTGTGTGTGTGTGTGTGTGTGTGTGTGTGTGTGTATGTGTGTGTTTGTCTGTGTCTGTGCACCTAAGTGCAGGTGCCCCCGGATGTGAATAGATCCCCTGGAGCTGGAGTTATAGGCAGTAGTGAGCTGTCCCGTGTGGGTGCTGGGAAACAATATGGATCATTTGCAAGAGCAATACCTGCTCTTAATCACATTTCTCCAGGTCTGTTTTGGTTTGGTTCTCCAGGTCTGTTTTGGTTTGGTTCTGTTGAGAGAGGGTTTCATGTAGCCCAGGCTGGTCCAGAAGGCATTGTGCAGCCAAGGATGACCCTGAACTTCTGATCTTCCTGCCTCTACCTCCTTAGTCCTGGGATCATTCTACCTGGTTTATGTAGTGGTAGAGATTCAATCCAGGGCTTTATGCATGCTAGCAAAGCACTCTACATTGGTCTACATCACCAATCCTACTTTTTATTCTGAAAGATTTCAAGCACAGCAAACAGTGGAAGGTCAAGTATTGTGAGCCCATCCACACAGCCCTAACAGGTGGTCACTGTTCACGTTGGTTACATTGCTCCCTCACCATTGAAAATCATGAGAACATCATAGTATGTGTGGGCTCAGAAATGCTTCAACCCATCTGTCCCACCACAAAAACATGTAGTTATACAGTACCAGTTTTCACTTCTAGCAAACTTACTAGTTTCCTAAAATAATCTAATATCTCATTTATAATCATCTCATTTGATCCCAAGATGTTTTTTTTTAATTTTATTTATCATTTTCATTTTGTATGTGTGAGTGTATTGTCTGCCATATTATGCAGTGCCTGTGGAAGTCAGAAGATAGCATAGGATCCCCTGGAACTGGAGTTACACACCATTGTTAGCCACCATGTTTGTGCTAGGAAGCAAACCTGGATCCTCTGCAAGAGGAACCAGTGCTCTTAACTGCTGACCCAACTCTCCAGCCCATTTTAATGCTTTGAAAAAAATACTTGAATCCAAATTTAGTTAAGCCTCATGAAAAGACGTCTTTTTCTTTTATTAATTTAAAAAATATTTATTATTTTCATTTTATGTGTATGGTGTTTTGCCTGCATGTATGTAAGCGCACTCATGTCATGCAATACCCATGGAGGTCAAAAGAGGGTGTCAGATTTTCCTGGAACTGGAGTTACAGATAGTTATTAGCCACCATGTAAGTGCTGGGAATTGAGCCCCCGTCCTCGTGAGAGCAGCCATGCTCTCACCCGCTGAGCATCTCTCCGGCCCCGTCTTTTCCTGTTCTCACTTATTCATTCTCTTTCATTCAGTGTAAACTGGCAAAATTCCTTCATAACTGGCTCTGTGACTTTCATATCATATCCTGGTTGGTACTCCCTGCCAGTTGGCCCTGTCTGAGACTTTAAATTGGATAGGCACTCCAAGTTGCACTTGTGGGAAATTTCACTTTAACTGAATTCAGTGGAGAATAGAAAAAGTGCCATTTAACTCAATGAATTATTGATTTTTCTTTTCTTTTTTTAAGATGCTGGAATGGAATCCCAGGGCCTTGTGCGTACCAGACACACCCTCTACTTACCCCCTTGCCCTCAGTTTTCAAATACAGTCATTCTTTAATATCTATAAGGGATTGAGACCATGATTTCCCAGATCACCCGAATCACTAAAATGCTCAAGTCCTAAATGGTGCAGTACCTGTGTTTAACCCATGCATACCTCCATACACCACAGCAGCAAATACCTTTAGAAACACAAGGAACCCAGTGACCACTGCTGGAAGTGAGTCACCAACCTCTTGGCTAAGTACATGTGGGTGAAATGATAAATTCTAGACCTAGGTCTATAGAGGTAGAAGATTAGGAATGTGACTCAGTTGGTAGAGTGCTTGCCTAGAATGCATGAGCGACTGAGTTCAATCCACAGCACCACATAAACATAAACTGAGTGTGGTGGTATATTTCTATACTATTCCTATACCTTCAGGAGCTGTAGGCAGGAGAATGTGAATGTTCAGGGTCAGCCTACGTAGAGGGTTTGAAAGTCTGAGACCAGCATGAGATAGATATATGAGTCCCTGTCATAAGTAAATGGATGGATGGATGAATGGACAGTTAGATGAATGATTGGATGGATGTCTGAGTAAATGGAAGGCAGACACCAAAACCATGCAAGACTGAATTCAAGGCTTGATATGAAGAAAAGTAAAGAGATAAGTATTTTTTAATTAAAAAAATACCTTTAAAAGATTTTATTTTATGTATATGAATGTTTTGACTGCATTTATGTAAGCATATTGCATGCGTGCCTGATGCCCAGTGAGGGTAAGTCAGTTTTGTAAGCCACCATGTGGGTGCTGGTAATTGAACTCAGGTCCTCTGCAAGAGCAGTAAGTGCCCTTAACCTCTGCGCTGTCTCTCTACCTAAGAGATATTTTGATAAAAGACAAGTTTTCTTGTCATGAAGAGAAAAAAAATGAATGCGCTCTTCAGAATTAAACACACAGAGTGTTACGGGAAAATCTCTTCAGGCGCACTCAGCCAGAATGCTACGGTATAAAACACACAGGTGTCGAGCAGGAGCGCTGAGCTGGTGATGAAGAAGCTCGGTGAGGATGACGGCTGTTCCCTCTGATGTACAGACTGAGGGCTGAGAATTGTGATGACACTTCAGTTTGTTGAGTAGCCTGAGCAAATTCCAGGGAACTGGGCAAGGGCTGAGCTGGGACGAGGAGCTGAGGCTGAGTTGCACAGTTTAGATATATGTGGTGTGAGGGAGAGACTAGGTTTTACATCCAGGTGATCTGGAACCGCTTGTTGACAGACTGTCACTGCAGTGCCATCTTTGTCATGAGTCAGGTGGCTGTGGGATGTTCCCTTGACCTGTTAGAATCATGGTGCAGATACCATGCAGTCTTGGGCCCCAACAGCGTCATTCTCTAACTTTGTTCTATCTCAGTGTTGTTGGGGTAATTCTGACTCTCTGTTTTGGGATTAGCATGTCAGGTTTCATAAATACCTGTTGGTATTTTTACTGAAATTGGCTCTAGACCAATTTGAACATAGTAGATAGAGAAGATATTGTTGTAAGGCCTTTATTTCGATGTTCCTACTAAATTTTAATTTAATTTAATTAATTTTTATGGTATTGAGGGTTGAACCCTGGACGTTGTACATACCAAGCAAGGGCTCCACTACAGATTAATCTCCAGCCCTCTTTTCTTCTTACCTTACTTTTTAAAAAGTTTTTCTTATTTTTTTTGACAGAGTTTTACTATGTAACTCTGGGTGACCTAGAACTCTCTATGTAGACCAGGCTGACCTCAAACTCACATAGATCTGCCTGCCTTTGCCTCCTTGGTGCTGGGATTAAAGGTGTGCTGTTACCACGCTTGGATTAAAGAATATTTTTTTAAAAAATTGCCTGTATATGTTTGTGCCTGTGTGTGGAGATGTTCATGTGTTCTCAGAGAGAGACCACAAGAAGGCATTGGATTCCCTGGAGGTGGAGTTAGATGCCTGACCTGGGTGTTGGGTTCTCTGCAAAAGCAGTTTTCTGCTCTTAGCGGCTGAGTCATCTCAGTTTGCTTTTCTTTGTTCGGAGGCAGAGTCTCACTGAACCGCCCAGGCCAGCCTTTAACCCCATCTGTAGCTCAGGGAGCCCTTGAACCTGGGCTCCTTCTAGAATTATAGGTTTGCACTCCCAGAGTTAACTCTTCTTTAATTTTTAATTAATTAATGAATTTCTTTGTCTTGCTATTTGAGACAGGGTCTCACTATGTAGCTCTAGTTGGTCTGGAATTTCATATATGTAAACCAGGCTAGCCTCTAACTTACAGAAATTGACCTGCTTCTGCCTCCTAAGTGCTGGGGTTAAAGGCATGCACCACCGCACCTGGCCCTTCTTTAATTTTAAATGTCATTTTATAGTTTTCTATTTAGAGGCTTATATTCACTGTTTCTTTCTAAAGCTATTTTAAAATTAATTTTAGCGATTTATCAAAATTTTTTCTATGTAGACATTCATGCCTGTTTTACCCTCACAGGGCAAAAGAAAATTGCCAAGTTTAGCAAAGATCAGTTGTTTTAAAATGAAAAATAAATGAGCAAAATTGAAATGAATAGATTTGAAGTTCCTGTTGTCTTTAAGAACTCCTGTCATTATGTTTCATATATGATCTTCAAGTGTTTATATTGGTAAACTGATTTGTTGCTCTATATTCTTTGCAGTTTTCCCTCACCAATTTTTCTTGGAATTGGACAGGTAAGTTAAAAAAAAAAAAACAGCAACATTCAACTTTTGATTAGCCATCAGCTACAAGCTATTTGAGGTGGTTTTGTGTAAGATTGTGGTTGACAAAGTTATTAGGCTGGCAGGGCCCCCCAGCAGATTTTGTGGGACTTGTGTGAAACAACTTGAACCATTGACATGTTTTATTTCTTTCTACAATCTAGGCACGATCAGATTTGTGGGAAAACCAACTACCTGGGGGCTTGAGAGATGACTGTTGGTAACATGCTTTTGCATAAACATGAGGACCTGACTTTGGATCCCCAGCACCTACTTAAAAAGTTGGGCTTAGTGGTTCATACCTGTAATGCTGGCACTAGAGAAGTAGAGATGGGGGACTCTGGGCTCACTAAGCAGACTAGCTGAGTCTGTGGCCTCCTGTCTCAGAGACTAAGGTGGAATATGATTGAAGAAGATACCCAGTGTTGACCTCTGGCCTCCACACACATATATACACACATGTGTATACACACACACACACACACCCAGCTACTTGAGTTCCTTAATTGAATTCAGGTACTTATAGCAAGAGGCCAGAATACTCAAGTTTACCAAGGTCTGGTGGGTAGATAATGAATGGGCTAGGGCAGAGATGGCTGGGGAGAACGCTCACCCCACTTGAAGCATGCCCTTGACCACTAGGATACGCCACTCTACTGATAAGAAAGCTGCTGAGGGGTGAGAGGAGACTATGTCCTTATTTCCAGAACTTGGGTGTTTCTTGAGAAACGAAGGAATTTGAATTTTTACAAATCTCTTAAGTCCCTAAACTCTGGCAACTGGTGGGAAATTTTTGCAGTGTTCTTCTGGGCCAGACAGAGCATGCTCACAGTTTGCTTCCTACTGTTTGAGATTGCTTTTGCTTTCAGTAGAGGATGAGCTTAGATAAGCTTTGAAATAGAGTCCATTTGGAGGTTCACAGTTTCCCATTGATGTTAATTTACAGCTTTTTTCTTCTTGACTGTGCTGGTGATTTCTAGGAGACAAAGGACGAATATAGGGTTTCATATGTTTGTTTGATTTTGCTTTGTGTATAAGGGAAAACTGAATCTGTTAACTAAATAGTGGTGTCTGTGTGTATCTATGTGATATGTGTGTGCACATGTGTATGCAAGATGTTGGAGCTGGAACCTATGTCCTTAGGCATATAAGGAAAGCACTCAAATAACCGAGTTATATCCCTAGCCCCTAAATTTTAATTGTGAATCCAGGAAATCCTGTCATTTATATGAATAAATATTATTCTGGTTAAACTTTTTTCTAAGAAGTAATTCTTCACATTATTTTAAGAAAAAGATTATAACAAGACAAAGATGTTTCCTTACAGCCAATTTATTATGTTTATGTCTTAATAGTAATATATAGAAATAAGCACTTAAAGAAAGGCCACAAATATTTGATTTTATGTCCTTGGTAATCCCCAGATTAATTCACTTTTTTTTTTCCTTTTTTAAGCACACTGGCTTATTCTTAATGAAGTATTAGCTTTTCTGATTTGTAAATGGTTCAGGGAAGAGGCCATGTCAGACCCCATTTTGAAAGCCCAAATTACCATAACTTAAAAACAAGTATGAGAACATTTCTTTAAGAACTACAAAGTTAGGCAAAAACACAAAGACCACTTTTAATTCGGAACAGTACCAAATGGCTCAGTGGGTTAAGGTGCTTGCCATCAAGCCTGCTGCTCTGAGTTTGATCCTGGAACTGATGTGGTGGAAGGAGAGAACTGACTCTCAGGAGTTGTCCTCTAACTTCCATATGCCTACTGTGGCGTGAGCATGAGCCTATCACACACACAGATAAATAACACATAAATAAAAAAATAAATAAATGTAATTAACCAACAAAAAAAAGAAAAAAGTAGAAATGTATCCTATGTGTTGTTTGTAAACCCATTAGGATCAAGGCTTAAGAGCACAACTGTGTTGAAACAGATCTTAGGCTTTTATATCCTCATGAAGAAAATTGACTCTGTTCTAAAATTTGTATAGGAAGAGATGAAAACTTTTTATATGAAAAATAATAGCCTGAAATATTTCTGTTATATATAGCATGTTCTGAATTTATAGGATTTGAAGATTTATTTGTATTATTTTTAATTATGTGATTACAATGCCCTTATCGTCCAGAAGAGAGCATTGGAGTTCCTGCTCCACATGGCTGTGAGCCACATAATATGGTTGTTGGGAACCAAACCTGGGCCCTCTGGAAGAACAGCAGGTGCTCTTAACTGCAGAGCCATCTCTCCCACTCCCTAATTTATAGGGTTTAAATGAGACATTTTACCTATAGCATCTAGATTGAAAAGAATTTTTTTTAAGATTTATTTTCTTTTTAATTATGTGCGTGCATGTTGTATATGGGTATATATACATGTGACTGCAGTACTCTGGGAGATCAAAAGAGGGCGTTGGATCCCATGGAACTAGAATTAGAGGCAGTTGTGAGCTGCCTGACATGGGTGCCAGAAACTGAACTGGGATCCTCTGCAAAAGAGCAGTGCTTACTTGTAAGCATCAAGCCATCTCAGGCCCTGCAAAGAAATCCTGATTTGTCTTCTGTGTTATGAAAATGTTGGACTTAAAAAAAAAATGCATCTTGACTTTTCTTTTCTTAGGACATTTTATTAGCATATATTAATCATGCAATCTCATAACATTTCCACGTATGTGAATGATACACTTTAATCATATTTGCCTCCCAAACTTCCTCTCCCCAGCTGGTCCCCTTCCTCTTTCCAAAGAGTCTCCTTTCTATTTTTATGTCTTTAAATGAGTGTTTGTGTGAGGAATTTCCTATTTTTTAAAGACAGACTCTCCCTATGTGGCTCTGACTGGCTTGGAACGAGCTATGCAAACTCAGAGATCCACCTGCCTCTGCCTCCTGAGTGGGCTGTTGAGCCTGACTAGGGGTTTTCTTTTAAAAATTGTTTCTCCCCTCATTGAGCCTTAATGGGAGAAGGTGACTTGTGGGTCACACACTTAGTGTGGTCCAGGGTCATGTGGCCACACCAGCTGTGGCCATTCCAGTTACTCTTGGGGCCCCTTCCTTTTCTCCCTGTCGCCATGTCTAGAGCCCCTGCTCATGTGGGCTTGGCCTTCTGGTGGAATCCATCTGGTAGCAAGGAAGGCAATTTTAGCATTCCAGTAAATGCTGGTTTCCCCTCAGCCTGGAAACTGGATTTTGGGTTACTTTCTTTTTAAAACTTTATTTATTTATTTAAACATGTATGAGTGCTTTGCCTGCATGTATATAAGTTTACCCTTGGAGGCCAGAAGAAGGCATTGGATTCCATGGAACTAGATTTTTGGGCAGTTGTTAGCTATCATGTGGGTGCCTGGAACCCAACCCATGTCCACTGTAAGAGCAGCCAATGTTCTTAGCGGCTGAGTCTCTCTCTAGCCCCTGGGTTATTTCTGGTGAATGGCTTCACATCACTGCACTTCAAGTGGTCTTTCCGGCTGACATTTTGCTGATTTATCTTCTTTTCTTTAGATGGCAGCCACCATAATGATCCTGTACGTGTCCAAGCTGAAAAAAATCATCCACTTCCCTGATTTTGACAAGAAAATTCCTGTAAAGGTATGTGATGAAGATAGGAGAATGCAGTAGAATTAGACACTGATCTGAGAGCAGAAGCCCTCTCTACCCTGCATACCTTATTTCTAGAAAGTTCCTTTTTGTGAAGAAGGTATCTCATTATGTAGCTCTGGTTGGTTTTGAACTCAAAAATCACGCTTCCGCCTCCCCAGTGGTGGAATAATAGTTCTTAATGAATGAATATTTTATAAGTGAATATCATTCAATGGTCCACTTATTTAATGCACTGAAAATAAAATCATGGGTTGGGGACATGACTCGGTGGGTCAAGTGCTTGCTGCACAAATATGAGGTTGTGAGTTTGGATCCCCAGAACCCACGTAAAGCCCCTGCAGCTCTCCCGTGGTGAGATCAGAAGCAGAGACAGGACAGTCCTCAGAGGCTTATGGCCAGCCAGCCCATAAGGAAGCAGTAGTGAAGAAGAGACCCTGTCACAAAGGGGTAGAGGGTAGACGGTGAGAACTGGTACCCAGGGTTGTCCTCTGACCTCCACATAGGCGCTGTGGCATGCACATGAGCACACACACACACACACACACACACACACACAGCATTGCAGCTGCTCTGGTGCTGTGTAGACAGGTTGGTGCAGTTTGGTCAGTAACGTTTACACACGTGAGAAACGGGCCCGAGTCATAGTGTGCTGATGTCTGTGTTCAGATTCATGGTTAGCTTGAATTGCCAAAAGCTATGAGTAAAGAGTACATTGATGTGTGTGATAAGTGTGGAAATACTCATGGAGACAGGGTTGGAAGATCTGCCGTTCCCTCCTGGGGGATCTGGAGCGGGAGTGGGTTTTAAAATGTTTTTATTTATTCATTTTATTTTTATTTTATGTGTATATGTAAGTGCACCTATCCATGCAATGCCTGTGGAAGCCAGAAGACGGTGCTGGGTCCCCTGGAACTGGAGTTACAGACAGTTGTTAGCTGCCAAGTGGGTGCTGGGAACCGAACCCTGGTCCTCTGTGAGAGCAGCCAGTGCTCTTAACCACTGACGCATTTCTGCACCCCTGGAAAGTGTTTTTATTGAATAGTTGCAGAGGCCATGAGGGCAGACATTTAATTCTTTGAGCGGTTTTGTGACAGGTGATTTTAAATAGCTTATTGCAGCATTTGGATTAAGAGGATTAATTGGTGTTTCTGGAGGGTCAGCTCCTCACACAGCTTGTTCACTGTTCAACTAATATTTAGTTCTTTGAAGTGTATTGTTGACACAAAAGCACAGTTCTCCCCTCAAAGGGAATAAGAGATTGTTGTGGAACAAAGTATGAGTGACTATGGCTCAGGAACACAGATTCAGATTTCCCCAAATGTCTTGTTCCCAAATGGAGGAAGGCTCCATTTGAGTTTACAGTTCCAGGAACTTATGTCTCCACAGTCAAGAGCAGAGAGAAAGGAAGGCACTTGCTCTGCCTGCTTGTCAGTCAGCTGGCTCTCTCCACTCTTGTACAGTCCAGGGCCCAGTCCATGAAATGGCACCACCCAAATGGATCTCCCCATCTCGATTAACAATCAAGACAATTCCGACAGACATGCAGGCCTTTCTGATCTGGGCAATCCCTTAACTGATTCCTTTTTCAAGTGATTCTAGGTTGTGGCAAGTTGACATTTAAAGTTAGCCATCACAGAATGGTACCTCTAGAAAGGAAAGGTAGCCCGGAAGTCACATTCTCAGAAGAGCAAGAGGAATGAGAGGCACCATCCAGCAGTCACTGGGATCAGAAATCTCTCCTTTTATTTTGTTATTTGTCAGGTTTTAAAAAATTATTTTGTTCATATCATTAAGTGCTTAAAAGTGTAAACTGTTAATTATTCCTGGCTAACTAAAGTGTTTAGTAATGTGCGGAGGGTGGACTTCTCCCCCTCCTCCCCCTTCCTCCTCCTCTTCCTCTCCTTCTTCTCCTCCTCTTCCCCCTCCTCCCCCCCTCCTCCTCCCCCTCCTCCTCCTTTCCTCCTCCTCCTCCTCTTCCCCTTCCTCCCTGTTCTCCTCCTCCTCCTTCTCTTCCTCCTTCTCCTCCCCTTCCTCCCTGTTCTCCTCCTCCTCCATCTTTCTCTTTTTAGTGTTACCCTGGAAAAGACAACAGACACTCCAGGGCCATCAGTTCTGAAGCTGATGAGTGTATTTGAGAACTTATTCTTGCTCTCTTCCCCGTGCACATGCTCGTCATGTCTGTTTCCAGTCATGCATGTTCCTGTCTGTTTCCCACATATTTCCTACTTTCTTTTCATGTTTTTCATTTTCTGTTTTTTTTTCCTAATTGGAATTCTTCCTTTATGATTTACTTTAGTGATGGTCTGTTGTGGTGAATTTCCATAGGTTTGTGTGTGTGCATGTGTACACACACACGTACATGTACACAGATACACAAATGCATGTGGAGGCCAAAGGAGGACTTAGGCATTTCCTTACCTCATCAATCCAACTGGGAGTCCCCTCCCAAGGGGAGACCCTTGTCCGTAACTTTCAGGAAAGTAATCCATAAATGTAAGCAAGGCCAAGTTATTTTTTAATTAAAAATATTTTATTAGCATTGCTTTTTTTAAGAAGTAACATGCTTACACTGAAAGATTTTATATATGTTGGAGAATTTGGAAAACGAATGAATGGCAAACTTACATTATTGGAACAGTGACAGATTTTATGTTATTGTTGAAACTTGGTAGTATAGTTTTGTCAGTAACAGTATTCAAAAATTACGGTAGACATTGAATTTCAAATTTATATTCATATTTTTAATTTGAAGATTATATCAGTTTAGTTATTGCAGCACTCTCTATTTCTTTTCTTTTTTAGCTTTCCAGACTGTGATTTGTATCTTTAAAAGTTCAATCAGGGCATAGGTGAAGGTGTGCTGGGACTGTAGAAAAGTAATATAAAAATAATGGAAAACTCTTGGTGCCTGGTTATAGAGAAGTCCAACATCAAGGGCTGGACACCCAGGACCACCTGTGGAGTGAGGATCACAGCTGGACCTCATGTGAAGTGGGAGGTCCGTTCCAGAGAATCAGTCCTCCCAAGACCAGAATATGCAAGTAACAGAGGCCTCCTCTGTCCCCAGCGTAAGAGAAGAAGCCTCTGCCGTGCACAACCTGGGACCTCAGGGGAGGGGGCTGTGGGGAATGTAGTCATTCAGAGAAGACTGAAACTGCTTCCCAATATCAGGAAGTCTTCCATGCTTTGCTCTGCTCCACCGTCAGCTTACCACTGGAGGAATGTGAAACTGTAGCTTACAGTAAGGCTCCAAAGCATCAGGCTCATGTGAGGGGACCAGAGCTCCAGCTCACAAAAGGGAATCTCAGCTCCAGTGATCTGGCAGCAACTTCTGTTACCCCATTAATCACCAGGGTTGATCTGGCTGATCTGGCTGGCTAGGTGGGTGTCCCCTTCCTCCCTCAACACTCCACATTCATACACCCCCCTCCAGAAATGTGTGCTCCATCGAGGACAACCTTCCGCAATAGAGGAGAACCACTCGTTGGTTGGGTATGCATCAGTGCTCCCTGTTAGAACCTCCTAACAAGTTCTCAAGATTTTAGTTTCTTAAAAAAATTTTTTTTATTGATTTGTTTTTATTTTCTGTGTATGACTGTTTTGTCTACATGTATATACAAGTACCATGGGCATGCAATTTCCACAGAGGCCAGAAGGTGCTGTTGGATCCCCTGGAACTGAAGTTCAGGATGATTGTTAACTGCTCTGTGGCTGCTGGTAACCTAACCTAGGTCCTTTGCTAGAACAGCCAGTGCTCTTAATTGTGGAGCCATCTCTTCAGCCCAATTTTGGCTTCTGCACAATTGTCCCTCCCAGTTCTCCTCCCTCAAGATAATGGGTGCTCCTGCTCACCTATTTGGACCAGAAGGAGGAACCTGTGAATGTGTTTTAGATTCTGGAAAATTCAGTCATTACAGGCAAGAGAATGGAAATTATTTGTCTACTGATGGGTGTGAACACTGTTGCTTTTATCTGTGAAAGAGGCTCTTGAGAGATGACTCAGTCGGTGTGGTGGTTTGAATGAGAATGTCCCCATAGGCTCAAGTACCTGAACAGTTGGTATATGGTCCCCAGTTGGTGATGCTGTTTAGGAAGGTCCTGGAACCTTCAGAAGGTGTGGCCTTGGTGGAGGAAGCACATTGTTTGGGGGCTTTGAGAGTTTGCAGCCTGGCCCCACTTTGAGTTTGCTCTCTGCTTTCCGTGCCTGCTTGAAGAAGTCAGTACTCAGCTTTCTGCTCTGGCTGCCTCTGCTGCCATGCCTCCCCATCACGATGGACCCTTGTCCTTCTGAACTGTTGGCCCAAACAAATTCATCCTTCTGTAAATTGCCTTGGTCATGGAGTTTATCACAGCAACAGAAAAATAGCTAATTCAGTGGACAAACAGCAGTTCTGTACAACTATGAGGGCATGAGTTGAAACCATGAAAAAGTTGGCTGCATATTCCTGTAACCCCCCACCAGCATAGTGGAAGGGGGAAGCAGGAGGACCACTGGGCTTGCTGGCTGCCCCAGGTTCAGTGAGAGAGCCTGTGTCAAGGGAAGAAGGCGGACAGTGTTAGAATGGAGCGACATATCCTCCTCTGATCTTCCTGAGTGCACTTGGGCACATGCACTTGCACATACACATGCACATGCAACACACACACCACACACACACCACACACACATACACATACACTGTATATGAAGGAAAAAACATAAATGAAGTTCTAACTGGCTCTTTTTCCTTTCTTTTTTTGAAGCTGTTTCCACTGCCTCTTCTTTACGTTGGAAACCACATAAGTGGATTGTCAAGCACAAGAAAATTAAGGTATAGCTCAAGATAACAGTGGGGAGGGGTTCTCCACACATCTGCTTCCAGTTTGATTTTCCAAAATGTTGCTCAGGCATCGTGTAAAAAAACAGTAACATTTAGTAATATTTAACAGTTTGAGGAAATATAGTTCTGAATTTAATTTGAAATGGTTTTGGAGCTGTTTGAAGATTATATTTTTCTTATATTCGTGTCTCAACACAGAAAATGAGTTCCGAGTCCATCAGGTAGAGGAGGTATAATCTAAGGGTCTGGGTTTATGTGTAAGAATGTGATCATGTGTAACTTGGGGCTTTGTGTTGGTTTAGAGAAGCAGGAACATTCTGTCAGACTTGCTATGGGTCAGGTTTGGCGTAAGGAAAAGGAATGGCAGATCTTAGTTCCAGGTGTGGACTGTACACTAGCCAAGTTTGCATCTGTTTAATTCAGCACCCTCTGATTAATTTTATTAAAAGCTACTGTAAGAAATTAAAATCAAAGTATCCAAAGGCCAGGCTATCCTATTAACCAGAGACTGTGATCTTAAGTACATGGCCTCGGGAATGAAGGACTAAAGATGAGAATGAGGTTTGTACACAGCTGTGTGTGTGTGTGTGTGTGTGTGTGTGTGTGTGTGTGTATACATGTGTGTGTAGAGGACAAAGGCTGATGCTGGGCATCTTCCTGATCGCTCCCTCCCCTCCCTTTTTTTTTTTTTTTTTTTTTTTTTGAGAGAGGGCCTCTCTGAACTGAAGCTCCCTGATTGGCTAGACTGGCTGGCCAGCAAACTCCAGGTGTCTCTACCTCCTCAGTACTGGACTAGCAGGCACATGCCACCATGCCTGGCTTTTTACTTCGGTACTTGGGATCTGAACTCCTGTTCTCGTTCTTGTATGGAGAGCTACCCACTGAGCAATCTCCCAGCCCCAGGTAACAGATCTTGGAGGCTGTTTGTAATAGGGCGAGTGGAAAAGAAGCCAGCTAGAAGGATGTGTTAAAATGAGGACCACGAGGTCAGGCCTGGCACCTTTCATTCCTGTTTGGAGGGGACAGGTTGTGTTTGTGGAACTGGAGTGATAAGTTTTCTTTCATGCGCTTTGGTGGCTTGGCTGTTTGTTCTGGTCTCAGGATGATTAATTTACCCTAACTACTTCAGGTCTGGACCGGGTCCCTTGTTTCTTTTCTGCACTGCCTCTTGAATTTCCCTGCTCCCGTAGCCAAGAGGGGGACTTCCATGAATACAGCTGCTGCCGGCCTGGCGCGTGGGTCTCCGCTTCACACAGCAGATTTTGGCTGTCAGGAGGGTGTTCTTGGAGAAAGGGAGGGCTGGGAAGTAGGAAGGATTGCTTACTTGGATCATCATGGACTCTGTTTCTAGATTTCTCATAGTGTCTTTTTTTAAAATTTAAAATTATTGAGAATGGTGTGTGTGGTTCTCACCGGGTACCCTCCTCTATGGGATTTCAAGCCAGGTCCTCATGCTAGCACAGCAAGTGCTCTTAGCCCCCAGCTAAGAGTAATCTCTATTTTATGTTCTGCCTTTGCAGCTGTGCTTCCCCTAGATGGCACACACAAGTGGGACAGACCAAAGTTGTCCTTTTTTGTCTGGCTTGTTTCTTTAACATGATGTTTTTCAAGGCTTACCCATGTTATAAAATGTTTCAGAATTCCATTCCTGTTGAGGGCTGAATAATACTGTATTGTGCATATATATCCTATTTTACCCATTTAATGAAGTCCAATTTCCTTGTTGTTTCTTTTTCATTTTTGCAGTTCTGGGGATAGAACCCAGAGTCTTTCACATTCTAGGGAAGAGCTCTTTCACCGAGTTACATTCCTAGAATGTTTTCTCTTTTGTTGGTTGTATTTTTAGTGCTGTACCTAAGAAGATTTTGCTTAACTCAAGGTCATGAACATTATCTCGCATACTTTTGTATAAGAGATTAGTTCCTACATTTAGGTCCTTGCTATATTTTGAGTCAATTTTTTAATATGTGGTGTTATTAGTTTCATTCTTTCATGTGGAGTTCAGGTTCTGGCACTAGCTGTTGAAAAGACTTCTTTCCTCTGTGGTATTATCTTGTGACACACCTGTCAGCCCAGCAGTTAGGAAGGGGAGGTGGGAGGACCATAAGTTCTAGGCCAGCCTAGGCTACATGTATCTGATTCCACCTATATGACATATCTAGAGTACATAGGTTTACAAAGATGGAACACAGACAGAATAGAGATTACCAGTAGCTTAGCACTCAGGTGGATGATGAACTGTTTGTTCAGAGGGTTCAGAATTCAGGTTTGAGTAGATGAAGTTCCTCAAATAGACTATGGTGATGGCTGTACAACACAAAAGGAAAATGAAACAAGATGGAATTAAAACAAAAAAGAGAATCAAGTGACCATAATCGTAAGGGTTTATTTCCTGAGCCTCAGTAATAGATATACATCTATCTTTAAATTCGTTCTAGATATCGTGACTTTGTAGCTTTGTAGTAAAACTTGAAGTTAGAAAGTATGAGTATGCTAGCTTTGTCATTTAAAGAAATTTTATGAGTTTGAATGGCTCAGTGGCTAAAGCACTGGCTGCTCTTGCAGAGGACCTGGGTTCGATTCCCAGCACCCACATGGCAGCTAACAACCCTCTGTAACTCCAGCTCCTGGGATCTCATGCCCTCTTCTGGCCTCTGTGGGCATTGCATGCATGTGGTGCACCTACATAATGCAGGCATTACACTCGTACACAGAAAAATTTATACCACATGTGCGTGTGTGTGTGTCTGTGTGTGTGTCAGAGGGCAACTTGTGAGAATTATTTCTCTCCTTCTACCTCTTGGGTCCTGGGATTAAACTCAGGTTGTCAGGCTTGGTGGTGGGTGCCTTTACCCATTAAAACATCTCACCAGCCCTGCAACTTTGTTATTTTTAAATATTTTACTTTTAATTATATGCTCTGTGTTTGCATGTCTGTGCATATGAGTGCAGTGCCTGAGGAGATCAGAAGAAGATATAAGATCCCCAGGAGTTGGAGTTACAGACGGTTATGAGCTGCCTGATGTGAGTGCTGGGAATCAAACTCAGGTCCTCTGGAAGGGCAGTATGTGCTCTTAAATACAGCCATCTCTCCAACACCCCTCCCCCAACTTTGTTATTTTTCAAGATACTTTTGGTTTTCTGGGTCCTTGAATTTCCAAATTAATTTTAGATCAAGTTGCCAGTTCCTGCAAAGAGAAACGTAAAGAAAGCCTGCTGAGATTTGATAGGTTTCATGTTGAATCAGTATATGAAAGTGGTACTTAATTGCACATAAAGTGGTACTTAATTGCACATTCTGTTTTTTATGATTTACTATGACTTATTAGTGGTAACTATTACAGTGAAGGTTAACTTATATTGATGGGGGCTTAATTAAAAATGCAAACCATGTTAGAACAATAGCAGCTGACAGGTGTGTCTGATGTTAAGCTTGAATCTTTTCCAACAGCTTGCCCATGTTCATTGTGCTCAGGAAATTCACCATCCCGCTCACTCTACTCCTGGAAGCTGTCATCTTGGGGTGAGTTTTCCCGCCTACTTTGTTTTTGGTTTATGTGTGTGTGAATGTATTTATATATGTGTATGTGTGTGCATGAACTCACTCACGTGTGTGTGTAAGCCAGAGGTTGATATCTGGTGTCTTCCTCTGTCACTCTCCCATCTTATTTTTTGAGGATCTCTCATGGGACCTGAAGCTCCATGATTGGCTAGACTAGCTGGCCAGTGAGCCGGAGGATCCGCCCTTCTCTGCCTCTCAGGCAGTGCCTCCATGATTAGCTGTTCATGTGGGCCCTGACCCACTTGTGTGACACAATTCCTGGGGAGACATGAACAATCCTCTACTTACGCCAGATAGGGGACCAACGGCAGACCAAAGGATACCACCACCAAAGTCCAACTTGGTGAACCAGTGAGATTACTGGGGTTACTTACAAGCAGCAGTTGCATCACCAAAAGCCAACCCCAGCATGGGTGACAGTCCACAAAAGCAGGAAACCTGGGCACACTGCACCACCTGCAGGCAGCTCAGCTGATCTGAGCAGGCGCTCTCCTGTCCTCATTGCTTATAAATGCTTGGAGAAGAAGGGGGCCTAGTGAATCTGGTCAGTTTCAGGGACTTCCTGAAGCCGTTGAGTCGTTCACTTCCTTTTAGGACATTCTGTTGTTCACCTCCCTGCAGACATCTTGTTTACCTCCTTCAGAACATCCTGTCTCCTAGAGCTTCCCTCCGAGATGGAGGGTTTTGTGGGAGGGGATTACACCCGGCACCGCTGAGCTGGCTGCCTACTCCCTCTGCATTATTTTTACCCAAAAGATTTCCACCAAGGAGTCCTCTTTCTGAGTAATTTTTTGAATTGCTAATGGCAACAACATAGGGACAAATAGTTTGCTCAGTTTAAAGCAGTCAACTTTCCACGATCCCCTAATAATGAGGGATAATGTAAAATGTTTATTTTACATCAGACAAATACTATGTGTGGGGTAAAAAAATTATAAAAGAGTTTAACAACCACCCCAAACAGATATGTATCTGTAATGCAGAGCTAGAAGGATTGAAAAGTAGATGAACAACAATCTCTGTCTATAGACGAGGTTCAAGGGCGGATCAGGGAAGGCAGTTCTGATATGCTGGTAGGATAGCTTAAAATTTTAAAATGTTGATATAAATTTTTCTCATGAGGATACTCAGGCTGACCTGTGAAAATGCAGAAATATGATTTTGCAGTAATGATGATCTAGCAGGAAAATTTAGTGAATGGTGCACTGTTTAAAGCCTTAGTATTGTGCTTTACCTTTGATCACTCTGTGCAAGCCCTGCAAGCCAGACTGTGCAACAGGCTGTCTTCTGTGTTTGTCTGGGCGTCTCACAGAGAAAATGCTTTATAATTAGAGTAAGGAAACTGCTTAGGACGTAAAGTAAATTTGGCATGATTTACCTTTCTAGTCCCTTCTCTACATGAAGATGTCGGATTTCAGCCACAGAGGCACCAATGTCTTTTCAAATGGTTTCTTTTTTCTTTTAAACTAAAATCCATATTTTAATCTTTTTCTCTCCATCCTCCCCTTTCTTCTTTCTTGACTACAGGAAGCAGTATTCACTGAACATCGTCCTGAGCGTCTTCACCATCGTTCTCGGGGCTTTCATAGCAGCTGGGTGAGACATGGCACTGCCCCCTGCTCAATGGCTGCTTTGCGTCTTTGACAATAGGTCCCGTCTTGTCCTAGCGTTTTTCCTTTTCCATCTGGCTGCAGCGGAATTGAGCAGCTAAGAGACAAATCTGTTGAGTTAGTGGCTCCCCATGGGCCCTTGTGAGTGTCAAAAAGTGGGTCCCTCATTGACTGGAACTCTCCTGAGCATACATATAGGCAAGTCCAACCCTTGATCTGTAGACGTCAAGGATAATTGTAAATGCCACCGGACACAAAATCGTAAACTAACTCAAAACACTATGAGACTTCTTTGTAATGTTTTTGTAACTTGGGTGTGTGGTTCTCGAGTGTGAATTTTGTAGATGACAGTGTTGTGCCACTGGGTATTACTATAGTCATTCATTGCAAAAAACGGTGAGCAGTTTGCTTTTATCATTGAATGCCCTCATGATCAAAATTTAGCTTGACATATTCTTAGGTATTTGATTTAAAATAGCAGATTTGGGTTGGGGGTATAACTCAGTGGTAGAATATGTACCTAGCCTGCATGAGGGTGTACATTCATTCCCCAGGACCCAGGACACACACACACACACAGCTAGAAAAGCCCACAGGTTTATAAGGCCCTTTAGTGTTGTTTATTGTCCTGTGATCGCTGTTAGAATGTAGTCATCACATGTTCTGGTATGTTTGAGAATAAGCCAACACCAATTAGCTCAGACTTCTCTCATAACTCATGTGCAGAAACGGGGTGGGGAAGATGGAAAATGCTTGCTGTGTAAACATGAGGACCCAAGTTGAGAGCTCTAGCACCAAATGAAAAGCTAGGCAAGGTGGCATGTACATGTAATTCCAGTGCTGGGGAGGTAGAGACCCGAGGCTCCCTGGAGCTGGCTGCCTGAGCAAATCAGGCAGAATCAGTGAGCTCTGTGTTCAGTCTTAAGAAAATAAGGTGGAGAGTGTTTGGTTTTGGATGGGATGGGTTGTTCAAGAGGACACTGAGAAATGGATAACTGGGACTTGGAGTTAGAGTTTTTAACTCTGTAGACAGACAGAGGACAGAGGGGCAACAGCATGGCCAGGATTCTGAGGAGAGTTTAGCCCCCAGCACTAGAAATAGACAGCTTGACAAGGTCTTCAAAGAGGATCAGAACCCACATGGCAGGGGAGGGATCTTTTTAAACCTTTTTGAAGATGGGGAGTAGTTTCACAGCAAGCCCCTATATCCGGGCTGTCTGATTCCTAGGCAGGAGCAGGGTAGGTGTGTGTGTGTGTGTTGGGGGAGGGGTATGCTTTGATGTGAATTCACTTGCCAGGTAAGACATCCTTTATTCAATGTAGGGTGCCTGTCAGTATCCCCCTGGGAGGGGGGCCACTCAAAGGACCCGCTAGAGTCCAACATTATATCCTTACAGAGCATGACCCTGGAAGACTTCTGGCCCCCACACATACAAACTCACACATGTGCATGCTTTGTCTTTGGGGAGAAGTGGTACTCAGAGCGCAGAATCCAAGAGTGGGTTCAACTAATTTTTAGCATATTAATGACACTCTAATGAGCTTAAATGGGTGAGCTGTGTTTTCACTTTTACCCAAGAACCAGCCTGGGGTAGCAATTCTTGACTTTCTCCTCTCATCAGCACTTACTGAGTACATCCCTTCCTGTGGGTGCTGAGTCACAGGTCATTGTTGGCAGCAGTCTTCTCACTGAAGTTGTTACAGAAAGATCTCTACTTTTCTCAGCTCCCGACAGTACCTGCCTCTGTTATTGTGGTCTAGAAAGAGAATTCCAATTGGACACAATTGTAGATCAAACAGTTAAGAGTTTAATTATAGCAAGCAAGGAAACAAAAATACAGTCTTCAGCAAAAAAACATGAACCAACCCCAGTAGCCGTGGCCCCACCCTGGCAGGCCATCTCGTCTCTCTCTCGGTGATTCCTCTCCCTGTGCCTCCCCAGGTGCGCACTTCCAGGAAGGGGTGTACTTTTTTTGGAAGCTCATGTTACCCAGAATTCCACCTGTTAGAAGTAGGTGTACAAAATATAAGAATATGTATAGGAGTTTCAGTAACCTCAATACTGAAAAGTTTACTAGGAGAAAGTGAACTATTATACTGCACATGATCCTGGTAAGGAAGTTCCTGAAGTAACTATACCCTAACCCATCTCATGTGAACTTCTACCACCCATTTTTTTTACATCCTTCTTCCTGGACACTGGGCAGGCCTACCTATTGTTCTATATGTCCTATGTGTGGTGCCTGTTGGGAAGTCCCTCTCAGAGCTAACTTCTTGCCTAACAAAGTTAGCCCATCCCAATGCAAATAATTATTGATCAGACTTAGTCAGGATGAGCCAGGTTCAACAAACAGGCCCTATATCTCTCTGGTTTTACACACTAAATATGCTCTGCCCCAGCTGTGCATGTTAACTCAAGCAGTCAGGTGCTGTGGCAGGACTGTGCTCACTGTACCCCAGGGGCCCAGCTGGCGGGCTCCCAACCTGAGTCGGGGCATTCTCATTATCTAGGAGGGAGAGGGGATTGTGGGGGAATTAGTAGTGAAGTTTTTGCTCAGAAGTGACATGCATCCCCTTTCTTGTACCTCATTCATCAAAACAAGTCACGTGGCTAAAAGGGAATGTCTAGGAATCGTCCAAATGACAGTTACACTACTTGACTGAATCTGCACTAATGTTTTTAAAAAGACAGCAATTTTTATTTATGTGTATGAGTGTTTTGCCTAAATGTCAGTATACCTGAGCATATAGTGCTCGTGGAGGCCAGAAGAGGGGGTTGGATTCCCTGGAACTGGAGTTACAACGGTTGTGAGCCACCCTGTTGGTGCTGGGAACTGAACCTGGGTCCTCTGCAAGAACATCTAGTGCTCTTAACTGCTGAACCATCTCTCTAGTCCCTGAATTTGCTTATTAATTTTTTATGACAAGTGGATCCTTCACACACTTCTGTGTTCTTACTGTTGGCCTGAAGAATGATGGGGCGTGAATGATGGTAGGCCGTGCTCCAGGGAGTAGCCACACCACTGCTGGGAATTCCCGGCCCCTCGAGAACCCAGGCCTCTGGAATTTCTCTAATATTTCCCCTCAGGAAGTGGGCAGGATCTTCTCCTGCTTTTAGAAACTGGCTTTTCTTACTCATTCAAAATTAAAAAGAAATGTTAAATTAAAAAAAAAAAATTTGTGTGTGTGTGTGTGCTGGTATGTGTAGGTGGGTTCATCTGTGGGTGTGTGCATGCGTGTGTGTGGATGCCAGCGGTCAGCCTGCGGGCATTCCTCAGGAGCTATCCATGTTTTTTTGAGACAGGATCTCTCACTGCCTGCAGCTTGCTGATTTCAGCTAGGCTGGCTAGCCAGAGTGCTCTAGGGATCTGCCTCTCTCCTCCTCGTCAGCTTTAGGAAACACCAAAGCTGGGTTTTCCTGTGGATTCTGGGGATCGAATTGAGGTCCTCATGCTTGCTTGACCAGTGCTTTACCAACAGAACTCTCTCCCCAACCCAAAAAGCAAAACTACAGACAAATTGAATCTAACATTTAGTTGAGCAAAAGAACAGCTTGCAAATCTGGTAGTTCAGGGAACGAGCTCCCTCCGGTAACGCGCCAGGTGGCGTTCATGGGCAGGAAGCGGACGTGATGTGCAGCCGACTTGGTGGACTACAGCTCAGCATTTGGTTTCTTTGAGCATCATTGTTGATACTGAACTTTGCTCCACTGACTGGCTGAGACCATACTGGCTGATAAACACACTCCCGAGTTAATAGATTCCTGAATTGGCAGATTCCTGAATGAGTCTACTCAAAATCAGGCTTTTAGTTAATGTATGTCCTTAGTTTATCGTTTGTTATGGAAGGTCTCAAGTTTGAGACATCCTGAGGCCAATTTCAGTTAAACTTAACCCGACTCTGCTGTTCAGAGGAGGAGTTGATTTTTCCTAGTGCTGAATCAAGCCAGAGAGAAGGGACTTGGAAGAGACTCTTATTTGGAGAAAATGTCCTCCCTGTCAGTGAGTTGGAGAATTGTGATGAATGATGACCTAAAAATAATTTATATTCTCTCAGATGTATTTGTAGATGTCATACCAGCAATACCAGTAGAAACCTTGGGCACCAGCACGATTTAGTTTGCATTCAGAGTCTTTTGCTTCTTTTTCTGCTTGTTTTGTTCTTTTTGGTTAAAAATAATCTTATTTCGATGTGGAAGAGAAGTCAGCAGACATCCTGCCCAAATATGCTGCTTTGGCCTCAGGTTCCTTTTAAGCTTAAAGGTCGTTTAGAACCAAGAGGTGCAGGGAGACTTTGCTGCCCCCTAAAAACTGGGCGTAAGCCTCCCTCTGTGGAAGCGAGCTCCTGTGGATCAGCAAGACTACAGCCACTTCTGCTGGACACAGTTGGCACCGAGATAGGTCTGCATATTTCATCCATAAACAGACGTCCCTGCTGTTGCTTCTTCCCTCTTGTGTTTCCTGTTCAGTTCCCAGTTCATCTCTGACTGCAAAACTCTTTTTCTTTTGTTAAAATGTTACGTAGATCTCCATGTCCAAATGCTTTGCGTTTCATTTTCCTGTGAGTTCCAGTGGCATATAAAATATTAACGGGATTTGTATTCTTTGTTTTTTCCCATGTTCATCTATCTTTTGTCCCCAGGCCCCAACCAGTGAGAAGTGATATTACTTACCTGTAGTATCTACTACAGCGGAGTGTTGTCTAGACCCAAGATTTATAGACCTTACGAGGCAAATGCAGCAAGATGGTATCTCAATATCAACTGAGTAGGTGGCTAGCTGGCTAGTTAACTAAATTCACAAGCCCTGGGTACTCACCCTAAGAGCATGAATCTAGGAAAGGCTTTTCCTCTCTGGTGATTTATAGTATGAAATGTGACACGAGTGTGATGATAAGAGTGGGGGCAGGTGGGTGAATCGCATCACGACGTTATTTCCTCTCATTCCTACGACCTATTCCCCCCCCACCCCGCCCCCAGTTGTTTATGCTGGTGTTATTTATTTAGCATGGAAATTGCTGAGCTGTTTCAAAGTCCCAGGAAGAAAGGAACCTTGGGAGACTCGCATACGCACATGGGCACTTGCCTCACACCCTTCTGCAGACAGGGAACTTCCTGTTCTACTTCCTCACCAACTCTTCTTGCCCCAGTTACTCCCCAGCTGTCTAACATGGGCTGCACCCTCGGGCCGGCCCTGTTTACAATAATCAGAGCTCCTGGTGGGTGGGCAAACCGTATCTCTAAGGACAGTATGGCTCACTAATTATTGCACCAACACAGCAAAGGAAAGAGTTTTGCAGTTAAAGCAAGATGGTCATGTCCTTGGATCTTAAGCTCTGGTTAATTAAATTGAGGCTCCCTGTGTTTTCTGTCCTGTTCTTATTGGGGGAAGGAAAGGAATTAACAAGTCACTACTACAGGGACAATAATCTACTCCAGAAAAGACAGCTACTAGCACATCACAGAGCTCTGACTAGGTGAAGGAAAAGCCAGCGAGCTCTGAGGCCAAGTTGGAGCGTCTTTCTAATGGCTTCTCTTCTGCTTTGACAGCTCTGACCTCGCTTTCAACTTGGAAGGCTACATTTTTGTTTTCCTGAATGACATCTTCACAGCAGCGAATGGAGTTTATACCAAACAGAAAATGGACCCGAAGGTACCAGGGTACCTCCTGCAACTTTTCAGCTGTGCCATCTGGCTCCTGAAATGACATGGAAAATGAAAATGAGCTTGTATAATTGGCATGTGATTTCACTCGTGTCATATGATCTAACATTCCTAATTTCTTCTTATATCTTGTCTATGTAAGGCCTTATTGTTCCTAGTATTGCAAAAGAGTGGTAAAAGCTGGATAGTGAAGGAAAAGATGTCACTATTTCAGATGTACAGTGAGACTATGTATGTCCCATTTTGAAACGCAAACTAAAAAAACTGGCATCATTAGTGACCATGGCAAATTCAGGGGTGTGCTAGGATATTAGCTCTGAGAGCATTGGTCTGGGGCCGTAGGTTTCCAGACCCAAGTTTTGCTATTCACTGGCCATCATGTCTTTGAACCTTCATTTCCCCAAACCTCAATTTCTGAAGTGAGATGGCCGGACATCATTTGTTAGGTCTTCCTCTGGTAACGGCCTCTTCTGATCACAAGCTGTTGGGGCTTCCTGGGACACAGAGGCCCCCAACCCCAGCTGTTCAGACGCTCTCAGGGATGAGCAGGACATATGGATCTTTGTTCTTTGGGCTCTTTGTGCTTTGTGAGGAGCTCCCCGACTGATGGGTGATTTCTTGAGCTTTTTTTTTTTTGAATCTGTATGCTCATTTGTTTCTTTGAATGGTGACAGTTTTACAAAAACAGGTTTGTTGCCTTTTTGAAAAATCACAATATGTCACCCTTTTTTGGTGGAGAGGTGGGTGGCCACTTTAGTGAAAGTTAATGCATAGGGCTACTATTCTTTACTGGAGAGAGAGATGTTTTAAAGGAATTGTTTATGTTAACATTTTAAATTTTGTTTATTTTGTTCCAAATTTCCTATTTTGAATACCATGCCTAAGAAAGAACTCAGAAGTAGGGTGTTAGAAGTGGCTGGGACCTTCAGAGGCCTTTCATTTTCACCCAATATATCTGTAGTTGGTGGAAAACAAATATTTATTCTGAAGTCATAGTGTAGCAAAATGGAACATTTTTTCAACAAACATTGGCAGAAATTCTTTCAGTATGGAGCTAGTCTGATGCACATTTTTAAACAATCATGCAAATCATCGCAAGGTACACAACTTTGTATTTCTGATGTTGAGTGCGGTTTTCTCACAGGAGCTGGGGAAATATGGAGTGCTTTTCTACAATGCCTGTTTCATGATCATCCCAACTCTCATTATTAGTGTCTCCACTGGAGACCTGCAGGAGGTGAGCACACTCTATGTTATGAGCTTATTTAAGGTAGGCAAGGCTAAGCTCCACTGTCTAGTGGGGTAGGTGTGTGTGTTCAATGCATTTTTGACTTTATGGTATTTTCAACTTACGGTGGGTTTGTTGAGAAATAGTCCTGTCATAAATTGAGAGGCAGCTGTACTTTAATTTATAAAATTATAATATTCTAAGAGAATGTCACTGTCTAATCATGTGCTGGAGTACCCCATGTTCACCCTGCTTAGTCTCTTCCATTTCTTAGACTCCAAAGTTTTAAACTGAATTCTGAGTATCATAAAGCTGAGCGATTTCCACTCAGTGAAATTCCAGATGGATCCAAGAACTAATTATCTAGATTATTAAGAAAAATTATAATTTGAAAAATACATATTTGAAGCCATAAGAAGAATTTCTAGGGCTGGAGATGTAACTCAGTGGTAGAATATTAGGTAACAGGCCCATGGATTTGATCTTCAGTACCACAGAGTGTGTGTGTTGGGGGGGGTGATTCTGTAAACTACAAAAGTTATAGTATTCAAAGCATCACTGTATTTTGGGGCCTGCGTGATGGCTCAGTGGGTAACAGTGTTTACCACCAAACCTGCTGAACTGAGTTCTATCCGCAAAACCCACATTGTGGAAGGAGAGAACCAAGTTGTTCTCCAACTTCCACATGTGTGCTGTGGCACATATATACTCCCCATCACCACATACACACAAATATAATGTAATAAAAATGTATTAACAGATTTTTGTGACTATATTTTTAAGTATTGTGTGATAAGAGACAGCAGGTGATCAATTTTTACTGTGTGTATTGTTATATGTTCATTGACCTGGGATGAATTTATTTCAACTGATCACTCTTGATCATGATTGAGTCCATTTTAGATAATGAGAAAAATATGATTAAAAAAGGGAATTCATATACATTGGTATAAAGTTGCATCTTACTTGGCAGTTTGATTTAAAAATATTGAAGGTTGATGGATGAAATGGAATAAAATATTCACTCCCTTTTGATGTAACAGGAGGGATGACTCATCTTTCCTGGTTAACCTGGAGAGACGAGAGATCAAAGTTTGCAGTGAAATCATGTGACTCACTGTGCTGGGAAGTCTGTCCTGGACTCTGGATTTATTTAGCAACTGGATTATCAACTGTGCTTTGATTCTGCCTCTGAAAGATAAAGTCAGAGATAAAAACCCTCTTAACAAATCAAGTCCTTGGAAGATACTAATTTGGCTCCCTACATCGGGCCAAAGTACATGTGATGTGTTGCAGTTGAGGAGGAGGGATTAAAGAGGTGGACTTTTTTTCCACCAAGTGCACAGTGAAAAATATTCATAGTCTAACATGCTTTGTACCAAAAGGCTAAAAAAAGTTATTGTTACTCAGCTTTAATTACTTCCTGATTTAAAATTAATATCCTTAGTTATTAAAGTGTCACAACTATAGCCTCATTATTACAGAAATAATATGAAACTAACACCTATTAAAGTATAGGCTGGTGAAGAATCTACATATTTTAAGGAAAATTGCTCACCCATTACTGGGTTTGCAGTGTCAGGAATGTATGATTTTTATTTGCCATTCACATAAACACTTCCAGTTCTTTGACTTTGTAAAAAATTTTTATTACATTTGCTTTCTGTGTATATGTGGGGTGTGTGTGTGTGTGTGTGTGTGTGTGTGTGTGTGTGTTAGAGTATGCACATGTCCTGGCACACATACAGAAATCAGAAGAAAATTTGCAGAGTTGATTCTCTCCTTCTGCCATATGGGTTTCCAGGGTAACTCAGGTCCTCAGGCTTGCCAGCAAGTACCTTGACCCCGTGAACCACCTCACTAGCCTTTTGGCTCTTTGAATAAATGAACATTATTCTATCCATGGAATGAAATCTGGGACTTTGTTTTTCCTCTTACCTCCAATTTTATTTAAATTTAAAATGCTAAGTATTTTCCATAAATTTTTTTTTATAGGGTCTCCCTAGTCCCAGCCTGCCTGGAACAAACTATGTGGACCAGACTGGCCTCAATCCCACAGAGATCTGCCTGCCTCTGCCTCTGCGTCTGCTGGGATTAAACGTTTGTGCCACCATGCTCGGGCGTTACTTTCCATAATTTTTGTTATTTTGTTTTGTTTTGGTCTCTGGTCAAAGCATTATGATCATCTTTTTCTATAGAATTCTTTTGGATGCTTCCTGTCTGTTTGATAGGCTTGGGGCCAGCTAGTGAGATGAGTTTATATTTATGACATTTAAATTTTTTTATAAGTAAGCACTGTGCATGTGTGTGTGTGTGTACATGCATTCAGTGCTAGGGATCTAATCCAGGACCTCACACACACACCAAGCATGTGTTTTACTACTGAGCTGTATCCCTAAACCCCATAAATAAGCATTAACATTTGTTTATGATGGAACTTTTCAAACATACACGGAAGTCTGGAGAGAAGCTTAACGAACCCACATGTCCACCCACCAGTTTCGATAGTTATCCACACTTAATGTATATCTCTGATAAGAGAATTGGCTAAATACTGTTATTACATCAATGGCACATAAGGTTGCACCAACTGGCAGAGAAAATCTTATTTTAATCATTTACATTTTAAAAATTGTTACTGTTAAAATACTTCAATAGTTTTAAAATACTTCAGATGTTCTGCAGTTATTAAAATGTGTCTAACTTTGATTTAATCAATCATACTATTGAGCATGGACTTATGTACAGACTGTAGTTGCCTTAAAATCAGTTTTGGATGCAGGAGAGAGGCGAGTTACCACTTAAGTGCTCCTGTCATTTCAAGGTGGGGTTATTTATCCTCACCTTAAGGGGAAGGTTGAAATTGAGTGTGAAACTCCTCTCTGCCATCGGCTCCCCCTCAGTAGTGCAAGTGCTCCACCAGCAGCACATCACAGCTTTGTTTCTATTTCTTCAAGATTCAGTGTTCTTGAGAACAGTTATGAAGCCTTTCTTGGCAGTAATTTTTCTTCTAAGATGACTTATTTAAAAAACCCACAGCCCCAATTTTGTGACTATTAATTAGTAAAGATGTGGGAAGTAACTATGGTCCTAGAAACAATGCCCATCGTTCTGTATTTAGTGCCATGAATTCACTCAGTCCTTCCTTATATCGACCATTTGAGGAAGGCGTTCTTGTTTGTATTTTGTGATACTGGGAGGTCAGACCTAGGGTCTTGTGTTTTCCAGGCAATTAATTGCTCTGTCACCAACTTTTACCCTCAGTCTCTCAGGGCTTTGTAAAATCGAATGTTCTGTGTAGAGCATAGTTTGATCAAAGCAGCAGATTTAAACTGAATTGTCTTTAATCTAACCGGGAATCTTTTCTTTTTAATCATAGGCCACTGAATTCAGCCAGTGGAAGAATGTCTTATTTATCATACAGTTTCTTCTTTCCTGCCTTTTGGGGTAAGAAGCTATAGATAAGCAGGAGAACTGGTTGATGGTGTCTCTTGATGACTCAGATCTAAAGATCCCCTGTCCTGTTCTGTTCTGCCAGAACCCTGTTTTCTGTGTGTCTCTGACTCTCTGGAAGGTGTACTCCCCAGCCCTGCGTGTAAATGTTCAAGCACACATGGGTAGAAAATATTGAAAAAAATGTGTCTGTATTAGATGTGTACAAATTTTTATTCTTGTTATAGTTCCTTAAAGATTTCTGTTTCATAGCTATTTACCAGCATTTGCACTGTTTTGGGTGTTATAAGTACTCTGGAAGGGCTGGAGAGATGACTTAGCTGTTAAGGGAACTTACTGCTCTTGTAAATGACCTGAGTTCACTTCCCTGTGTCTGTATCAGGTGGCTTACAACTGCCTGTAACTGCAGCTCCAGGGGATCTGATGCCCTCTTCTGGCCTCTGTGGGTCCCTGCATGTTCCCTATGCACACCTATATACACATGATTTTTAAAAATCATTGAAAAGGCTGTGGTAGTACATGCCTTTAATCTCAGCACTCAGAAGGCAGAGGCAGGTGGATCTCTGAGTTTGAGGCTAGCCTAGTCTACACAGAGTTCAGGCACATACTGGAATCCTGTCCCCCCCCCCAAAATGTTTACTTTTATTATTAAATTAAATTAATTAATTTATCTATTTATCTTTAGTCAGGTTCTCTCTGTAGTCCCACCTGGCCTGGAATTTTCTATATAGACCAGGCTGGCCTTGGTTTCACAGAGATCTGCCTGCCTTTGCCTCCCAGGTGGGGAGATTAAAGGCGTGTCCCACCACACCTGGCTATAAAAATAATTTTTAAAAAAATCTTAAAAAATAACTCTAGAGATGACTTAAAGACTATAGGAGGAGCTTGTATGTGGCATGCGGTGTATAAAGGACGGAATCTTCAGACTGCGGCTTGCACAGAGTCCTGGTGTTGGTACCCCATGGTTACGGAGGGGCCACTGTACTCCTGCAGCTCAGGGACTGACTGGGACAGGACACCTCTAAAAGACCAGGAACAACAGCTAATCTCTCTATTTGGAAGACAGGCTAATGCCACTGTCTATCGAAACTGTAATGTGGTCACTCGATTTCTGAAAATTCATCTGACATGAAGTCTGGTGTCTTGTGCTCAGTACTGTTTCTGTCACTGTGCGTTTAGTTGCCCAGGATCTCTTCCTCACAAAGCAGGTGGTAGCATTGTCCTTTCTGTATAGAGCTGTAATGACAGTATTCAGGGACATTGCTTTATTAATTAAAAAGAAAAAAAGTGTAGCCTGGTATGGTAGTGTAAACCTTTAGTCCCAGCACTTGAGAGGCAGAAACAGGTAGATCTTTATGAGATAAGGGCCAGCCTGGTCTACATAGTGAGTTTTAGGTCAGCTGGGGCTACAGGGAGATGCACAGCAAACAGAAATGTGTGTGTGTGTGTGTGTGTGTGTGTGTGTGTGTGTGTTGCATGCACATGTAAGTAAGTGGATATACAAGATTGCACTCGGAGTTCAGAGGAGGATGTTCTGTGTCCTGTCTTGCTTTCTGTCTTATTCTCTCGAGACAGAGTTTCTCACTAAACCCAGACCTAGGCTGGCAGCCCCAAGCATCCTCCTGATACTTCCTTTTCCTCCAGTACTGGGGTTACAGGCCCACACAGCCGTGCCCAGCTTTTAATGGTGCTGTATCAGAACTCAGGTCCTCACACTTGTAGCACGCACTGGCCACCCAGTGAGCCACCCCACCTACTTGAGAGACATTTCTAGGAGGAGCTAGCCCATCCATTCAGTTGTCCAAATAGTTTGTTGTGGAAATTTTCTTCAGCGGTGTCTTCTGCTGAGAGGCTGTCTAGCCCTTCCTCAGCATCTCACTGCGTGCCCCTTCTCCTAGGCTGCCTTCAAACTTGTGATCCTTTTGTCTTAGACTTCTTGAGCACTGGGATGACAGGAGTGCCTCACCATGCCCAACTGGCTGGTATCTTTTAAAACCTAAAATCCTGAAAACCTTAGTCTGACTAGATATCATGCCGCTAGTCAACAATTCAAAAGTAGAAAAGAATAAAAGACACTGTGGCTTCCTCCCTCTTCCCTGACTTCACACTGCGGGTTTGTTCTCGGAGGCCCCTGCTGGAATCTTGGGGTGGCCTTCGTGAGCCGGGTGTCACTGTCCACAGCATCGTGCGTTATCCTATGCCAAAAGGGCCTTTGAATTACCACCACAGGGAATTATAATAATCAAAATATTCCTGTGGAGCAAGATGAGGTTATATCTTTTTTATTTTTACTGCAAACAGTGCAGCTTCATTATAAGGATCTAAGAGAACACATAATTCTTTGCCCAACACTCCAGTTCTCAAATTTGATCGTAATTACAGTGAATAAGCACATCCACAAACTGTCTGCTGACTCCTGTTCACTTACTCTTGTTTGTTATTAAATTTTTATTTATGTGTATGTGTGTGTGTGGTCATCTGAGTTTCTGTGTACCACATTTGTTCAGGAGCCCACAGAGGCCTGAAGCCGGTGTCAAAACTGGAGTTGCAGGCAGTAATAAGTGCCCAGTGCAAGTGCTGGGAACCAAATCTCGTTCCTCTGCAAGAGCAGCAAGTGCTTTTAGCTTGCCGTCTCTGCACCTTCCATTAATTCTTTCTTTAGCTGTGATTGATTTAATAATTACCCTGTTCATGGGATTTTTTATTTGATTTATTAGTAGTAGTATTATTAGTGTGTGCATGCATGCATGCTCCAGAGTAAGCGTGTGGAGGGAGAACATCAATAAATGGGCCTACCCAGGTGTAAAGCCTGCATACAGAACCACACCAGAGCCTGGCCTGCCAATATATTCGCAATATTCAATGATGTTAACTTTATCTTGGAAGTAATGTACAACTATCTGCTGTCTACTTGGACTTAACACACACTCAATAGGAGGGAATCTATGCATGGTACCATAAACATAGCCATATACACAAGGTTGGAGAGGTCATAGTCCTTAGAGAAGATTTTATTACAATAATAATATGAATGAAAGGCCAGTTATACTGAGTGGAATGAAATACAAATGGCTTGGAAGACTATATAACATTCTTAAAAGGAAACATCATAGACACCATTTTTGGTAGCTATTAAAGGTGTGGCCTTAATGAGATGACAATTGTGATGATAAAGGGTGTGGTAGTTTGAGAATGTCCCCCATAGGCTCTAAATATGTGGACATCTTGTCCCCAATTGATGGTACTGTTTTGGGCAGTCTTAGTAGGTGAGGCCATGCTGGAAGAAGCATGACACTGGGGATGGATTAGAGAGTTCTTTAGCCTTGCTGGATCTCTGGTCACATTGTTTCCTGCATCTGCTTGAAGATGTGAGTGCTTAACTTCTCCTGCTCTAGCCACCTCCGCTGCCATGCCTCCCCTCCAAGATGAACTCTTGCCCCTTTGGAACCATAAACTAAATAAACTCTTCCTTCTATAAGTTCCCTTGCTCCTGCTGTTTCTATCACAGTGACAGAGAGGTGACTAATACAAAGGGATAGTGCTAATATAGATCTTTGTAGTAGAGAAAATGTCCTAATCCTAATTGTATCAATATTATCATCCTGCTTCTATGGTTGTATATGATTTGACCCTGAAGATCTAATGCATTGAAACTTAGTCCCCATTTTGACAATGTTGAGAGATGGTGCACTTGGAAGAGGCAGGGCCTAAAATGTAGCCAAATGTTTACTGGGATTCTCTGCCCTCTGAAGGCATTACTGTTTTGATGAGACTCTGATCAAGCCTTGCAGGAGGATTATTGTCAAAAAGAGAGAATAGCCCTTCTGCACTCTGTCCTGTGGTCTGTCTCAACGTGTGCTCTCTCACATAAGCCCATGTCTTCAGGCCATTTGCTTCGATGTGACATAGCCAAGGTGGTCCTGCCTAGAAGTCAAATTGATGGGGATGACACCTTTTTTCCTTTTAACCTTCAAATGAATGCACAACAGATAATGTGACATTGTATCTGGTTAAGGTCTTGTGTTAGGATTTGAGGATAAAGTTTACTATTGATTTAACAAAACAAATATCGGCAAGATCCTTGTTATTTCTCACAATTGCTTCAGAATCTAAAATTATTTTAAAAAGTTTTGGAAAGTGAAAAGATGTAAGAAAATAAAGGAAAAATACATGTCACTTGTCAGTTATGACAAGAACCTTAAAACCATGACATCACAGTGTCCAGTCACCATGACTACTGTGGAATCCTCACTTTAGTGGTTGGTCTGCCCACTGAGGTAGTGTTATTTGGTGTTGGGAGACAAGAAAAAAGATAAATTCAGTCTACTGTGACTCTCTGCTCAAGGCTTCACTGAAAAAGGTATTCTTTTAACAACTCTCCATGATATCATGAGAACTGGTGGATTTCAGGAAGTGTTCTGTCTTGTTTCCCCCAGGTCATGTGAACTAATTCTTAACTCAGGTAACTGAGTTTATGAACAGAGACTTGTGTTAATGATCTTTAGTGCTGTTCACCTCAAAAAAGCAGACTTTGTACTGTCAGACGAGACAGGCTTTGGGCTTACATGGGATAAATGTCTGTAAGTCTATAGCAATGTTTGTCCTAGTTCTGAGGGAAGTTTTCTGTTGTGCTCATTCCTGCTGTTTTACTGCTTGTGACCACAACATTTTCTTGGAAAGTGGTGAGACTTCAAGCAAACCTCGAACAACTCTTGTTTTCAGCAAGTTTTTCATGTATTCACTATCACTTGCTGTTCTTTCCCACCGACTTTCTATTGTTCAGATAGATGGGAAAGGCTCCCCTCAGCACCTGGTATTCTTACCTGTACTGGAACTTCTAAGTTACATATTGCCATGTCGTTATTTGAAGGTGTTGGGACAACTACTGTCTCATGTCCCCTTTCGTCACTGTCTCTCAGTGGGTCTTATTAAGTGATTGCTAAGAAAAAAGTCTCCCACATCTGTTAGCATCCTGCTGGAAGGGTGAAGCATATACCAATGACAGAAGATATTTGTTAATGGGAGTATACTTTCGTAAGATGAAGATTTGTATAAAACATTAGGAATCTATAATTTTTACTTCCTTCAAAACTATTTAAGTAAATCCTAGAAAGTAATGAGTTTCATAATTTTTATGCATCAATTTCATTTTACTTGGTTCTTATTCCTATCTTAAACATATCATCATTTAATTACCCATCACCAATATTTGTTGATAGTTTTACAGTTCAGTAGGATTGTATGACCTTACATAATACTGTGTCAGTCTATCAGTAAGAATGAACTGTTTAAAGATTAAACACATTAATCACCACAGTTTGATCTTTTAAAAGACAGAGGCACTCCAATTTCTAGATGGTCTTCTGTGTATATTGTTTGTCCAAGACACACTGTGTGTTGTATTTCCCAGAATATCTGCCAGGGCACTTCAACCATAATCTTGTTTGGCTCTCAGTTTCTTCTTCTGAGGATGTGGCTCTCCACACTTGACTTTGCCCTGTTTTCCATGTCACCTGAATTTCTCCTGAAAAGTAGCACAGGTTCATAGCTGAGTAGTTTTACCGTTTGCTTTTTCCCAGGAGCATATTCATCTCAAAGGGCAGTTTCTAGTCTCCATTCTGTGTGTAACTGTCAGTCAACTCTCACTGTGTTTCAGCTTATGTGCATCCACTTGGGAATGTTGTGCGTCTCTGTTGTCCAATTGCAGTTATTTCATCAGAAAGATGTTAGGTACTGATCTTGCTGGCAGAAACTTCTCCTGTTGTTTCTGAGATATGGCTGAGTGATAATGTGTGTCTTTAAAACTCTCCAAATCCAGAGCATAGATTGAGGAAATCTGTGAGGAAAGTCTTCATTCTCTTCAAATGCAGGTCTGTGACTACATATTCTTATCCATTTGTCAGCACGGAGATTAGTAACACACTGTGGAGAAGCATGCTCAGCTTTTCCTGTAGGCCCCCTCCTGAGCGTCCTCTTCATTCTGCCATATTTTCTAGCAGCACAGAGCGAGAAAAGCACAAACCACCATGGTTTGGTTCTCTCTTTGTTTAACCATAGTCTTCATCAACTTGCACCTCTTGCCTTTTACTGTAGCAACGGGTTGTTTTAGATTACACCACTTGGAAATATCTTTGCTTAGATAATTTTCGCTGCCTTAAAAGACTGTTTCCTCATAGCTGGAGGATACAATGAGTCCCTCTGTTTAACCTACATGACAAGAATGTTCTCCCTCTCCTTTTCCTTCTGCTTCCCACCACTCTCACCCCCATTCTTTAAAATCCTTATTTCTGCCAACAGTGAGGCTGTGAGGATGTAGGCATGTGCTGACCATGGAAGCTGCCTCTGTCCTGCTCTGTAGTGACTCAGACCCATTCACTGAATCTTTCGTCTTTTTTTCTGCATTTTTCCAAAAGTCTTTTCCAGACATGCTATGTTTTTGTCATACATTATTCCCTGAAAGACTCGAAGCCCCCAGTCAGGGCCGATTCTACATTTCTGATAGTTAGTACAGCATTGGTGACTTCCAGCTGATGCGCTATGTAGATGAAGTCACACTGCAAACTTAGCGACAGCAAGACAATTGCACTGCCATTCCCTAGGCAATACTTGCAGGTGAGCGTCAGGGGTCCTAATGCCTTAGGGATAATCAAGGTGGCGACTGAGCTACGGCCCTCCCTGGACTCTCAGAAAGGAACTGCTTCTGAATTCACTCAGCTGAGACTAGAACGTGGTACTGGAGACTGCACTGACAGGGGACTGGGGTTTCTCGGGGACAGCTGTGTCCCTCCCCACGCATTCCATGCCACTCCTGCTGAGATGCAGACCAGGTTCTCCCAACCTGCACATCGTGAATTCGGAGACTGACAGCTCTCTTTATCTTGGATTGTGCTCTAATTTTTAATGTCTTGTGTGATTAAATTACACTGGTTTTTAAGGTTAGAATGTCATGATGTGAATGAGACCTGAATTCTCTGTCACGTGACGTTTTCATAGGTCGAGGAAACAAGGGACTGAGGGTCACGGAGACCATTCTGTACTTCACAGTGCTGTTGACGAGCATTACTCCCATCATTGCACACAGAGTCTTCCTGCTAGTGATACCGGCGACTCCATGTTGCTGCTCCAATGGCAAATTCTCAGGCCTCACCTGCCTCGGCCTTGCTGAAGCATCTTGCATTCATCTCGCGCCTCCTGTGAGGCTCTCAGCCTTTGACATATTTCTCTCCCGTGTGATAGCTGGCAGTGTATTTGCTAATTTCCTCTTTTCCCCATCAGTAATTGTTGGCAAGTCCAACATCTTCAGTGTGTTGTCAATACAGATTTCTAAGGGACCTCATCTTTTCTGCCAGGTATTAAACTCTATGGAACCCAATGGAGTTCTGCTTGGAGAATCAAGGTTAAATTCTAGTATCATGTGACCCTTGAAATTTGGCATAAATCTGTATCCCATAACTGAAACTCTCTCTCTTTTGTTAGCTTTTCACGTGAAGCAGGAGAAGCCTTTCTCCTAAGATGGAAGGCCTCGATGAGAAAACATCATCATCAGAGGGCACCCATCAAACTCTGCTGCTCCAAGGCCCTGTGAACCTGAGAAGAGGCTGGAGAAGGAAGAAGCTACATCTCTTCTTGTTCAATGATAAGCTGGTTGTGGCCAAAAACCCGTATGTACTCATTGTTTCATTACTACTAAAGAATGAATATTCACTAGCTCTCACCGTACAAAAATACAAAGGGTTTGTTTTGCTTTTGTAAACGTATTATTTCTCATAACCTGAGCAAGTATTGTTGAAGATCCTGTTATACCACTGCCACTACAGAGAACACAATCAGGAACCAAGAACAGATTTCAGTTGTGGTGGCACATGCCTGCAACATTTAGAAGCTGACTTAGGAGGATTAAGTTGAGGCCACTGTGCAATTCATAGTGAGACATTTTTTTTCTAAAAAAGAAAAACTAAAACAAGTGATAGGCAAACACCTGCTTGGTTGTTGCTGATGGACAGACCGCAGAGACAATAGTAGCAATTTCAGAGTTTGGTGAGTGCTGAAAAGCAGGCGCCATGTGTGTCTCTGAGCTGATATCATCAGACAACAGGGAAAGGCTGAAAAGCACCACAATTCCTGGACGATGCTGAGCAAACAGCAGGCTGTGGTGGGGCAGTTAGGTGTTGTGAAGGGGGGAAAACAGGGGGAGTGGATGTGATTGAAGCCCAGTACAAAGAGGTGCTGTCACATCTCACCATGGAGAACGTGTCAGGACACTAGTGACACAGCATCTCCACAGGTCACTGTAACAGAGCGGTGTACAGGTCTGAAATAGGGTCGTGACAACAGCAAGTAAACACCTTCAGCTGTGATTTTCCATAGATAATGGAGCAGAGGAAAGATTCGGTAAAACACGTCAACCAGCCAGGGTGACTATATTCCTGCTCATCAATGAATAATACAACTGATGATCCACTTCAGAAGACACAGGGACAACAAAAGATGCAGGAGACAGATTGGAAACAAGTGTTTGATTCATGCGACTGGGTAGACTTTCCCCTCAACTAGGAACACAGTCACCACACAATCCCACCCTTGCAAATGGTGGGTACTTAGCGTCTGAGGCTGGTTGCTAGAGAGAGAACTGACTGTTCACATGCCCATCTCTGCTGTCATTATGTCATTACAAAAATCTTAAATAATTGACTATTCTCCGTATTACCAAGGAGAATCCAGGTAAATCAGATATGCTTGAAAGGTTACTTGGCCATAGTAGGAGCATCACAGCTCCTACACCTGGTGCTGGTCTGCTAAGGACGTACATATCAGCCTTTCCAGGCTCACTAAGCAGCTTTTTAGTCACCAGAGAAAAATAAGTTTTCTCTGCTCTTCTCACTTGATGTTCATTTATGCCTTGTCATAGGTTAGACACTTAAGATGAAAGTAATTTAGTAAATTTATCTAAACTAATTTGGTAAATTCATCTAATCAGAGTGACACGGCATGATCCATTAGGGCTTATATCCACAGAATCAAAGTGTTCTACTGAGCATACTCTACATCTCCATTTGTCTCATCCTTACAGTCTACAATGTGGACTCTTTTGCTTTGATTTCAAAGGAGATGCTCTGAGGTCTTGGAGTCACTGGTTATCATGTTGTAAACCACATCGCGTTCGGTGAACACATAGGCTCTTAATTCTTGCTTTTCTTTGGAGTTTCATTGGAGATTCTACTCTCACTTGGGTGGTTTCTCACCAATGAGATTAGTCTTCCCGTTTGGTGAAGAGAAAACTTAATGTCCGTGTCCTTGGTATCCATTGAAAAGAGAAAACTGTTCAACGTACCTGGAACATCACACATTCGAGTCTGTCCATCACACATTTGAGACCGAGATTAAGATAGGAAAGTGACTTTAGGAAGACAGGTTTGTCAGAGATGAAGCCACCATGTAGACAATTCATAAATAGGACAGAGAGAAACACCACCAAATGTCATAGAATGAGGTCCTCCTGACATCCTCCTTCAGAATATGAGGCAGATCATGAACTACAAAAATCTTAAATAAGTGGCCATTCTCCATATTACCAAGGTGAATCCAGGTAAATCAAATGTGCTTGAAAGATTACTTGGCCATAGTAGGAGCATCACAGCTCCTACACCTGGCATTGGTCTGCTAAGGACATGCATATCAGCCACTCCAGGCTACAGTTACAAAATGGAGGCTAGGAAAGACTCAGTAAATGACTCAAGTTCAATACGTCATCCACATCCTCACCCTGGCTTTGTATCTGTGCTCAACCTGACAGGTAACCACAAGTGCATATTCTTGCGTTTCTCAAGCCTGTAGAGACCACTCATAACTTAATTATCAAGAGAACATTTCTTTCACATCCCTGTCTTAACCTTTGTCATTATAAGAGTTTTGTTTTTAATAGTAGACGTCATTGCTTCTGCTGGATAACACGGTGTCTCAGTGAGACTCCAGAATAGAGAGAGCTGTATTAAATCGTTTCAGTAAATGTACTGTCTCTTTCTTTTACATGATAGCATCTATTCAAGGCCTGAGATTTTATTTTGATTGACTCGTCATTCTAAATGAGGTGCAATAATAACAATTTTTTTACATACTGCTTTGCAGATTGTTCCCTGCATCCACTCAAAGTTATTGTATAAGAAACATAATTTATTTCATGTATTTAGTAATGTCATTGTTTTTAAGGTTCGGTTCCTGGAGAATATTTTCATCAGCTCTCACCATCCATTGAGAAATTAGCAAATGCAACGACCGGGTTGTGTGAACTAAGTTCATGAGCTAAGGGTTCAGAAAACACGCTTTTAGAGGCCCCTACTAAGTGCAGCTATCCTACCCGTATTCTTTCCCCAATTTTGGCAAAACAAGCTATAATTTTAGTTGTAGTTAAGATGTGGGTACATTCCTGTTTACCAGGAGAAAATTCCCTAAGAAGGTACAACTGCACTAAACACCCAACTTACTAGGCAGTGTGTTGTGCATTGAATCAATCAGTCCTACCTCATCACCTACCATAACTCAGTGCCTAGGATTCTCACTTCCCCACAAGAAAGCACAGGGAGAGGTGACCTGGAATCCATTTCCAGGGAGCTCCTCCCAGGCCCCTCTTTGAAACACTTTCTTTTACTTGAAAAGGCTGCAAACAATTCAGGTGGAATAAAGAACTGATCAGTCCCACAAACTGGTGAAAATAAGTGAATTTCGTCTAGCATGTTAGAAATAGCGGCAATTTAATTTGTTGTTTTGGTTTTTTTGTTTGTTTTTTGTTTTTTTTTTATTTTGGCTTGAAGATTTTGTTTTTGGACAGCATTTCACCTTGTTGTCATGACTGGCCTGGTTATTGATATGTAGATGGCTAGTCTTGAACTCACAAAGATCTGGCAGCTTTAGCCATTCAGGTCTAACAAAAGTTTGTGTCACTACACTGCTAAATGTTGTTTTCTTAAAAGGCTTTCCATTTGCTCCAGTCCTGCTGAGCAATTGTAAAACCTGGTTTGAGGTTTTAATTTTATGTAGAAAAGATGATTATTTACCTCATACAATATGACTGCCATTGCTGAAATTCTACAAGTTTAGTATCCCTGATCAGACACACTAGGTAAGAATAGTTTCAGATTAAAGAATGTCTTCAAGGTTTCACATTCCTAAGTACAGACGTTTCATATATTCCACACATATTCTTCATGTATTGTAGGTCTATAAATGCCCTGTATTAATTTTACGTGATATTCATATATTTTGCCTCCATCATACAACATGAGATGAGGTGTGAATTTTTCATTGGTATGGTTATACTGGTCTTTCAAAATTTTAGGACATTAGAACATTTCAAATTTAGGACTTTTGACTCAGGATTTCTAGAGCCAAGCCATTGGCTCCAGACAGATTCTGGAAAGGGGAAGTCATTGTCTTCACTGTGTATGTATTGGTTAATGCAGCAGGCTCCAAGGGATAGTTCTAAACCCAAGATCACACAAATGACCCTGATTAAACTCAGCTGGTCACACACAAAACATACATGAGTGTGGAAAGACATCGGGAAGGAGGAAGGTGGACCCGGGCATGGAGGGAAATAAGAGAGGCTGGGGAGGGAATAATCAGAATCCATTGTGCACATGTACGGCATCGTCAAACAACAACATTAATTAATAAAACATGAGTAAAGAGAAAGACAGAAACAATCTTCTGAACACAACTTGATGGACTTTCAGGATTGCCTTTATGAAGATTAGAACTCTTCATAGAAAGAAGGAGAGGATGTTCGTCGGGGGAGAATGGAGTTGCTCACGTGGTAGGGGAATGTAAGAGCAATGGGCAGGATCAGACTTACCAGGGACAAAGTCTAGTCCCAGAAATCCAAGGAAGTCGGGGGAGGAGACAGGCGCGTAGACAGCCAGTCTAGGGCAGACAGAGGAAAGATGGGGTGGGAACAGTCTTTGAGGGCTCTAACAAACTGGACTGATATTTTGAGCTGGTCTGAGTATGAAGGATCAGGACACAGTGGGTGGTCTGGGATGAGAGGGAAGTCCAGAGATCTGAGGTACTAAGAGCAAGAACAAGCCTGTGCCCAAGGCTAGAAGAACACCAAATGCTTCCATTAAAATTGACATGGTTTTTAAAAGTGGAATGTGCTTCACAATCACTATAACATCATTGCTGTTAGAGGCTCATCCTCGTTCAAAAAAGAAAAGATGTGTCCAGCTCACACTCTCTTTAGGATCACTGCAGGAACTGCAGTCAGTGAAGGATAATAACAGATCTTGTTCCCTTCGCAGGTTGATCTTCCCTTTCCTCCTTGTCTGCTGTTGCTGGTTCATCTGTTTTTCCTTCTTCTTAGACCAGAGAGGATCTTTTTTCTCTTTCTAAGAAAGTAGTAAAAGCTGAATCATTGAAAAGCTCTACCATGGGATCCTAAAGCATGTCTGTGAATAGAAATTTATTCTGTGGTACATAGTATGCATGCACCAGGTAGCATGCAGCTTTACTGACAGCAAGCCCAGGAAATGCCTCTGCTTGCTCCAAAGTAAAAGAACAACCCAATGGAAAGGCCCTGAGCATGAAGAGAAGGCAAAGGTTGCAGAGATGAGGATATCAGTGCACAGATCTCCTCTTCAAGGTAGAAGTTGTGGAAGAAAGTAGAGCAGCCATAGGGCCCAGTGGCTCTGACCAGTGATTGGGTATTAGCTGCCTGTGTCCCAACCTTGTCACTTACTCTGGATTACCAACAATTCTGACACTTTGCTCATCTACAGAAAAGAGGAATAAATGAAATAATGGCTTTAGAACACTTAACATGGTTCTTAACTCTTGGCAGGTGGTCAGAAAACACTGTACAATAGAGACCGTGCCCTGGGCTTTTGGATAAATGCTTTGTTTGGCGTGAACAATGTGTTCAATTATTTTTTTCCAGACTTGCACATATGGTTTTCTTAAAAAATGTATCTTGAAGATACAACATATATAAAAGTACTTGTCTATAACTGTTTTTGGAATTAGTATTCGGTGCATACCTGGGACAGACTTTCATTCACAAGAATATGTCGAGCCCCCCCACCATTAGATGAGCTGTGCCTGGAGAGATGTAGACAAATTCTGCTCTGCTCTTCAGAAGGAAAGTGCCTTATCTTTGAATAGTTGCTCCTGCTAGTACGTGGGTAAAAGGATGGCTCCAGGTTTAAGGGTGTTTGATGCTCTTCTGTAGACTGGAGTTTCTTCCCAGCACGCACTCTGGCTGAGCACAAGTGCTTGTAACTTGAGCTCCATGGGACAGACGTGGTGTCTAGGTTTCAAGGGCACCCACATTGCACATATCACACCTAGACATATTTACAATTTCATAGAGTGAACTAATACAGATATTACTTGATTCTCTTTGTAGGCATAAGAAGTCCTTTAAAATAAAATACATCATCCCACTGAGCGACCTGTGGATAGGTGACTATTTGTACATAATAGGGGAAGACTACAGTGGTGCTGACAAGTCCATTCTCCTGTTCTGGCCCATGGAGAATTTTGTGGCCACCTTTCGGTAAGTCTGCAGCTGACCCACGTGTTGCTGTGAGGTGGTGTGGACATATGGGGTCAATTTTATACTGTTTGTACACGTGGAAGATGTAAATAATTTTCCCCAGAACATTTTGAAAAATAGGACTCCATTTTCACCTGACTGCATGTCGGCTGCCACCATCCCCCTCCTGTGGTGATGCCTGTTTGCCACGTAATTTCTGCCACAGAGTTTTCTACATGGAAACAGATGCAAGAGTATAGTTTCTAGACAACAGGGACCATATTTCCAAAATGTGGCAACAACCCTTACTTCATGTGGGAATTCTGTGAATTGTGGTGGAAACAAATGAAAAGAAGGAGCGTCACGGATGCGCTGAGAGCTGAATTGTAGATTAAAAAAACTTGAGCAAAATAATGTCGAAGTTTCCATGATACCGTGAATGTACCAAATGTCACCAATGGTCACATTTATGGTGATGTAATTGAACACAGTGTGAAAATGCTAGTAAGTGACTCATTCATCCTTAAGTCATTTTACATTAGACTTTTAACTGCTACAGAGAAATAGAGAGAGGAGCTTAGTCATCAGTACCAGGTGAACTGATCTTGATGACAGACTCAAAGAGACAAGAGGATGAGATTTCAGGAAATCCATTTGTCATATTAAATTCTGTAATTTCTAAGTAGAAAAAAAACACACGTTTTCTCTAAAAATATCATTTTCATTTTTGTTGAGTACTGTTTTATCCAAAGGTCAAATACTTATATATGATTTAATGTGAATAATGTTACCTTTTATGTGAACAGCACCTCAAACTGTAAGAACACAGTGGTGTTTCATTACCCCATTATGCATCAGAAAGCTAAAGCTCAAGGCAGCAGCTTGGCTTACTCACCATCTCACAGCTGCTGTCCACAGTCAAGTCTCTAACTCCCCAGTGGTTTCCACTCAGTCGTCTACTTCCTGTCAATGTGAAGAAGCCCAGTTAGGAGCAAGATGCTGCTTTACCCGACACACATTGGCAGTCATGGGCTTCTAGTATTTTTTTAAGAAATGATCTTAAAAGCTGTAGTAGAAAAGGGATATTGTATAATATTTCTGCATTTATCGATTACAGTTCATCAGAACAAAAAGAAGAATGGTGGTCTCTCCTTCAAAGGTATTTTCCAGTGTTCATAGTTTATTTACTTTTTATTTTTAAATATTTTTGTTAGGTTTATGTGTATGAGTGTATTGCGTGTACATACGTATGTACACCCGTGCTGTGCAATGCCCACAGAGGTCAGAAGAGGCACCAGATTCCCATGGAACTTGTTTAAGGACAGTTGTTAACTGACATGTGGATATTGGGTTCTAACCCTGGTCTTCTGCAAGACCAACCAGTGCTTTTATCTGCTGAGGCATCTCTCCAGCCCCTCTCACCCAGTGTTCATATTTTAATTCTTTAGTGATAAGACAATGAGATCCCAAGGAGCTGGAGAGATGGCTCAGCTTTTAAGAACACTAACTGCTCTTGCAGTGGACCTGGGTTCAAATCCCAGCATCTACAGGAGGGTAACACCCATCCGTAGCTACAGTTTAATTATACTCAACATTCGTTTCTGACCTCTCTGGGCACTGCGTGACAGGGCTGCATTTACATATGTGCAGGCAAGAAACTCATACACATAAAGTAAAAATAGTACGTAAATTATTTTTTAAAAAGCATGGAATTCTCTGCAATACAGTGACCCCGGGCTATCCCTTTTTCTTCGTATAAACCGTTAGACTTCCTTCAAGTGTTTTCTTGCTTAGCTGTTCCCTGCCTGCTACTATAGATTGTTCAGTTGATACACGAAATAGTTTATTTTTGATGAAGCTCTGGCTGCCATTGTCATCATTTTCTCGTCTCAACCCTTATAGTGGAGCAAACGATATTCTCCCGACAGATGGTGAATTCCCATCAGTGCGTGTTACTGTACTGTACATATTCAAAGAAAATGCTACATCCTCCCCTTGGATCCAAGGTCTTGGTCCCTCTCCTGCAGGGAAATGATTCTGAGAGCTGAATCTCCTTCTAATTCTCTCACCTCAAGACAAGCTGCTATCCTCTGAACCGCATCCTCTTCCTCAATTTTTTCATCCTCTTCCATATTTTCCAATCTGTAATTCATATTTCTGAGTTATATGTCTGGAATTAAAAATATCACAACAGAGATGCGACTATGAACAACAAACATTAACTGGAATATAAGCCCCTGGCTCACTTTTTACTGTATCTTGTGTTTTTATTGAACGTGACCAGAGGCATTAATGAAGCCAAGGAGAAGGGCGTGATGAAGACGACGACACTGAAGATATTCACTGAGGACACCATCAGCCGTGCCAGTGTACGTGTATAGAAGACCCTAACTGCTGTTCCGAGCTCCTGAGTACAGGAGAGGCAGGACGGAGGGTGAAGGGAAGGAAAGGGGTGGGGGGACAGACAGGAAGAGGGGAGGAGCGGGGACTGAGAACTGAGAGAGCAGTGTCCGCAACATCTGTACACATCCCTCATGCTCACATACCTGTGGAAAGAAATACCAGGCAATGGGAAGCTTCAGCTCCCCCAGTCATCCCTTCTCCCTCATGAAATCAAACTCAGAGTGCGGAGCAGAGCAACCACCCCCCCCAGGAGTTCAGTCTCTCTCTTTCTTGCCAGACCTCTTATCTGTTCCGTTATGATAGCTGAACTTCTGTAAATTTTGGATTAGATGTTACATTAGAAGTCTTACAGGGTCATGTTATACAACAGAAAAAAAAATGAACGTTATGATCGAGGCCTGTGCTCTGTATGTGTGTTAACACCACCTGAAAGCAAGCTCTGCTTACACAGAGTGGTGATTAGAGCACAACTGCTCCTGTAATTGTGTGCTTTCCAGTTGTTTCATAGAAATTCCCCTCTGCCCTCTTTTATAGCCTTTCTACGTGACAGCAACAAACTTGGACACAGTGAGTGATATTATGAAGAAGTTACTACCAATGTTAGGAACACCTGTAAGTAATTTTGAAGCTGTTTTTCGTGAAAAGTCAACCATAATTAATGAGAACAACACTCAGTCAAACATGCAAATAAATAGTAGCCCAAGGTACTACATTATTACAAATTTAAAATTCACGTCTTAAATTTGGTCCCGAGAGCATCTAAGATATCTATTACTCTGTTAGGGGACATTTTAATTTTCATGTGAACTGAAACAATGATCCTAGGACATTTGGCTGTATTTTAAGATGACTGGTAACAGCATGTATTTTTGATATATTATAACTGAATATAAAATCATATAAAGTTCAACTTTTAAAGTTTTATTCTATGGGAATGAGTGTTTTGTTTGCAAATAAGGATTTCATGTGTGTTAATGGCCAAGGAGGCCAGAAGCTGGCATCAAGTCCCAGGTACTGAAGCTAGTTACAGGAGGTTGTGAGCCCCCATGTGGGTTCTGGAAACCGAACCCAAGTCCTCTGCAAAAGCAAGCAGTGTCAATAACCACTGAGCCATCTCTTACCCCTGAATTACATTCTTTATACGAGAGCTCTGCTTCCTTCATTGGATTGTGCTTTCTATGTCCCATTCCCATTTTCTCCTTGCCTGTATCTTTTTAATTAAAGTATCATGCAAGGGCTCCATCTCAATGTGATAAATCCATGTTTATTTTTCATTTTATGTGTATTAGTGTATTATTACATGAATGGAAATATACCTATGTCCTGCAATGCTCACAGAAATAAGAACAGGGCATCAAATTCCACTGGAACTGATGTTATGTGTGGTCTTTAGCTGCCATGGAGTCCTGTGACTCAAACCCGGGTCCTCTGCAAGAACAGCCATTCCTCTTATCGTTAAGCCATCTCTGAAGCCCCAATAAGTCCTTGTTTTGATACGCATTTTGACTTTAGACCATGTTAAATATCCACTGCAGAATGGCCTTGAAAATATGATAAATGTCTGTGTGAATCAATTCTTAAAAAGAGAGACAAATTTTGAATGAGACATTGGACTTAGGGACATTTCTGTACATGCTACTTTTATCCTGTTTTTAAAAATATTTTATTTGTTTTTGTTTTGTTCACATAAGTTTATCGCCTGCTTGTTTGTGGGTGCACCCATGCTGTGCAATGCCCATGCAGGTCAGGAGATGGCATCAGTTTTCCCTGGAACTGGGGTTACAACACTTGTTAGCTACTATTTGCACAGTGGGACTAGAGCCAGAGTCCTCTGCAAGAGCAACCAGTGCTCTTCACTGCTGAGCTAGGTCTCCAGCTGGGCCTTTATCCTCTTTCGCCTTCAGTGTCTCTTGCTGTAGGTTTTAATGAAACTGCTATATGCAGGTGAAACCTCTGATAGCAGACAGAAGCGTATTTGCAAAGGATGAGGTTACAAAAGAAGATAGACAGACCTCTGGGCACTCTGATTAAGAAAAGCGGCCTTCAGGTTAACCAGAACTAAAGCACATGCAACACATGGCTAATAGAAAATTGTTTCTAACTTTGAAAGATTTTTGGTATTGTGACATCATGCCAAAATTGCTACTTAAATTTTCTGAGTTATATAATGGATTCTCTTCAAACTTAGAAGAGTATCTAGTCCTAAAGTGGCATGGGGATCACTCCCTGAGTCCAGTCTCAGTTCATCGAAGACAGTGTGGAAAGACTATAAGAGTCAGGGGTTGTGGATGAATGCTGAGTACCTTTGTGGACATAGCAGCCATTACATGCATGAAATCACTGAAGCTCTGCTCAAGAGGGGGAGGGTCAGGAAGATCTGAAGTGAAGGTCATCTTCAGCTACACAACACTTTCCAGCCAGCCTGGGATGTAAGAGACTCTACTTCAAACACAACTCCAAAACCTGAGTCAGAAAGCTGCACGGGCTTCCTGCTGTACTGTGAATGCAATCTAAGTCCTTACTGCATGGTGTCTTTATTCGTGCTCCTTCTCTGGGTGCTGCTCTTTCCTTCAACTGCCACACTGATACAGTCACACCAGCTCCCTTGCTGCCCAAAATTAACAGGAAAGAAAGCACTCATATACATAAAATAGATAGATAAAATCAAAATTAAAAGTCACCACAACTAGAATATGGCATATTAATCTATTATGTCTGTCTGAATGGAAATAAGCAAGAATTAAGAAACCTAAAGCTTTACACTCTAAGTATGCCATATATGTCTGCAATGACATTAATGCCTGTGATAAGTGTGTTGAAGAATTAAGCATTGGAAGTGGTTGTGGGTTGACTGTGGAGCTTGATATAAATTGAAATGCAGTTCTTTTACCTCACACATTGGATCACTAGCGAGATAATAAACACTCTCCATGTGTGTAACTAAGAGGACCCGGTAATGCCCATGCTCCTGAATCAGTGAGTCCAAGAATATTTCTGACCCCTATCTCGTAGGAAATGATTTTTATGGTATCTTACTTATTTTCACAAATAATCCTCTGTCTCCTTCCTTTCCATCTACCTCTGTCTCTCTCTTTCCCTCTCTATCTCTGTTTTTCTCTCTCTCTGTGTATGTGTGTGTGTCTGTGTCTGTGTCTGTGTCTGTGTGTGCATGCTTGTGTATGGCAGCTGAAATACCTAGAAACTCATGTTGCAAGGCAAGGATTTGATTCTTAATCAATGGTCAAAAATAATCAAAATATTAATCAACAATAACTCCAATTGAAGCATATTTTAATGTTGGCCAATTTTGTGGGACCAAAGTAATTTAGTGGACTATACAGTTTGAAATGTTTGTTTCTACTGTAAACCAGAGTTGCTTAGCAGTAGTTATGGTGAAGTAACTTCTTTTCTTCATCTGGCCTTTGTCAGTTTAGAGACCTGCTCCATTCCTCCATATAGTAAGTTTATTCTGAATAATGCCAGAGCTTATTTTGCTCTCCAGTGCTCTCAAAAAGGCTCTCAAGTTTTATTTCTGCTCAGGATTGCTGAGTTTGCGGTGCTGTTCAAGTGTTACTTTGCTCAGTCACAGTACTTTCGTTGTATGTGTGTGCGTCTCTAGACAAAGGTTTTCTGGAAGAAGACACGTCAAAATAAAGCTCAACCTTTTTCACAGAATCTGGAGAAGCAGGTATCCAGACTTGTGGAACAGTACTTTTCTTGCTTAGTGATTTTTGATTCCATGGTCACTTGGAAAGGTGTCTGGCATTTGCATTGTGAATCAACGTGTCCATCAGAAAAGAGAAGCAATAATCATAGTTTCTCTACCTAATGGGAGAGGACACTTACTGAAATCAGCCCTGTTGACTCAAAACTGGCAACTAGAGTTGGGATGATGGCTCAGTGATTAAGCATGAAGTACTCTTGAAGAAGACCCTGGGACAGATCCCAGAAGCCCCATGGCAGCTAATAACCATCTGTAACTCCAGTTGCAGGGTATCGGTCACCCTCTGCTGGCCTTTGCGTGTATTGCATGCATAGATTCAGGCCCACACAAATAGGCAAAGACTCTTTCTTGCACATGAAAGTTCAATTTTTTTTTAAACTGTGGCAATGCAGAGTAAATGATAGAACATCATTTATACTCCTCCCAACGATAATACTCTTAGAAAGGTGGGAAAGGTATGGAAATATGTTCTTCAAGTGTGACAGTAAACGTCTCTGTGACTTATGCTTCTTTTTTCCCCAGAATGCTGAGGAAGATCATCAACTGTGGTTCTCACCTGGCCATGGGGAAGCTCCATTCCCACTCACAGGTAACAGTCAGAGAAATGTCAGGAGGAACTAATTGAGTGTAAGTTAGTGACCCTAAATCTTAATATTCTCTTTGTTTGGTCTTAAGCTTAAAATGTCCATAAAACAACTATGTTATGCTCTGTTCATCTAACTCATAATTACCAACTGTTAAGTTCAGCATTTACATGATAATATTTCTTCATGCAATATTTGGTCCGATGGGGGAAATAATGCAAAGATTTCCTATGCTTTTTCACTTGAGGAAAAAAAATCTCTTTAAAAAAACACTGGAACTTCTTTTGTTCTTTTTTGAATAAAGACTGTTCAGTGTCCTCACCAATAGGAAGACTCTATATTGGAAGGATACTCTAAAATCTAGCCAGGCGTGTAAACTCCTGTGCAAACATTCATGTCATGTATACTCTATGATCAGTATTTTTCTCAGCTTGAAAAGAAGTGAAATAATCGCCTTCAGGCTCTAGAACTTTCTTTCCTGACAGAATAACATGCCATTCCTTAGGTAGCATTTTCTAGAATTTTTCACACATTTATTGAAAATGTACAACAGTACTGGAAAGATTACATGAGGAACTGAGAGAAGAACCTGAGAAGACCAGGTGTGCTCCTTGTGCCTGACCACTGCAAAGACCTCAAACATGGTCAGCGGCTGGGCCTGTAGGAACCTTGCACAAAAGTGACAGTGATGATTTTTGTGGAAGATCAGAGGATCTCCCTTGTACCTGCAGTCATTGTTTAGAAACTCAAAACAATCTGTGAGAACACTTCTCTTTAATTCAAAGTCTCACATTAGCTGAAACTAGCATAATATTGTTGTTAAGAAACGTGTGTTTTCAGTATTAGAACTTCACACCCGGGACATAGCGGAGACCAAAATCCACACACTTATTCAAATTGTTTTTCCTTTCTGAGCCAAAATATTGCTCTTCCGCCTGTGCAGGTAAGAACGTCTTGATCCTCCCTGCTCCCTCTCACTGATGGGATTTTAGACATTTCCCAAAAGGCCTGACTACCTTGGCTTTGCATTCAAATATTAACATCACTGTAAACTTCAGTCAGAAAGAGAATACATGGGAAAAGAAGACAATTTCTGAAATATATTAAGTAAAATGCGTTTGGATATAATATGTTAGTTTTAAAGGTCGGAACAGCTTCATACATCAGATGGACCTGAGGATTCCTAATTTAGGACATTTCCCTGGGCATGGTAACACACATGTTTAATCCCAGCACTAGCAAGGCAACATCAGGCGATCTGTGTGTGTTCAAGGCCAGCCAGGTCTACAGAGTTCCAGGACGGCTGGGGCTACAGAGAGACCCTGTGTTCAAATAAATCCTCCCCTACAGAAAAAGAAAAGAAATTGCATTTACAGTTTCCTCAGTCAGGATTCTGAAGGTCGATTTCAACCCACTCCCAGGTCTCAGGCATGCACCAGGATGCCTACGTTTTGCCATATTGATTCCATAGACGGTTCTTGAACCCTAATGTTGACAGTTACAGTCACCCTTCTTCTGAGTGTAGCACGGACATTGTATCTGTGCCAGATGGAATGGCAAAGGGAGAGTCCAGGTACATTAGTGATCAGAAATGGAAGAAAGTCAGGTTCCCATTTCCTGAAAGCAAATCCACTAAACGACAAAGTATCTGTATGAATTCTTTGGAGCTGTATTAAATGAAATCACGGAAGAGCAATCAAGCCTCCAGAGATCAAGTTCAACATTGTGTGTGTGGTTTTCTAGACAAATCCCTGCTGTAAATGCACGTGGCTTCTTTCTCCCCCCCGTGTTCCAGCTTCTCTCTGTTCAGCAACAGAGGGAGCAGAAGACAATTCAGTCTGCTGCTCTTGAGCAGCCTGAGTCAGGGCTGAGAGAGGAAATGACATCTCTCTAGAATCCTGTTAGGAATCACAGGTGAGGAAAGCCTGATCATATCAGGCCGTTTGCTTAATATGAAAAACTCGTGTTCTGTCAAGGCAGAAACCAGAGTCCTTAAAAAGAGCCAAGGAAAGAGCACAAAAAGCGCCCACAAAGCAGTGCACCAACAAGCCTGTGCTTTCAAAGGAAGGCCACAGGATGGAATTTTCTCCTGCAGCTTTCAAAGTCTTGAGCTCAAACAAACATGTTTCATGAGGAAATCCTCAGTGGTCTCATGATATGCAAGGGAGACAAAACCTTCATTTTTCCAGAAGTCGATAATATGTAACTCACACAGGAGCGTGCTCTAGCTCACAGTTGGTTTGATTCCATGAACACATTACCTTCGGTTCAGATACAGTATTTTCTTCTCATAGGGGAAGACCATCCATACCATATTAAAATGAGCCATGTGCGAAAACGTGCATTCAGACCTCGGGGTCTAAGGTGTCACAGGGTATTTAAAAACCTACCAAGATTGGAGGAGGAACATCTCTGCACGGATATACAAGGGCGGTTCATCCTGGTACTCACCGCGATAGCCAGAGCTCGCCAGAGGAACAGTGAGTCACTTACTTTCAAGTGTCTGGTGTCAGTTCCACTTCCATTAACGACTCAAAGGTAGTGAACTGGGCAGTATAGACCAACCGAAAGTACTCGAGAATGAGAGTAGACAAAACTAAGTTTTCATGTCAAGACCTGAGTTGATTTTAGGAGGAACTTTTCATTATTCTAAGTAGATATCGACCACAACTTTGTATTTCAGGGAATTTTTGCACATAATTAGGGGTGCACACATCTGTATCCTCATTACATAGAGGCTTCTGAAGGCCCGCACACTCAGGCCTTCCTCATCCCTAGGTATTAAAGAACATTCCATCTCATTGAGTATTACACATTGCATCAGGCATGTCATAAAATTGAAATGCTGTGACAAAGTGGGTAAGTGTGATCATCTCACTTCTTTCTTAGATGAAGAGGACAGAACATCTGAAAAGGGACGGTCTTTGAAGAAGACAGGAAAACTGTTTGGAAGTTCTCTCATGAACATGTGTGAGGACGGCAATCTGCCCACAGATATTCTGGTACACCTCGTTTTAGATGTCCCTAGCTGTCCTAGGCACAAAACAATGGGGGCTTAATTGTTCTCAATCAGTTCTAGTCCCAAGCAGGGGAATCATTGATTAGTCATCACTTTGAACAATAAGATATTGAAATATGGCCTCAAATAATAATCATCTCAGTCTATATTGCATAGTCATGTAACGCAACCACGATGGAAATGTAGATTCTATTAATGATTGGTTTCAACATAAATCCACATTCTCCTGCTGGATGAGAGCACTGGGCTCTGGATGTGACTTCTGAGTCCTTCTCTGCCCCAGGTGCTGCTCCAGCTTCTGCAGTAAGCTTCACACAATCTTACATCTTCTTTTATTAACATTGTGTCTGATATCACTTCCTACTCTGACAAAATTTGACAGAATGTGAATTGCATTTCAAGTGTTTCAAAAAAAAGATTTTTAGTCTGACGTATATTAATATCACAATCCTGACACAAGGCATAAAATAATGGGAACAGAATTTAGTCTATGTTATTTTAGATCAGTGGACTGAATATCCAACATCTCTTCAAACAGTCTCTTCACTGTAGGGGAATTGGTGCCCAATGAGAACAAGTCTATCATGTCAGGTATGAGACAGCTCCTACCTACCAAAGTTCACATTTCACAGAAAAATAGAGGCAACTATGAAGTCATCATTGAAGTGTGTATATGAGATAAAGCCTCAGGGGGAAGGTGTACTTTGCCCAAGCTGACAGATCAGATCCGAGACATAAGAACAGTAAAGTAAGATAGTGAAAATCACCAGAGCACTTGCAGAACAGACTTGATTCAAAGCCTTCAAGTCACTTCAAAGGAAAATTGACCCAAATTTCCCTAATGTTTTAGAGTCCGATGTGAGGGGTGGATGGAAGTAACTGAAATCAGAGATTCCAAAGTAGTTCAAAATCTATTTCAGTCCTGCCAGCTCTAGCAGAGCAGCCTTATGTCATTTGCTCTGGTTTTCAGGCATGGGCAAACTGATGTTCTTCCCTGTGGATTTGAAATGACAGGCACTTCCCTTTTCTACTCAGGACATGATCTTGTATATAAAGAAGAAAGGGCCGAACACTGAAGGAATCTTCAGGATTCCAGACGATGCAGAATCACACAGAGCCCTCAGAGAAAAGCTTGACTCTGGAAAGGAGGTGAACTGGAGCAGTGAATCCATCCTTGTTGTCGCATCTGTCTTCAAGGTAGGGAAAGTTCTAGCATCATCCCCACTCAGTGTATCTCAGACACACCGGGAGTAGTTTCTTTCAGCATGATTACCTGAGAATGTAACAGACAGGACAGATTGGTAATCGGGCAAGATGAAAGATTCATCACCAGGTCCCAATGTAAGGATTCTGTTTGATGTTAAGAGCCCCATAGGTTACACACATTTTCTTTTGCAATGTTAGAACACTCTGAATGTCACTATTGAACAATTCAGGAAAAATCACAAAATATTTAACAGTGATAACAAAATAAAAACTATAAACCTGTCTCACTGCAGTTATACCAAAAGCACCCTAGAGCGAGGTATTTTTCTGTCTTGCCATGAAGTCTAAATTTCCAACATAATATCAGTGTACGAGTCCAGGCATTGGGACATGCACAAGTGTTTGTTATGTGCACACCAGAGTGGATGCATATTCCTGCCTTGGGCATCACCGTCTCACTGCCCACTGTATTCCTTTGTGTTACAGTTGTCACACAGCTTAGAGCTTTCTTCCCCATGCTTTGTCTGGAGAGAATCCGCAAACCCCAGTGCGAATTTTCCCTCTGCCCTTCTCAGAGCTGGGATTCATACTTGTTATGTGGGTTCTAGGGTCACCATTAGAGTCTTTATGACTGTGCAGCAAGTACTTTTCATTACTGAGCCATATTATAGCCTCTGAAATATTTTTCCCTAGAAAGTAGTTGTAGATATTTAACTTAGTAAGCAAGTACTGGCCTTGCAACTAATCCAAACATAGTCAAGGGAACCAGAATATTTTTCCTTTGCTTTTCTTCACCATTCCTGTCCCTATCTATAAAAACTTTTATTTAAAAGTGACCTGAAATGATGTCCCCATCTGTGCCTTCTCTCACTGGCCAGATTACCAACGTGAGTTTGAAGTCTGTCTACTTTCTGCCAGTCTGAATGCACCACGCAATGTCATGTCACACAGGGCCCCTCAAGTCACTTGTATACATCTGCTTTCTATCCTGGTTAGAAAAAAGGAATACCTTCTGGAGTTCTTCATTTTAATTTATTTATGCCCAAAAGAGAAGTTCTGATTTAATAAACAGAAATCACATAGTATGTAACTTTGGGAAGGGGACATATTACAGAAGAGGAAAATAATCAGTCCACTTAGATACATGGTGACATCTCCAAATTGACAGCAGTGTGGTAATGACACACCCATGGTCCGGAAATGAGAATGGCTCAGAGGTGGAGAACGCAGCTGCTCTTACTGAGAACTTAAGTTCAGTTTCCTGCACCCACATGGGAACTAACAAGCATCAATAACTCCAGTCCCAGAGGAATCCTTCCTCTTCTGGCCTCCATTGGCATTACAGGACATAGGGGCACTTACTTACATATAGGGAGAACATTCACACATAGAAATAAAGAAAGAAAAGAGGAATAATCTCTGCCATACACTGGCTTTTCTTCTCCTCATAACGGTAGACCACATGGCAAATAGCAACAATTCTGAGATTTCATAAATCAGTTATATATATATATATATATATATATATATATATATATATATATATATGTATGGAATTTGAAGGAGTCAGGTATTGCCCTCTGTGAATTTCACTTTTGAAATTAATTTTATTTTTAGCAAGATGTGGAAGTTACTGATTTACAGGTTTTTAGAACTTGACCTTGATAAAAACATTTCAGATGCTAAGGAATTAGCACACATAGGACTATGGTATCACAAGGGAATATTGTATCAGCACCACATTGAATTCTTCTTAGACTGTCTCCACTCCCATTATCCTTGGCATATTTTCTACTCATCAATAGAAACTTGAATCCAGGATCCTTACAGGGGTGCATGATCTCAGAGATGAATGTTCACAGACATCTGAATTTTTATGACCCTCTATGGGAAACAAGTTGAACAACCCTAAGAGTAAAGCTGTTTCTGTGTACACATCACTTCACACCAAGCCTGCCATATGCATTATCTCCAAATACAGAAGTGACTGAACAGTTCTTGATGTGTAATGATGATAGATGCCTTGAGACATTTCCCGAGGTCAGCAATACTAAGAGGAGTTGAGGCTGAGGCAGTGAGACCAGTAGAACCAGGAGCTCTCCACCTGTAAAGGTGATTTGAAATCTTCCTGTTGTTTACAACACATAAACTTCAATTCTCCCTTCATTTAAACTTTTAGATTAGAGTCCTGCTGATTTACCAGTGTAGCGTCTATCGTGGGCTCTCCTTGCTTCACTCTCCTTTGATCTGGGGTAACCAGCCCACAGCATTATACCTGCCTACGGCACAACTGTAGTAGGCCCAGTTTCATGATACTTAGACTAGGGTCACCTGGTGTGGTGACCCACGTCTTTAATCCCAGCACTGGGAGGTTGGAGGCAGGCAGATTTCTGTGACACAGAAGACAATGTGGTCTACATAGTGAGTTCCAGGCCAGTTGTGGCTACAGTGATTCCCTGATGTAAAAAAATCAAAGATTTGACCCTCAATATTCAAAGTCACACAATTTAAGGACTTCAAAGACACCATGGAATAAGCTTCCAATTTAATCCTTTTAAGACTTCATACAATGGCACAGATTTATTGTTTCCTTTTAAGCAGATATATAGTGTGTAAGAGATGTTATAATAAAAATATGAATATGCATAATACTTAAATATATGTTCAAACCTAAAAGTTTAAAAAGAGGAACATTTTAATCATTAGCCATTTGACTACCATGTTACATATCCAGCACTCTGCCACCTATAAGCCTAAGGAGAAGACTCTTTACATGTTAAAGAAGGGAAGCATGGAGTTGCTGTAAGTATTTCTCCTCCAGAGAAAACAGGGGAGAGCATCCAGCCCACACACGTCTGAGTCTCTGAGGACAAGGGTCTGTGAAACTAGCTCACTTAATTCTGAATCTGACTGCCCTGGAATGACAAGCATTTACTGCTAAAGAAACTAGCAAAATGTGTATATTGATTCACTAAACCAGCACTGAGATTGAGGCTGCTGTGTCCTCTATCTTCAGTGTGTACAGGTTTTCTTGTGTGACCACTAGAGGAACTTTGATCTGGGAAGAGATTTTTGCTCATTGCTCCCATTATCCAGATTCTGCCCTTAGGTTTCTAGTTTCAATGGAGAAAACCCAAGCATCTCTCCTGGATGAGGCTGTCATCACAGTGGGAGACAAGGTTCTGTGTACAGGATGGGTCAGGGGATTATGAACCAAGTCGGGACAAAACTGATTTTTCAATTGGCAATCTTCTCAGCAATTTCTCCAACACCTATCCTCCATAAGAATAATATTTTTTAATTCATATAAGGAGTTTCTACAAAATATCCCAGGAAGTCTGCTGACAGCTCCTCTGTATGAGAAGTGGCTTTCTGTCATTGCTGAACTGAATGAAGAGGAGAAAGTTCCTGCAGTGCAGAGGTAATGACCCACTGAGTGCTTGAGGAATGACAGAAAAAGACCACTGTTAGCTGATGGCAGATTTATCCACTAAGAGAATGACTGACAGTGAAAGATTCAATGTAAAGAAAGTGTGTCTTTGCCAGGCAGAGTGGCTGATGTCTCACTACTGAGAATTTTTGTGTTTATTGTAATATTATTTTTGAACATTATAAAACTTTAATTGTATGACATTGATAAAAAAATACATTGCCCAAGGAACATTCTGGTCCTCTAATCATTCAGTTGTATGGTTTCAGTTCTCAAATGCTGGCTGAACCCCGAAGATTATGTCTAGATAGAACTGAATCAGATGGAACATCTCTGTGTATGTGAATTCCTAGAAGGAGCTCCCATGCAACCTATACGTTTTGGGTTAGAATAAGTGGATAGCATTGTAGAACTTTCTACATTAAATATAAGACAATCTTTTTAAAATGAATTGCTTAGCTTATTACTATGTTTTTAGTTGAGCACATTCCTGAATGTCACAGAAGTTTGAATATGATTATATCATTCAATCATATAAAAATTAATTTTATCAAGTTATATATTGTAGTGACATTGGTGAAATATTTCAAACAATATCTTAAGGCATATTCTTCCTTTCTTTGTATTTTCACCAGACAATGTATCAGGTATGAAACAATGAATGCATTTCCATTCTCTAAGTAAAGTGATTATTTTAATACGCTTGTCTCTATGTTTAGCCTTTTAGAACAGATGCCCAAAGCGAATGCTGATCTCTTGAGGCACCTTGTGGGAGTGTTATACAACATTGAGAGACAGTCGTCAATGAATCGTATGACAGCTTATAATCTGTCTGTGTGCATAGCCCCGAGTGTTTTCTGTCTGCCAATTTCCTGCAACTCGAGATTGACACATGATATCTCAAAAAAGGTAATGAGAACTCTTATTTTTACCTTGTGGTTCAAAGTCCTGGCTATGAAGCTGGAATTCAGGTATCTCATTGTTCTTTCCAAGACTCACATCCCTGAGTTATATTCTTTTGGACAGGACGAATAATTTTTGAGATTTGAAAGGTACATTGTTAAGGATTTGAGCTCACCGAATCACTTCTCCCTCACTTGGGATTTAGAAACTACACAGAGTAATTCCTAAGCAGGTATACCTTTGATATGAAAGAAAGAATAAGGTGCTGGAATTCAGTAGTTAAGGTTCAAAGCTTTCAGTCATAATCGAGAAATATGTGAACTTGTACAACATTTCCAGATGGTTTCTTTATACAAACAATGGCCGTGTTGAAGAGGCTCCTCCTCCTTCGCTCACTTTTTCTCAGCTGCTTTCATAATTTGGGTACCTGTGGTTCCACACAACATAATATCTTTAATTCAATTTTTGGCTATCTGGAAAACACTTGATTGACATTTTCTATGCTGGGAGCATCTGTAATACTAAAACAAAATACCTGAAATTCTTCAGTATGAAGACCAGATGTTTATTTTGGTCATTCTGATGGTCTCCAATTTATCACTGATTGACATCATTGCTTTTGGGCTTCTGAGAACTACACTAGGGTGGAGTGCCTCACAGAACCAACTGCTCTCCTCATTGTGAGGAACCAGAGATAGAGAGAAGAACGAGTGGCATCCACCGACTTCAGGAATGGCACACACCGAGACCTAGCTACCTCGCACCAGGTCTTCACACTCACAGCAGGCCTCCCAATACATGGACCATGAAGACCATCTTCAACCCATATACTTCCTGCAGAATATAAAATATTAAGCTAGAGCAGTTTTCACCTTTGGCACTGGAAAAGAATCCAAGAAGAAAACCATTCTACAGCATCCTAATGGGACACTAAATGGCTTAGCAAGTTAACACAAGTTATCCTGAGACAGCATGCCTGAAGCACAGCGGGGTAAGGATACTGGGGTGTCCAACAGGACAACTGGACCTTTAAATGCATTCTTTTCTCCCACAAGACAGGAAGACACTCTACTTCGGAAGTTTAAGGTACTTCCCTTAAAATGAATTTTGAAAGATTTATTGATATGGTGCTTTAATAAGCTAGATTATAAAATTTACTCTAGCTGGGTGTGCTAGCACAAAACTTTAATCCAAGCACTTGTGAGGCAATGGCAGGGAAACCTCTATGAGACTGAGGTTCCAGGACAGATGATCGACAGGCTCACATGATACCCAAAAGAAAAGGATGCATTCTTCCACCCAAACATTCTGTATCATTATACCGTGTGCTTTCCTCACTGCTGTGACAAAAATCTCAACAGAGCAAGAAACTTGAGGAGGGAAGCATGTATTGCATTTTGTTGAGAGTATTTGAACATTCGTGCACTAAATATCTTATGAATTCCTTCATTTATTTCTGATAGAAGATTCCTATATTATTTTCCAACAGAATTTCTCTCACAATTTTGAATCTCATGTTTCTCTCCAAAATATAACTCAAAAGTGATTTATAACCATGACAAATGACAGGGAGCATTCTGTGTAAAGTTTACCCTTTGTTGCCACAGATTTCTCTTGTTCAGTTTCTCATTGAGAACTGTCTGGAAATATTTGGAGAAAACTGTATGTCATTTGTGAAGAAGAGCTCGGTGAGTACTGATAATATCGAGGAGGCTTCGGGTTCCCTGAATCCCGTAATTGATGCTGGTGAGATGAAGACTGCCGAGCAGCATGACAGCAGCTGTCCTACTGAAAGGTCGTGTCCCACGGACAATGATGCAGTGCCCCAGAGTCCAGCTGCTCCTCTTCACACTGGAGGGCTCACAGGTAGGGGCAGGTATTGCTTAGTGATAAAGTGAAGGCAGGATAAGAGGAGCTCCCTCCTGTCAGAAAGTTGTGATTTTTGTGATCTTTCTTTGCTTCTTTTATTTCTGGGTCTCTTTGTACAGGGTCTCTCTGTAACTCTAGCTGGCCTTGATCTCACTCTGTAAGCCGGACTGGTCCTAAAGTCACTGAGATCATCCTGCCTCTGTCTCCTGAGTGCTGAGGTTAAAGGTGTGCATCACCACGCTCAGCAGGAAGTTTGGAAAGTTGCTAATGCAATCATAGTGACTCAGAGCCCATCATCTGACAGTGGTATTTGGTGTGTTCACACAGCTCAGTAGAGTTAATGTCCACACAGTTAGATACTCTCCAGTTGAATCCTTTGGGAGGCGCCCAACATAATGCCTGCAGCACTTCCTGTCTGTCTTCTCAGTGCTCCTGAGTTTATTTAAAGGAAGAACCAAGTGACAAGCAATTGAGGATATTTAATAAATAACATTCATCTTCTCCATGAGTCCTCCTTTGATTTTTAAAAAATTTCTTCACTTTATGCAGCTTACTTAAGTATTTCTATACCATATTGGGAAAGCATTCATGGTTGATCAGTAAAATTTATGATCTCAGCTTTGAACTCATCCTTCATGGAGAAGCAGCAGAGGCTTACTGTGAAATGGAGTCAGCAAATTGTGTCACAAAGGGCAGGTGCTTCTGGTGAGACTGAGCTGACTGACTAGGGTTGTTTACTAGAAAATCAATCAGGAGAACCTCGAAATGTAAGAGTCTACAACACTCCTTGAGTAGAACATTAATATGTGTTGCTTTCATAAGGGCCCCCTGAATCCAGTGATTATAGTTCAATTTTAAAATTGTGTGACAAGTCAACAAGTGCCTTATGATGCCATTCAGGGGGTTGCAGACAGCACTGTCCAGTATGCCCATTGAAAGAACTGAGCCTGAGTCAGGTCAGGCCTCTGGATGATCTACCTATGAATAGGTTTATGGGAAGAAGAACAAATGACACCACTACTTCATTGAATGATTTCAGAATGCCTGAACAATTTACATTTCAAAAGTGTCAGTTCTACTTGCAGTGAAACAGAGCGTGCTCGGAAAAGAAAGTGATGTGAAAGGGTAAAAATCAAACCACTGAATGTAATTATCTCCTTTCCTCTTTAGAGTTGGAGAAACCAGTTAAAAGACCATACTGTAAGCTGGGCTCAAGCACCTGTCAGAACAGTGTGTGCTCAACTCCTCCAACCCCAAATACTAGACGCATCTTTGGGAGATCATTAATGGACATTTGTGAGGATGGTAATCTGCCTACCAAAATTCTGGTAGGAATCATTTTGGTTTTCTGTAGGATTCTGTGGAAAAAAAAATCTCTGGGGTTATAGTGTTCTCACTATGTTCTATTAGCATGTTCGTGTATATTTAGGTAACCCGTTAGTAATGTTGAGAAGCTGTGAGAATGTTACCTCAAGGTGCAGAAAGTCCCACCACTCTTTCCTGGGCCATATGAGACAAGATACACAGGACCGTGTTCTTTCCTTCTACACTGGTCTCAGCAGAATTCAGCTGATTATTGAACAAGGGTGTCTGTGCATGTGACAGTCTGAGACCCCTGCCTCTCCGTCTCCTTCCAGCTTCTTCCATGAACCCCACAGGAGTCTCAGATCTCCTTGAAAGAGCACTGACTATGAGACTATTCAGTATTCTAATTCCAAATACCTGACATGTTTGATTTGTATTTCAAAAGGTTAAGCATGAAATGTTTCTCTCTGGCTGCAGATAATCCATTCATCCAAATCGACTATATTGATAAAGGCCCCAGAATTTGGTCTGTGTTATTTCAATTCAGTAAGCGGTCAGCTGAATCATGTATCGCATGTACAGCATGTCTCTAAGCAGTATACTCAGTTTGGGGACTTATGCTCCATGTGAGCAAGTTTCTCATGTCAGGTCCATGATAATTTCTGCCGAGATCATTCATATTTTATACCAAATGCCAGTGTTAGGGATAACTCTCAGAATTCCAACTTTTCCCATGAGCAAAGAAAGCCTCAGTATTGTGGTGTGCAATAGCCAAAGTTACATTGGAAATCAGTAAAAGGACAGATTAGAAGGCCTTGGGCTTCTCACTCTGACAGTAAGAAGTTGAAACTGAAAGTTGAAATTGTGAAGACAGAGTAAAATGAGACAAAATCACAAATAGCTACAGGCAGCTTATTTGAGATTACAGATTTTTAAAACCTTTGCGGGGGGGATTCATTTATTTTTCATCTTACCTGTATGAGTGTTATGCCTTGAATACACACTGGTATTCCACATGCATTGGTATTCAATGCTTGCCTAGGCCAGAATAGTGTCGGATCCCATAAACTAGAAGTATGGACTATTTTTAGCTTCCGTATTGGTGCTGGAACACCAGACTGGGTCCTATGCAGAAGCAGCTGGTACTTTTAATGGCAGAGCCACAAAGCCAAACTTTTTGAAAGTCCAGGCTTGAAGACAGGAAGTACAAATAGGGTTGTATTCACCTCAGGAGAGTGATCCAATGTGAAATGAGAACGCCATGCTTGGGAAGGGGGTTCATATGAAAGAAAAGTAGAGTGGACCCTTCCCCGGACGCCTGAATGCAGCGAGCTGGCATTGAAAGTGGTCAGATCATTGCAGAAGAATTCTTAAACGTACTCCCAGTCTTTGCGGATAGGGTTTGCCTGAGGGACAGAAAAAAATCATTCAAAATCTTCTTAATTCCTCCCAGAACAGTATCCTTATATTCTGAAGCTCTGATTCTCACCAGGACCATCTGTGGTCTCTTCCACGGATATCATGTGACAGGTGCCTTTCTTTCTTCCACTCAGGATATGATCTCTGTTATCAATGAAAAAGGAACAGACGTTGAAGGAATCTTCAGAGTGCCAGTCAGTCTCTTAAGGCCAGTCAGAGCCTTAAGAGAAAAGCTAGATTCTGGAGAAGAAGTGAACTTCAAGAGCGAATCCCCCCTGTTTGTCGCTTCTGTCTTAAAGGTAGGGAAATTCCAGCATCATCCACACACAGCATCTGATCATGTTGATCATGATTAACGGATAATGAAACAGGCATGATAGATTTTTTAAATGTGACAGACTGAAGGGTTTGTCACAAGGTCACAGTCTAAGGCCTCTCCCTTGGAAGCTGGCACACTCTTATGTCAGATCTTTTTTAGTCTGACCTTCACACTACTTTATGTCATCTCTGACCACCATGCAATGTAATAATCAAAAGCAATAATGATAATGACATGACTGACAATACACACATCTTACAATATACGTAGTAAGACAAGTATCCTCCATAAATAAAAGTTTAAGTGCCCAGTAGTCCACCAAGTGTCATGTTGGTGGTAGGCAAAGAACTTGGCTTTTGCCTTCTGTTCAGTACATATAAGAAACAGATTTCATTTTATAGCACAAGTAGCTGAAATATTTTTAGATATCCCAAATTGCTGAATGACATGACATTCCCAAAGAATTACACTACCACGATTGAGTATTCTTATCTTCACCACATTGAACTTGTCAGAGGGATGTCTATATCCAGTCACCCAACACAAAAGACCATTGGCACAATATATTTGGATGATGTTCTTACTTCACTGATGTTCCAGTCAGTGGAGTCTGGATCCCAGGGCCCTGAGATCCAGAGAAGACACTCAGACTCCGAGAAGATAAAAGTTCATAACCCCAGTCAAAAGCATCACTGATCCCTCCCAGCCCTCAGTCTTAACAATGATGGAGGGCCCATTCCCCCCAAATTGGGACCATTCCTTGGGCCACAAACTGGATGACAGCACTGCTGAGGGGCCTGGAATACCAGGAGCACTTTCAAGGCCTAAGAAAACTCAGGCTTTTGGTACTTTCTCCATTTCTCTGTCCTCAGAACTTACACCAGCCTGCTCCATACATACCTTAGCCTTACAAACACCAAGATGAGTGAATTTTACGGAACTGTAAACATGAACGTTTCCTGGGGCATTTTCTGAAACACTTAATCCTAAGAGTTGTTTAACCTGTGCAGTGACACAAAGGGAAACACAACCCTTTGAAGGTGATGTGTGGTGTCCTTTTTTTTTTTTTTTTGCGAAACAAAAATTACAGTTTCCTCCCATTCTCTCATCTGTGGATTTGGGAGTCATGGAGGAGGTATGTATCCCACACTAGCCTCTAACTTCAGGCCATTTCGCTTCATCCTTCTGAGTTCTGAGACTACAGTTGTGCAGTACTGCGTCTGCCTGAGTTTCTCAAATTTGAGTGGTCTCAGCTTTTTGATACTGAGAAGGAACAATCAGTTTTACAAATTGACAGATTTCTGGCCACCACTAAAAAAGAATGTTTTGTGCTGACATTCAGGGGCCAAAAGTTGAGATGGGAATAAAGTGTGATTGTTTTCATTCTGTGGAGTCTGGGTGTATGTTCAAATACAAGGGGTTGACAGGAAGAACATATTGTTTCTCACTGAGGATGTGCCTGATGTCCAAGAAGCTGCTGCTTCTGTACTGTAAATGTTGAATTGTGCATATTAAAGAAAAGAGAATATATAACTTATGGGAGTTTTCTCCCAAGGAAATCCATGGCTCCAGAGGGAAAGTCAATTCATCACTGAAAATGTGGTGATGATAGCTTCTATGCATGCATCTGCATGCTTGTATATGCCTGTGTGTGTGTGTGTGCCTGTGTACATGTGCATCTATGTGTGTGAGTTACTCTGTGTGTGCATTTGTTTCTGTGTGCATGTGTGTGTTTCTGTTTCTGCATGCATTTCTGTGGGTGTGTATGAGTCTGTGTGTATTTTCTCTGTCTGTGCTTGTCTGTGTGTGTGTGTGTGTGTGTGATTCAGTTGTGTCACAACCTTAACTTTCTAGGATCTGAAAGCACAGAATTCAGAAGAAACGGAAAGGGTATTTACTTTGAACAAATCATAAGATCAGGATGACGTAGCCTTTTCCCCTTTACTTTGTGCTTTAAATGTCCAGGAAGAGGAAGCTTAACCACAGAGGAGATTTAACTTCATTTCCTCCACTGTCCAGACACTGTCCCTTTCATTCTGGTTTACAGTGAGACATCCAAGGGCCTCCTTGTGGCTGCTCCAGTCAGGAGAGTTTGAGCAAGATTCTGTGAGGTGGCAGGCTGGGGAGCTGTGAAGGAAGTGGGGGCTAACTTGAGTTTTCTATTAAAAGTTCTTTCACTATCTTCTATAAAATATTAAAAAAAAATATGTCTCTCATCTATGAAAGGATTTTATTAGAAATATCCAAGGAAGCTTACTTTCGCCGAGTCTATATGATGACTGGCTTGGGGTCACTGATGAAGAGAATGAAGAGCAAAAAATTTCTGTGATCCAAAGGTAATGACCCTTTAATTACGCTTTTCACCCTAAGTACTAATTATTTGGAGTCTGACATAAAATAGAAACAATGTGTTCTTAGAATGCATGCAGTTATTCTTACAGCATTAGCCCCTACAGTAATGACCGAAAGGTTTCTTTTCCTTGTCACACATGCAGAGTCAGTTTAAAGACATGCATGTCTCAGTCATGTGTATAGGTTCATGCCTATCACCCTACTACTTGGATGGGTGAATGAAGAGCAGTGCAGTGATTTGAAGGCTAGCCTGGTCTGCACAGTGACTTCCCTGTGCAATTGACTTACAGTTTGAGTTTCTACCATAAAGGAAAAAGAACTATTTCTGAGTATTGTGGATGACTTTTTCTCCTCTTGTCATCACCATGGAAAACTTGGCCATAATACACAGTGAACTATGTAACTTAGATGTGTGAAGAAAGCTGTTAGTGGCCACCAGTCTACCCTCAAGCAGATAAGTAACAAGACAGGTTCAAATCTAGCTTGGCACTGAATTCAGTGACACGTTGTCAGTCCCACTTTTCCCTAGACTGAGCATTACATCACATGTAACCTGTGCACGCTCGTATTACCCGTGTGTCAGCAACACTGCTTCGGGAGTAAAGGCTGATTTTGTAACATAGTAGATTTCTCATCACTGTCCTTTTGGTAGAGCACCTTCTAGAATGTTACAAGCTATTAAATGTACTTCAACTAAATTATATACTAGAAGTTTAACCAGGTATTGTCGTAATTTGAGGAGAAAATTTTAGGCAATATTTTTCTGACCTATGTTTCGTATTTTTTGAATTGCAAAGAACTGTGAAATGGTCTAGGGAAAATTAATCTTCTCTTCCTATTCACAGACGTCTGTGTAAAAATGACTTTTTTTAATAGACTTTTTTTCTTGATTTAGTCTTTTACAACAGCTACCAAAGCCAAATGTTGATCTGCTGAGGCTCGTTTTTGCAATGTTACACAACATCGACAGTCATTCTTCAACTAATGGGATGACAGCGTACAATCTGTCAGTTTGCATTGCCCCCAGTATCCTGAGTCTGCCTAGTTCCCGCAACTGGGGTGTAGAACAGGAAGTCTCCAGAAAGGTATGAGACCTCTGCTTTTTGGGTCTAGGAGATAAGTCCCTTCTAAGAGCTGGGGATTCATAACAGATGGATAAAGTTTTTTAAAGTTCACCACTGAATTATATTCCTTAGGATTTTAAGGGGCAAAGGCCATTCTGAGGAGGTTTGGGAAGATAGTTTAAAGTGGATTTGGAGTCAGTGAATCACTCCTTACCTTTGTGGGTTTGAGAAGTTAGACTGAGGGAATAACACAGATGAAGGATGGGGGACGGTAGCAAAGAGCATGGGGCTCAGGGGTCAACCAGACAAGTTCCACCCTCACTATACAAAAGAGGATACACAAAAGAGGACAAATCTTCCAAGGCAGTTTCTTCATCTCACAGTGGCCCTGGAAGTTTCAGCAGATCCTCTGGTCATCACTCACACTTGCTGCATGGCTTGAGCCATATGGGCACCAAAACTCCATTTACACTGGGATCCATCCAAAATTTGTGGCCTCTTCAGTAAACAAGTTGTCTACTGATTTCTAAGCTGATCAGTTTCCCACTACTATAGATAAACAATTGTAAACCTGCCCTTATGACAAGAAAATGATAATTTTGGCAAACTGTCCTGATGTTTTCAATTTATCATTATTATTATTATCATCATCATCATTATTATTATTATTATTATTTTAAAAGGGGAAGTTGGGGCAGGGAGAGTGACCAACAGAAAAACTTGTATGCTTCATAGTGAAGAGTCTGGGAGGGAGTCGAATGAGTTCCCTCAGTCTCTACAATAATGCACCATCGAGGTTAGAATTACCTGCCATAGGCCTTACCTCTTAAAGTTTACATTGCAGTAGAACAACCAACATGGACCTACCGGCAAACCTCATGAACTAAACGAGAACAATAGAGAGCATGCACCTGTTGCAGACCATCTTAATGCTCTTACAACTGGCTGCTAACATTATAGGTCTTCCCTGAGCTTGTCAGACAACAAGACTGAGATTCACCTAAGCACAGACTGCAAATAGATAATCAAATGTGCTCCTTTAATGCCTTCTTCCTTCACAAAAGAAAAAGAGGATCTCTGCTTATGAGTTCAAGACAGTTCACTTAAGAAGTGAACTTTAAAAGTTTTTGTCCTGTGGATATTTCCAAATCTGAGTAACAGGAGGTTCTGATTTCATCTCCACATCCTAATAAACAATGCACACAAATTCATTCGCTCCTTTTTTGACAAGGTGCTTGACAAAAGAAATTGAAGGAAGCAAGAGTTTATTGTAGGCAATAGTCAGGGCATACAGTCTGCAAGGGAGGAAAGGCAGTGTCCTGGAAGTTGGCGGTGGCCTGGTACAGTGAGTCAGGAAAGCACAGCAAGTAATTTATCCACCTGGGACTCCACTTGGCTTGAGTTATGCACACACTTACCTGTGCACCTAAGAACATGTTGGAAACTAAGAACCCTCCTGGATCAAGATGAATCTTCACTCCACACTGAGAAATGGAATAATTTTTTTCTGCCTCTAACAACTATTAATAACTTCATTTGTGATGTCTTGTCAGACATGTTTCCTATATGCCAAATGTGAGAATGGAGGGGTCTGTACAGCTTAGTTAGCACCATGTAAAATATGACCAGTTATCCTCTAAGTGACATTTGATTTTCTATCTGTTCTTTAACATCTTTCACCTAGGCATAATTTAGACCACATATAATTAGATTAAAATAAAATGAACCCCAGAAAGGGACATGCACAGTACTCACATAATCTGAGCAAGGGCTTACCTAATCCCATCCTCTCAATCAAACTATAGACCCAGCTCTGTTATTCAAATTAGCAATCAAACTGCTCCTCCTCTTGAATCTCAGAAAAGAAAGGCTCATACGATGAACAGGACTATTGGGAACACTCTCGGGTGGCCCATTGTTGCTCTTTGCAGTGTATCAGAACTGGACTATAACTGTACTTTAGAAGAAAGGTTTCTTGCCACTTTGCAGTCAGGGTGCACCTATTTCAAAATTCTTTGAGAGACTGCAGAGATGGCTCAGAAGTTAAGAGCATCATGCAGAACACACGAGTTTAAATTCCAGTACCTACATGGTGGCTAACAATTGTCTGTAACTCCATTTCCAGGGAATCTGATGACCTCTTCTGTCATTCATGGGCATTGCATGACAGCATGACACAGGTGCACTTATTTACATGCACACTTAACATTCATACAAATAAAAAAGTAATTAATAAAGCATTCTGCCTAAGATGTAATGAACACAGAAGAGTCAGTCTTGACAGAGACCACTGGTATCAACCGAGTATAGCAAATAGAAATTAAAGATTCTACTTATATTGTTTATGCATTTTCTTCTATTTTCATTCAGTCTGAGACATCCATCAGTTGTCTACCAACATTCAGCACGAATCTTCCTTTCTCAATTAAGCCTGTCTATAAACAAAGAGACACACCTGAAAATGTGTATTAGGTGAATTAAAATTCACTTTAACAGCAAAGATTAGCCAGGGGGTGGAGTGATAGCTGCACAGTTATGAGCAGACACTGCTTTTGCAGAGGACACGTGTTCCCCTCCCAACTCCCAAGTCTGATGACTCAGTATCTGCTAGGAACTTTATGTCCAAGGGATACCTCATCAAGGGCAAATGCACTGTCATGTGCACAGAGCCATACACAGACACAACTACACACACAGAATTAACAAATAGAAATGAAACATAACTAACAATCACAGTAAGAATATTGTAACCTTTGCTATTTTATGGAATTGCTTTGTACTGATTCTTAACTTTAACATCTTAATATACTTGTAAAGAACTTATTCATTCCTAAGAGAAAATAGGTTTTATGTTTTATGGTAACTGAATTATCAGAATTCTGGATTTGACAGGTTTTTCATTGCAAGACTCAATCAAATGTTAAGTGTAATTTTTTTTGCAGTGCCAAATGACAGAGTCCTGTGTGTGCTATTTTATGTTTCAGATTTCTCTGGTACAATACCTCATTGAGAATTGTTCAAAAATATTTGAAGGAAACATCACTACTACACTTTCTGGAGATAGCTCAAAGTGTAATAACAAGGAAAATCCTCTGGATTCCATAAATAATCAGAATGGATATGCTGATGTGAAGGCTGCCAGGGGTGATGGCAGTGTGTGTCCTACAGAAAGTTCCTGTGTGGGGGCTAATAATGCAGAGCCCTGCAGACCTTCCTCTCCTCTTCCCCAGGAGATGCTCACAGGTGAGGGAAGGGCTTGTACATCATTACAGGAAAGGCAGGATGCGCTCTCACCTGATTTCAGAGAGTTTCCGTTACCATCACCACAGCATCTGGACACATCTTGTGACAACGTGGGGACGGTTTCAACCCACACTGGGAATGGGAACTGTGATGGTCTGAATATTGTATTAATTACTTCACTATAACATTTATTCTTATCCTATACATTGTTTTATTATATTAAATGCTTTTATTACATTGCTTTTAATATGTTTCATATACTTTATCTAATATGTTTTCTGTTATATTGTTCATATTCTTTATTGTTCTAATAAACATTCCATAATTTGATTGCTTTCTCATGACTCTGATTACCTTTGGAGGAAGTCATGCCATGCATTTTCTTAAGTCTCGCTGGGATCGCTCATGGAACTGCAGTCACATGGCAGCTCGAGTGAATTCACTGACATGTGTGTCAGCTCAATCTGCTCATCAGTTGTTCCTCTTTCTGTGACTTATCCAGCCTTCCTCATGTGATAGAGGAAGGGTTTCCCGCAGGAAGACAAGTTATTGTTTTCATGTTTTGGCTCATATCAGTTTAACTAAAGTCCCATTAGTCTTGTCTGTTTCACCATGGTCAAGATCAGAGAAAATATCATACATAAATATGAAAGAGAATACAACACAATCCACTCAAAAAGGCAAGAGAAAAGAAAGCTTCCTTTTGGTGGGGACTATTGTTTGTGATATGTCAGAGACGATAACTCCATTCAGGGCAGCATCACGACCACCTCACCCACATTCAGTTAATTCACCTCTTTTCACTTTTCTAATTACCCATATTGAATGGGGATTGCCCACATTATCTGGCTCTCTGCTGTAATTAAATAGTGACCAAAACAACTTATGGGAGAGAGGGTCTATTTGGGTTCACAGTCGCAGGTAACAGTTCACCAGGGCAGAGAAATCATGCTGTAGGACCTCCAGGCAGCTGGTCTCACTCCAGCCACCACCAGGAAGCACAGGGAGAGGAATGCTGGGCTCAGCTAGCTTCCTTCTCTCTAGGCAGCGCCGCTCCCGAGTCCAGGAAATGGATCTGCCTGAGTTAGTTGGGATCTTCTTTCTTCCCTAGCCTAATGAAGAGAATAGCCCATGGCAATGGAAGGGGGCTCTCCTAATCCAAACAGCTACTCACAGGCATGGCTTGTGATTCCAGATCTGCTTATTTGACAGTCACTATCACAGGTACTTATTCCAATAGCGGTACCAATTCCAACATATTAATCTTTACGTGTTTCTTAACTCCATCCTTCAGTTGTCTAAATCACGTCTCATGAAAGGGAAATTACAGTAGAAATATGAAGGAATGTATTTTCCAAGCTAATGAGTTTTTAGTATGATTGCTTAAATGTTTGTTTGTTTGTTTGTTTGTTATGGGGTTTATTGAGACAAGGTCTCCCTGTAGATACAGTTGGCCTGAAATAAGAAAACTAGACTAAGCTAGGTGGTCCCAGAGAGATCACTGTGTCTCTATGGGAAATGTTGAGATAAGAAATATGGGCCACCAGATGTGATATTGCCTATAGCTTTTAAAAATTATTGTCTTTACAAAAGAAAACAATACAAAAATCTATTATTGAGAAGGTTTAGGGGAAAGTTTCAAGGAAATGGCTGAAAACAATTTTACTTATAGAAGGAAGTTGTGCCATTGCTGCTTGGAGTCTGAGGGAAAGACTAAGTCCTCATGGATTCAACAGGTAAATGACATATCTAAGGAAGATGCACCTCCATACCTTAGAGTGTTTTGAACCTTAAAATAGAGGTGAGCAAAGCTATTGCCCTCAGTTCAAGAATGATCACAGGAATGCCAAAGGAACTGTGGCATTGGAATGGGATTTGTCTCAGTAATAACTCTAGACCAATTTCCTCAGACTAAAGAACAATGAGAACGTAGCAAAGATGGCAGCATAGACAGATGACTCTGAAATCCTGACAAGTGGCCTTTCCCCTTTAGAAACATTCCCACTCTCTTTGTCAATGTAAGACTTCAAAGCATATCTGCAGGGATTGGGAAATGGAGAAACCCACAGTTTCCATCATTTTGTGAACATGGGACATGGTTATGACCGTTCCTGTTAATGTGTTAAAATACTCCAGCAATAGCAACCTATATTGAAGAGCATATTGGTTCACAGTTTAAAGTTGAAGTGTGCAGTTTATCATGGACAGAAGTGCTGAGACACCCTGGACTTTGCCTCTGTGGTCTGCAGTTCCCTGAGCATTCTCATCTCCCGAATCCTCAGCAGAATGGCCCAGGACATTCTGCATACAGCAAGCAAGTACCACACAAGGTACCGAACTTTTCCATGCTCTACCCATGAAACAGTTCGGAAGGCCTCAGAACCAAGTGGTCAGTTTTATCGTAGCAACAGCCCCAGCTTCACACAAATTTTCTGTCATAGTTTCTTTTCATATGGCTGTGATAAAAGGCATTAACATACTACCTCAGAAAGAACCTATTGGACCCAGAGTTTAAAGGCACAGTCTATCACTCTCGGGGAAGTTCTGATGACAGGAGTTTGATGCATCTGGTCAAGTTTCTCCTTCACTTACGCAGCTTTCTTCTTTATTTCTGGTCTAGGCACCATGTATAGGGAATGGTTTTCCTCAGTTTTGGAGTGTCTTCCCACCTCCATTGCCTAACTTCACAGGATCTAATTGAAATAATCACACATAAATATGCCTGAATTCTTGTCTTATGAAAAAGATTCATCCATTAATGATTCCAGGAACAATTAAATTGACAATCATGAGAAACCATCACACAGGGAGCAATTGAACAAACATTTAATTATATACATATGAATCTTGAGTGATGGCTGTTTGACTAAAACATCTGAGATGCAAGCTCGATCACCAGAACTTACATTGAATAAAATCAGCCAGAAACTGGGGCTTCAAAAATGGCTCAGCAGTTAAGAGCACTGGCTGCTCTTACACAGGATCCAGCCTGAGTTCCCAGAAAATACAGCCTGTAACTCCACTTCCAGGAGAGTTTGACTCGAGCAATATAGGAGGCATGAACCAGCTCCTGATTCTGAACCTTGACCTCTATAGGATTAAACTCTGAATTCTAACACACAGGCACTGACACAGACACACGTGCACCCAAACACATGCACAGACATACACGTGCACACACAGAAAGTTACACTGCACAGTTATCTCCTAACAAACTGAAACCTTTATCGCAACATGGAGAATCCCTTATGTGTACATTGTCTTCCTCTACAGATAAATATTGCTCTGCACAGCCCTGGAATTTGACCTAATTAATCTGTATGATTTTCCAATGCTGGTCCTTTGATTTTGTTTGACAGACATCTCATTCCCATTATTTAGTCACATATTAGCTACGGTGTTACCAGATCTACTGTCTCTGTGCTACATTACAATCCTCAGGTTCAAGTGGCCTTTATTTAATTAACAATAACGACAAATCCCAACATTACAAAATACTAATACAAATTTAAAAATACTGACAAAACCAGAGTGAGGAAGCAAGTATTTATTTTGGGTCACAGTTTGCAGTTCCTTATATCATTGATTATGGCCACCTTAGGCAGTCAGGGAGCAGGGAAAGATGAATATTTTGTATTCCTCGTTTTCTCATTTTATTCAGTCTTAAACCCACATTAAGGACAGTTCCTCCCATTTCAATCCATGCCTCATAGATATAAAAAGCAAGCAAGAGTAGGAAATGGTTTAGCAACCGGCTACTCCACTAAGTTTAGGCTATTTGAATACCATTTTCCTGACAGAGCAGTTAGGAGACTGGTACCGATACATGTACATACTATATAAATGCAACACATACATAACAACGCATATAGCAAACCCTTTTCAATGTACAGCTCCCAATACACCATGTTTTACACATACACACATCTATGAACAGTGGAATAAATTTCTCTTTTCTTTAATGTCCATCAAGCATAGGCTCTGTTTAATGACAGTCACGTATTGGTAGGCAAATCTCTTCTTGAATACCTTGACAAGTCTGAAATGAGGCAACTATGCCAGCAAAGTGGACTTTTAGAGAGAATCCCATAACTACCATCTTATGCCTGGGCATAATTGTGTGCATATGATTAAAATCAGATGTACCATTGGAAGGGATATGCTCAGCAGAGTAATATTACATAACTTAATTTTCTATCAAAAATGGAGAATAACCTAAACGACACCCTCGATATAAAGTTCTTTCTCCCTGTAGACCCCATAAAAACCTCTAGCATTCACTCTGGGCTCTTGAGTTCTCTCTGGCACGGGGCATGCTCTCAGTGTTGATAGTGCATTTCTTTTTGATGGCTACTAGAGCTTCACTGTGAATAAAAAGTCTTGACACTTTTGCACTCTCTGCTACCCATTATTTTGTTCCTATAACAAAAAGCCTACAACCAGGAAAACATTAAACACTGACCCACACACACAGCAGGTCATATATGTACAGAGATTCCCACCCCCATGATGATTCTAAATCTCTTTAAATCAGGTAGATTGGTCATGACAATTTGTCAAATTGTCGTCCCACACATCAGCTTTAAGGCATAACTTTTCATCGTTTCTCCGCATAAGTTGATTCCCAATGTACACATAGTGCCTAACAACAATCAATAACTCAAGTCCCAGGGGATCTGACCCCCTCTTCTGAACTCCACCGGCATTGTACAATGTGGTGCCCTTACACACGTGCAGGGGACACAATCATAAATATAAAACGATAATAAATAAGATATTTTCTAAATTCTGGCTTCCAGGGCCTGGAGAGATGGTCAGATGCTAAGAGCCCTGGTTACTTTTGCAGAAGACATGAGTTAATTCCCATTGCCCACATGGTGGCTAACAACCGTCCATAACTTCAGTTCCAAGAAATTCAATACTCTCTTCTGACCCCTGTGGTCACTGCATGACACAGGGACACTTAGCTACATGTAAGCAAAACAGTCATACACATCAAATTAAATAAAATGAAAGGAACTATTTTTTAAAAGCATGACATCTAATGTGAGTGTAAGAAAAAAATAGAATTTGAGTTCAGAAAATGAAATGTAGTTAACTTTTTGTAAAAACATGATTTTTTATAATAATGATGAACTGCAGATACTCTACGTAAAATTATAGTTGCGATATTCAATCAGAGACTCCATTCGGTGCTTGAGAAGAGCTCCAGAATATGTGATCACCACAAAAATATGGTGAGGAATACCAACATATCCCTGAAATAAAAATAGAATCTATGTCACACATTCCTTTTCCTTTGACCCACTAATGTTCATCTGTATAACAAATAATGGTTCAGAGATGACAGAGAGCAGACCATGTTACTTATCAGGTGTATGTAAATGCACTGGGCATCATTCATTGTGAGGAACACGTGGGAAATTGATGTGATTTTTTAAAAATCTCTTTTATGGTTCTTTATTCTAGCCTGGGCACAGGCTAGCTCTTTCTCTTAGCACCCCAGATCCCAAGGCTACTCTCTCAATCCAGATCTACCCAGTGCATTCTGAATCCCACACTCAGATCAGCTCAGTTTTTCGCTCCACCTTCAACTTGCCCTTGCATTCCTGAGACCAGCCTTCTACCTTGGCTCTCCCCACCCCAACCTGCCTTGAATTCTGGAATCTAGCCTACTTTTCTGGGAAATCTGATCCTGCCCACTGCGTCTCCGCTCTCCTACCACTTCAACTCAAACTCAGCCAGCCCACATCTCATTCTCCTTCTAGCCTTGAGCACAGGCACACTCATACTCTTTGCCCCCCGGACATCTGGAATACCATCTTACCTCTGGTAAGCTCTATAAATTGCACCATGCCCATCCACTTATGGTTTGTTTGGCACAGAGCTCCAGGGCACAGTCTGTCACTGTGGAAGTGCTGGTGACAGTAGGTTGAGGGATCTGGTCAAGTCGCTCATCCTGTTAAAGGCAGAGAACAGTGAGTGCTTGTCCTCAGCTTTCTTCTTTACATGTGCTCCCGGAACCATGGCATGAGGAACGGTGCTCCCTGCTTTGGAAGTGGGTATTCCCACCTCAACCTAATCAAAAGAATTCTTCACAAATATGACCACAGGCTGACCTACTTATAATAATCCCACACAGATGCACCGGGACTCATGTCATAGTTGATTCCAGGTACAATTAAATTGACAATCAAGATTAGTCATCAGTCAAGAGCTGGAGAGATGGTAAAACAGTGAACTGCACTGGATGCTCTTGCAGAAGACCAAGGTTCGGCTCCCACACATACAAGGTAGTGAACAATAGTTCTTAACTTCAGTTTTATGGGATCCAACACCTCTTCCGGCTTCCATGATCACAGAAGTACATGATGGACTTCCACACATTCAAGTAAAACACTCATATACATGAAATAAAAATAAAATAATTTTAAAAACCCAAAAAGATCAACCATCACACAGGATGAAATTAGAACTTGAACGATGTTTTAGAAAACACATGTGGGCCTTCAGAGATGGTTCAACGGTTAAAGCACTTGAGATACAAGTATAATGACCTGAGTTCAGATCCAACAAAACTTACAATAAAATGCTTAAAAAGCATGGTCGTAAGGACACAGGTTTCTAGACTTCTGGGAACCTGCTCATGCGAACTTGCAGCAATGGTTTCACCATGTACAAGACCCATGAAACTCAATCAGACAAAAAAAACCAGCAGAGAACTGGGGACATGGGCAGCACCCCCACCCTTAGCCAAAGAACTGTCTGCAGCTGGGTGAGGAAGAGCTGATCTTCTTTAAGAGAGAGACTTTAGACAGGGTGTCCAGACTCGAGGATGAACTTGACTAAGGGTCATGTGGGTACACTAACTTGACTTGATAGGCCTTAACATATATCACAGAATGCATGAAATCAGGTAGGAGGGACACGATGCGGGGGATCGAATGAAGGAGGAGGTGTAAAGATGACTGAGATGTTTTGTATGAAGTTCACAAAAATTTAATAAGAATGTACGCTGAACAAAGTCAAATAAAAAAAACCCTGGACTCCACAGCACAAGAGTCCATAAAGCCAGAGGGCCTGTGCCAGAGGATGGGAGGGGAGACAGGAGAATCACGAGAAGCTCATTGGCCACCCAGCCCTGCTTATGAACACAAGAGGCCTCATTGCAAACAAGACAGGAGACAGGGACCAACTCCTGATGCTGACTCCTCACACCCACACAGTCTAACCTCCACATGTGTTCCCAAGTCTGCATTCTCACACGTGGAGACACAGAAACTCAGACACACACACTATCACAAATGTCCTACACACGCACAAGTACATACTAGTGCACAGCAGAGGTACGTTTCTCTCTGCACAGACTTCATCAGAACTGTGGGAACGCCCTGTCCGTGCACTGTCTTCCCAGAAAAGGCTCCCGAGTAAATCTGCAAATTCATATTTTCATGTCTTCTTGTTGTGAATTCACAGTTCACAGGGCAGACATGAGACTAGACGGCATGAATTCATCCCTTTCAATTCTGAAGGTCTTAGTACACTGGCCTGAGTCACCTAGCAGAACCTAATGACAACATTCCTTGTTCCTATCTTGGTTTATTGATAGTCAGAGAAATGTCCATTCTGAAGCTTTTGATAATGAGAAATTATCATTCTAACACATATAACTGGAGGTGGCTGAGACACTGGTTGGAGGCCAGGACAGGAGGCCTGTAGAGCTATATGCAATCTACTTAGACTCTTCATTTTATCTCAGTCAGACTTAACATTTTGTCTCCTGTGGCTAGATCCCTGTCTTTCACATGTATTTTTATTATAATACCATTTTATATATTACTTACATGGACATTTCCATAATTAATTATCCTGAGGTAAGATTTGTAATAATATGTACTGTAAATAACATGTTAATTTGGAAGAAAATTTATAAGAAAATACTAAAAACAAATAAAAACCAAACAAGAACAATGCCATGTATTTTATATTAGTATAAAGAAGCTTTGAAAAGATCAGATTTTAAATTTGCTTGTGGGTGACATTCATTGAAGACACATCTGAAATTGCATTACCTTCCAGCTTTCCTTCAAGGTGCACAATGAGGCTAGTATATTTGACTGACCATCTGCTCCTCCATGGCTTGCTTCCCTTCTCTTTCTCATCAGATCAGTTTTATTTTTATTATTTTCAGTTCAAAAGCCCAGTGCTCAGTTTTTCTTTTTATGTTAAACCTCTTTGAATAGAATACTTGTGGGTATCAGGGATTGAGACAGGGTCTCACTACATGGACCTGACTGAACTGGAACTCACTATGTAGACCAGGCTAACCTCGAACATATAGAGATCTGGCTGCCTCTGCATTCCGATGCTGAAATTAAAAGCTTTGCTGCTTCGGGGTTTTCCTATGTCTTCTTAAAGGCCCCTCCATTGACATCACTCTGGAAACAAATCTAACACTTTATCGTTCTGTTCTTTTGGCTTCAAATTAAAATCTTCTTCCTTGGAAAAGTCTTCCCTTGCTCCTCAGATCATACAGGACTCCCGACCACACACTCTCACACCATCAAGGACACCCCCGTAACTCTGCAACCTTCCCTCCAGCTATGATGATAAGTGTGTCATTATCTGTGCAATATAGAAAATTTCTGTAAGAAGACACCTTCCTTTAACCAAAGAATTCAATAACAGGGAATAGAGAGATGGCTCAGCAGTTAAGATTTCTGGCTACTCTTGCAGAGGACCTGGCTCAGTTCCCAGCACCCACATGCTAGCTAAGACACATCCATAAGTCCAGTTCCTGGGTGAATCAGTTCCTAAGTGAATCAGAGAGAAAAGAAGCTGTGCTTTCTTCCCTTTGGATTTAAACCAAATATCCTGCTACAAATAACATCAGAACCAAACACGATTTCACTGATCTTCTTAATCACACACACAGACACCTGGAGCTGAGTTGTCAATTGGCAAGTTCCAACATTCCTGGACAAGCAAGGAGTGCTAGTGCAGTGTATAAATCAGTAATCTCACATACCAGGAACAAAAGCAAGGAAGCTTGGGAAGAGATGGAGCACATGTAACAGAGACTGTGTCAGCTTTAAGAGGTCTTGGCAGGTGGCTACAGCCTAGGCCAGCATCTCCTTCTGTTCTGACAGTTTGATTATAATACCGCCTTAGGATGTATTGAGAGGTTTCCCACGGAAAGGGGTATCTGGGGTCATATCTTGCTAGAACTATAGGAAGACAGATGTAATCAAAATGGAAAATAACATTCCTCTCAAACATGCCAACCAACTTGTAGCAAGCATTTAAGAACATTTTAAATATCAATCTTTTGACTGCCTACACATCATGTTAATAAAGTACACAGGTTTAGACCACAGCAAAAAAAACTTTTAGGATAACAACTAGAAACTCACCATCACAAAGTACTCTACTGCTCCCTAAGAAAACTTTAAATAGGACAGGAAAGGCTGTAGGTGACACAATCCCTTCCTTTCAAACAAAGAGAGCCACTTGTTAGACCATGGTGCCCTCTTGGAAGTCTTCTCTATAAAGAGCACAGTCTAACACAGTGAACCTCTGCAACACAGAGTCCCCAAGATGGAGATGATGCCATCAGCCCTCTCCCTCTGCTGCCCACCAGGATCACTCCATGGCAGGGAACACTTCTTTCCAGCTGTGGCCAGCCCCTCTAGAGCTGTCCCAGGCTGGGGTCACCCTTCCCCCTCCCGCAGAGAAAGCGTGTGGTTACTTCCACATTTGATACCACTATTACACCGATAGGCATGTCTCCTCAGGCTACTCACTATTGTAGCTTACAGGTTCACGGCTGGACAAAACTGGTTTTTCAGTAGTGTGCATGGTACCTTCCAGCACTATGAAAACTCACCATTAGAAGTGAAGTTTTAAGGTTGGTACCAGCTTGATTTCTCCATGTTCTATGACTCAAGTACGTAGTGTCTTCAGCAATAAGCTCTAACCACCAAGTTCTGAAGAATAACCAATAACAATGGCAATAGCTTTTAATGTTAGGGGGTTTGTGTGACTCCCCTGAACCAACTCCAAAAGGGAGAACCCATTTTCTGGCACTTGGCTTTTTATCATTATATGACAGCTCCATTTAAACTCATTTTATATCTGTATATGCATATATTTTAGGACAGTTCTTCAATAGTGGGTTTCCATATGACATTTTCAAAAGGCCTTTAGTATTAGTTGTCCCTTTCTACACTCCCTGTTCCTCCCGGCTTCCATCCTCCACCCCGTTAACCCTTCCTGTCTCCTTGTTCCCTTTCCCTCTTCATCTCACTGCATTCTGTCTCCCCTCCCTTAAGCATTCCCCCCACCGTGGCCCCTTACTGATTTCCTGATCACTATTGGTTTTCCATGTAAAACATACATATCTGAAGATTCAAATCTAGCATCGATATGGTAGACAAAGACAAAACATGGAGCAATGTCTTTCTGGGTCAAGGTTACATCACTCAGGAAGATTGTGTCCAGATCTGTTCATTTGCCTGTCAATTGCATAGTTTTGTTTTTGTTAATTAATTAATGTATTTATCTTTTTATTTATTTATTATTTTCATGTATGAATGCATTACCTGCAAGTATGTAAGTGTACACGTGTCCTGCAATGCCCATGGAGGTCAGAAGAGGGCATTGGATCCCCTGGAACTGGAGTTATAGATGGTTGTTAGCCACCGAGTGGGTGCTGAGAATTAAACCCAGTCCTTTCCAAGAACAGACAGTGCTCTGAACCATAGAGCCATCTCTCCAGCCCTGGGACGTTTTTAATTACTTCTACTTCATTGGTTGTTATGACTCTATTTAAATTATTTACCTCATGACTTAATTTTGGTAGTTCATATATTTCTACAAACACATTAATTTCTTCTAAATTTTTCTAGTTTGTGGAATATAGATTTGTAATGTATGTCCTTACGACTCTGGATTTCCTCAGTGTGTGTTGTAATGTTTCTCATGTCTGATTTTATAAATTTCAGTCCCCTCTTGCTTTTGGTTAGTTTGGTTAAAGATTTGTCAATGTTGTTAATCCTTACAAGAAACAAATGTTTCATTTCATTGATTCTTTGTATTACTGTTTTGCATTTCTTGGTACTCCATGAATTTGGCCTTGTTTTTATTTGTCTCTTCTCCCATGCCTTTTTTAGGTGTTGTTTGTTCTTGGCTTTCCAAAGCCTTCAGGTGTATCATTAAATCATTATTCAGAGATCTCCCAAATTTTTGATGTGCCACAAACTTAGTGGTATAAACTTTCCTCTGAGGACTGCTTTCACTGGGTCCCAGAGATTTTGGAATGCCGTGTTTCCTTTTCATTCACTTTTGGGAAACTTTTAGTTTCTTTCTTGACTTCTCCTTTAACCCAATTTTCATTCAGTAGCGTATTGAGGAAAGCATTATATAACTGTTGTCTAGAGTCAGGCATGGTGGTCCACACATTTAGTCTACATTGGGAGGCATTTGGATATCTGTGAGATTGAGACCAGCCTGATCTACACAGCACCTCCCAGGCTGACTCAAAAAGGCAAAATGAACAAACAAACAAACAATGTCTCTTGTCTAGAGAAAAGCTGAGGTCAAAGAATATTTCATGTTACCTACAACTTTTAAAAATGTGTTTGACCTGCATACATGTAAGTGTACCCAGGTCAAGCAGCACCCAACCATAAACATGGGCACCACCTTCCAGTGGGGCTTCAATGAAAGGACATAGAAGAAGGAAACATGAGCTGTTCACCTGCTTCCCCTTCACCCTCACTGGTGAGTTTATCCTGCTGCTGTGGCATTCCCACTCAGATATTAAAATCAACTTCCTCCTCGGGATCCAATACAGACTGAGGACCGTCAGCTCTCCAGGAATCCTTCAGGCCTTTAGCACCAAATTGGGACTGCTGAGACATCCAGCCTTGTGGATCGAGAAAGTACTGAATCCTCAGTCTCTCCGATGTGGCAAAGTCACTGTTAGACTACTTCAACCTTATCTGTGAGCCACTGTATCAACTCCCCACATACATATCCCCGTAGCAGTTGTTCCCCCCCAGACCCTGAAAAGACACTCACACACACAGCTTAAGTACAGTTGTCAAAATCAGCAAGCAGAGTTTGAGGAAAAAATTAAGAGCTTGTTGCTTCAGCCAGATAATTTAAGATAAAGAAATTGGAAAAAGTACTAAGAGATATGCTAGATGAGCACTGACGCCAGCTCATGGAGAAGATGAGCCCCAGTGGATGCTGGGATTCAGCATGCTAATTGCCCTTCTGCCCTAGTGGGACACAAAGAAAGGTGTAAAGACAAAGATCTCCAAATCTTCACCAAGACTTCCATGGATGAGGAGAAATGTTCAGTCAAGAAAATCAAGGAAAAGCATAAAAATTCATTTCCAACATACTTATCCTCTGGCAGTAGAATTACCAAATGCACAGTTAAACTACTCTGTATTTCACTCTAAATACACCAATGATGTAATCTATTTCATCTATTAAAATAAAAACGTTTTCAAGCAATTTTGAGTCACATATGTATTTAAACATACACATATACAATGTGTAAATGAAATCCTTATATAACCATAAACATTCTCTCAAAAGAAATCAATTATAAGTAATAAAATAAAAATTAAGTTTCATTAAGCATACTGTTTGTTTTTTAAATAACTCAACAGATTCATATTTTAATAATTTTGGTCATTTGCACACAAGCAATTCTAACTGGTACCTATTTTTGTTTATGGTAATTCCACAAACCCCGAGTTTGATTTCACAGTCTCTGGTTAAATACATATCACTCTCAGGAAATAACGTTTAAAATGATGAATCTTACATCTTAATTTCTAGTTAACTAAAATCATTTTGAGGAGTTTCAGTACAGTTTAGGTCACAGTAGAATGATCCTTTATCTACTTTGTTTTTGTCTGTGTGATACTAGTGACATACATCCTTGCTCCTGTTATGCCCAGGGAACGGCTCCCCAAGAACCACCATGGAGTCCGGAGGGTATGCAGAAAAACAAAGAGCCTTTATTCAAACTTAAGCTTGGTCCCCCAGACCTCACCAACACAGTGCATCTGTTCTGGGAGCCCTGAGGAGAGTGGGAAGGGGCTTCTTTATAGATCTGAGCATATTTTAAATTGATTGGTTGCTATAAGGTATATACTAAAATTAGTTGAAGGTGACTATGAAGCCTTTTTTTGGTGGGTGCTGTTTCCAGGGCAAAGGAATATGCTGAACATTGCCTAAGTCTGTTGGAAAGTGCTGACCATTGTCTAAGTCTGCTTCTGTTATAATATTTGCAGAGACTTGATCAATTTGCCTGGGCTTGTTCCCTTTTTCAGGTCCCATGCTGACTGAGGCTTGTTAGAAAGGACAAAAAGGAGTCATCTCTGTTCAGCTTGATATTCTAAAGCCAAGTGTTTTACAGAAGCAAAGAGAGCAGCTAATCAGATATTGGGTTGAGAAGGGGTTCCAGGGGTCCCACACTCCAGAACAAATACCTAACAATGTAATTAAATCATTCTTTGAAATTCTTTGTACAGGAATAATTGATCTGTTTACACTGGGGAAGCCTTGTATTTCAGTATGTTCTACAGCTTCTGGATCATCACCTGGAATTTGCCTGAAAAAGAAAACATAAAACTTACTCTTCAATTTTAGATACAAGGAAAACAAGCACATTCATCACTTTTCTGTTCAGGAAGTAGTTTTACTCAAGAAACTTACGGTCACATGGCTTTTCTCACTCAGTACACTGTTCAGTAAAGCCAATTTCATTTTTATTGGACACCTACGTAATTTATGAGTACTTTTGTTTCTGTTTGGGGCACCTATCTTCCAAGGATTTCATTACTAATTAGTCACTGTGATGAAAGGGTAGTACTGTGAAGTTCAACTTAATTTTATTGTTGCCTACTTAGCTACAGCGAAAAGACAAATGACTAGTTGGTTTTTGCTTTTGTTTGTTGGTTTCCTTGTTTGCTGAAAGAGAGAGTTTCATCACATAGTTTTGGCTGGTCTGGAACTCTCTATGTAGATCCGGCTGAACTTGAACTCAAAGAAAGCCACCTGCCTGTGCCTAGGTCTGGGAGTAAAGGCATGCACTAACATGCGTGGTCTAGTTGGTTTTATTTACCTTTATAAAGTAGATTTAGCCTAAGCAGCACTTTAAAAATAAAAGATAGGGGCTAGAGAGAAGGCACAACGATTTTATAGTGCTTATTTTTCTTTCAGACAACCTGAGTTTGATTCAAAGAAACCATGTACAGGCAGGAGAAAACTGACTCCACAAAGTTGTCCTGAGCTCCACACTGTGGCCTGTGTGTTCACATATATCAATCAATCAATCACACACACGCACACACACACACACACACACACATGCTGGGGTTAAAGGCATGTGACATCATGCCCAGCTGACAATATATTTTTTTAGTTTAATGACTTTGTGTATGAGTGTTTTTCCTATATGTAAGTGCACCATGAGCGTCCAGTGCCTACGGAGGCCAGAAGAGGGTGCTGGATCCCCTAGAACTGGAGTTTCAGACAACTATTAGCCACCATGTGGACACTGGGAAATAGTCAGTATTAAACCCCTGTTGATGCCAGCCAGCTCTTTATTTCTCATTAACTCAGGAACTTCAGTCTCTTACCTCTGGCCTCATCAGGAAAAGAAACATGACCTGCTTCCGGTCTCCACATTGGACCACCTCCAGTATCTCTTTTCTTTTACAGACATAAAGGAAGGAAGAAAAGGAGGAAGGGAGGAAACCAAAGTGAAGAACTGTCCCTTAAACTGCTTCATAAATTCATATTTATCAGATTTTCTTAAACTGTTGTCTATTATCAATTAAAAAGTCATTGAATACAGTGTACTACATCTTACCAAACTAAATGTGAAGCAAATGATAATAAATGAAAGTTTCAGCATTTTTAGTTTACTACATGTATAAGAAATAGTTTACTTACATGCAGGCATTGAAGACACTTAAGCAGTTACAATACTTTTTATCCCCAAGTTTGACAAGCCACCTCTGACTAAGCCACACGTAATGCTAGATACTAAAAGGGACAAAAAATACAAAAAAAAAAAAACTACTAAGGATTTACTAAAATAATAAAGGTATTGATAAGTATATCAATAAATCAATGCTGTGTTAAAAGATAAGGAAGAGGAAAAAGGAGAAGTTTGTGAGAAGTGCAGAAGGTGGAGCGTCCCGATGCTCTCACCTACTCAGGACCATTCTTGAGCCCAGGAACTGGAGGCTAGCCCGAATGAGACAGGGAGACCCTGTTCCCCAGTCTAACTAAAGAGAAAGGAAAAACAAGGACACTGTGGAAACTGTTCGAGTTACATCTGACTATAACGGAAGTACATGGACAAATGTTTTAAGCTTGGCCGTTCACGTGCTCTACCAGTGTCGTTAACAAAAACACAGAAACGGGTTAATTTTAGTTCTCTAAATGACAAAAAGCATGTAAGCACTCTCCAAGATGCTGACAAGAATCCAGTTAGACCCTCATCTCAACCATGACTTAGGTCTTTCTCTACCCACTTTAACTCCAGAATTTTTGACTATTTTCTAAGCCTTCCCCCCAATTCTGTCAACTAACCAAACATTTCTTTTCTTCTTTTTTCAAGACAAGGTTCCACATAGGGCAGGCTGGCCTCAAACTCACCACATAGTTAATGATGACCTTGATCCTTGAACTCCTGATCCTCCTCTGCGTCCACCTCCCAAATGCTGGAATACACCATGTCCAGCTTCCTACAACCATACATCTCATCCTGCTTAAGACTTACAGCCTAGCTGGATGTGGTGGTGCTTACCTGCAGTCCTAGTACTTAGGAGGCTCAGACAGGAGAATCACCACAAGTAGGAGGCCAGCCTGAGCTATGTGGTATGATTAGGGCCAGACTGAGCTTCTTAATGAACCCTATATCAATAAAACAAAGAAATAAAAAGGTAGCCTGCCACAACCAGAATTAACTGGTTCAAGTTATGAAGCAGGTATGGCTAGGGACGTAGCTGAATTCAGTTGGTAAAGTGCTAGCCTAGCATGCATGAAGCGCTAGGACTGAAGTCCAGCACTACAGAACTTGAGCATAGTCACAGACACATGACTCAAGCATAGTCATAGTCACATACGTCTGATGTCCCAGCACTCAGAAAATGAAGGAGAGGATCAGAAATTCAAGACTGTTGCCAACTACATGGTGACTTTGAGGTTAACCCAGGACACATAAGACCCTGTCTTAAAACAAGCAAATAAAACTCAGTAGTACAAATATTAAGAAACCTTGTGGTTGGACAAACAGCTCATCAGTTAAGAGTACTGGCTACTCTCATTAAGGACCCTGGTACGGATCCCAGCACCCACATGATGGCTCACAAGCACCTGTAAGTCCAGTTCCATCTGACACCTTCTGCTAGTCTCAGCATTGCATGCACAAGGCGCACACATGGTGTACATATACACATACAGGCAAAACTCGTACACAGAGAAAGAAATCAATCTTTAAAAGTAAATATAAGAAAGGACAAAGCCAGGTGTGCTAATGCACACCCTTAACCACAGCACTTGGGAAGCAGAGGCAGAGTGATCTCTGTGAGTCTGAGACCAGGCTGGTCTGTCACAGCGAGTGCTAGGTCAGACAAGGCTGCATAGGAAGACTGTCTCAAAACAAATTGGGCACGAAAACACACCTGACATGGAAGGAGAAGTGGGCGATTAGGAGGAGAGCTTAACAAAAGGGACAGAAAGTGGGGGAGGGCAGTGGGAGAGGAGGATCAATAAAGAAACTATGTCTTAACATCTGTTAGCTTTTGCCAGGCATGGTGCCAAATACTGTCAGTCCCAGCACTCAGGAGACAGAGTGGAGGCAGATCTCTGGGTCTGGGTCCAATCTGGTCTACACAGTCATTTCTAGGCTAGCTAGGCCTAGAACGATCCTGTCTTTAAAAAAAAGTCTAAAATTTCTTAGCTTTCTTTGGTCTGTTTATTCATTGATTTCTATGTGAACTTAAAAGCAAAATCCTCACGAAACCTAGAAAGAAAAACATATAATGTAAAACACGTACTTTTAGAAACAAATGTCAATTGTATTTCTGAACTGTTTTAACCTAACTAAGGAGATGATAAATGCTAAGAATAATTTTGCACAGCTAATGTCTGTTTATGTCTATGTTTGCTGCCCAGAGCCACAGAAAATATTTGCATGTCATCTGGATCTGGTAAGGGAGTCTTCATCAGATTTATGATGATTTGACAAAGCACTACAAATTATGGTAGTTTGCACACCTTAAGAAAACAGAGATTTGCTCATTGACATGGTATACTTAATTGATACAAATTAGAAATGACTTCAGTTAACAAACATCTCTCCTCAATGCAAGCATTATTTATTCTCAGTTCTACAGGAAATGATTTAAGCGAATTTCCATCGCAGAACAGCAGGATCAAATTGGCGATCATTCCACGTCCTTCTAAGTGCTTGCTGGCCAGGGTGCTGCGGGAAAGCACTGCACATTTCTCCTTTGATATTGTCCCAGCTCATTAAGATGGCTTCTTCGCAAATTAAGAAATTCTTTAACTGAGTCTGATCTAGGGCAGTGTCTCTGGGTGAGCTGTCTCCTCACATGAATTCTGTCCTTTCCCATCCCTATGCAACCTTTTCAGTCATCCCGAGTCCAGTAGTTTCGAAGCCAAAGTGACATGAGACGATCTCTCTGAAAGCTCCCTCGTTCTCATACACCACTGCCGTGGCCACAACCCTCTGAAGACCTTTCCTGTCAGAGGTGGAAAGATGGCTTAACAGCATTTGGAGCTCTTGCAGAGGACTGGAGTTCAGTGCTCATTGCCCCAATGGTGGCTCTTCTCATTCAACTTGCAATTCCAGTTCCCAGGGATCCGCCACCCTCTTCTGGCCTCTGAGGGGACCAGGCAGGCAGGTGGTGCAAAATACTCTTACACATCAAATGAAATAAATGGTGAAAAAATATTTTTCTTTGATGACCATACATTCTCCGATCTTTCAGAAAATACAAATCTCAGCCGACAGTCTATGGAACTGTGCAAACAAATGAAATAAAACATTGATCTATCAAATCCTTAGTCCTCTCATTCCTTAAAATACATTTATCCATTATGATACTGCCACTGAGCCATCAAAGACAGTGTCCAGGGCTGTTGGGAAGTACTGAACTCAACAGCAAACACACAATCACCTACACAGTTACATACACAATTTTTTGTGAATGTGTGCATATATATTCATTAGTTTATGCATTTATATAAATATAAATTGGGACCCCATAGATGGCTAGAATTGCCCCAGGATCCCTAGTCTTTTCTGCATAATCACTAGGGCCACATAAGAAAAACATATATTTCTTCAAGCTATCAGTATTTTATTCATACACATAGACACACACTCACACAGACACACACACACACACTACTTGTTATTTGTATCATTCATATCAATCCATGAGAATGCTCCAACAACAACAACCTTCTTGCAAGTTGCTTTTACATAAAAAGGACAGATAATGTTTAAGAACTTGTAATAAGTGTTCCTTTAGGCACTTCCTCCCATCAGCAGGTGCTCCTGCAGGCTTCCTGCTCGCCTTGGCCACTCAGTGTCACCAGCAGTCAGGCACTCACCTCAGGCGGCACCACAGCCCTCCAGCACTGCTCTAAAACCTACCTGATATCAGTTCTGCTGACGCCCATGCAGGTGCAGGGTGCTTTGGACACCCGAGGGGACACAGTGGCAGGGTCTGCGTTTTCCGGGCTCTGTGCAGGTCATACAAAGGGTCAGACAGGCAGAGAAAGGAAGAGAAGGAGGAAAAGCCCAGGTTCATCTCAGTCAGGGAAAATGAAGACCACTTTAGAAAGAACTGCCAACAGCCCCGCACGGAACCACACAGTGTCGTCTAAAACCCCGTCCTAAAATATTTTAGTCAGTTTCTTGAATTGATTTGACCCAAGGAAAATAACAAAGGGCAGGAGACACCCCAGATAAAAGGTTCACAGTCTCTGTCCACTGCCCAGTGCCAGTGGCAACTGAAAAACAGAACATGCGTGGACAGTGATGTTGCTGAACTTCGGGAGTTTCTGACAGAGGGCAGACAGATGGCAGAAAAGGAAAGGATGCTTCAATATAAACTCTGTCCTTCCAAGTTCAACCAGCACAGGGAGGCTCCTGCCACCTCCTATGGCCACAGGCCTCCTGCCTACTCAGAGCAAAGGAGACCGCTGGTTGCCACAGCCAGTGCCTCCTGCCAGAGGTGTTCTATGCTGGAGAAGATAATCAGAGACCTACAGTCTGTAAAAAATGAACAATTTTACAATAAGCAGTATATCAGACAGACTCCTGGACTGTTTTCCCCCAACAGCCCCTTAAATCTAGTGAGTCTACACAAAATAATAATTGTAGTGCCAGGCATCCCACGCCAGCGTCTCCACTTTCCCAGGTATTGTAATCTTGAGAGAAATGTCCATTCCAGACCACTAGAAAAATCATCTTTGCTCTTCCCTTAAAGGAAAACATAACAGAAAAAAATTAGACCATGAAAGGAAACATTTTCTCATTATTTCTAATTTCTCATAATTCCTAATAAACTTCCCAAAACATTTACCACTGCAGAAAAATAAATGTTTTTCCTCATAAAAGTGTAACTGTTTCTGTCTGCTCCATGTTTCCTGAAGGCTTTGGTTTCTAGGAAGGGGATAGTTGACAGAGATAGCCCAAGCCTGCCTCCACTTTCAATTGCATCATTGAACAGTACATCCTCATAATGCTATAGTTACAAAAACAGCTTGATCAACGTCCCGTCGGCAGTTTCTGTGGAGATGGTGCACTTGATAACACGCTAACTGGGAGAGCACGGAGACCTGAGCTGGGGTTCCTCGAACCAGCGTAAACTGTAGAGCACAGTGGTGGGAATTTTTGATTCCAGGGTTTGGGGTTGGGAGACAGAAGGATCCTTGGCATTGGGTTTCTAGTCTAGTTGAAATGGGGAGCTACAGATCCCCTATAAGACACTGTATTAAACTGAGAGTTACTGAAAAACATACCTGACCTCAACCTGTTCCCTATGCATGCCCCCACATACACACACACACACACACATACACACACACACACATACACACACACATACACACATACACACACACACACACATATGCACATATGGGTACACTACCAACTACATCCAAATGTGATAAGGAAAACTGGTGAAGATCCCCTCCAGTGATCTGCATCAACCCATCTTCCATTGCTTTCGATCTTGACCTTATTCTTTTGCAACACCCAGGTTAATAGGGACATCTTAAAGCTTAAAATCTCCACGTCGCTCCAAGAAGGCCCACAGCCAGTCATCTTCCCATAGCACAAAATGTTTGATATTTGAATGAGGGATGATACACCTGAGCTCAGAAAAAGGACAAATCTTGTCCAGGACATCCCTAAAATTAAGACCGTGTGCCCCTGGGAAGCCCTTTTATCTGTGTAAAGGCAGAGATGGAGATGGGCCCTCTCAGTTCAAACTCAAGGAGACATTCGGAGAGCACCTTTCTCTGCCTCCCCTGCGTTCTCCATTATCAGCAATGCAAAGCACCATCCAGCCCAGGATGGGGAGGGAGTTGATAGGTCTCCCAACCTCAGCGTACTCACATTGTCTCAACCGAGGAAAGGAGTTCTCGGCACATGGAAGAGGGGTGTGACTGACTGACTGACAGTGGGATACTCTGATATGGGGGAGAATGAAAAATTTGAAGCCAAATGAGGACGCATCAAGGGGCTGTAATTGTACCAGGGTTCCCTGACAGCCATTTGCACATCAAGAGGAGGTGGTGTCCAAGGCCAAGTGGTTCATTCTGCTTTTACGCTAGTTTTTCATCTGCGTGCACAAGATTCCTGTTCACAGACGAGAAGGAACTTTTACAGTCTCCACCCAGTGAAGCAGACAAGGCAATAATCCATGTCAGACGAGCCACCAACAGTCGCTTAAAAATACAAGGTTCAACAATGAGTCCCACCCTCCCGGGCCCCTTTTAGGACTTTGAATATAATATCTCACCCCAAGAATACGACAATAGTTTCAGTACTGTCAAGCCATCATCTCCTCAGTCCAAGTCATTGGGTACTTTGAAGAAGTCTGTGTTCCAGTCTACATTCCTCTCTGTTCTTTTCCACTAGCAAAACATTTCTGAAAGAAAAAAAATAAGTCCATGTAAATAAACATGTTCTCATGTTCATTCATTCTGATATTCTATGTTTCACAAAATACGTTTTGTACCATGAAAGGGTAATCTGACTGTTCTGATTTTCTGTGGGTTTTTGCTTCTAGCAGGAATGGGAGATGATGGGATGTGATCAGATATTGCATGCTCTCCTCTAGCATAGAGCTGCCAGTCACCTCACAGGAAGCCATGTCTGGCTACTTCAGCTTCTCTCAGGACACCAAGAAGTAACTTCTATAATGTGGAGGAGCCAGACAGGAACCCATGGATCCCTCCACGAAAAGGCCAATGTACTCTCTGCAATGATGACTCATCCAGAAGACAATGATGCTCCATCCTCCAAAAGATTCAGATGACCAGCTGCAAAGAGACCCACAGAGCTCTCCCAGAGACACCTCAAACAGCATGGAGACTTCTCCCTTGCTCAGAGTATGTTTTGTATGATGAAACCTCCCATGGTGACTTCCCACCAGATCCCCATAGGGCACTTAGGACTCATAGCACAGGAACCCAGAGGTATTCTCCGGCTCCACTCATGCAGAAATCTCCCAAAGACACAAGATCAGAGGCGTTCACAGAGACCGCACAGAGAGACTTCTCAGTTTAACAGAGGCTTAACCTGTTCATCCTCTTCTTCACACAACTACAACCCAAGATTCCACAATAAATATCCATAAATACCTCATGTACAGAACCAACACAGTCCCCAAATAGGGAAACTTAGACTATTCTCTCAAAGGCTTCTCTAGGCAACAAAGAGACCCACTAGAATATCAGTTTCCCCCTCGAAAATCCACCAGTTGAGTACTAGGAGACCCACCCCAAGCTGCAGAAGACAACCTCTGATTTGCCCAGTAAACATAGAGACACCCTCAAGTCACAGAGTCCTAATCCAGGGATTTCCACCAATATACAGAGACCACACAAGTCACACAGCAACCTACCAACAACTCAGACAGATGCACACCAGGCCCAGAGGCCTTCCAAATGTCCCTCAGGGATGTTCCAGCCACAAAGAGAACACCCTGGGTGAGCTCTACTTCTTGCAGGATTGAACTAGAGACCTCAAACAGAGACTGCCATGGAGACCTCCTATGGAGACATTCCAAGGTCTGCCACAGAATGTCACAGTGATCCACAGAGACTTAGCACAGAGACCTTAGTCAGAAATCTCATAGACCACACACGGCCACCCACAAATCTGTCACAGAGAACTCACACAGAAACAGGATGCTGTCCAGAGTCCTGACGGAGAATTCTCAGAGACCCTCACATAACATTCCACAGAAACAAGACAGAGAGATGGCTCAATATCTCACCTTGACTTTGAGATCTCAATATACCTTCCTTTCCCAGATATTTGACTTCACAGACAGAACTCCTGCAGAGACTCCACAAAGGCCTCACCCAGGTTCTCACCAGGAAACCCACCCAGAGAGCTGACACAGGAAGCTCTCAATTCCTCTGTACAAGCCAGAGCAGCCACTTGTTGACAGGTCCTTCTTAACAGGGACAACATCCACATAGGAAGGTGACAACATTACTGAGATACTTTGTGCTGTGTCCCAGTGAGAACACCTAGATACCCAGTGCTGTCAGCACAGCACCAAACAGGATTCTCTGTAGATGAAAGGCTAAGCATATTTTGTTCTTTAGTAATACTTCTTTTGCTCTGAAGCAAAGGCTATGGATTTGCATGTAATACCTGCAAAACATTTTCTTTTTCAAGATTTAATTTTAAGAGAATCATAAAATTTAAACATGATTAAACTGTTATGGACCTTCAATGAAAGAAAACTCCTGTAAGTTTGTCAATATTCAGCCAAATTGTATCCGTGCCATTTTAAAATTTTCATTCATTGGGGATGAGCTCTGAATTTAGATGGTTTCCTTCCTTAGAAAAACCTGAGGGAAATGGACATAGAAGTAACATAAGCCACTGTCATATGAATTCTCCTGCCGTGAGGCCCAGTGTTCAGCCCCACCCCCTTAGGTTTGAACTGATTGAGTGGACAGAGAATGCTTTCTTAGAGAAATGATTTATTCCACGTTACTTACAAAGGATTCATCACTGGGGAGAGAGACAGAAATTTCGTACGGCAGAGCCACTATTTTGTCAGAAGTCCCCTGAACCTTCGTCACACACCCACGATGGACCCACTGGTGCTGTCCCGAGTCTCCTCCCCAGCTTTCCCTGATTTTTACAATCATCTCTAAGTCACTGGTTGTTGACTCTCAATTACATTGGAGCCATGTCCCTTGAGGCAGAGAGAAATTCTCTGGATTTACCCGAGAGCCACCAAACAAGCAACTGGACTTATACCAGTCCCCAGGGGATTCTGAAACTGAAACATTATTTTTCATATAACACCTGGTATCTGGATTGTAAGCTGCTTTAGTTTTTGCAACCTAATAATTATGTGAATATCTTTTGCAAACAGGGTAAACCTTAGCAATAATCCTATTATAATTCATGACACAATTGTACTTTTTAATATTTAATTAATTAAATTGCAGTAATACACTTAAACGCTGTTCAACATGTTTTCAGGCTACAAGTTCTAAAGTTCAAGTAACAAAGTTTAAGCATATGTGATGTCTCGAATATTCAGCTTTAAAATGGTTCAATGAAATGCATTCTCTCTAAGGAAAGTTTCATTTCTAAGGAAACTTGAGAAAGCCTTCAGATGAAAATAACGGGGTAGGAAAGGGTTAATTGACTGACACTCCCATGTTACATTCCATCATTAACAAAGTCAGGGCAGGACTTAAAGAAGAAACACCAAGGCACACTGCTCTGCTCGCTGGCTTGCTCACAGGCTCATGCTTAGCTAGCTTTCTGATACAGCCCAGGACCACCTGCCTAGGAATGGGTCCACTGCAGAGGACTGGGCCTCCTAATCAAAGCAGTGCCCCACAGATACGTCCACAGGCCAGTCTGACCTGGGGAATACCTTAAGGAAGACCTTGTGTTTGTGTGTTGCATGCAGTAAGTGTGCATCTTCCTCCAGGACACAAAAGACAGAGCAGGATGTTGACATTTGTCCTTCTGTCACTCTAAACCACTGTATTTTTATTTCAATGTCTCTCACTGAATTAGAAGCTCAGTGTGTTGGCTAGGCTGACTATGAATGAGATTTGGGGATCTGTCTCTTTCTCCCAAAACTGGGGTGATAGGTACCTCCCTTTTTCAAACCCACCTGTCCAATGCCCCAGCAATGTCCTCATGGGAATCTTGCAGAGACTGTCCTGCATCTCCCAGCAGCCATCTTTTGACACAATTTCCTTAGGTGCAGTTGGAGGTTCTTATGCGCTTCCTTATGTCTATGCTGGGATTTTTCTGGTTTGAGATTTTTATGGAACTTGTGCATGCTGTCATTGCTTTAGCTAGCAAAGGTATGTTTTTAAATTGTTAGAGAAATAGGAATACTTCAAGACAAAAACAAACTAAGGCAGTTCATGTCTTGTAAGCCAGAATTGCAGAAGCTTTTTAAAGATTAATACACAGAGTAGAGTAATACAGACAGTTTCAATCACGAGAGCACAGGAAAGAACAAATTACATGAAAGGAATGATGAACAAAGAAGTGCTAGGAAGGAACCTATAATTAAATCAAGAGAATTTTCAGAAAAGCTTACACCAATGCTCTGCAATCTTCCTCAAAAGAAAGGGAAGGAGCTCCACCAAAATAATTCTGAAAATGCAGTGTTGCTCTCAGCCCAAAACAGGAGCAGAACAGAAGATGAAATCATAGACTAAAGTATAGACTAAAAGATGAAATGCAAATGGCCGAACTTTTTAAAAGTATTCAACATCCTTAATCAATGCAGACAATGAGGCAGAAAGAGATTGTAGAACCAGAGTTGTGGATGACTACAAGGAAACAGTTTTCCAGACAGCTGATCATTCACATGAACTATACATTGTTTTTAATAAGCCTCACCTAGTGTAGATTCCATAATTTTTTATTATTTACATAGGCACAGAAGAAACGGATTCCAGGAATTAGACTATGAAAAAAAAAATTAGCAAAAACCAGACCTTCCATTTCTAAGTATTTACATCACAAAGAGTGATGATGCAAAACTATGATCACAGGGCTTGGGATGCTAAAATACTGAGGCCAGCCTGAGATACATACTATAGCCCTGTTTCAAAATAAATAAATATATACATAAATAAATAAAGTTACTGAAGGACGGAGTAAAAGGTTAAATGGTTAAACAATATTGTGCTTGTGCTTAAATGTTTTAATGAGATGAATCTCACATAATGTTTCTGTTAGACTGCTGATGATCCCTAACGATATCCCCATATTCAAATTTCTGGAAACCCCGAGTGCTACTTATGGGGTAAAGTTTTTCCATAATTAGAGACATCAAGTAAGTATGAAAGACAGTCATAAAAGTGTATTAGCTCAAGAGTCTGCTGAAATAAAAATATGAGTGCCTTTCTTCTTCTAGCATGTTGTACTAGGCTTGGACACAGGCTGGCTCTTGTTCTCAGCATGCCAGATAAGAAGACTAATCTCTTGTGTGAGACCAACACACTGTATCCTCAAGTCCTACTCAGACCAGCGCAATTTTTCAGGCTAATCTGTTAGATCCTTCCGGCACTGTCCCCACCCCCAACTTGCCACCGCATTTCTCTGACCTCCCATCCACCTTGGCTGTGCCTCATATAACCTGTCTTGGGTGTCTGTGAGCAGCCTTCATCATTGGTAAGTTGACTGGCCACTTTCCACTTTCACTCCCCTCCCACCTGAGCAACTCCAGCCTGCCTCTGCCTCTGTCCTGTTCTTCCTCAAGCCTCAGGCACAGGCCAGCACCTACGCTCTGCACCACTTGTCTCCAGACTAGTCTCTTAGTCCAGTACACCCACTGTGTACTGAATCCCTACACAGACCAGCTCGGTTTTTCTATTTAGTATGCCAGACCTTCACAGGTTGTCCTACACCCAAACAGTCATTGCTTTCCTGAGACGACCCTCCAACTCTGGCAGTCCGCTCCCACAACTTGCTTTGGACTTTGGAGATCAGCCTTCTTCCCTGGTAAATCAGATCCTGCCCACTGGGTCTCCATTGCACTCCACTGCAGCAACTCCAAACTCCCTCAGCCAGTCCTATTCTCCATCTAGCGCTGGCACAGGCACACTCTTATTGTTAGCACCCCCAGGTCTCTAGACTGTCTCTCCCTCTGACAAGTTGTGAGCTCTCCAAATCTCGCCATGCCATTCCCTGTGTATACGTGTCACCTGCAGCCCGTAATACTGCTGCAGAGGTAGGCTGCTATGGTCTTTGTAGGGGCCAAGACCTCTGTAGACCGCCTGAGACAGGGGGAATTCACACTCTGCCCAGCAATTTTCCCAAATTATACTGTGCCTGCTGGCTAGAGGGATGTGGACCTTAACCAAGAGCCTGAGAGCATCTGATCTTGCCTAAACTGTGCTTCTAAGGGAATTTCTGGAGCACCTGGATTAGAACCATCTGGTCCCTTCAACATAAAATCAAAAGAGAAAACCGGAAGCCCATACCAACAAGTATTTGTACCCAATAAGAATACAAACAAGTCACGTTATGTATACAAACAGAATCAGAATTCAACCGATCAATGAAGGCTTGAGTCTTGTATCGGAATCAGAAAGAACACAAGAAATCCAACTGCCAAGATGACAATGAAAAAATGACAATATGAAACCCCCAAATAATATGTCCTCACCAAACATTACCAGTCCTATCGAAGAGTTCTACAAGAACAACACAAAGATACCCTAGCTTCAGAGAATACTTGATGCAACACAAAGAGAACAACTATGCCCAGGGGACTATAGAAAGAAAGTAAATGAAGGAATATCTGGAGAACCACCAAGTGAAACAAAAAATGCAAACAGAATTTAAAATGATGGCAATCAATACACATCTTTTAAAAATAACTTTAAATGTCAGTGGACTAACTCCCCATTCAAAAGACAGAGATTTTTGAATAGATCAAGAAAGAAAATCTATCCTTCTGGTGTCTGTAAGGAATACATCTCACCTAAAAAGACAGGTACTACCTTAAGGTGAATTTATTGAATAAATATACTCCAAGAAAATAGCACTAAGAAACAGGAAGGACTTGACATTCTAGCATGTGAAAAAAATTAACTTAAAACTAATCAGAAGAGCTAAAGAGGGTCACTTCATTCTGATCAAAGGAATGTTTAACCAAGGAGATATCAAACAGATAAGCATCAAACTCTGGTGTACACAAATTCGTAAAAAACATTACTATAGAATTGAAGACACAGATTAATCCAACTCATTAATCATAGGGGACTCCAAAACCCAACTGTCTCCATTAGGCAGGTCAACTGAACAGAGGAGAAACAGAGAAACATATAAATTTAACAGTAACATTCATCAAATGGACCTATCATACATCTACACAGTAATCCACTCAAGCACCAAAGAATAGACATTCTACTGCTCACCCACTGGAACTTTCTCCAAAATCGATCACTTGCTGGGATATAAAACAAACCTCAACAAATACAAAAAAAAATTGAATAATTCTATGCATTCTATGAGACCACAATGCAATGAAGCTTACACTCAACACTGGAAGAAGCCCTAGCAACTTCAGGAACTCATGGAGACAAAGTGACACACTCCTGCATGATGAATGGGTCACAGGAGAAATTAAGAAAAAATAAAAGTATTTCTGGAAATGAAAGGAAATGGCAGCACAATCCAAAAAAAAAAAAAAACCTCTGGGACACTTTAAAAGCAATCCTAAGAGGGAAGTTTATTGCTCTATGTCCTTACATGAAAAACCTAGAAAGAACATAAATAAACGATTTATCATGGCAGCTCAAGAACCTTGAAAGCCAACAACAAGTGTAACCCAAACCCAGCACACAAGAAGAAATAACAAAAATCAGAGTGGAAACTGAAGAAATACAAATGAGAAACACAATACAAAAATCAATGAGTCCAATAACTGGTTCTTTGAAAAGATAAACAAGATAGACCCCTGGCTCAGTTAACCAAAAGAAAGAGCAATTCCAAAACAACAAAATCAGATATGAAATGGGAAACATCAGAGCAGACAACAAACATGTCTGGAACATTTTAAACAAATACTTTATAAACCTATTTGTGATTACATTTGAAAACCTCAAAGAAGTGGATGCACTTCTAACATCATAAGAATCACAAAGCTAAACCAGGAAGAGATCAACAGTTTTATCAGGCCCAAGAACATATAATGAAATTGAAACAGTAATACAAAAACCCTTCACCACAAAATGCCCAGGCCCAAATGTATACAGAGCAGAATTCTACCAGATATTCAAAGAAGACCTATACCCAATACGACTTAAATTACTCAAAAAATAGAAACAGAGGAAGAACCCCCAAATTCCTTCTATGACATCAGAATCTGTCTAGTACCAAAACTTGGTAAAGTTACAGCCAGAGGAGAAAACTATAGACCCAAATGTTTAATGAACATAGATTCAAAAATTCTCAACAAAATACTTACAAACCATAAACACTCACATCAAAAAGGCCATCCACCATGATCAAGTGAATGTTATTCCAGAGATACAAGAGTAGTTCTATGGACATAAGTCAATAAATCTTCCAAAGAAAATGAATGCACTCAAAGATAAAAATCACATGGTCATCTCAATAGATGCAGAAAAAGCCTTTGGCAAAATTCAACGTGCATTTAAAGTCCTAGGGGAAGATGGGAGGGAGCACACCTCAACATAATTAAAACTACATACACAAAACCATAGCCAATATCATTCTAATTAGAGAAAACCTGGAAGCATTTCCATTAAAACCAGGAACCAGACAAGGCTGTGCACTATCTCCACTCCTTTTTACTATAGTGCTTGAATGCATTGCTAGCGAGCATTAAGAAAGGCGAAGGGAAGGAAGTTAAAGAACACGCATTGGAAAGAATTCAAATTACCCCTCTTTTGAGATTATATGATATTATACCTAAGAAATGTCATAAATTCTACCAGGAAGCTCCTAGAAATGATTAACAGTTTCAGTAAAGTGTCAGTGTACAAAATTAATCAAAATAAATCAGTATCCTCTCCATATACCAATAGTAGTTGAAGAAAGAGTACAAGAAAGCCATCCTAGTCCCAATATCTCAGAATACACCTGACAAAAGACATTAAAGATCTCTATAATGAAAATTTTAGATCTTTAAAGAAAGAGATCAATGGGGACACCAGAAGATTGAAGAACCTCCTATGTTCATGGATTGCTAGACTTAATATGTAGAAAATGTTAATCCTATCAAAAGCAATATATAGATTTCCTGCAATCCACATGACATCCTTTACAGAATTTGAAAAAATTTTCCTCAAATGTATGTGGAAGCACAAAAGACTGTGAATAAGCAACCCTGAGTAGAAAGAGCAATGCAGAGGGCATTACTGAACTAGAATTCAAATCATTACAGACCTATACTCATAAAAACAGCATGGTACAGTTAAAAAAGAGTCCCATAGACCACTGGAATGTAATTGAAGACTCAAACATGAATACATGCAATTTCAGGCACCTGATTTGACAAAGGGGCCACGAACACTCAGTGGAGGAAAGATGCCATGTACAGCAGCTGCTGCTGGCAAAATTAGATCTCAGCCTATAGAAAAATGAAATTAGACCCTGATCTTTCACTCTGTACAACAGACCAATCCAAATGAACCCAAGACTTCAATATGAATCCTGAAACTCTGAAACTCTTAGAAGAAAAGTTTGGCAGTAAGCTACAAGATATAGGTTTAGGAAAGGACTTTCAAATCAGACAGGAGTTGCTCATAAATTAAGATCAACAATCCACAAATGGAAACCAATTGAACTAAAAAGCTTCTGTACAGCAAAAGAAACTACCAAGAAAATGAAGACAAAACCCAGAGAATGCGAGCTAATCTTCACCAGTGACACATCTGATAGAGGTTTAACATCCACAATGTATAAAGAATTCAAAAAATAAAGATCCAAGAAAACAAGTAGCTCAATTAATACCTGGGCAAAGGAACCGAGCACAAAGTAATAAAAAGAAAAAAATGAAGATGGCTAAGAAACATCTTAAAAAGTCTTCAACATCGTTAATAATTAGGGAAATGCAAATTAAAACCACATTAAGATTTCATCTTACCCCAGTCAGACTGCCTAAGATCAAGAGAACAAATGATACAAAATTCTGAAGAGGATGTGGGGAAAGAGGATGCTGATTCACTATTGGGGCTTATAAACTAATGCAACCACTAGGGAACGCAGTGTGGAGAACTCTTAAACAACTAAAAATGGACTTACCATTTGATCCAGTTATACCACTCCTTGGCATATACCCAAAGGACTCATGCTATTGTAGAGATACTTGTACATCCATGTTTGTTTTTTGCTCTTTTCATAATACCTAAGGGACAGAAGCAACCTAAGTGTTCCTCAACTGATGAGTGAATAATGAAAATGTGGTACATTCACACAATGGAGTTCTACTCAGTGGTGAAGAAAGACAAAATAATGACATTTTCAGGTAAATGGGAGGAACTAGAAACTGTTATGCTAAGTGAAATAACACAGAATAAGAAAGTGAATATGTATCCTGATGTATCTGCAGGCACCTGGAAAATGGAAAATAATCAGGAGGTAAAGAAAGGGAAAGAAGAAACCTAAGAGAGAAGATTAATAGGAGACAGATATTACTATGGGAAAATAGTTAAAGGGGATATTTAATTTGAAGGGAATTGGGAGGGTGATACAAGAAGATACAGGAATAAAGGGAAAGAAGCAGCTCAAGAGAGGATGCATTAGGAGACTGGTACTGTCAAGGGTGATTTGGGGATGATGGGGACACTTGAAATGAAGACACATGGAGGAAGGGAGTGTATGTGTGTGTATGTGAAAGAGAGAGAGAATGAGAGAGAAACAGAGAGGAGAGATACATCATGCCTAGCTAGAATAAACCAGAGGGAATCCTATTATAATAATGACCTAATGACAACTTCCACACGCAATATGGTGACATGACTCCATTTGCATAGGTGAAGGGTACATATGAAGAAACATTGCCAGTCAGAATAAATATTCCTCTGAGGTGTTGACCAGCATGATCCAAGGTACTCCCAAATGACATGGGCTATTGTCATACTCCTTGATGGCCTTCCAGAACTTGAAGCTAAAACCCTGTTGCTGAAGACAGGACATACTTGAGAGACAGGATATAGAACACTGGAGCTGTAACTGACCTGGAAGTCACATTCCCCGATGACTAGCTCTCATAGCTCTGGAGAGTGCTATAAAAGGAGACAATGGAGAATATCATGAGGTCAATAGCCCAACACCAGTTTCATGACCAAATAACCATATCAATTTCTGGCACAGAATTCAACACTGGTTTAGTAGTTGCACTTTTATCTTGGTGCCAATCAACTGCTACCTAATTGGACTTAGAGCCCACTCAGTTGGAAGAAACTCTGGTGGTACTGTAATCATAGCCAAATACACATGACTGAGAAGGTCATATATCTTAGATAGATTCCCAGAACCTAACATCCCTAGGCTAATACAAATTCTTACAAAATGCAAAATATGTATCCTTATGTTTACAGTCAAGTGACCCAGTTATCAGTCTTCAATGAGGTTTCTTTTTCGCACCATTCTGCAGCAGACAGAGACTAATACATTCTACTACAGCTGGTGACAGACAGTGTCTACGAATTACCCATGATTAAGCAACACATTTACAATACAGACTTTCTACTGAAAGGCACATGCAATATAGAACAAGGGGAAAGAAACTGACCCTGAATCTCTCAACTCTCATTAATCAAGCTTCTACATACAAGAAATGACTAGTAACACAAAAGATCATAAATGGCAATCATGGAGATTAGGAATCTGAAGTGTATGGCATAACGCAGGTCGGGACTCAGCCAGGCCACATGCCATGAGGAATAAGGGAATAGCTCTTGTGGACGTGGCACCCAGTTCTGGCCAGATGTGATCACCAGTTCTGCCCAGCATCTGGAAAGAACCTGCACCGAGATGAACTGCCAGAGACAGATTACTATTGGCCACAGTTGGGAAGCACCCCATAGGGCGACTGGCTAACCAATCCCACAAAACCCTTTGCACTTCCTTGAATAAACGAGTTTGCTGCTGATTACTGTTGGGTGAGGATGAGCAGGTCTTCTTAAAGCAAGGGAGTATGGGTGTGGGGACTAGACCTCCGTGGACGAACCTGCATCGAGGTCACCTGGGGACAGTAACCTGCGACAATAGACCTTATCACAGATGAAATAATATATGGATTCCGGTAGGCTAATGGGAAAAGAGATATAAAGATGATTAAGATTGATTGTGATGTTCCATATGAAACACAATGATTTAATAAACTATTAAAACAAATACATGAGAGGAAGTATATTCATGTCTAAAACTGAAGGCTGTATGACAAAAGACAGAATGTCAGGCAAGCGGACCCTCCCCTCCAGGTGTTGGTCCGCGAAGTCCAAGAGACTCCCAAAATAGCATAGGATATTGCCACAGCCCTTGAATGCCTCTAATTACTTGAAGGTAAGACCCTACAGCTAAAGACAGGACATGTTTCAGAAACAGGTCTTGGAGCAATAGAACTGGAACTAACGTGGAAGCCTCCTCCCTGAAGACTAGCGTCTCAAGTGTCAGAGGATGCTAGTCAATGCACCTACTCAGCTGTACAGCCTAAGAAACAGTAATGTCTAGCCCAGCAATCCATCATTATTGGTGCAGTAGTGGCCCTTTTATTTAGGGAGGAATCAACAGCTACCTAATTGGACTCAAAGTCTTCTCAGAAAGAGGAAACTGATGGGTGGCACTGTAAATATAGGCAAATACATATAGTTGGAGAGGTCATAGATCCTAGAGAAAAACCCCATCTCTATCATGTATCAAGATAAACAAAATTTCCTATTGTATACTATAAATGGAGCCTTATATTTACAGACAAATATACTACACATCACTCATCAAAAAACCTTTTTGCAACAAATGGAGGCTTTTACAAAGTTTCACAACTGGTCACACACAGAGACTATAGATTGAGAGATGCCCAGTTTGAAGTGACTCATCTACAGTGGAATCTTGACACCTAAGGCTCATGGAACACAGCAATACTAGTAATACATCCCTTAATTTCAGCAGCAAAGCTTCCTCATACAACAGAATGTGATACACTCAGAAGGCCACAACTGACCAGGTTTTAGAGAATAGGAGACTGCAGAGAGTGTGTGCCTGGATAGGAGTCTTATGTAAAACGATGCCCAACTATGTCTCAGGAACCATTGTGGAAGAGGGGGTGGGAAGATTGTAAAGCCTGGGTTTATGCCTGAACAGAAGGAAACAGTCTTTTAGACCTCTGGAAACTTGCTCCTATGAACTTGCAACAATGGAGACAGCATGCAGAAGACCTATGCCAACTCCACTGGATAAAATCCCAGCACAGAGCTGGAGAAATGGGCAACAGGCCTCAACCTTAACTGAGCATCCTCAATCTTAACTGAAGGGAAAGTGGATCTTCTTTAAGGGGTGAGTCTAGCTAATGGGACTAGTCTCCAGTGGATGAAACTGTATTGTGGAATAGACTTGAGTGGACAGGATTTCACATATATGACAGAATGTATGGAGTGAGGTTGAGGGTTATGGAGGGATCACAAATGGTGCAGGGGTCTAAATTTGATTAAGATACATTATACAAACTGCACAAAATCTCAATAAAATATTTTCAGAAAATAAACAAGACAACTGTGATTTTATAGCATCAAATCCTGAGCGCATTCTGCTTTTAGACTCTGATTGCCAGATGCATATACTATTAGTTCATTCTATTAGGGAACAATATTTTCTGAATGTATGCAGCTGTATTTTTCCTTTCATCCATCCCGCTGGGTCTCCAAGACCAGGCTAGCCTTAAACTCACTCACTATGTATCTGAGCATTGCCTTGATTTTGTGCTTTATGCAGTACATAGTATCAAACCCATGGCTTCATGCATGCTAGGCAAGCACACTACCTACTAACCCACATTAGCAGCCACACAATTACCTAATTTTATTCAACAAGAAATAAAAACTCCGATTACTCACATTTCCATTTAAAAAAGAATACTGCATTTGTAATTCCAAATATACATCCAAATAAAAATCTAGTCTGAAGAGCTTCAGCAGACAATTCTAATTCAACAGAGAAACAAAACCAATTATACAATTCTTACCAAAAATTCTTATGAAAGTAAAATTTAAATGCAAGGAATTATTCCCATTAATGTCCTGGGCTTCTTAGACTGAGCCAATTTGCCACTGCAGCCATTAGCTAATGGGGAGAACTGTAAGTTCCTCATGAAGACACTGACCACAGCCACAGGCCGATTTCAATTCTTTTTCAGAATTCTTGATGGAACTAGATGAGGAGAAAAACAAGAAAGCTTACCTGAAATGCAGCTACTTTAAAGAATGAAGTAATACTATTGTATGGCTTTGATAGAGCCTTAAGAAACATGAGCAGAGGTCCCCAGCTTTAGATATAGAAGAGTGCATTTTCGTAAGAAATTATAACACTTTATTGTTTATTTAAGAAAGAAATGACAGGCGTGCCAGATGACTCAGAGTGTGAAACTGTTGTTTTTCAACACTGAGGACCGTAGTTTCACCAGAACCCATCACAACTTATAACTGCCTCCCAAAATTGTGCTCTGTCCTGCACATGAATGTCTGCCTAGAAACACACACACACACATATATACGCAAACACAAGATTAAATACAAATTTTAAAAATGTAACTGTTTCATGTTTGTTATATTTTGTCTGTTTTTTAAGATGTGGTCTTAATTATATATGTTTACAAATGTGGGTCCAAATAGTGATATTTCTCCGTGAGGGGAGTTCTTTGAGAAGGATGGAGAGGGAGTGGTTTCTCTGGCTAAAGTGCCAGGTGCATGGGAATATCTTGATGCAGACGCTGGAATGGAACATACATGGTCTGCAAGAGCGTTATTGTGCCCTGAACGACCAAGCCCTGTCTCATACTGAACCTTTTTTTTTTAAACTTCATTTTTATCCGGGTAAAGACTCTTAAAGAAGCTACTGGGGTAATACAGAACAGCTCTGAAAGAGTGAGAAAAGTAGACTCTCATTAACAAAACAGTTGATAGAGAGGAAGTGACTAGACCAGTAACCAGAGGCCAAGACCAAATTAATTACTTTCTGTTGCTGTGATAAAATACATGGCACAAAGCAAGTCAGGGAAGGAAAACTTCATGTTGGATTCCAGTTCTGCAGGGGAAGCAGCCCGTCATGGTGGGAACACATGGCAGCAGGAGCGTGAGGCTGCCTGGCAGTCAGAAAGCAGACAGATCACATTTCAGTCACACATGATCAGAGAGGGCGAACAGGAAGTGAGACCTGGCTATAGAGCCTCAAATCCCCATCCCAGTGATTTACTCCTCATCAAGTCCCTGCCTCCTAAGGGTTCCATAACCTTCCTGAACAGCATGACAAGCTGCGTACCAAGTGATAAAATCCATGGGAGATACTTTATTCTGACCACGCTAACACCCACGAATCTGACACACTTGTGTAACGTCCTAGTACAGTGGAGGCATTAAGATTCCGGGTCATCCAAGTGTGGTCTTTTAGTCCACAATCAGCAATCTGCATTGAAGGCAGCACCTGTAGCTACAGGGGCTTGTCACAGTGCAGGAAGGAAGCTGTCAAAGAACAAGGTAATATGAAGATTCACTTATGATACTTCAATTCTGATTCCCGAAAGAGACACTTCCAATCATAATATCAGGTACAGACTGTTGACTCAACTCCCATCATGTACATTAACCTCATGCTTTCATGTGATCGATATGATATTGTTTGATACACTGTTTGATAATTAACATATTACCATCCTCAGATGTATATTGGTCAAGATTAAGTTAGGCATGTGTAACAGTGACAGACACAGTAAATCATTCAACTTCCTAGTAGGCACAGGCTGCAGAACTGGAAACTGCTTTCAGGCCATGGTACTGTTATATTGATGGGCAATTCCGTGAAGAGATGCTCATGGGACATGTTCTCCCAGAAACCTGACTGCACTGAACCTAGATCTCTTCTGAGCATGTAAAAACAAAACAAACTCCTCAGCCATTTTTCTTCTGAGATTACTTGGGTGTCTGATATGCTGCCCATGTCTTTCCATGTCTGTATGGTATATCAGGATTTTGCTATTTATCCTTGTTATTTGAGTGGGATTCTGAGAGGGAGTGGAGGTGAGTCAGTAGAGATATCACTCATCACAGTCGGTCCATCACATTGAACAAAAATCCCAATGTTGATAGATGTTTTAAACTTAAGCCCAAATTTCCAGAAAAAAATGTGATGAAAAACTGTCTGGATGGGGATGAGAATCAAATTCAGACTGGGCACATGAAGTCACAGTACGTATGACATGGTCCTGGTTCTAGTACAGTCTTTTGTCATTTTATAAGAAGGAAATGCTGCAACTTTATTAAATTTTCGAGGAATAGCTTTCCTTCATAGTTCTCCTTTGTCCAAATGGCACAGCCTGAACTCAAAGATTTCAGGTCCTTTATCATTCAGTGCTGGGCTGGAGGTGCTGATCAGTAGTAGACTGCTTTCCTACCCAGAACATATTTGCAATTAAGACTTTTTGAAATGGTAAGAACATTTATAATTCATGGACCAGACTACGATGAAGACAATGGGGATAACTAGCTAAATTATAGAGACTAAGGGACTGCAGAGTGTGTGTCCCTGGTTAGGAATCCTATATTAACCTCAGCTACCCAGGGTCAGGAATCATTGCAGAACAAATGGCAGGAAGATTGTCAGAGTTAGGGGTGGAAAATGTCCATAAGGAAACAGTCTTACAGGTTTCTGGGAAATTGCTCTTATGAAACTACAGCAAGGGTGACAGCATGCACAATACCCATGCAAATGCAATCAGACAAGAACCAGGGTAGAACTGGGGAACTGGACAGGAGGTCTTAACCTTGGCTGAGGAATTATTGGCAGCTGATCACTCTTGAGAGAGGGGCAGTTGATCTTGTTTTAGTGATATTTGAGAGGCTGACGTGTCTCACCTGGATGAACTCATACTGATTGAGATCTGCGTATACAAACTAACTCCATAGGCTTTAACAGAAATGAGAAAAATGCATGAAAAAGGAAGGGCAGGTCATGGGGGTGAATGGAGATCGGGGAGGGGTCGAAATAGGATTAAGATGCATAATAAGAAATGCATAAAAGTTCAGTAAAAATACACATTAAAAAAAGCTCTAAAAGAAGAGTCTTTGTATTTCACCCCAAAATAAAATCTTGAATTTAAAGATTATCTTCTTTAAAATTTGATTCACTATTCTATATTATACTATCAGAGTGTTCCAGTCTATTCTCAAAATTCTTACAAAATCCTCTCGGTATGATGGTGTATGGTAAGGAGGGAATATTACACAACATTTATTAATGTCTCCTTACATTTAACAGTTATAGAAATTTTATTTTTTATGAGTTAATGTGTTCATGTGTGAGTGTGCCTCTGTATGTGTGTGTGTTACATACATGATTAAGTGCGTGCAACCTGAGGTCAGAGGGCAGCAAAGGATGTTTTCCATAGGCGCACATACCACTCAATGGAGACAAGGACTCTCATTTGACCTGGAGCTCACTAATTCAGTTAGACTGATGGTCATGAGTCCAAAGTTTCCTTCTGTCTCTGCCTCTTGAACATTGGATTAGGAGCCCCTGTTAGCAAAGGTAACAATATTTTGGGGTCTGGGAATCAACCTGAGACTCTCAAGACAAGTTTTGAGTGAATGAGTTACCTCCTTAGACATTAAGCATTTATTAAAAACATACATAACGGTCATCACACAAATGGCTGAGTATTCACCTTGCCTTTGATGAATTTACAACACACATGGAAAAATATGTCAATCTGTGAACTCTGTGTGTCTGACCAATTTTTCTTATTGTTCAGTTACCAATATGCACTTGATGCCTCCATATCTCTTCCTGGATAATGCTTCTTTTCCTTTGATCTCTGAATATTACTCTTTTGCATGCACTTTCCACAATTTGTCTATCCCTTCACCAACTATAGGATATTTTCGCTTCCTGCTAGAACCACTATTATTTAATAAAGAGCAAAACTTTTCCTAAACTTGGATTTTTATAAGTACTTCACTATAAGAATAATTTTCATGGCTAAAATGATTTTGATCCCTTTGTGAACATACAAACAATCCTTTCTATATCACTTGCTTCATTAGTCTCAGTCCCAGCACCTCAATGTACTCAGTGTTAGAACCACTGACATTAAAACTATCACACTTTACTATGTCTCTGGACTAGGGTAACTGTACTATGAGCAGACATTTCCCAAACACACATGATTGTATACTACCCCTCTTGAAATTTTCTTATGTTTCTCACTTGACCAAAGGACAGATGGATCCTGACCTCGAGGATTTCAGGTCTTTGCAAACACAGCATTGGACTGGACGTGCAGCTGGGTGGGAGGGGTTCACCTGCATTCACAGTCAATCCAGTTCCCACCAGCCAAGTAAACAAGAAAATGAGATGGACATCCAGTGCTACGTCACCATGCTGGTCTCCTTCCCTGCAGCCTTGTCTTCCATGCCTGCGCAGCTTGTTTCTTCTCTCCAAGCTTTCATGTCTGAACTCGTCTGCAAAGCCCGCCCACTTCTCCTTTACTCTATATCCATATTTTCCTCAAATGTCCATTATTCAAAATGACACATATTCATTCATTCATTCATTCATTCATTCATTCAAAACAGCACAATACTAGGACTGTCTTTGCTGTGTAAGACTGGTAAACCGTCTTCTAAAGTCTCCATATCACTATGCATTTCCCTCAGTAATGAATGAGAATTTCTGCTGCTCTGCATTTCTGCAATATTAGTCACTGACACTGTTTATATTTTAGCCATTCAGATAGGCATGCAGTTCTTTCTCTATCATTGTTGCTTTAATTTGCTATTTCTTTTTAAGTATATATAGATAGATAGATGTATATCTAGGTATATATGTATATCTATATCTATATCTGCCTGTCCATATATATATACACATATATACATATATATATATATATATATATATATATATATATATATATATATATATATATCTTGAGTTTTTGTGCATATCATACAGTACACTTGTGTGGGGATCCAGGTAGTTCAAACTGAAAACCATCCCAGGAATATAGTTATTTTTTCAAGCTCCTCCTGACATAAAGCCACATGAAAGCTTACAGTCCCAAACCAATTATATGACACAGTTCCTGCATTTCCAGAAACAGACAAGGAAACTTACACATCCTCTAGAAAACACATAATGCCCATGAACACAAATACAGAAAAGCTCCAAACAACCTATAATTATCAAACACAGAAGACCAATATATACACTGGGGCCACACATTCAATGAATATCTTCAAAAGCTCAGTCAAGAATAAACACTAACAGAACCCTCAGAGCAACCTACACACGCGTTTATTCCCAAGCATACATTCACAAAGTCTATGAATGGATGAACACTAAGACAAATAGTCGTAGAACAGAAAAATATTAATCTAGAATGCATGAGCCCTGGGTTCCATGCCCAGCACCAAGAATTTACAACTTCATAGACCACATTTTCAACATATATCCTAAAACACATATGACAAACCAAAAACGGAGGCCATACTCCACTAGAGGCCAGCAAGCAGCCATCAGGTTTCACATAAGAAAAATCACCCACATTTCTCATGCCTTCCACAATCGAAATTACACACCCTTTCTCACATTCTATATCACACACTAATTTCCAATAGTCTTGGAATATATGTTCATGTGATTTTCCTCATCTGATAAGTCTGATACACTTTAATAATAAAATCCTCTTCATTGTAACTCCTTTAACATATTGCTTCTTTGTATTATCAAAAGCATTTTACATCTACAGGAAGACATAGAGCTCAATTAAAAATGTCTGCCATTCCATTGTACAGTCACTAACATACATCACTTCAAATCAATATAGCAAAAACATGACACCTGGCTGATACTTTTGTTTGTACAGACAAGTTTCCTAAGTGCATTAAAGATGACTGACAAACGTTCGTCCCTTTTTGAATAACATGAGTTACTATGTTGAACTGTATAATGCTCTGCAAACACTTAGGAAGCGTTTTTGAAACTATAAGAGAAACATGTGACACACAACATTTTTAAAATTTCTGAGCACATGTGAAAAATCAGGCAATCAACAGAAGGCTTAGCTGGCTTGCTTGCTGATGCCTGTGGTGTAAATTTGACAAGGCCTCAGGCCGACCTCTGGAGAGCCCTCAGTCACTTGGGACAGCACTTTCCACAAAGACTAACAGTTAAATATGCTGACAGTGATGAATGCCCCGTTAGCAGTTAGGTCTGGCTTTCCCATTACCTCGTTCTATGTAGTACCCTCCGGATGCTGCCATGGTTACCAGGCTTTAGGAGGTCACCGTGCTTCTCCCTCCATCTTCAGTTCCTGTAACCTGCATGCTCACGATCACATAATCGGCACAAACGTCCTGCATGCTAGTGTTAGCATGAACGTTTCTCCTTGAGCTGGTGTGCAACGGAAACTGAGAGGCTTAGGACGCTGTGAGCATACGCCAGACCACCTAGCTCAAGAGCATGCGCATGCACATGCGTGTGTTTGCAGGTAAAGTAATTCTGAGCTTCTTAACTAAAAGGTTGTGGGTATTCCAATTTTTAAAAAAATGTGTGCTTCAAATGACCACTTATGAATTTTAAAAATGTAAATGTTTCTCCTATCCACTCAGCCATCATACACACACACACACACACACACACACACACACACACACACACCGGAAAAATAATAGTTCTGGCCTAAATAATCTCCACCTGGTATACCCAACACACTGAATGGCATTTTTCTCCTTTTCCACGCATTTTAAAGATCAGTGTGTCCGCCTGAACCATCTGAAGCTTCATTAAAGAATATTAATCATAAAGAATGGCAGATCACACCCAGAAACTTGCTGAGGTTGATGTGCCCAGTCTCTCTAGAGTCCTTCCTAGAAGTTCACTGTCACTACATATACTTACTATATACATGAAACTATGCTTCACAACATTTGCTTTGAAAGTGTTTGTCCCAGCTCCAATCCACTCTTGACAATCTAGGTCTCTCTAAACCTCTCTTCTTTTCTGAATCTCTTGGGCCACAGGAAGTCTACAGACTCCTACTGAGGAAGTGAGGTTCACCACACAGTTGAATTTGTCACACTCCTGGATCTTCCACATCTCCCTTGAACAATTCCTTAGCAATTCCTTTTTGTCACAACACAAAATAAAATTACGGAATCCTAGCATCTTTACACTGCCTAAGTGACATTCTCAGTTTCAAAATAAGAATCAATCAACATTCCTTAATAATAACCATAACAATGCCTATACATGCAAAATGACAAATTCTCCTTCAGTTGGCTATTTATCCCTATAAACCATCACCATTAGAATACTTCCAAAGACAAATATGCATTTAAAACGCCAAAGTACCAAGCATTATATCCTAGCATGACTTACTTAATCATACTCAGCACACACCTTAACCTATAGTTGATCAAAATTATGTAAGACAAAGTTTATCAGATGATACACTACCAAATTATCTCGAGTTATGGAGGATTTCTGCACCTACGTTTATGGGATTGGCTTGTATGTATTCTTTTTTGTCTGCCTCTGTGTCTTTTGCATGTCTGTCTGGTTTTGGTGTCAGAGTAAAGTGGCTTCATAAAAACAATTTGGGAGTGTTCTCTTATTCTCTGTTTTACAAGAATAACAAGGATTACTGGTATTAACTTCTTGAAGTTTTAGTAGAATTCTACTCTGTATCAATCTGGTTCACAGATCTTTTAAGTTAGGATAGTTTAAATTACGGCATCTATATTGTGGGTTGCTGTATGTCTATATAAATCATTTAAGCCATATTGATTTAACTTTGATAGGTCACAGATACTTAGACCTTTTTTATTTCTTTTAGACTTTCCAGTTTGATGGCGTATAGACTTTTAAGGTATGTGTTTATGGTTTTCTGGATTCCTCTGGGTCTGATGTAAAGTTTCCCTTTTCATCTCTGAGTTTATTAATATAATCCTTTACTACTTTCTGTGGCTTAATTTACCTAAAAGTTTTTCAGTCTTGTTAATCTCTTCAAAAAACAATCATTCCTTTCTTTGGTTCTTTTTATTGATTTCATTTCTATTATATTAATTTTGGCCTTGGCTTTATTTTCCTCTTCTTATTTACTCTTTTGAGATGATGTTTTTTTTAACAAATATTTCAAGAGCATCATTCATTTATTTATATGAGATGCTTCTAGGTTTAATGCTACAGAATCTTCCCTTAGCCCTTTCCTCATTGTGTTACATGCCTCTTGGTATATGCTGTTTTCATTTTTAGTTAATTCTAGAAAATGTTAAATGTTCCTTTTGATGTCCCCCTTGATTGGATTTCACTCAGTAGTATGTTGTTGAGTTTCCATTAGTGTTTAGTTTTTCCCCTTTTCTTGCTGTCACTGTCTATGTCCAATCCCTTGTGGTCAGATACGATACATGATGTTGTTTCTTTTTCCCTAAATCTGTGGAGAATTACTTTGATTTCTAATATGTGGTCAACTGTGAAGAAAGCACCATGGGCTGCTGGGAGCAAAGTGTGTTTGTTCTTTGGTGTTTTGGTAGAATCCTCTGTAGAGATCCATCGGTTTGATATACTTCATTCATGAGGCTTTTTAATTCCGGAGTTTCTCTATTTAGCTTTTGTATGGCTGAACTGTCTATTGGTGACACTGGGGTATTAAAAGTCACCCACTATTAATGTGTTGGAGTTATTGAGTGATTTTAGAACCAGTAGAGTTTCTTTTACAAAGATGGATGCCCCTGTGTGTGGTACATATACGTATATGGTTACAATAGTCTCTTTGTGTTTTTTTACTTTGCTGAATATGAAATGGTCATCTCTATCTCCTCCTAGTCTGAGGTCTATTTTGTCTGAAATTAGAAGAGCTATGCCTGCTTTTCTTCTTGTTCCTCTTTGCTGGGAATAGCTTTCTCTATCGTTTCATCAGAAGGTAGTTTCATAACTGAGAGTACGTTGTGCTTCTTGGAGGCAGGAATCAGGGAATCAGGGTGAAATGGGAAGAAGGTTATTAGAGGAATAATACTCAGTCACAGGAACTCAACACTTGTAAACCTGCTTTCCTTGACTATGCCTCGTTGAGCTACTTCCCCCGACCCAATAGCCTGCCAGTGCCAGAGAGCATCCTTCTTCTGTCCTTCATCTTCCTCTTCCCCTCTCTCTTTTTCATCTCCAAACATCACTAGTGCTAAGACTGAGCACGTGTGTCAACTCTGCTGCCTCCATGACTGTATTTTCAAACCTTCCTGTTCTTGGTTTGACCCTCAACTCGTACCTTATTATTCTGGATACCCCTGACAGCCCAGATCACTGACGGAACACTCTAGACTTATGTTTTTCCTGGGATTCTTTGACAGTTCATACTCTGGGTCCAGCTATGCCCTTGAATGTCCTGTAAGCTGGGACATCATATAGATCCAGGCTCTCTATTAAGCCACCATTGTCCTCCCTCAAGAAACCCACAATTTTAGATTCCTTGGAGAGCCCGCTATGGTGTTCACAGTCCTGTTTTCTTCATGACAGCACTTACTGTCAATACCTTTATGAATGTCATAGCCACTGAAGTTGTCAGATCCCCAAGGAGACCTTGGTTCTGCCAACTTCCAGAGGAACCCCAGAGAAAAGTACTCATTGAGACCAGACAACGTCTGTGAGAATGGATGGCACTGTCCGCACAGCAGGATGAGCCTGGTCTGGACGTACTTGTCCAAGACTCCTGGTGTGGAAACCTTCTCCTGTGTCCTCATGTGGGATCTGTATATGTGGTGCAAGGAATGTGCTTAGGGTGACAGGACCACTCCAAGGAGCCACATTGTGACTGTTAGAAATGTCACAGCAGTGAATGAGAGGGCCAAAATTCAACAGTGTTCCTAGGGTCATGGAACTACAATTTGAATGTGGATTTCTGACTCATGTGATGGTATCTACCCCTGACTTCTGTTTAGCATGGAACTGAATGCTTTTGGTCAAGAGCATATCTCAACTTAGAATGGGAAACAGCTGCTAGAACTGGGGAGACGTGTGTGTGTCCCCATCCCACTCTTGTGGGAATTCCACTTAGGCAAGTAGGAGGAGCTCCTTCACTAGAGAAATTTTGGGACTCCGTCCTCCATTGCAATCTATGGCATGTCATTCACATCTTTCCCAAAAGCTGTGACTCAGGATTCCAAATCATTCTGTGCATTCAGTCAGTCAGCTCAGGCTGCCTTCCTAGTAAAATAGGTAGGGTGATAGCAACCACAGACACTCTCTTCTCAAGATCTGGAGACTGGAGTCTCAGAGTCAGGGCCAGGCAGACTCAGTGTCTGGTGAGGACTTCCTGCTGGCTGAACTTGCTGTGCTATTACATAGGACTGAGAAAGAGCTTTGTCTCTTTCCCCATTTTCCAGAAGGGCATTATCCCACTCTAGCAGTTCATATTTATAATCTAGGCCTGGATCCTACCCAAGACCCACATTCACAGACCTTCATCTGGGGATTCTCACCATGGAAGTCTGTGCAACAACATTATCCAGCATCATAGATGACTCACATGACAGCCAGGGAGATCAACACAGACCTTGATGCTGCTGTTCGGTGCACAGTGGGCAGTCCACAGTGGCATGAAGTCAGTGCAGTGTGTTTTGCTAGGTCTCGTGGAAAGGGATGGGGGAGAACTAGTGGGTTATGAGTGGTCCTGATGAACTGAGAGCCAGTTATCTGGCCCCTTACCCAGCAGTGGCCCCCCAAGAATGAAGAGGAGAGCCTGTGGAGGAGTCTTTAGGAATGGCACTATACCAGTAACTTTGATAGATCATCTTCATGGTGATAATGAATGAGACAGTCAGTGGGGTTTGGGGTCGTCTGTGGGTTGGTGAGGGGTGCTAGAACTGCTCATCTGGAGCTGGGTCTGATAGGTTTGTCGCTCACCCTAATGCCAGGAGTGGTATCCATTGTTCAGTCCTCTCCATGCATATCTTGCAGCTTAGGAGGTTGTTTCTTGCCTTTCAAATAAGGGGAGTCTCTGCCCCATCCTAACATCAGCACTGGACTCAGTAGTCTTCAATCCATCCTTGTGTTAAGGCCGGGTATCAGAGTGTGTGGAGTGACAACGTGGCCCAATGGGGTCTCCTACATCACTAGGAACTGGCCAATGGGGGCAGCTTTCAATTGCCTTGTGGCAATCACCAATCTGGAGTGGTGTCTCTTGTCAGTAGAAACCACTGCTTCTCCAGAGGCTTGCCTCAATTATCCCCTACTGTCCCAGGACTGAATGAGAATAGAGAGGCTTTACACAGGGAAAGGAAGCCTTTTAGACATCTGAGAACATGTCTCCTTCCTTTGCTCCATGTAATGTCCTTCATTCACACAAGCCAGCAACCAGCTATGAGAGGGGAGTAGCAATCCCATCTCTCAGAGGGAAGGAGCTATCCCATCTCTCAGAGGGAAGGAGCTATCCCTCTCAGTTTAGCTTCTCTTTCCTCCCAGTCCCTGCTGTGCCATGTCTCCCATGTGATCCCAGTTCGAGTCTAGGCTCATCTCTGGATGATCTAGTCCAAGGTCCCTGATGTGCTCCAGCAGCAGTCACCTGCTGCGTACATTAGTAGTCAGTTCTTCTTTGTGGGTCTATTCATGGCCATAACAGGCCTGGAAAACATGTCAACTACAGGTGTCAGAGGACACAGGTTTCCCCAGAACTGTGGCTCCGCCGTGGTGTCAGCAACTCAAGGCTGGACAGACCACACCGTGACCCTTTGCACTTGCCTTCCCGTAACAGTGTCATGGTGTGGGGTCCTGGCCGCCCTCCTGTCCAGTGCAGCTTGAGGGTCCCTCATCTCCAAGTTTATGGAGTTCAAGACCACCACACATATGCAGGATCTAAGATTGGAGTGGTGAAAGCCTTCCAGTGCCAGCATGCTGCAGCCCCTCCGAGGCAGATCCTCCAGGACCATCTTGGCTCCTTCCATATTTTGGCACATGAACTAATGGGCTGCATATAGTATAGAGGATTCTGTGTGGACCTCTGTCTGTTGTTGTTATTTACATTTGATTTGCCTGTTTATGAGGGTGTGTGAACATGTGCCACAACACACACAGGTCAGAGGACAGCTTGTGGCAATTGATTTTCTCCTTCCACCATCTGGACTCCAGGGATCAAACTCTTATTGTCAGGCTTCGTAGTAAGCATCTTTATTTACTGAGCCATCTTCTGGACCTACTGTGTGTCATTGCAACAGGGTCCACTGGGTACACCATGCTGACCGCAATTCACGATCCTCCTTTCTTAGCCTCTGAGCTACTGTGTGATATCACATTCACCTGTCAACACTTCTTGGTAACGAGATTGCCATATCTTTTACTACGAGTAAGTTTAGTTTTGCATGACATGACTGAAGTAGTGATTTGGTGGCTGTGGTACAATTGTACATGTGCCAAAGGCAACACACAAATGGTCAACAGCGTCACGTGTCACTAGAGAAATGAAAAACAAAAGAGCAAGCTGCCATCTGGCAGCCCTAGTGATAATTACTCAACATCTCCCACCAGTAAATGGACCTGCTTTCTGTCAGCCAGGGTCCCTGCACCCAGCTTCCCAGCTTGGACCATCAATCACCAAGTGGCACCCATATCAAACAGCATAAAAGTTCTGTCAGATTTCTTTTTAGTATTCTGTAAGTACAAGGTTAAATACTTAAAGCACTGTACCAGGAGCCTCTTTTTCCTCCCATCAGCCGGTGACTGCGAAGCCTCCCTGACTGACCTTGCTCTTGTCCTCTCAGTGTCACCCAGAGGCTGCAGGTGCCTCTCCAACCCGGCTGCTGCCTCTGGTGGTGATGCTTGACTTTCCATCCTTTGGTACACGCATGTTGGTGTCCCACAGATTGACCCAGACAAGGTGGCCCATGCCTGTCTGGGCTCCGTGTTTCTTCATGGGCCTACTGAGAAGGTGGGAGAAGTCTGAGAGCCCAGCTACCACTAGAACTAATACCTGCAGCCCGTAGCCCCGGGGCAGGATAGGGGATCTGGAGAGCACACGACATCCTCATCCACTGCGCCCACATAGCAGAGAACTCTGGCCCCACCAACTTATGTTATTAGATTACACCATCATTCTCAGCACTTGAGGGACAGAGGAAAGAGTGTTCTATGAGCTCTAGGCCATGCAGGTCCCTTGTAACCACTCCTGTCCCACCACCTCCTGGCAACCACTGATCTACTCCCCATCCCCACAGTTTTGTTCTTTCAAGATAGTTCTGTCACAATAGCAAGTATCTGAGATAGATCTGCTGCGAATAGGAATGACTCATTTTAATCACTTCAGAGGCTTGCTCTGTTATTAGGCAGCTTGTTTGCTTTGGAGCTGTGGTGAGCCGTGCATGATGGTGGGAACTGTGACGCAGGAAAGCTATGTCCTGGCCAGAAAGCAAAAGAGGAAGAAAAGAAGCCATGGCCTCACCACAAAGACCTGAATGAAACTTCCATTCAGGTTTAGCATCTACGTTTCCACCACCTCCCAGCAATGTCATGGGTCAATGAACAAGTCATATTAACAAAATTCAGCCTGTAGCCCTCACATCAATGAATGCAGAGAATGTTGAACATTGAGACTATTTCACTCGACACAATGTCTGAGAACAAACCAACTTCTTGCAATTTTTTCTTTGATTTCTGTTTGTCTGAGACATGTTCACAGCACATGTTGCCCCTCCTGGCCTGCAATTCACTATGCTAGATCAGGCTGTCCTCCATCTGACTGAGATCCAGCTGCCTCTGCTCAAGAGTACTGGTATTAAAGTTGAGAGCCACCCTATCCTTCGTCCTTACATCACTGTTAGTATTCTTTCGTCATACAGATGTACTGTGATTCCCGAGCTAAACACTTTTGTTTCTCAGCTTTGAGTGTTATAAGAGAAAGGCTTATACACATTTGTAAACTAAGTTCCCATTTTCCTTATGGTAAAGCCTGTAGAGTGTGATGGGTGAGTTGAATAACAATGTATGATTAACTTTTTAATAGACTGCCACTGATCTCACCAGTTCACCTTTCCAGCAGCAGGGAATATGAGACAGATCTCTATGTTATTTTGCTTAAACTGAGTTTTTCTCATTGAAAGAGTTCTTTTTCAGGATAGTTGTACTGTCAAATAAGTGATTTGCCAGGAGTTTCCCTAAGTCTGTGGCTTGTGGTTTACTAATTGAGGTTTATTTTCAGAGAAGCTTAAATATTTTTTGGTCTTTCTCTACCTCTCTGTCACTGTCTCTGTCTTTGTCTCTATCGCTGTCTCTTTCGCTGTCATACACACACACACACACACACACACACACACACACACGCACACAAGTGTTGGTAGGTTGATGTAGCACAGTAGGACCATAACTGGCTATGCAGGCAAAAATGACCTTGAACTACTTACTGGTCCTCCTACGTCCACCTCTTCAGTCCAGTGCCCTCCTCTGGCCTCCACCTGCATTGCATGTCATGAGTGTTCTTACATGTATACAGACAAAACACTTATACATATAAAAAAAGAACACAATTACATTTTGTAAATTAATAAGTAAATGTCATTGGGATTTTGCATGTCTTTCTACAAAAAATGTTTGTATGTTTAAATGCTTTGCCACCATATAAGCGTAACTGTGATTTTCAATGCCCACAGAGCCAAAAGAGAGCATTAGTTCCCCTGGAACTGGAGTTATGAATTGTTCTTAGCTGTCATGTGTGTGCTGGGAATCAAAACGAGGTCCTCTACAAAAGTAGTAAGTGCTTTTCACCAAACATCTATATCCCCAGCCCACAATCTCAGACCTCAAACCAAGATCTTCCAGTGAGAAAAAGAAAAAAAAAAACAGAAATGAATGAGTTCTGTGATACATGGAGCAGGTGGAGATGAAAGGAGCATGCCGGAGCTGAGGAGGGAGGACCTGCAGGGCTCCCATCGATACTCCCAAACTCCCAGAGCCCTTTGTGATGAAGACACCCAGCTCTGTGTTGATGTGTCCCCAGCTCTGTGACATGGGCTTGGGTTATCCTTCACACCCAGAGAGAAATCTCAGGGCTCAGTCAACAGTGTGACTCAGATGGAGAATCTGCTGTCTCTTCTGGAAAGTGTATATGCAGCGTGGCTGGGACCCAGCAGCACTGCGTGGCAAAGGACATCACCCTTGGCGTTCTGTGTGGACTGGGGCTCTTCCTCCTACTACACTCATACCTTGAGAGGTATCTCCTCTCACCGTCACTCAAAAAAATGACGTCAGTAAGGTAAGACACACTCAGACGACATAGGAGTTTCTGTCTCTCTCTGAATATCTTTGTCTCTCTTTGTGTCTCTCTGTTTGGTCTGTTAATATTTTAATTAGCATACCTAGTACGGGTTTCGTTTTGGAATCCTCAAACAAAATCCACAGTGTCCTCCTCCTTCTCACCCCCTGCTCACCCTGGTCACCCTGACCACCCATAACATTCTATGGCGTTCATGTCACACGAGTCCTTTGGGCACTTCCCTTTACTCAGTACTAGCTTTTATTACCATTTCCACCTTTCCAAATCAAGTAGAAACACAGCTTCAGGGCAATCTCTGGGCAGAAGAGAAGGTCATTCCCCTGGGAGCTCACTTGGCAGTCACCAGGACGTTTAGCTGAGGCTCTTGGGATGTCTGAGCTGGAGTTGCCAGGATGAAATGAACACTGTGGTTCCAGGGATATAATTCGCATACGTGAGACAATTTGGGACTTTTGGGGCAGGACAAGTGCCCAGCACAGGGTCATCGGTCCTCTTCTTATTCATAAGCCTCTCCTCTGTACTGGGCACTATTGAGGGTTGTGCTGAGCTCCCTCTCCCCCGCAAAATTCATTCTATCAGGGACTAGAGGTAGTTAAGGAAGCAGAATTCTGCCTGGCAGCCAAGAACTGTGTAGAGTTGAGCTCGTGGTGCTCAAGCAGAGGCAGAGTAGCAGTGGATACTGCTAGGTATCAGAACGTGGTACCTACACCTGCCGCCAACAGGCATGCACTGCTATGTAACAGGCCCCGTACGATGCTCCCACCCATGGCCCCCACAGTCATTGCTGTGCATAAGTACTGTTGAACTTCCTGCCCCCTGCTCCTGCCAACACAATGACTAGGTTCAGATCCTGCTCCACCCACCCTCCCCACAGCTGACTATACCCACTGCTAAGTAGCAGACCTGCAGGACACCCTGCTGCCGCCCCACATACACGACTAGGTGTTCGGTCCTGTGGGAGACCTCTTGAGCCCACTCACCACCACCACACTACCTCTCCACGATAAAGTGCTGCTCAGGTCAGGTTCTGTTGGACATACTCCTCACCTCACTGATAACACTGAGAGCTTTCAGAGCGTGCTGGACACCCCACTGACTGACACCATCTCATATACATCTAGGTATCAAGCCCGACTGGGCAACAGTCTTTTGGCCAGTGTCTCACATACAACTCTATGGATCTGTCCTTACAGGACACCCCACGACCCCTGCTGACAACCAACATGCTAGGTATAGGACCCTGGTGGATACCAGTCATCTGCTACGGGTCCACTACTAGGAGTCAGGGTATGCAGGCTTTCCATGGCAGGGAGGGTATTCTAGCAAGTCCTAATAGTTAACTAGCAGTGTATGTGAGATGGCAACCCAGGGATAGAATGTCCAGTAAGTCTGTGTGGAAGTTTATATATGTGGCAGTGACAGGCAGGCTTCCAGCAGAACCTGAAAAATAAATGTGTGCTGGATGGTTTCAGGGTCAGGAGGGAGAGTCTAATTGGCCTAATACCTAACAACTGTGTGGGAAGGACGGGGTGTCTAGTTAGAACTGATCTATTCTAGTGTGTATGTGGCACATTAAGGGATGGAGTGTCCAGCAGGGTTTGGTAACTAGCGTTATATGTGGGGTACTGGCCTGGGAGTTTTCTTGCCTGGCCTGAAAAATAGCAGTGATTTATGAATGCAGGTTATGGGGGATGTGTGTCCTCCTGGCCTGATGCCTAGAACAGCATGTAAGGAAAGGGAGGGGTCCGGTAGGACCTGATTCATAGCGGTGTATTTATGGCTGCAGGGTGTCCAGCAAGGCCTGACACCTTGAAGCGCATGTGGGGTTGGGGACCTGTTACCTAGAAATGTATATGTGGTGATGGGTTGGGGTGACCAGCAGAGATTCATAGCATTTTATGTGGGAGTGTGGTGTGGTTTTGGCGCGGCAAGGTGTCCAGTGGGGCCTAAAAAATAGCTGCATATGTTGGGCAACTACAGGGGACGGTGTCTGACGGGTCCTGATTCCTGGTTTATATATGCTGGACGTGTCCTGTCCTGTTGCGCCCCACATACTCTGTTAGTTTTCATGCCACGCTGGACACCTCCTTTCCAGCACTGCATATAAACTTCTAGGTATCAGACCCTGATACACACCCCGCCCCCGTATGACACACTGTTATGTTTCAGGTCCAGCCGAACATTTCCGCTTCATCTCACATTATGTGCTAGATATAAGGCCCTGCTTGACACCCGCCACCCACCGCCACACGACTGCTATTTATTAAGCCCGCTGGACATCCCCCTATTGCTGCCACATATGGAAGGCTAGGTTAAATGTGCACTGCCAGGTATCAACCCCCTTTGGACAGACCCTCCTATCCTGCTTCTGCAGCTACACATAAGGGGCTGTGGATCGAGTCTAACTGATACACTCGCCTCCCTCTCACGTAAAGTTCTAGGCATCAGGCAGTGCTAGGTACTACCCTCCACACACTGCCAAGTATCAGGCCCTCGAGACACATTGTTGCTACCCGCCCAGACGCAGTGTCAGGCCCTCCTCCCCTCCTACCAGGTTTCAGGCCTTGCTGGACACCTGCTTCTCCCACTGCTGATGTCCCACGTACAACAGTGCCCGTGTCAGGCTGACGGGAACCTTCCCCTTCCCCAGATAAAGTGCTAGTCTCAGACCCTGCTGGATGCAACCTCCCGCCCCGTTATCACTGTGCAACATACACTGCTAGTTTTCAGACGATGCTAGACAACCCACCTCCCCCCCCCCCCGCATTGTCCATATACACTTCTAGGTATTAGGTCCAACTGAACAATAGCCCCAAGTCAGCGCTCCACATACACTGCTAAATACCAGGCTTTGCTTATCCCTCTCCCCGAATCCTGCTGCCAAAGCTTCACAAATATGGCTAGAGACCAGGCCATGCTGGACACCACTTCTCCCTGCTTCTATGCCAGATGCACTGTTAAGGATAAGGTCCTGCTAGATTTCTTCCACCCTCTTCTTTGTGACCCCACATAAACTTCTAGGTATCAAACCCAGTTCGACAATGATCACCCCCACTTCACATACAATGCCGGGTCTGAGGGCCTGCCGGAACTGCCACGCCACCCCACATATAATGCTGGGTATCTGCACCCACTAGACACCGTTCCTCATACTGCCAACTAACATGTACTACTGCTCCATACCAGATCCTGTTGGACGTTCCCACCTGCCTCCATGTATACTGCTCTTTGTCAGATCCTCCTGAATTACTGTGCTAACACTGCCATGTACAAGCAAGGTATGCCCGGCTGGGTGCTCACATTCCAGCTGTAGTGACGCGTGTTAGGTCCAGCTAAACACCCGCTGCTCCCTGCTGCATGAAACTCTAGTTATCGGGACATGCTAGACGGTGCCCCTGCCAAATACAGAGTGCTATCGCTCAGCCCCGGTTGAGCCTTCCCCCACATACAATGGAAGGTATCAGGCGCTGCAGCACAGCGTCCCACTCTGCCCCCACAACAAAGTAGGAACTGCAGCCTGCGGTCTACCCCCTGCAGCCCTACAGAAGTGCTACGTGTCAGGTCCGTTTGGACTCCGCATTTCCATCGCACATATTTGCACAGTCACAGGCCTTACTGGGAACACACCATCACCATCGTCATCACCACCAGCGTTCCGCATAGACGGCTGGATTTCAGACCATGCTGGTCAACCCCTACCACCCAGTGTACATAGCTATGCATCAGAACCAGCTGCACACTGTCTCCTCCACCCTCCGTGTCAACAGGCACGCACTGCTAGGTAACACTTACATGTTGTGGCTGCCCCCAAACACGTTCGATGTGTTGCTGGACAACTGCCCCCGGCACTTCCTGCACACATAGCTAGGCTCCGATCCTCTTGGACCTCCCCACTGTCTACCCAACTTATCTGCAAAGCATCAGAACTTGATCGCCAAACCTGCCATTGGTACACATACACTGGTAGGTATCAGGCTCCACTGGACAACCAAACAGCACCCCACATATACTGCTAGGTGTCGGGTCCTGCTGGAACCCTAATACCCAGCAGTGTCTATGAGGTGCACTGTGAGTGTTTATACGTGGTGACAGGGGTGTGCTCAGCAAGGCCTCATATATCTTACAGCAGTGTATGGTTGAGTGCTCTAATGGTGAGTATCTGCCTAACGGGGCCTGATATTAGCACTTTAGAGAGGTGTTATCTAGATAGAACGGATACACAGCAGTGTATGTGGGGCATCAGGCTGGTGTCCTGCAGGGCCTGATACCTACTCAGGCATGTCGGGCAGGGAGGGGATTCAATATGGCCTAACACCTATCAGTGTATATGGGGCAGCCGGGGCAAAGCAGTTTACAGAAGGGGTGATGCCTTGCTGTGGATCTGGGTTGACGAGATTGTTCTGTGCTGTGTATTTAGCATGATACATAGTAGAGTGTCCACGTACACTGCTAGGGATAAGGCCCTCCTGGACGCCAACCAACACCCCAAATACACTGCTTGAGTTCAGGTCCCGACTGGGCACCTGACTACTACCACTTGTACTCCTGGGGATGCAGGGATCAAGCCACGGGAGCCGGCACTGCTCCTACCACCGAGATACACTGTATCGTTCAGACTTTGCTGAAAACCACTCTGACTGCTGCTGCACGTAAAACGCTAGGTATCAAGCTATACTGGACAGCCCCAACCCCTATGGCTATCCCACATGCACTGCTAAGTATCCGACTCGGATGGACATCCCCATGGTCCTCTGCACCACATACATCGATAGGTGGCAGACCCTACTGGAAATCTCCCGAGACCCACTGCTAATGGACATGCGCTTCTAGTTTCCAGGCCTGATGGACACTGGCCAACCACATCTCCACACACACTGCTAGGAGTCAGGCCTCCTACACACCCCTTGCCATCAGCACATACAAACGTATGTTGCAGATCCTGCCAGACTACCCTGTATCTCTGCCACCTATGAACTTCTAGGTGTCATGTCCTGCGACCCCTACCCTACATACACTAGTAGAGACATCAGAACTTATTACGTACCAGCCCACACACGGAAGCCAACGTACATTGCTAAGTATCAAGCCCTTCTGGACACATCCGCTTCCCATTGTGTGCAAAGTACACTCCTGCTTTTCAGGCTACAGAGAAGAGCGCCCCCTGCTGCTGTCACAATTAAACTTCTAGGTATCATGCCTTGGAAAGCATCCTCCCACCCCACGCCACTTAAAATGTTCCTCATAAAATACTAGGCATCAGACCTTACTGCATATCCCCCTCCTCGGCCGCCATCCCACATGCACACCAGGTATCAGGGCCATCTGGGCATGTAATGGGAGGAGGACTGTCAAGCAGAAGTTGAGCCTAGTCACGTTACCGGGTGCCATCATGGCGGGAGTGGTGTTCCACAGGACCTCGTTTATGGGGTGACCACTAGCAGTATATGTCCATCAGAAGCAGGGGAGGGGATGGCGTCTAGCAGGTCCTGACACCTAGCTGTGTATGCAGAGTGGTGTCCAGCAGGACACCAGACTCAGCAGTGTGTCTGAAGCTGTGGCAGGGGAGTGTCCAGAAAGATCTGACACGCTGTATATGGCTTGTCAGTGGGGATTGCTCAGCAGGGCCTTCTCCATGCCTGTGTGTGTAGAGAGTCAGAAGGTGTTCTGAAAGTTCTGATACCTAGCAGAGTATATGTGGCAGCAGGGGCTGTCTAGCAGAACCTGATACCCAGAAGAGTGTGTGGAATGGTGACACGAGGGATATCCAGGAGGGCCTCATATCTTCCAGTATATGCGGAATGTTTTCAAGATGTTTCCCACTTCTAGGGCCAGATGCCTAGAAGTGTGTGTAGGAATCACAGGATGTCCTCCCAGTCCTGATGCTAAGCAAAATATATGGGGCAGTGGGGCTGGGTGGCACTTAGGGTCTGGTACATAGAAGTATATGTTGTGCAGCAGCCGTGAGGGAGAGCATGTCCAGCAGGACCTGAAACTTAGCAGTGTATGTGGGGGTGGCAGTCGGGGGAAGAGGTAACTAGCAAGGCCAGATTCCTAGCACTACACATTGGGCAGTAGCAGGTGCTGCTCAGGAGAGTCGGAAACTTAGCACTGTACGTGAGGTGGCACACAGTGATGTCCTGCAGCATGTATGTGTGGGCACAGGCAGGTATCCAGTGAGTCCTGATACTCAGCATGTATGCGAGACCATGGGTCCAGGATGACCTGATACCTTTGCTTTGTATTTTGGATGATGGTCGGGAAGAGTGTTAGGTAGAACTTTCTATGTGGCAGCGACATCGTGTCTTGATAAACTGTGGTTTATGTTGTGTGACATCAGGGCAGGGTGGGGCTGTCTAGCATGACCTGATACCTAGCAATGTAAATGGGGTGGTGACCCAGGGATGGGGTGCCCAGCAGTGCCTCATATATAGCAGCATATATAGGGTGGAGGGACAACCCAAAGGACCCAGTACATACTGGTGTATTTTGGTTGGTAGCACGGGGAATGGGGTCTAGGAGGTCCATGAACCTAGTACACATGTGGGTTGGCATGGCATGCCAGGAATGACTTGATACTTAGCAGTTACATGTGATGATGGGGCAGGAGTTGGAAAGAGCATGCCCAGCAGGACCCGACATTAGGCAGGACCCGAAGTTAGCAGTGTGTATGGGCCGGGGAGACAGGCGGGGAATAGGACCGCAGGCCTAGCGGGGAGGCTGAGGGGCCTGCTGCAGCGCCTGATTCCTAGAAGTGTGTTGGGGACAGTGGAGGTGTCGAGTGAGGCCTGATGACTAGCAGTGTGTGGTAGCTGGCAGCAGGGTGTGGGAGGAGTTTAGGGGACCTGATACACAGCAGTGTATTTTAGGCTGCTGGAGGTGTACAGCAGGGCTTGACAGAGAGCAAGGCCTATGTGGCTTGGGGGTGGGAGGGCGGGAATCCAGGAGGGCCTCATACCTAGCCATGTGCATAGGGAGGCAGAGTGATGAACATCAAGCAGGACGTGGTAACTAGAAGTGTATATGGTGGGGTGGGGAGCAGCTTCAGGAGCGGTTTCCAGCAGAGCCAGATTCCTAGCAATGTGTGCAGGGCCGGTTAAGGGGCACACACAGCTGTATGCAGCCCTCTATCCCACGTAATAGGCTAGGTATGAGGCCGTGCTAAGACAGCTCACCCAACATATATTGCTATTTATCATGATCTGCTGGAAAACCCCCACTTGGGATCTACCCACACTGGAAGGCATCAGGCGCTGCTGGACGTGTGACTCCCATAGGCCCCTCATAGGCCAGTAGGTGTTACTCCACCCTACAGACACCGCTGGTTATTAGGTCCTGCTCCCACTGATGTCCAAACTATTTTTCAGGCCATGCTGGACTCCCCACACTCTGCCGTCTTTCCATCTCAACTGACACCTGGCAGTGTATGCGTGGCGGAGCTGAGGTGGGACTGACGTGCAGGACCCAGTCCCTAGCTGTGTACGTAGTGGGGTGATGTCATGGGTTTCCAGGAGACAGGGTGTCGCAGGGCCACATACGTAGCCGTGTACGTAGTGGGGTGATGTCATGGGTTTCCAGGAGACAGGGTGTCGCAGGGCCACATACATAGCAGTGTACATAGCGGGGTGATGTCATGGGTTTCCAGGAGGGCCTGTTACCTACACGTTTAGATGGGGGGATGGTTTTATACAGCCTGACTTGAAAAATAGGAGGGAATTTGGGTAGCAATGAAGAGCCTTGTCCAACAGGGTCTGACACCTAGCGCAGTAAGTAGAGAAGGGGAGGGACCAAGTAGAAGTGTCTGTGGGGCTGCAGGGTTGTGTCTAGCAGGGCCTGGTCTCTAGTCGTGTACATGGGACCATGTTGGGAGTATGTGCTCTAGTACCTGATGCCTATTTAGGGATGTAGGGTGTGTGAGAGGCTAGACAGCAGGGATGGATACCCAGAAGTGAATCTGAATCAAGTCGGGGTAGCAGCAGGGCCTGAAACCAAGCAGTGCGTGTGGAGCGCTGGCTCTAGGGTTTGGGGTACACAGCAAGGCCTGACGTCTAGCACTGTCTGTGGGGGATATGGGTTAGCAGGGCTTGATACCTAAAAGTTTCTATGTGCTGGACATCCCTCATCCCGGTCGTAATTCAATCCCCTGCCTCCCAATCCCCAAAGGTCCTGTTTGGTCTTGGCCTCATCTGGATACCGAACCGGTTACCACATTCACAGATGCAAACTCCAAAACAACTGTTTGGTATCTGGCCCTGCTGCACCTGTCTCTAGGCCCACAGTCACTGCTAGGTTGAGATCCTGCAGCACACTTCTTAACCCCCTGTTACAAACACACACATTGCTGAGTACCAGGCCCTTGTTGCTAATCCCCCACCCTCCCTGCCTCATGTGCATCACTATGTATCAGGGTCTGCTGGACCCCTATCACCTACCCTACATATTGTGCTTAGGTCTCAGACCTTCTTAGACACATCCCCCTTATTGCCAGCAAAATTACACCGATATTTCTTTGGCCATATTGGGCACTCCCCCGTCTGAGCTTCTAGGTACAGGCCTTGCTGGACAACCACACTCCCTTGAGCCCTGCCTCAAATACAGTGAGGACATCAGATACTACCAGACTCCCTCCCAATTCTCATTGCTTCCCTGCATGTGCTGCTAGGTACGAGGCCCTGCTTTACACCACCCTGCCCTTATCCTTACGCCCTGAAGGACACCCCTGCAGCCCCCACATGCAGTGCTATGTATAAGCCCTACTGGACATCTCATGCCATCCTATATGCACTGCTAGCTATCTAGACCTGCTAAACACTATCCCTGACCCCACTACCCACCTCTGCTACCAATTGGCGTGCACTGCTCAGTATCAAGTCCTTCTAGACACTCCCACCTGGTGGCCTTCCTATTTACACTGCTATGTATCATGCCCAATTGCCACCTTACATACACTACTATGCAGGTGGCCCTGTGCAGCTCTGGGCTCTCTGGGTTCCAGGAACAGCAGAGTGGATCCTCAGCCAGCTCTGAGTCCTACCTCTTTTTCCTCATCCTTATTTTTTCACTGACTAGAGGAATTCGGGAATCAAGGACAGAGTTAAGAGACAGCTGGAAGTAACCACGTAGCCTGAGCCTGGGAACGGTTCTCCTCCTAGATCTATCCTCTCAGGCACTACGCTTGGACAGGTATCTGGTGGTCAGAAAGGGTGATGGGCAAAGCACATCCCTCTGTCTGCCTGGACCGTTCTCCTGATGCTGCTTCAGCAAGGAAGCAAAACCCAAATGACTTAGAACAGGGATCTGTTGTCTCCCAGTTCTGAAGTCCTGGGGTGTGGCAGGCCTGGCTCCCTCTGGAGATCCTAGGGAGAGTCTGCTCTAGGCTCTGCTCCAACCTCTGTCTTTTCTTGGCTGATGGCAACAGAACTTCATTGTCCTCAGGCCATCTTCTCTATGTGGATCTGTGTCTGAATTTTCCTTTTTATAAGGGTAGATTTGGTTCTCCAAAAACTAAAATGTTCTTGCGGAAGTTGTACAAATTAGAGGAGTCTGGACATTAGCCATCTTTTGTGAAAGTCTTCATTTTTCCATATTGATTTCATATTGTTTACTTTTCCATATTTATTCTGCAGCCATTTGCCGACGGACCATTCTCTCTGCACCGATTTCTCTCCCATTCTCTTTGCATTGATTTCTCTAGATGCCTTTAACAAAATCAGTGGACTTGATTTAGATGGTCTGTTGTTGGATTTTGTATTCCATTCTATTTTTCTTAGTCATCTGTTCTTTCCTGCACAGCACGCTCTGTGTATCACTATGGGCTTTGTGAAAAGTGCTCCGAACAGGGGCTAGAGAGACGGATCAGAGGTTAAGAGCACTGGTTACTCTTGCAGAGGACCTGGGTTCGCTTTCTAGAACCCACATGACAACTAACATCTGTCCATAACTCCAGTTCCAAGGGATCTGATGCCCTCTTCTGGTTTCTGCAGGCATCGCATGCATGTTGTGCACTTTAGGTATATACAGGCAGAACATTCATATGCATAAAATAAAAATAAATAAATTTTTAAAAATTGAAAAAAAAAGAAAGTGCTCAGGCTGGAAGTGCAGGTACTTGAGGAACTGCTCGTCAGTCTTATTCCTTCTTCTAGGTTCAGACACAATAGACTGTTATGTTTGATGTGTTGGGAATCAGATTTGACTATGTGTATAAATAAATTAGAAAGATCTATCACATTAATATCAGTTATAGTACTACTGATATAGAGCAGGACTGTCTGAGAGATTATACACCTAATGATTTCTCTTAGTCGTGCTTCAAAGTTTTCTGAATGGGTATTTATGTATAATTTTTGGTTTTATGCTTCAGTTTTGGGGTTCTGTTATAAACGGTGTCTATCAGATACCCTTAAGAGATGGTCCACCCGGATGGCATCACGTTCCCCACCCTCATGTTAGTGGTAGCCTGGGATAGGGCGTACAGGAACACTCCTTCTTCACTGATGCTGTTCAGAGGAAGCACACAGATGCTCAGTGCTCTTACTAGACACTTCGTCTGTTCACATAGGTTTTCTGGTGCATCTGGAGGGAAGAAGACTAGGGGTGACCTTTCTGTAACTATGAAAACTCAAATGGGGCCCGAGGTGGGTGTTTCAACAGTCAGTCTCCCACTGTGAAGAGGCATGTCCTGATTTGTGGTTCAACCATGGAGAAAAAATCACTTTATCACCCACCACAGCGGATCCGCAGACTGTGAAGAGCCCCTGAGATGGCTTTAGAGACTCGGGAATGATGGGCTAGTCTCTGCAGTACAAGGAGGTGTGGGAGGCCCTCTCCACTGGCAATGCATGTCCTCAGGTCAAGGAGCCCCTGACTGCATGCTGCAAGATGTGGACAAGCATCTATAAAAGGAAGAACATTCAGACAAACGGAGAGGCTGGCAGAAAGTTGCATATTCCCTAGCCCCAAGGCCTGTGGCTCCTACAGATAATAGAAAGTTTATTTTAGTGGAATTCAGGGACTAATGAAGTAGGCACAATGTCTGTCTCCTTCCTTTGAGGCCTACCCCCGGGTAGACAGACAGAGGGCCTCTGTCTGCATGGATGAGCTTGGCCTGACAGGCCCTGCTGCTGTCCTGCAGCAGAGTTTGGGAGAAGATGGCCAGAAATAACTCCCCACTCATGTACCTGGGCTCGGGTACTCTGCCATCCTTCATATCACTTCACTTACACTTGCCCAGCTGAGACAGGATGAGGACACTAGACCTGGCTCAAAAGTTAGTGTTCTGATTACAGTGGTCCTTGACACAATGCCCAGGGTGGCAACATGTTAGGTCCTTTTAGAGTTTCAGGTGCCACGGTTTCTCTCTTCTGTTCTGCAAAGTCTATTAGATGTATTTTATGTTTATTTTCAGCCTCTCTGAGACTCACTTTCTTCCTCTGTGTCTTCATCAGTGTCCACGTTAGTGTGTGAAGAGCCTGCTACACACTGGCTGCTAGTGATTACACCTGCGCCTTCTGAGAGCTTGAGAAATACCAGGCAGGCAGTGACAGAGGGTACTACGTTTGTGGGCTCATTCTTCACCCGAATCTTCTCTCAAGTAGCAGGCCCAAAGTGCAACACTTTCTCCTAAGCAGCAAGGACATGGCCATGCCACAGTAAAGTAACCCAGCCTCCTGGGCAGCACCTGTGCATTGCCAAGGCTCACCCTCTGTCAGAGCCTACCACCCAGTGCTGAAGCCCATGATTCACTTAGAATGTCCCTCCTGGGACTTCCTGACAGGGCCATAGCACCCAGATTCCCCTTTCCCGGGCTTTGACTTCATTAAAGTGCATCAGGACCAAAGGCCTGGCTCAGTAGTCAGCCTGCTGGCCCGGACTCACTCTAGCTCCAGCAGGCTATTCGATGTCTCTGGGCCTGATTCCTGGGTAAGGCTCCCTTTGGGCCCATGTTTCTGGAAGCCACTGCAGATGGAGTGGCTGTCCTATGACAGAATGTTTGTCGTGCCTCCAGATATAAGATGTGCACTATCTTCAACACAAGCTGTTCCTCTACAGTGTTTGGGACAAAAGTGTCAGAGTGAAGACATGCTACCTAGCCCAACTGACCCCATCACCGCCTTGAAGCCACACATTTGCCACCTCTGTTTGCCCATGGTTTTCTGCAATGCAGGGCCACTGAAACTGAGAGAGGCTGGCCAATGTAAAGGCAAGACCCAGCCAAGAAACATGTCTTCTACCACGGGCTGGTACTTAGTAGGCTCAATGACACCCTCAGCAGTGAGATCCCCACACATTATCCTCTGCAGTCAGTCCCATGTGGCCATTCCTTATTGCAGGGAACAGCTCTCCACCTAGGAGTCCACAAGGTCACTGCAGACAAATCACTGCTATTCCTCTAAGATGACACTTCTGGCTGAAAGCCCTAGCATGATCAAGGTTTCTGTCCAAGCCTGATCACAAAGGGCTCTGTATAACAGTGTAATGGTTGCTGACCATGCCATGTGGAGCAGCTGAGTCCCAGGCATGGCAAGGTCCACTTACCTTTCCAAGGTGGAGAAGACCCATCTGAGCAGTCCAGCCAAAGTGGTACACGGTCTCCTCTAGATTGCTGGCACTTTCCTGTCAGGCAGAAGACAGACTTAGCTCAGATGAACGTCCCTGCTTAAAAGGGGCCCTTCCCCTTTTGTCTCACTGGACTAGGATGGCACGAGGCTGGCCTGGCCTGGGAGGGAGATAGTCATGTGGGAAACAGCAAAGCCAACAGCAGCGGCGGAAGTTGAAGAGTAAGGGGGCACAGCTCTCCTTGGGGTCACTTTCCAGCTGTAGTTTTCCCACGTTTTACTCTGCATTGGGCCCCCACCATGTACCCAGGAGACTGCCTGACACAGGAATCCCGCCGCCCCCTAAACACATACCATTCTGCCTCTCCATACTTACTCCGTGGAAGACATCCACCAATTTGGTCACCCTGGCTTCTCAGGTTCCACTAATAATGGTCTGTCTGGTGAGAGTGCTCTCTGCCTTGGGTGGGAAACCATCTCCCCTGGCTCAGATCTGAATGGGTAGACAGACGAGCGGAGCAGGAAGAAGTTGAGACCACAGGAAGTTGCAGCCCACAGGCAACTTCAGCCATTCTTTTGGCTCAAGCCTCTACTCGGAGCAGGATGCTGTGGAAGTCCAGGCCTGGGCCACAATTCCTGAGCACGTATTTCCTGGGGAGAAGCCTGTGGCATTCTGCTTACCTCCAGTGCTGGACAGAGGCATCTGTGCTGGGTACACTGCCTTCTGGACTCCTCGCCTGTCTCCCGCTTCAGCTGTCTCAGTCCACATCTAGTTGATTCCCACCTTGTGCCTCAGTGTCTATGGAGGCTTAGCACTAATAGCAGAAAGACACACGGAAGCGAGGCTCTTAGTGACATTGAAGTCCACAAGACTTAGTCCTGACTGGGGCCTTTCTGTGCTACAACTCCCCATGTGACTCTTCCCCTCCGAACCTTGCTCTCTTTAGCCGGCTCCTCTTTGCTGCCTTCCCATATTTGGGTCCCCAAACTCTGCTGTCTCTATCTAGCTAAACATGTTCAGGTTATACAGAAGGGGATGCTCTTGGATTGTTCCTTCTGAACTCATAGATTTGTTAAGTGGGTAAAATTAGCATGTGTCAATTGCAAACAAAATAGAAAATGCATAGATTTAAAAATGCCCCACCTACCTGGTTGGGTGTGACTGATCTGCTCTCTTCTTCCATGGGCACCACTTTCTTCTGGGAGATGCCGCTTTCCCGTGGGACCAGCAGGTGGCAGCACGGTCTGCGCATACAGTTCACCACTCTCCTCTTCACCCTCTTCAGTGCGGAGAGGCTGCGTTCACGTCCTGTGGCTGAGCACTGGTGAGGCTTTCTTCGGATGTTTTCTCGGGGGCTGGGGGAGAAGCTCCTGTCTTTTTCATATGTGCCTATGGTGGTCACACCCTGAGGGGCTTCTGCAGAGTTCCCTTCAAATGGTGCATTCTGGATGCATGAGCTGTTCTTGGGGGTGATGACATTCTGGGGTTCCTCTCAGGTCAGATCTTTTCCAAAAGAAATATTCTGTGAGGATGCGCTGACTGAAGACACACTCTTGGCGGTCGTGGTGCTTTCTTCCAAACTGCTGCTTATGAGCAGCGTAAGCACAGGACCACACTGGGGTCCTGGGTTGGGAGGGTCCATGTCCTTCTGTCGGCAGCACAGGGTGGCAGGTATACTGAGCCTTCTGCTGCTGTTATCATCATCATGGAGCTGACGTTTAGCGAGTAAGGTGAGGGTGGGAAGGAAAAGCTCTCTTATCTTCCTCCTATGGGGAGTGAAATGACAGGATCTGCAGGGATCCTGGCAGCACCAGGTGGCATAGGCTTAATTTGATGGTTAGTGTTGTAGCCTGGAGGTGACTCATGTTTTAAAATTAGGTAAGTGGCCATGATATCATGAAATTTGTTTTCATGTAGAGTCTCTATTGTCCTTAATGTTGTAGCCCATGTCCCACATAGTCACAACAATGCTGGGACTTGGGTTGCTGGGGAAAATCTCCAAGGAAGATGCTAATTTTGAAAGTTCTTCACTGTTTTTGAGCCACCGATGTCCCATAATGTCATGTATCGTGGGCCTCTGCCCAGAGTCAACAGAGAACAACTGTACAATGAAGTGTATGATGCGTGGGGACAGCTTGGACTGAACAGAGTACTTTGGATTCAGCATCTTCTCCTTCATCTGTGAATAGGTCTCTGCTGTGAATGGGAAGCGACATGTTACCATTGTATACAAAACCACCCCATGCTCCAGATGTCACTTGCACGTGCATTGTGTTCTTAGTCCATGAAAAGCTCGGGAGCGCAATACTCAAAGGTGCCACAGAAACCCTTAAACTTCTGGCCAGAGGTGACTTTCATGGCCAGGCCAAAGTCACACAGTTTGATGTGTCCTTTGCTATCCAACAGGATGTTATCTGGTTTACTGTCCCTGTGTACAATGCCATTCTCATGGCAGTAGTTAACTGCACACGCTATCTGTGTGAAGAGGTGGCAGGCTTCCTCCTCCTGTTCCCCACCTTCTCAATATATTCACCAGATCTCCCCTAAGCAGAATGTTCCATCACCATACAGGTGTGTGTGTTCTCTGGTTTTGATGATGTAGTTTGACAATGTTTGGGTGGTCCAATTCCTTAACAATGTGTATCTCGGACATGACATGGAAGACATTGTTTTCACCCTTTTCCAGGATCTTGACAGCAACTTGCACCTCTGTGTGGAGGCGGCAGGCCTGTTTGACTTCTGCAAAGTCGCCTTTGCCGAGGGTCTTGAGGATCCTGTAATGATCCGTGAGAGTCTCCTCTTCAGAGGAGCTGACCTTGAGGTCTGGCTGCATCATTACCTCTCACTTCTGCTTGTGACTTGCTTGAGGAGTTCAGTCACAGCACCAACTCACAAAACTAGATCTAAAACAAAAGCAGGTTTAGGAGGAGAGCTTACAGCCAAAATTCCTAGGTCAAAAAAAATCAGAGATATATCAATTAAAAAATACCCTCATATTATGCTGCAAGGCCATAAAGAATAAGAATAAACCAAGTTCCAAAGCAGTAGTTGGTAAAACAATAAAAACAAGGGCTGAACTTAATGAAAAAGAAAATTTAACAACAATACAAAGAATCAAACAAACAAAACCTTGGTTGTTGGAAAGAATGTACACGGTGGCTCGGAACAGCCTATAATTCCAGTTTCAGGGGATCTGACACCCTCCACCCTCTTCTGGCTTCTGCAGACCCCTTAAATTAAACTAACCCAAATCGCAAACCTTTAGCACACACTCGATACGCATATAAAAGCCACCACTGAGAAGCTTGGTAAATCACTGTACTACATCATAGGGAGTCTCAATGCCCTTGACAACACACGACTGTCTGCAGCAAGTCCATCTCCAAAACGATTTTCTTGCTGTCCCAGACTGGACTTGCCATTGCTGTGTCCAGTGACAACAGCAAGAAAAATTCCCAGGAGACTGCTGTGCTTGGAACTGACCCTGCCATGTGAGTGCAAGGTCCCCAACCCTCCAGAGGAAGCCCCATAGCTTCTCTGGGTCTGAAAGAGGGAGAAGGTGCCCACTGGCTCTCTCTACCTTGGACCTGCCATGTGCCCACTGAGTTGTAGTGAGCTATGGCTATTCGCTGGCTGAGGATGGGGGGCTTCAAGTTGGCACTGACTTTTGTGTTTGTGGGGCCACATGGGTCCTGCGGTGGAGGCAGGATTACCAGCTTGCAGCTGGGGATGCACATGTCTGTGCTCACAGCCTCTTCCAGGCTCTGGTCCATGTGAGTAGGGACGGCATCAAGAGGCTGGATGAGAAGGGTGTGGTCATCATTCCAGGAAACCTGCCTGTGGTGGCATGTGCCAGAAGTCCCAGCACTCAGGGAAGAGGCAGGACAGTGAGTTTGAGTCCTACCTGGGCTACATATTTCCCAAGACTAGCCCTTGAGATCATACTCCCACGAACTACGCCCCACCTCCTAAGTCTTCATCACCTCTCAATAGTCCATCAACTACGAACCTCTGAGCCTTCAAGATCCAATCATTTCCCAGAAGCTCCTCCCACAGGTATGAGTGGGCAACTGAAGATTGGTTACTGCATTGAGAATCAATCCTGTAACACACGAACCTTTAGACCTAAGACATAACAAAAACTGCGAGCTGGAGAGACAGCTAAGTGATTAAGAGCACATCAAGCTGCTCACAACTGGATGCAATTCCAGTTCTAGTGGTTCCAACACCCTCTTCTGGCCTCCACAGGCACCTGCATACATACAATGTATGACGTGAGGCCCAGCAGGGCACTAGCCAATCCTATGCCCACAAGGGAGAAATAAATGCTCATTATACTAAAATAAAAACAAAGAGCTTGCTCACCTCTCCTGATTCAGTCTGATATTCCTCACCTGAGGAGGAAGTCTTTTGTTTTTCTTACCCAAAGAAGAGCCTGCAGAGGGGTTAGCTCACCACTGCGGTGGTTCCTCTTCCACGAACCTGTTAATCCCCCAGGCCCACTGCTTCCACTACCTTCTACCAAACTTAAACGGGCACAGACAGCCATTCACAAAGAAGGGCAGAAATGAACAGTGGGGAGGGAGTGGGAAACTGAGACGACGGGGCGTGAGGGGAATTTACAGATCTGAACAGAGTTCCCTTGAGCATGTTGGGGCTTCCAGCAGGGAGACCTGCCTCATCCTAATTGGGTTTGCTCAACCTCTGTTACTGTGGGTTGCATCACAGACAGACAAAGAAGATAATGAGATTCGGTGGCTGCGGAGTACTGTGGATGCTCAGTAGGATTACAGGGCCAGAGATGAATCCAATCCGGGCAAGGACAGTGTGGGGTCCCCACTGTGAGGGTGACAGAGCTCGGTGAGGGGGAAGCAGCAGTGAAAGCTGACTGCTGTCTGGGCATGGTGGTCTGAGGTGCCAAAGGTCACCATCATTCCCGCCCTCCAACCTTGAGCGCCAAGGTGGCTGGGGTGCCATCACGGATCTTAAGGCACTAACACACTCGGTGCTCAAGAAACTGAAGGAAGAGCTGGAGAGATGGTTCAGGGGTTAAGAGCGCTGGTTGCTCTTGCACAGGGTCTGGGTTCTGTTCCCAGCACCTATGTGGAAGATAATAACCGTCAATAACTCTGGGAGGGGATCTGACACCCTCTTCTGACCTCCACAGCCATTGTCCTCTCAGGGTGTGTTTGCATACGTGCAGGGAAAACTCATGAAGTAAAACTAAATAAAATCCTTTGTTCTTACTTTTGAATTTTCATTTTTAAATTGTGTGTGTGTGTATGTGTGTGCATGTGTGTGCATGTGTGTGTGTGGGTATATGTGCATGTGAGTGCAGTGGCCATAGAGGACAAGATGAGGGCATTGGTTCCCTTGGAGCTGGAGTCACAGGCAGCTGTGCCCCGCCTGCTGTGCATGTTGGGAATGGAACTCTGATCCTCTACAGGAGCAGTGTGTGCTCTTAATCTTTGGGCCATCTCTTCAGTCCCCCAAATTAGTAAAATCTTTAAAACAGATAAAGAAACTGAAGGAGCAGCAGCTGGAGCTCCTGCTGCAGGCGTGGAGTCCCACAGCAGTACACATTGTCAGGAACCCAGCTTTCTAAATTGTGGGGACTCATTTAAAATTGGCAAGAATTAAAGTTTCCAAAGCTGAAACAACCGCCCCCACCAAATTCAAAATCAAATCCATATAATGAATCAGGGGCACTTCTAGTTTGTGTTGCATGCTGGGACTTCACTGGGGCCTTGATTTGGAACACATAACATGCACTTTGCATGCTGTCACACCAAAGAGAAACCCCTGGGGTGGGTCCAGACAAGTTGATACAGGCTGTGGCTTGGTGGGGGACAGACTGAGCCTCTTTGCAGGCAGAGGCCCACATGAGGCTCCTGCTAAGCTTGCCTTCCCCTTTCTTCAATCCCCTTCCTTCTCGACTCTTCCTGGGTAGACAGCTTCTCCAGAGTGAAGTCTGGAACCCAAGTGCCTGCAGCCCCCTATATGGGACTTGTGCAGACTAAGAAGCTGTTCCAGTCCTGGACCACATGCACAAGAGGCTGCCCAGGAGGTCTGGGAATGGAAAGAAGCAGCCTCCCAGAGCTGGGAGCCATGGCAGGGAGCCTCACCCCACTGCACCAGGAAATGGAAGGGAGAGGTGGAGGCAGAGAGCAGCAGAGAGCAGCAGAGCCGCCAGCCGGTCCCTCCACCTGCTATGTTAATTCTTGGCCTTCCTTCCACTGGGACCCAACTCTGCAGGGCTCCGGTGTGCAGGACACAGGGCCTGGGGTAGCCACAGCTGCAGGCTTCCGCTCAGCTCCTGCACCGGCTTTCCAGCAGGCCGATCCAGGACTGTTTTGTAGGAAGGAGAACATTGTTTTGTAAGAGATGAATGTTGCAGCCTGCTTGGACTAAAGGTCAGCATCAGGTGGCAGAGAATGTCTGGAGCACAATCCAGAGATCCACCTAGGTGGATCTGGATATGATCAAACGTGGCCAGCTACACTTTAAGTGGCACAGTTAACTCTGCCACATTTGACTGATTTTTTACACTTACCCGTGGTACATAAAAGTTCCTATAGCCTGAAGTTCATAGTTGAGTGACGAAGACAAAGAAATAAATGTGAAATGACAGGCTTCAACCCTTTCAGGAGGTCACATGTGGGATAAGAAGGGACGCTCAGGTGTGTGTCTCTTTCCACCACTGTAAAAAGAAGTTACTGGTTAGACTGGAAAACCTCCTAACGTTTAAAATTTGACGGCTGGAAAAGAAACTTTTTGTGTTTGGACCTGAAAAGATGGCACAGCGGTGAAGAGGACTGACTGCTCTTGTAGAGGATGGAGGTTTGGTTCCTAGCACCTACATGAGGCTAGCAACCATGTATAACTTCAGTGTCTCAGTACCAGCAGATCTGACACCCTCTTCAGGGCATTACACAAAATGGGTGCACTCACATACATGCAGGCAATACACTTACGCATAATATGAAAATAATAGAAATTTAAAAATATATACCTTTCATACTTACCTGACAGCTGATTATTTTTCCATACGTGTGGGTCTTTTATTCCTCTTTCTTCCATGAACTAAACCTGTGCGCGTATAGAGACGCGGTGAGGTGGTGTTAGGGCCGAGAAAGGTTTGGGGGGACCCAGACGAACCAAACCTCCTCCCTTCCTCTCATGTCTACCCTGGAGTGACATGCCCAGCTGATTAACTTTTATATCATTTTCCAATGCCTGGACTCGTCTTTTCCTTACTCATTTGAAGGAAGTTTCCATCGCACTGGGGCTGGCTACAGTGAGTATGGATCAAGGTTGGGTCAGAGGCTGGTGATGGCAGGGATTAGGGCCTCATCAGTGCGCTTCTGAAGAAGGGCAGAACGAGAACTGGGTCAGGCAGGTGAGCAGGCAGAGTGAGGACAGGGCTGGGCGCATGTCTGAAGGGCAGGTCAAAGATTGTCCCAGCAGGGATCAGGCCCGGGTCAGAAGGGGGTCAAGCCCGGGTCAGAAGGGGGTCAGGCCCGGGTCAGAAGGGGGTCAAGCCCGGGTCAGAAGCGGGTCAGGTCCGGGTCAGAGCCAACTTCCCCACAGGTCCCAGTGGGATGGGCACGAGGCCGGTGAGGACCCGAGCGGGGCAGGGCCATTGGCTCTGGTTACTGTTGTTTCTGCTGCCCCAGAGCCCTAGGGTAGGCACCGCCCCGCGGCCTGGTGTCTTCAGCTCCTCGAAGGCGCCGGGGGTGACACCGGGGAGCCGCGGGCCACATCAGGACGGGGAGTCAGTGGCCAGAAGCCACCAATACCCTGCAAGCAGACCACAAGGTCCGTTTGGAAGGCAGTGGGCGGGTGAGGGGGGTGGGCTCACGGCTAGGTCCAGCACCGGAAGTGGTGTTCCCCTTTTGCTTTCCCTCCGGAACCAGATGGTTCCAGAGAAGACATAAAGCGAGGAGGGTGAATCAGGTTCCACTCTGTCAGAATCTACACCACAAATCCTGGTGTGGGGCGGTGGGATCTGACAGGTGTCCAGGGCTGTGTGGGATTGCTGAGGGTCTCTCCCTCAGACCCTCCTTGAGACATGGGAGAAGCCCAGGCATGAGACAATGTACAGCCTGTCAAGATCTGAGCCCAGGGATCCTCTCCAGATGAGTCTTAGACCCAAAGGTATCTTTGTTGCGTCCACCAGGTCTCCTTTTAGACATGGAGAGCAACTGGCCCTACGACTCTCAGCACCAGAGAATCCTTGTCAGCCTTCTCTCTCCCTGTGAAATCATCAGATGGTGCAGGGACACTTAGGAGTCATGACCTTGAAGACCCGTAGTAACTAGTAAGACCTGGTCCAGGTCTTTGATCTGCAAAGTGGGCACAGAGATGTGTAAATGAAGAGAACGGGGTCACAGGGTCTCTCTCCCATCTGCCATCTGCCTTCCCTTGTCAGGCCCACATCCCATAGAAGGATGGACTTCTATGGCCACCCTTTCACCCCATTCCATCTCAGAACTATAAGCTCTCACTCCCAGAGTTGTCAGATGAGCTTGGTCACCCTGTCCCTGGTGAAGGTCAGTGAAAGAAGAGGCCAGGTCACCTGTCTTTTGGCCTTGGTTTTCCAATCTGTGAAGTGGAAGGGAGGCCTCCTTGGAGTGTTAATCTGCACCTCAGGGGCTCTGTCTCTAATAGATTGCATGGGGATGTCTCCACAGTGTGCGGGAAGCCGAAGATGATGGGGAAGATATTTGGTGGCCAGGACACATTGGCTGGTCAGTGGCCATGGCAAGGCAGCTTGCTGTACCATGGATTGCACCTCTGTGGAGCTGTCCTCATCAACTCCCGCTGGGTGGTTTCCACAGCCCACTGCTTCCAAAAGTGAGTTGCTCTTCCCTGGACCCCCAGCAAGGGGCTGGCTGGGGAGGAAGATGCAGAGGTGAGGTCAGGAAGGAGGTCCGGAATAGCGTGCATGTCATTCTCCTCTGGGGCAGCCTGCTGCCACCAAAGACACCTGCAGCCTTCCTTGATGCACAGTCCCCTCCGTGTGGATTGTCCCTATGCGCCACTTGCACATGATCCATCCAACATGTGTTCTCAGCTCCAGCAGGGATCCCCTAGATTCCCCTCTGTGCCTGCCCACTGACACGGAGGTTCCCCAAGAGGACTGGCCATCTTTGTTGGCCACCTTTCAGGCCTCATCTTATTTCACTCTCCCGTACTCTCCTGTGAGCCCGATTCTAGGCAAAGACCACACGTGGCCAGCAGCCAGGCGATTTCTTATCACCATTGTAAAACTGAGTCCTGGGAGAAGCTGTGGTCACTCCCATATTGTACCCCAGGGTGTGTGGATGGAAACTGTAGGGGCCCTGACCTGGGAGAATGATGTGCACGGTCAGAAGTCTAGTTCCTCTGACCTAACTCAGATCATGACAAGAAGTATGGGTGTGTGACAACATAACACATCACAGTGAGGAAACATGGTAGAGGCCTGTTCACCTCATGACAGCTGGGAGGCAGAGATAGTGAGCAGAAGATGGGCCTTCCAGGACATGCTTCCCATGACCTAACTTCCTTTCACTAAGCCCCACCTCCTAAAGATTCCACCCCCTTTCAGAAGCACTGTAGGCTGTTGTCTACACCTTTAATCATTTGTCATTTAGTGTCTACACCTTTAGTCATTGGCCTGTGGACACTTAAGATTCATACCATAAAATTAGGATTCATCCAGAGCTCTTCTTATGTAAAACAAAAAGGGTTTGATTTGAGAGTCCTTATCAGGGACCTCCCAGTGAGGGAATTCTCTGATGGTCCAATTCTAAGATGTGATGGGAGACTACCAGGAGATTTGAGTAGGATATCCATCAGCCTGCAGAGAGATGGCTCCTGACTGTCAGAAATGGAGAGACAAAGCTACACAGAATCGTGGTGTGTTGGAAGGGTCCAAGGCACAGCGGGTGTTGATACCTGAGGGTGCAGAAAGACAGTGTAGGGCCCCAGTCAGAAACAATGGTGATGATGGGTCCGTTTTCCTCCAGCATTTCCCAAGCCCCAGAGAACTATCAGGTTCTGTTGGGGAACATTCAGCTGTACCAGAAAACTCAGCACACCCAGAAGATATCTGTGAACCGGATCATCAATCACCCCGACTTTGAGAAGTTTCATCCTTTCGGGAGTGACGTGGCAATGTTGCAGCTGCGCCTGCCTGTGAACTTCACATCTCATGTGATTCCTGCTTGCCTCCCAACCAAAGACACACGGCTGCCCAGCCACACACCCTGCTGGATAACTGGCTGGGGAATGCTCTCTGAGGACAGTAAGGGCAAGAGAAGAGGGACAGGGAGCGGGGCAGGGAGAGGAGGAAGGGAAGAGAAAATCAGCTGGCAAGAGGCCTGGGCTGCTTTAGAAGCCACTAGATGTTGCTTCCTGTCCTCCCCTTCCTGTGATGAAGGCTGGGACCATTCTAGGGTTCTTCTAGTTCTGAAAGTGGGTGAGCCCTCTGCCCCAAACTGTCTTGTAGCTCAGGTTCTGGAGGTGTGGGAACTGTTGACTTTTGTAATCAAGAATCTGGGTCTTTGAGTCTGCATAGTTTTTTTTTTTTTACTAAGTTTTTAAAATCAACTATGCATCTGAGATGACTTGATTCAATTCAAAGATCCTGTGTGGCAGCAAGTCTATTCTGTTGTTCGGGTTTCTAGCACTGTAACCAAATAATTGAGGTAATCGAGTTAGGAAAGGTTTATTTTGATTCATGGATTTTGAGCTTCCATTCCATGGTCATTTGGTCTTACTGGTTTTTGCCTGTGGTGAAGCACTGTGCTGGGGTTATGAATGGTGGAACATTGCCAGTGGCCAGGATCTAAAGAAAGAGGAAGAGAAGGGGCCAGTATGTTAATAGCCCCTTCACAGGCACATACTCAATGACCTGACTTCCTTCCATTAGGCTCTACCTCTTACTAATAGAATTTTCCATTACCCAGTTGCACCAGTGTCTGGGGACCATCCTTGAACCCAGGGATCTTTGGGGGACATTCAGAACCCAAACTATAGCACAGATCATCAGCTAATGTCTTGGAAGGTGCTTGGGTAAGGTGGAAAGGGAAATACACATGGTTTGTGATCACTGAGCCTGCAGTGACCTAGGTAGAACCACCGCAACCTGGGAGTGTTTAACTCCTCCCGATCTTCCCTGGTTCTGAGCCTGTTTCAGTCTTGTCAGGTGAACTGAGTAATGGAGAAGGCTTTTTGGATTTGGGTTGTTACAGATACTGGACCTCAAGCATGCTAGGAAAAGGCTCTACCACTGAGCCACTAAGAGCCTTTGTTTTTGTTACATAGATTGAAAGTAGAGAAATATATGCAGTCATATACGGAAGTATTTGGTAGAGGATTGTGTTTTGTGGTATAACATAAATGTAAAAGGAATATAGATTTTTAATAATTTATAAGATCATAATTTGATATATTGCTTCTCCACAGAGGAACGCTGGGTGTTTGGGGAAGAACATGACTTCATAAGGGCTTCTGCTAGGATCCCTGACCCTGGCCACTGAATCCCAGAAGATGCTCCCTACTCGTATCCCAGCTACCGCAGTAGGCGCCCACATGGACACACAGGCTCATCCTTGAAGCCAGGGCCAGCATCTTGTTTTAAACAGAGTATCTGGTGGGTACTCCACTCAGTGGCTACCACCTGCGTAATTAACCCTTTTTTCATCATATATTTTATTGAACTTTTGTGCATTTCATGCGGTAGGACTTAATCATATTTAGACTCTCTCCCATCTGCACTGTCCTTGTGCCCTGCCCTCCGAATTTCATGCACTCTGTCATATGTGTTAGGGCCTATCGAGTCAAGGGTGTGTACCCACTTGTCTCTCATTGTTTGTTCGTTCACTGGACCTGGTCAGCCCATCTAGTGTCACCCTTTTAATGAAAACCAGCTCTCCATCACCCCTAAGTGATCAGCTGCCAACAGTTGCTTGGCCTGGGATGGGGCGGGAGGAAGCCCTCATTTCTTGACTGTGGTCTCCAATGTGGTCCTCTATTTCCATCTTTTAAAAACATATTTTAATTTTTATTTTGTGTGTACGAGTGTTTTGCCTGCATACCATGTGTGTGCAATCCCCACAGAGACCAAATGAGGGTGTCAGATCCCCTTTAACTGGAAATATGGACAGTTGCAGCCACCATGTCAGTGCTGGGAATTGAACCTGGGTCCTCCGGAAGAACAGCAAGTGTTCTTACCCACGGAGCCATCTCTCCAACCCCCCCCCCCACTTCCATTCTCATGTGTCCCAAGTGAGTGCCACACAGCTAGCTATCAGCACTGCTTTAAATCATAGTCATGCCACGTCCCTTTCTAGGAGCCCAGCGCCTTCTTACTGTGCTTTGAATAAAACCCGCACTCCGCATCTTGGCCATCAGGCCTTACGTGGCGTTACCTCCCGGATCTGCCTCTGCCTCATCTGACTCCTTCCCTCATCCACCGCACTCCCGCCACACCGGCCCCCTCACTGCTCCTTGAATATGCTGAGGCCATTTCCATCCCAGGGCTCTTAGCTTGGCTGTTTTTCCTCTGTAACAAACTGTCCCCTCGAGTATTTGTGTGAGTGGTTTCTTTTTCCCGTTCTTCCGTCTGAGTTTTACCTGCATTGTCATGTTTCCACCTGGAATGTCACCTCTCCCTTGGTCATGGCTTTAACGCCACTGAGCAAATTCCTCTCTTTCCCGACTTAAAATGTTCCCTTGTGTCATGTAACCTAGCACAAGGATTGGTGATCTGGCCAGTGGGTGACTGGATGATGTGGAGATCAGTGAGTAGGGGAGAGGGAGGGCGAGGAAGAGAAGGAAGATGGCTGTTGTGGGTGAACGTGTTAGAAGGGTGAGAGGAAAACGCATGGATGTACATATTGATAAAGAGTGGATGGGTGGCAGGGTGAGTGTGGAAAGGTGGGCGGATCGATTCAGGGAACGTGTGGGTGAGTGAGCGGCCGAAGACGTGGGGTAAAAGGGAAGCGACAGGCTGCTAGAGAGCGGCTAGGACACTCCGTGCAAGTGAAGTGTCTTGTCTAGTGAAGGACACTTGTCTAGTGAAGGCTTGCTGAACCCCATTCTGTGTGTCATGTGTTTGTGGGGTTTACCTCCTTACACAGTAGAAGAGGTATGATCTGTGGTTGTCAAGGAGGTGGAGGAAACAGGACATGGTTAAGTGGAAGTTTGTGAGAAAAAAGAGAAAAGCTTGTCAGGAGTGTGTCGATGATAGGTGCAGAACTTGAACCTTGTGTGTTCTATGGTGAGCATCGGGCAGCATAGCCTGGGCTACCTCAGCTAAGCCATAGTGCCACTCTCTGACCTCTGCCTTATTTTCACAGTGACTTTGTTACCACCCTTCTCGCTCCAGGAGGGCGAGGTGGTCCTCATTGAGAATGAGTTCTGTAACACATTGTACGGGCGAAGACCAGGTGAAGGCCAGGACTATGTGCATGAGGACATGCTGTGTGCAGGGGGCCTCTCCACAGGAAAGTCCATCTGCAGGGTGAGTGGAGCTAGGACCCGCTCTCCCTGGGCCTGTTCTCTCTGCCTCAGTTTTCCTGGGGCTGTTTGTGTTGGCCTCTACTCTCTGTGGAGGCCTCTGTCCTCCTTCCTTCTTCATGTTTTCCTTGGGCTCACGCCTCTGAATCTCCCTTGTGGTAGCTGTTCTTCAGCACACCCTGTCGTCGACTTTTGCTGCATATTGTTTGTTTTTATTGATGCTTATAATATCCACAAATATGTAATCTGTGAGTGAACGGCGAAGTGTCCAGTGCGGACACAGCGTGCTCCCAGTACCCAGGAGTGTCCAGTGTGGACACAGCGTGCTCCCAGTACCCAGGAGTGTCCAGTGCGGACACAGCGTGCTCCCAGTACCCAGGAGTGTCCAGTGTAGACACAGCGCGCTCCCAGTACCCAGAAGCCCCTGCCTCGCCCCCCTTTCTCGTCACTAGGTGGATTTTCTGTGTTCGTCATTATCAGTTGTTTCCCATGCACCTTCCCTTCAGTTTCTCATTTTGCTGTTGAGTTGCCTTTAAAAATATTGTTATTTTATGTATATGAGTATATTGCCTGCATATGTGTAAGTGGCCCTGTGTTGTGCAATTTCTGTAGCGGTCAGAAGAGCAAGTTGGAATCCTCTGGAACTGTAGATACAGACAGTTGTTAGCTGCCATGTGGGTGCTGGGACTTGAACCTGGGTCCTCGGTATTTTCTAAAATTGGCCAATTTGTAGGTGAGAAAATACTCCAGGCCTAGGTGACCGAAAGGCAGGGAACTTGAGGGCACATATTTCTGCAGCTCAGAGTTTGTAGATTCAGGGTCTGTACAGAGATGTCAGCTGGCCCAGCTTGCTCACAGGTTCCTACAGCTGTCTCTTCTAGGCATCAGGCATGACCAGCAAACGGAGGGGTCTGTGTTGATAGCCTGACATTTGTCCTCATCGACCTGGTCAATCAGCTCAGGAGCTTCTTACTTTTCCATCGCACTGTTGTGCACTTGAGATTTGATCCAGGGGGACTGTGTGTGGCCCTGACACAGGCACCTGTCATTTATGACTACTGAGACCCCACACTAACTACTCTTTCTCCTCATCTCCTCAGGGTGATTCTGGCAGCCCTCTCACGTGCTACCACAACAGCACATGGGTCCTAGTAGGACTGGCCAGCTGGGGCCCAGACTGCCGGCGTCCAGTCTACCCCAGCATCTTCACCAGGGTTGCCTACTTCACTGACTGGATCAGCCAAGTTAAGAGGCTCACTCCCCTTCCAGAACCCGTGTCTGTGTTTCCTCACTCAGAATTCCCACCCAGGCTTCTGGTGGCTGCTGCCTCGCCCCAGCCCCGCAGCATCCTCATAGTCACACAAACTTGGTCCCTGCTTCAATGTATCCTCAGAGCTTCACAGAAGGCCCCAGGGTGACCACTGGGTGCCTGGACAGCCTTTGCTCAGGCCCCTTCTCTGAGCTTTAGCCTTTAATTTCCAGTTCACTATCAGGACCATTTCCCTCCGGCTTATCTGTCCATTCACCGCCTCTCCCCAAACAAGCTTAGAAAACCCTCCTAAATAAAGCCTCATGCTCCTGTGACTCTGTCTGTACAGTCCTATGGGCTTCCCAGGATCCTCAGGGACTAGCGTTCCCTTGGGATCCGCCATCAGACCTCACAACAAGGAAATGGCACATCACAGGGATCAACTTTGGGCCTTTACAGAGGGAAGCGGAGGCTCGCAGTAAGGGGGTGCTGAAAAATCGGGGTGCAGCCTGGGAAGAGAGTGAGGTCTGCTTCTGTCTGGGGGTATCGGGTCCTTCAGAAGAAGTGGAGCTTTATAGCAGACCTCCAAGTACTGGGGAGCAGGGGCCTCTTCCTGAGGTTAGGGTGGCGGTACTCCTGGATTTTGAGGAGGAAGGGCCAATGTGCAGGAGACCTGAGGGAGGGAATGTTTGGAGTGATTTGGTGTAGCTGGATGCTGGGGTTAGGCTGAGGGGAGTCATGAGACTTGTGGCTGGAAGACTGGATGTGGAGGACTAGAACATTTGGCCAAAGCAGACAGAAGAGGCTCCAGTGCCCTTAGCTGAACGCTAAGCCTGAAACCAGCAGTGTTCAGCACTGTTCCTGGGCTAGCTCTCTGTCATCTTCACTCTTAGTATCCCATTCGCCCCGAGATGGCAGGGCCCTCACTCCCTGCCCACCTCCCTACAGACCTGCTTCCTGCAGTCTGATGCCCAGACCACACCTGTCCCATGGCCACACTATCAGTGGTCAGAGTTTGAAGTCTCCTTGTCTGTTTAGCTGATCCTGGACTGAGTGGTCCAGGAAAATTAACCAATCAATAGTGTCTTGGGTCTGTCATTCCTGCAAGTGCTCCAGGGACAGAGTTCTTATGTGGTTAGCAAGACCCAAGAGGCCTCATAATTCTTCCCACCCCGGCCTCCAGAGCCCTTAGTAAAGAGGAGAGCTCCCGTTCATCTCAGGTCCACAGAACCATGCAGCATCCATGGGGTTCAGTGCAAATCATTTGCAAGCCAGATGTTGCCAAATTTTCCTGGCCTCTCACTGATGGTACAGATGGGCTCCTGCTCAGCAGCAGAAGAATGTCCTTCTGCAGTGTTTTGCTGCTTACACAGGAACTTCCTCACAAAAGAATCTGGCACAGGTTCAAGAAGGTGTACTACATTCATCGCCAATCTCAGAAGAGTCTGTAGAATGCTTCTAGCATGCAAGGGCCCCTGAGTTTGATACCCAGCACTGTATGAATTAGGGTGGAGGCAAACACCTGTTATCCCAGTTCTTGGTAGGCAGAGGTAGGGGGACTGGAAGTTCAAGGTCATTCTTAGCTGCACAGTCTGCTTCAAATGAGCTCAGGATGCTTAACACACACACACACACACACACACACACACACAGGGTGAAGACAGCTTTTGAGACTGGCCAGTTTATTACTAAACAATTAACTGTAACATATATCAGAAAAGTTGACACACACAAACACACACACACACACACAGGGTGAAGACAGCTTTTGAGATTGGCCAGTTTATTACTAAACAATTAACTGTAACATCTATCAGAAAAGTTGACACACACAAACACACACACACAGCACACATGGGGTGAAAACAGCCTTTGAGGCTGACCAATTTATTACTAAACAATTAACTGTAATATCCTATCAGAAAAGTTGAAGTCTGCCCCACCCACTGCTAATTTTATTTCCCATTGAAGGGATATCAAGTATGACTCAGATGTCTGTCCAGCTTTGGGGATGAATAGAAAAAATTAGAGATGATGATGGACCGTTTTTGTGCGGTCATCCCAGTAAGATGGCTTTGCATGGTTTCAGTTTAGGAGATCTGAAGTCGAGAAGGAAGTATGTGTCCAGCAGTGTGTTAGGGGTTACATACTATTTCCACTCTCAAGTGGGAGTTTTCTTAATATTTTATTTATTATTTTTATTTAATGAGTATATTGTCTGCATGTACGTAAATGCACCCATGTTGTGCAATGCCTCTCAGAGGTCAGAAGAGGGCATTGGGTCCCTTGGAACTGGAGTTATAGACCATTGTTAGCTGCCATGTGGGGTAATCCAACCCAGGTCCTCTGCTTCTTACTCCTGAGCCATCTCTCCGGGTGCAAGGGTGTTTTCTTACTACATACTACTAGCCCAGGGCTGAGTAGCATTCCCACAACACGGAGCACCCCTGGGGTCACCATTCCAGACTCACATTTATTTTTCCCTGTTAATCCAGCCCTGGGTGTGAGGAGCAGATTTTACTACTAACTCTGCAGGTGATGTAATGCCTGAGGAACTATAAAGGGAAATATGGATTTTAATTCTTGTTTTCTCTCTCTGTCTCTGTCAGCAAATTCCACCCGACCAGTTTGCAGTTGGAACCCTGGCCCAGTTAGCCAGAACCATTTGTCTTGTATCTTGATGAAACTTCCTTGATTCTGTTTGTATCAGATGAGACTTCTGCAATGACTTTCAGACAGAGCTTTTTTTAAAAAAAAATTGTTTTCTTTCTACATATAAAATAATTTCCTTGGTTTTAAGACTTTACTAGTAGCCAATCAATATTTAATTTCTTTCTCACTGCAACCCCAGCCTAAGTTATAACAGATGTGCTGCTTCCGTCGGGATTCAGGCTGTAGCTTAAGTAAAATACCTGCTTCCTGTGTTCTCCTAGTGTTCTGCCTGATCTTTCCCACAACACGGAGTGAGGGCCTTATCCCTGCTAGTCTGTAAAAGTCAGCAGGAAACAGTTATCTTAGTAAGTCAGAGACTTTTGATTATTTTAGTGTTCATACTTACAAAATTAAATACTGAAACACATAATCTCATAACATTTATAAGAACATATTATTATACATGAATTAATATTGAATTCAAAATTTTGTAACGGAATACAACTTTTATCTTATGATACAATGAATGTCACTTTATATAAACAAATTACACTTCCCAGATGTTATCAAAAGAAGATCAATGTCTTAAGAGGCCTCAGTGATATAAATGGTTTCTGATTTGGGGTTACTATTGATACTGAATTTTGATCTTATGAGTTTTAATAGCATTTATTTATACCCACTTTAGCCATGCCCAATTCTTTTTAACTTTTAAAACCTTCTTACATTTTAAGATTTTACCTTTGTAGGTACGTTTTATTTTTTACATTGGAACAATCTTCTTTCTTAGGACAAAACTAATTCACAACCTAAAATTCTTTTTACTCCAAAGTCTTTCTTTTTCCTCTTTTTTTTTTTAACCAGAAAGAAAGAGAAAATATCATCCTACTTATATGCTTTTAACCGTGTTTCTCTGTCCTGTTACTTGATTCTTTTGAGTATTTCTGTTGTTGTTCTTCCTGATGTCATTAGACATAAAAACATAAACAAATTTACCAACTTAGTGAAATACTGTTGACTCCAATCACACTGTTGGCACACTGTGAGAAGTGAAGATTGTTTGTCCGCACGCTGTTACACTAAACAGTTTGTCTACTGACCCCTGAATTTTGTTCTAAAGAAAGCTCTTTTGCATTCTTTGTTTTACAAATGTTTGAGAGACAGAATACTCCATTCCAGCAAGAGGTCCTGATAATACAGCTTGTGATGGCCTCGTACAGCAGTTACCCTGTATAAGAAGAAGGTAGAACGTAGAGGCAATACAGAGAGCCAAAATCTTCGTGTCAACCTTGTAGCTGAAGCTTTTGATACAAAAAGCATTTCTTCTATAAAGAACTGGGACAGATATGCTTTTAAAAGGGTGTAAACATAATCAAATCAACTCCACATTGGGTTTTTGCCAGCACAGCAGGAAACTGTACCACCCATTCTAACAGTCAGATCTCTGAAACGAATTAGTAGACCAGAAAAGAAGGATAAATTTAAACACAATGGGCCAAACCCTGAAAAGACAAAAAGAATAAACAGGGCGTTTTGAAATCAAAGGCCAGAGAGTTTTTTAACCCAGGCCTTTTATAGACTTTAAGAAATGTAAGCAGTCTGTGGGTGATGTCTAAGAAGTCTATGGGATGACTGTCTTACGCTATTTTAAGAACAACGTTGCTATTGTCTCATGGCAGGGTGGGCTCTGAACGATCGACTGTTGTCTCTAGTTGGAACATTGTGTATCAGTTTTAACATAGGAGAGTGTTCTCTTAACCTACAAAGCCTAATTGTTACCATGTAAACAGTATATGGACATTAACATATCTGTAGATATAACACAGTATCCACACGCTCATAAATGTACATAAAAACACATGTTAGAGGGGCTGGAATGATGGCTCAGAGACTGAGAGCACTGGTTGTTCTAGCAGAGAGCCCTGTTTCCATCTCCAGCACCCACATGGTGGCTAACAACTGTTCATAACAACAGTTCCAGGGTACTGATGGCTTCTGACCTCTGCACACTGCATGACATGGGCACACTGAACATATTTGCAGGCAATACACTCATATGCACAAAGTAAAAATAATAAAATATTTTAAAAAGTACTTCTTAGATAGCCAAAGAATATGTAGCTTACTTAGATTTACCATAAGATACTTACAGCTTTTGTTAGGTATATGTCAATTAAAAAAATATTTTATTTATTTATTTTTTTACTTTTATGTATGAGAATATTGCCTGCATGTATGTAACTGTACTCATGTAGTGCAATGATTGCAAGGGTCAGAAGAAGGCATCAGATTCCCTGGAAGATGGTTGTTAACTGCTATGTGGATGCTGGGAATCATATCCAGGCCCTCCACAAGAGCAGCCAGTGGTCTAAACTGCTGAGTCATCGCGCGAGCCCCGTTATTTCAGCTTTTCAAGACTGCTAATTTAATGATTTTGCCCACAATGCTAAGCAATCTTTAATTTTCAATTTGTTATTTTAAAGTCTTAACTCTTATTGAAACACGGTATAAAAATAGGATCTCCATATGTAGCACTTCACTTTAAACATGACTTCTTAAAAGCTGAGCAAATCCATAGATGAGGCTTTTGGGGAAGACTTCATAACCTGTCTTGAGTTTAAGAGCTAATCAGGAGAAAGGGGGGAGTGAACTCAGGGGTGAAAATTTCCCTTGTAATGACTTTTAAAGTGACTAAGAAAAAGGCTATTGTCACGCCATGGAGAGCTCTTTCTAATGTAACATGTTTTAAATCTGACACACAAAACGACATTGTGTCTGTTTAGCCTCTTATTTAAGTTCTTTTCCTTTATGCAGATCTGTAGGATGGGAAATTCCAGCCTTCCTACCTTTAGATTGCTGGCAATCAGGTCAAAGGTTTCTTCTAATTGCTTGAGATCTTCTCTGAGGCTTTTCTAGACTGGTGCTCCCAAGTGTCTTCCAGCTCCAGACAGAGACCCCTCCTAATCTCCCTGGTGTCAGCACGCACGAGAATGTCTCTCAATGCCCCAGACTTCAGATGCACTCTCAACCCTGGACATGACCCTATGGATGCTGCCCTGCTCCATCCTATCCATTTGCACTCCTCTGAAACTCTATTAGCTGTCTCAAGGGTCCTGAACCATTCACTAGAATAAGAAAATCTTCTGTATTTGCACATAGTAAGAAATTACATTTGTGTGGGTTTGTGACAGACTTGAGGTTTTCTCTAGGAATTACTGGCAGCTGATTACTGCTGAGTGAGAAAGAGATGATTTTCTTAAAGGGTGGGACACTAGATAGGCTGAGTAGACCAAGTGAACCTGAACTGAGGGATGTCTGGGGACAACAACTTGAATGATGTGCCTTAACAGAAATGACAGAATATATGAATTCCAGTGAGGTGAGCTACAGGAGGGTGCCAGTGATGAAGGGGGCATAAAGATGATTAAGATATTCTGTATGAAATATACAAAAACTCAATAAAAGTATTCGAAAAAGAGACATCTTCCAAACCAAGATTCAGAGTGGTGCCATCAAGATGGCTCAGTGGGTAAGGTGTTTGCCACTGGTCTTGAGTTTGATCCCCAGGACACACATAGACTCCTACAAGTTGCCCTCTGACCTCCACATGAGTACTGTGGCACATACATATACTCACAAATACAAAACAAATAAATGATATAACATAATATTTTTTGAGACAGTCTCTTTGTAGTCCCAGCTGACCTGGAGCTCACATGCAGAACAGGCTGTCCTCGGTCTCAGAGATCCCCACCTGCCTCTGCCTACTGAGAGCTAAGATTAAAGGCAGGCGCCACCATGCCTGGCAATACAAAAGAATTAAAAAAACAAAAACATTACTATGTTTTTGTAGGATCATGAGGGCTGTGTAGGAGCCAAATGCCAGGTCACAAGATGTTTTTCTTTCCAACTTGGGAATTATCTCCCGCAGTGTATGAGAACCTGTCTGAACCAGGCCCCATTTGTTTGCCTAACAAAGAAAGGGACCCAGCCACATAGGCTACCAATTTGTAACCAAATGCAAAGGGTTCACATGTTGGTGAACACAAAGGAAAACGTGCACAGCCAAGGCAGACAAGAGTGAAGATGTATCACCTGCCGTGGGTAGAGCACCGACGTCCTTGCCAAAGCCTGGGGATGTTCTTCAGCCGGCCTGCATGTATTCATGTAGAGGTGTGCCAGTTCCTACACATGCTCAGTTTAGGAGTAATTCCTGAGCAAACTCACTTTAACATCGCAATTCAAAAATAAAAGATAGAAGGCATTTTGGCTGTACACTTAGGTCAAAGTCCTGGAATATATATGTAAAAGATTAAAGTTACGGACAGCATGCTCATTTTGCCCAAGAAACTTTTAGCTGAAAATAATGCAAACTATTTTGAAGACACATTAACTTGGGCAGATGCCCTGCAGGCATCTGTCTTGCTCAGTCACTGACTGAAATTCACTTCCACCCTCACTCCAGGAAAAGTTTGTACAAGCTGAGATCGTTCATCTTGGTCACATCCAAGAACTAAGGTTTCTGACCAAGTATTGAAGTAGATTTGGAAAGCACAGCTCCCCTGAAGTGAAACTCAGGGACAGATGCAGGTGCTAGTTAGGTCTGGAGCAAGGAAGCCCACACTGTGATGCACCAAGTGTTAACTTGAATTGGATGTTGTTTAGGGCTGGGACAGAGACTGGAGGAAAGAGGTTGAGATTAGATGATGAATGGGTTCTCTCTGAGGGGTTGAAAATGTTCTAAATTTATCGAATTAAACTGGAAAAATCTATGAAAAAAACATACAATGCTGAGATTTAAAGAAGTGAACACTCGTGAATTTCTTATTAAAACATTTTCAAAAATGACCTGAATATGAAATAGTAATTTGTTAACATGAGGCTATGTCTCAATCACTTGTTCAGGTTGACCTGGCCAGCATTCTCCAAACAGGGACTCTCACCAATCCGACCAGAGCAAGCGGCCTGAGGGACCCTCTGCAACTCTGCACTACGGCAGAAGCACAGCTGCAAAAGGGTGTCCTTGCACCAGCCCCTCCTGTGCCCGTCAGAGAACATAGCTTTTGAACAAATGTTGGGGGTCTGCTTGATGTTCAGTTGGCGGTGGCTTCTCCTCTTAGAAGCCAGGCCTTATCCTCCAACCACCTACTCAGAAAGGCCCTGACCAGATGAGGTTGGAGTCAGCCTTGCCACTTGTGTTTTAGTGATGGTATAAAATCAAAGTTCTTACTGCAACGGAAGTAAGAGTTTATTGTAAATCCAGACATGAATTACCATGGCCCAGGAACATAGTTTTGGTTACTTCAAATTTATCGGTGGAAACATGAGGTAGACAGGTCACAGCAAAGTGAAGAAACCTGTGCTCTAGGTCTCACATGCTGTTGTGAACAGAGTGCCCCCCCCAAACTTCATCTTATAACTGAACCTTCTGCAAAGGCCAACCAAAAGGCAGAGTGCCATCAGATAGCATCTGAGGCCTACAGCTGAGACTTCCCTTTTCCTGTGTCCACCTCCTTAATGTTTCCACCAATGTATTTGCAAAGTGTCTAGATTTACGACTGCTTTTTGCTCTGTGTCCATGAAAACTTCCCTAACTGCTTCCACGCAGGAACATGGAATTTGGGGTAACCTGAATCTGTGTTCCCAGGCCATAGTCACTCATATTTGGCTTCAGAATAAACTATCGTTTACCCACCTTGAGGCGAAAGTTGTGCTTTTGCATCAACACTACTGATGATGTTCTTAGCTTTTGGGTTGGTGAAAGCCAGTGGCTTGCTAAATTAATACATTTTCAGAGGTGTCATCTGAGAGTCACAGGAATATTAGGTCAGACACAGAGGTGGGCAAAGAACTATTAGGGGATCTAAAAGTAGATAAATGTGATTAGGCTTTTGACCTGCAGCAATCCAAAGTCCGCATCATCACTGAAGTGGTGCTCAGTTAATCACTTTTGCAGAAAGCAGTGTGGTGTGGTTTCTTTCGGAGAACTTCAGTATAGTTTCAATGTCAGCTTCCTCGTGGCCTAAGAAACAAAATATTTGAAAATGGAGCCTAAATAGGAAATAAATATTTTAAATCTTATTTCATGTCCCATGTTGCTAGATGTAGTGAGTCTGAGTAGGCAGGAAAGTTGTGTTCAGGAGAGAGGTAAACTCTAAGTAAAATAGCAAAATCATGAATCATTATGATCTGGGCATGACTGTTTTCTTCATTTTTATCCTCTGACTCTGACAAACATTTACGTGTGACATATAACAGAAGTATCATATCTAGAGGTCAAGTCTTGAGCACGCCGTGCGGCCAGGTGAAATGAAGGCAGCACATGAAGGAAACAGGTAAAGGTTCCCATTTCCGGGAAATTTCCAAGTGAAAATTATATACACATATATGTATATAAATCCAGATCGATATGTTTTCTTCCACATATACAGTTAACTTTTCTGCCAGTTTGAGGTTATAGCTTATAACCTCATGTGGATTGGTTTTTAAGAGTTACTTATGAGTAATCACTTGACCTGTCTTATTATCTTAGTATTGTTCTAGATTCCATTTTGGGAAAATAAATAGGCAGTTACATTCTTAAAGTAGCTAGACAAATATTAACAGGCTTGGAGGCCACTGAGGATGAATTCTCTCCCTCATAATCATCTTTGTACCCAAGGCTGTTTCCCTGGCAACGCAGACAGAGAAGCATCACAACTACAATTCTTTAAGATTTAAAATACTGTATGAAAAGGTAGAGTTAATCTGGACTTTGTTTGGCCTCATTAAGGGAAAGCAGCTTTCTCCTAATAGGAAGAATGGATTCTGAGTCCTACATTCAGGCCTAGGTAGAGGCCTGATGTTCTAAACTGTCTAAAACCCTACATACTACAGTCCCTTTCAGAAAGCATGTTCTTGAATGGAACTCATATATTAAACCTCACCCACCCATGGCTCAGGGGATCTTTGCAGAAAATTGGGTGAAAAAATTATAAGAGCCAGGGTTGGTGATTAATCATAAGGAAACAGAGTCTTCTAGGCCTCTGGGAATATGCTCATGTGAACTTATAGCAATAATGTCAGCATGCACAAGACCCACGCAAACTCAGTCAGACAAAAATCCAGCACAGAACTTGGGAATTGGGCAGCAGTGTGTATTGGGAGACAGCCAACTGGGAGTGTCCAGCAGGGCCTGAAATGGAACACTGGACGGTGCTGTCAGCCTCACATATACTGCAAGGCATCAACCCCTACTTGATCCTGCCCTTCACACTGTGCTTGGAATCGGGTCCTACTGCGCAGTCCCCACACCGCCCATACATACACTGCTATGTTTTAGGCCATGCCGGAATTCCCCAGGATTGCTACCCCACGTGCAGTGCTAGGTTATCACACCTTTCTGACACAACCAGCCCTCTACACACACCGTTAGGACAGGATCCGATGCACATCTGACCTCCATTCAGCTTACACTTCCAGTGATCAGGCCACGCAGGACACCTCCTACCACACCGCTGCTCCCCTGCACTGCTGGCTGTCAGGTCTCCCCGGGCATCGCTATGCAGCACTTCACAGCCAATGCTAAGTGTCAATCTTGTTGGTACTTGCCCCTTTCCTGTAGAAAGTGCTAGGCATCAGGCCCTGTTGGACGCGCGCGCGCACACACACACACACACACACACACACATACCACACACACGGACCTTGTTGCTGTGTCACATTCTAGTTTCCTGGCCCTGATGGATATCCCCATTGCTGTCATCCTACATAAACTTTTAGGTATCGTTTTCTAGCCAACCCCCAGACCACTGTCCCACATATGCTAGTTACCAGACCCTACTGGATATCCTCCCATGGCCGATGGTAACCCACAAAACACTGCTAGTTATCAAGCTCTGTTGGACACTCCATTCTCCCCTCCCCTACTGCTAGGCATTAAGTCCTGCTGGACACCCTTTCTCAATGACCCCCACACACCCAGCTATGTATCTATTCCAGCTAGACACTCCCTCTTTCCCACACAAAGAGCTAGGTATCAAATCCCACTAGATTCTTTCTGCATTGCCTCCCCCAACATACATTGATATTTTCATGCCCAACTAAACACCTTCTTGTCAGTTCTACAAACAAACTTCTGCACATCAGCCTGTGCTGCATACCAGGTAACCTGGGGTTCCATTCCACCTATATTATTAGGTTAGGACATGCTAGATGCCACCCTCCACCCCACTGATGTCCCACATATGTAGATTTACAGCAGTGTAGTTGAGCAGCATGGTGGAGTGGTATCCAGGAGGGCCTGAGAGCAGCAGTGTATGTGATCTGGCAGGTGCCCGGGTGTCCAGCGGGGCCTGATAACTACCAGTGTACGCTGGTTTGCAGCAGGGGTTTGGGGTTTCTAACAGTGCCTAGTTCAGAGCAGTGTATGTGGGGCACTGTCCAAAACTGCTGTCTGTAGGGCTTGAGATCTAGAAGTTTATATAAGGTGGTGGCAGGGGACTGTCCAGCATGGCCTAAAACCTGCAGTGTGTGTTGTGCAGCAATGCAGGGAGGTGTTGTCCAGCAGGCCTAGCATCACTAGTGTATGTGGACTAGTGCACAGTTTCCCTACAGGTAAACCCGGTGTCTTCAGTTGATGTTGTTGCTGCAGGGTGGGGCAGCAGGATCTAAACCAAGCCACCATGTATGTCCAGCCCTACTTTGTACACTGAGGTTTTTATGTGGCAACCACAAAAGAGGAGTGTCCAGCGAGGGTTATTCAAAAGAGGATGTCTGCTGTCAGTGGGGGACAGTGTTGAGCATGTTCTGATACCTAGCAGTGTGCACAGGGGTCATGGGGACTGTCCAGCAGATCCTGATCTAGACGTCAGCAGGAATGGGGACAGGGAGAATGCTGGGGTTCAGCAAGGCTGTTAATTTGCAGAATATGTGAGGTGGACGTGAGGAGTCCAGTTGGACCTGATCCCAGCAGTGTATTTAGGGCTAAAGCGGAGTGTCCAGGAAGGCCTGATCCCAAGCCCTGTATGGGAGGGGATGCTGTGCTGCGGGACCTAATCTTCCACTACATGCGGGTGTTTGAGAGATCTTCTAGCAGGTCTGATATGAATCAGTGTATATTGGGGCTGACAATAATTGTATCTAGTGTATCCTGTTAAGTAGCACTTTGTGTGGGATGGAAGAGAGGTGTCCATCTGGACTTGATATCCAGAGCTGGTGGTCCTTCAGGGCTCGATATTTAGAACTTTATATGTGGCAAATTCAGGAGATATCCAATAAGGCTTGAGAAAGATCAGTGTATGTGAGTCGGCTGTCAGGAGTGTCGGACAGGATCTGATGTGTAATAATGAATGTTGGTCACCTAGTCGTGTTATGGAATGTTTTGGGGGTCTAGCAGGTCTTGATACTCGGAAGTGTATGTGGAGTGATGATACACAGGACTGGTCCAGCGGAGTTTATACCTAGCAGTTTCTGTGGAGTGATGAAGTAGAGGGAGGGGAAGCATGTCCCCCGGACCCGGCACTTGCAGTGTGTGTGGAGCGGCACTTGGAGCATCCATCAGTGTAGCGAGTCAGGTGGTAAAGCAGCAAGACCTGGTGCCTCGCAGGATCTGGAGGGATCAGTGCTGGAGGGAGTGTCCTGCACGGCCTGATACCTAGCCACGTATGTGGGCTTTGGTGGCAGGAGGAGAGGATGTGCAGCAAAGCCTGAACATACACTAGCAGTGGATGTGGGGTGGGAGGAGCCGCAGGGCCTGAACCCATCACTGTATGTGGGGCAGTGGTCCAGGACTGTCATCCCGTTGGGCTTAATTAATATCTAGAAGTATATGTGGGTCAACTGCAGGATTTGGGGTGTCCAGCATGACCTGGAAACAGTGTATGTTGGACATGATGAGAGTGGGTAGGTGTGACCCAACAGGCCTGACACTAGGACTTTATGTAGAGAAGAGAGAGGGTTCTGGCAGAGCCTAATACCTAGCAGTGGTTATGGGATGCTGTGGGGTAGCATCCTACAAGACCTGATAGCTAGGCAGTGTTTGGGACGGTGTTGGAGGCTGTGACGCACGACTTGGTGTCTTGCACTGTACGTGGGGCAACAGTGGCAGCGGAGGGAAATACCTAGAAAGCCTCAGATCTCACAGTGAGTGTGGGGCAGGGCCAGAGGACATGCTACCTCGTAGTGTGTTTGGGGAGGCTGTAGGGATGTGCCCAGCAGGACCTGATGCCTAGGTGTGTAAGCTGGGGACTGGGTGGTGTGTAGCAGGGCGTGATACTGAAAGGTGCATGTGGGTTTGTGATGGAGGAGCTGCTGTCTAGCAGTGTTTGTAGGGGATTCCAGAGGTGGGGAGTGTCCAGTAGGTGTCTGTGGCTGTGTCCTTGAGTGGAGATGGCCATCAAAGCCTGATGCATAGAATTTGATATGAAGAAATGGCAGAGGGTGTCCAGCATGGCATGAATAGTAGCAGTGTGTTTTCAGGGTCAGTGGGGCGAGGGAAATGTGTCCATCAGGGCCTGATACCCAGGACTCTATACGGGGAATGAGAGACAGGTCCAGAGAAACTAATATATAGTAGTGTATGTATTGAGGCCCAAAGGTGGGGTGGCTGTTGTCCAGTAGAACCCAGTACCAGGCAGTGTATTTGGGGATCTGTAGTGGGAGTGGCAGTCCATCAAATCTTGGTATCTAGCAGTGGATGTGGGGCACTGGATTGGGGAGGTAAGGTGTCCAGCAAGACCCTATTACTATACATTTATATGTGGTGTCAAAGGAGTCTCCAGCAGGGCCCGAGGAACAGCAGTGTATGCTGGGACACGGTGCGGGTGGATCTAGTCCCCAGCATGGCCTGATGCCTGGTGTTTTGTGGGGCTGTGGGGAGTGTTCAGCTACACTTCATCACAGGAGTGGACGTGGGCTTTACGGGCACTGCGTGTTCAGCAGGGCCTGATTCCTAGCAGTGCATGTGGTGTGGCGGGTCGTGATCAGATGTGCAGAATCTGACACCTAGAATCTTGTATGGGACACCAGAAGTGGTGCCCAACATGGAATGAAAACTAGCACAGTGTGCGGGGCAGCAGTGGAGGAAGGCACGTCCAGCACATATAAACGGCGAGGCTTCAGGTCCTGACAGATCCTCCCACAGCAGCCGCCCAACATGCCCGGCTACTTTCGAGGCCCTGCTGGACTTCCTCTTGTTGCTTCCACCTATGAACTTCTAGGAATGGGATCCTGCTGTCCCCTCTCATGACATGGGCTGCTGTTTAACAAACCCTCTGGACATCCTGCTCTCACATACACTACTGAGTATCAGTTCCAGCTGGACATTCCCATCCCTTCCCACATGAAGTGCTGGGTACCAGGCCCCTCTGGGCCCTCACTTCCTGGGGGCCACCCCACATACACTGTTATCAGGCTGGCACCCTCCTGTGGGCTGCTACCACACTTCCAGGTTATCAGGCTCTGTTGGACACCCCACCACTGGGCTGCTACCCACATACCCTGCAGGGATCAAGACTTGCCGGGCACCTATCCAGCCAACACCAAAGCCCCACCCCCTCGATTCCTAGCAGTGTGGTGAGGCAGTAGAGAGTTAGATGGTATCTGATAAGGCTTGATCCCCAGCAGTGTACGTGATTGGCCAGGATGGGGGTGTCCAGCAAGGCCTGATAACTTCCGGTGTATGTTGATTATTAGCAAAAGTGGAAGGGTGTCCTTTAGGGTCTAATACTATAATGAGCATTGTCCAGTCAAATTGGGCCTGATACTTAGAAGAAGCGTATATTGGGTAGCAGCAGAGTGTGTGTGTGTATGTGTGTATGTGTGTGTGTGTGTGTGTGTGAAGCATGGAAGTTTATGTTGGGCGGCAACCAGGGTGGGCATGTCCATCAGGGCCTGATATTAACACTTGCTGTGTGTAAATGGGAGGTGTCCTGGACCTTATACTTAGCAGTGAATGTGCAGTGGGAGCAAGTTGGGGGATATTGGTGGACAGCAGGGTCTGGCTCCCACAACGTATGTGGGATGGCAGTAGGGTTTGCCCACAGATCCTGCTACCTAGTGGTCGGTGCTGGATAGCAGGATCTTACTAGCCATATGTGCTGAGTGTTTGTGGGGCAGACTTAGGATGGTGATGTTCAGCAGGTACCCAAAAAGGGCATCTGTTCAAAGCACGGGTGCAGGGAGAGTGGCAGCTTCCAGCACGTTCTGATACCCAGCAGTGTGCACGGGGTAGAAAGGTCTGTCCAACAGGGCTTGATAAACTATAACCTATGTGGAGCAGTGGTGGGGGGATCGACCGGTTGTGAGGACTTGATACACAGCAGTACATGTAAGGCTGCAAAGGCAGTGTGTGGCAGGATCTGATTCCTAGCAGTAAGGGACGGCAGTGAGTGGCTAGGAAGTGGGAGTCCAGGAGGACCTCCTCCCCAGAAGTTAACAGCCAGGCCTGACAAATACCAGTGTATGCGGGGAGGCTGTCAGGGGGAGTGTCCAGTAGGAGTTCATACGTAGTCAGAGTTCATTTCTATCTAGCAGTTTCAGATACCTAGCAGTGTTTGTAGAGTGGCGGTGCATGGGAGATCTCTGTCTAATGGGGGTTTGATACAAGGCAGTGCAGGCAGGGTGCACCTTCAGCAGGACCTGATTCCTTGCAGTGTGGGTAGAGTGGCGGCAGGGGTGGGAGGCGTCCTGGTGGGTCTGACACCCAGCACAGTATGTGTGGTGGGGGAGTGGCTCAGGATGCCCCGACAGTGTGACGGCAGTGTATGTAGGATAGCAATGAGAGAACTTCTCCAGCATGGCCAGGTAACCAGACTTTATGTGGGATGAAGAGGAAGAGTCCATCTGGACTTTAAACAGAGCAGCATGTGTGGGCTTCACGGGATTGGGTGTCCAGCAAGGACTGATACATAGCAGAGTATGTGGAGCATTAGGGGGAGGGGGTGTGTCCAGCAGGGCCTTTTACCTCACAGAGTATGTGGTGTGGTGGGCGGGAAAGTGTCCAGGGGGGTCTGAACCTAGCAGTGTGTATTCATGGCTTTGCCAAGGGCCAGAGAATTCAGCAGTGTCTGATAAGTTGTGTATTTCTGTTTGCAGTGGGGCTGAGAGCAAGTCCAGTAGGCTCTGACAGCCACTGATGGATGTTGTGCTGTGCTATGGTAAACAGCTGAGCAGGCCCAGTCTTACTTTCACTCACCGTAACTGTAACAAAATACCACAGGCGAAGCAGCACGGAAGGTTCGTTTGGCTCACAATTCCAGGTTACAGCCCATCGTTAGAGGGAAGGCAAGGCAAGGAGCAGGATCTCAAAGTAATCACAGTGCTTCCCTGATGAAGAGCAAAGAGCAGTGAGTCGGTGCACACGTGCTTGTTCCCAGCCTGCCTTCTCCACTCTGACCCAGTGCAGGATCCCCGCCGAGGGGACAGTGCATCCACCATCCACCACGCCAACTAATGGAATCATCATGATCCCCACAGACACACCACAGGCCTGTCTGATCTAGACAGTCCCTCTTCTGGACCCTTCCCGCAGGATTCTAAACATACCAAGTTGGCATTTAGAACCAACACCACCACATCCTGATACTCAGAAGTTTATGTAGGACACTGGAAGCGGGACTGCCCAGCATGGCATGAAAACTGGCAGAGTGTGTGGGGTAACAGCATGGCAAGATGTGCTAAGCACTTAGAAACATCTAGGCATCGACTGATGGAAACCACAGCTGCTGGACACCCTGGCCCACTCCTTCCCACATAAACTGCTGGGTGTCAGCTTGCTGCATACATCCCAGACAGGCGCGGGTGGACTTGTAGCCCTCAGGCCTGCTGCCCCTGAGACCACATACACTGCTAGATATCAGGTCCTGCTGAACACAGCATTGCAGCCCTATATAAACTGCTGTGGAGTCAGGTCCTACTGGACCCCTCTCCCATCCCCTGTATACTGTGCTGGGGGTCAGGCCCTCCTGTCCTGCGTCTCTCTCTTTTCTCCCTTCCCCTTCCCACTCCACCCGTTCTCTTCCCCTTCTCCTCTCTCTTGCCACCCATAAATCCATTGCTACGTTTCAGGCCAGGCTGGGACACCTACCAGGCTACCACCCCACATATAATGCTAAGACTCACACCCTGCTTAACAGCCATATCCTTGTCCTACATTCATTGGTAAGCAGCAGGCTCTGCTGGGCATCACTATCACCCAGCTTATCCTTTCAAGATCAGGCCATGTGGGACAGGCCCCCGCCCCCAACTTCACCACTATACGAACCATGCTACCCGTCCAGTCATACTGTCCTGTCCCCATTCCCCACATAATATACTATGATGAAGCCCTGTGAGACACAGACACAGACACAGACACACACACACACACACACACACACACACACACACAACACACCACACTGTTGCTACTCTGCATACAGTACTAGTTTTCCGCCCATAGTGCGCAGCCCCCTGCCACTGTCCAACATAAACTTCTAGATATTGGGTCTGTTAGGTATCAGCACATACATACAGACTAGACATCAGTGATGGACACTCTGCCCCTTGGCATTACTCCCACATTCACTGCTGGTATTGGGGCCTGCTAAACACACACACACACACACACACACACACACACACACACACCACATTACCACACAGAGAGAGTTTGGTATCGGGACTTACTAGACATCCTCCTCCTTGCTGCTAAAGCCCCACATAAACTCATTCCTAGCACTGGCAGGAATGCAGTGGGAGAAGTTGGGTGGAATCCATCAGGGATCGATACCTAGTAGTGTATGTGATATGTGTGAGGTTGAGTGTCCAGCAGGGTCTCAACCTAGTAACGTATGTGAGGCATTGCCAGGGTTGAGGAGTCCCTCAGGTTTACTATCTACCAGCCAAGGGTCCTGAAATCTAGCAGTGTTGGGTGGTAAATGCTGCAAAGTTGCTATTGACCAGAGTGCTAGACAGAACTCCATGATGATCCAAAGCTGACTGGAGTAAAGTTCTGTCTTCCCAGGCCCCATTCTGGGAAACTGAAACGTAAACTTATCACAAACAGTTCTAAAAAGAATATAAAGCTCTGAGAACACCTGTACCTACTGGCTGCCAGATTTGCTACAGTACTTCCTGTTTGGCTACCTCCTGTACAATGTGAATTGTTAAAGGAACCCAAACAACCTGGTCAGCATGCACCTGGTTGCCATGATTAGATTTGCACCCATTTTGCTGACCATGGTATGAACTTGTACTTATTTTCTGTTGTACCTGCACTCAGCAGCCCCTCCCCCCGCCCCCAGGAACTAGCCAACCACAAAACCCATAGAATATTCTGCAATTGTTTTATAATTTATGGCCTGCCATAGCAGACTGCCAAGTATTGCTTCTGTCTTTTTGCTTGCTTGTGTATGCAGTTGTGTTGATCCCTGATTGGCTCATTTTAAAGGCACTGGAAACCCCCTCCAGAGTGGTATAGAAACCTTATGAACTGAGCCTGTTTGTTCTCCCTGGGTACCCAAACCAAGAGGGAGCTGGCGGTAAAATAAACTTTTCATCTTGCCCCTCCATCTGTGTGGCGACCTTTATTGCAACATATAAAATTGGGTAGTGGGGGAAGGTATGTCCAGACATGTATGCTGAGCAAAGGCTGGGAACAGGGTTCCATCATTACCTCCTACATAGCATTTTTTTTGGTACAGCCATGGTGAGGACAGGGAGTGCCTCCAAGGGTCTGTTACTTAGTAGAGTATCTTTTAGTGGGATTTGGGAGGTGGGGCAGGGGACAAAGTGGTGTCTACCGATTCTGATACTCACCAGTGCATATGGGTAGAGGCTGTCTAGCAGGGCCTGATAGACCCTGTAGACATGTGGAATAGAAGTAAAGGGTCCAGAAGACCAGATTCAACCGGTGTATGGAGGTTTTCAGGGGGCTGTCCATCGGGATCTGTTTCCTAGCAGTATAGAAGTAGGACCTAGTCATTAGCATTGTGTGTGGGACGTGGTGTTGGTGGGGACAGGGCCCGATGCCTCCTTCCAGTGAATGAGAGGTGTCCAACATGTCTGTGTGTTGCGTGACTTGAAGCGTGGTGTCTAGGTGTCCTAATACCTAACACTTTGTGTGATGGAGGAGTGTTCACTTAGACCTGATGCATAACATTACATATGGTACTGCAGCGGGGGAGGGGGGGCAGTGCCCGTGTGCGGAGAGAGGCTTTCAGGTGGAGTGTCCAGTGTGAGGAGAGAGGCTTTCAGGTGGGAGTGTCCAGTGTGCGGAGAGAAGCTTTCAGGTGGGAGTGTCCAGTGTGTGGAGAGAGGCTTTCACGTGGAGTGTCCAGTGTGCGGAGAGAGGCTTTCAGGAGGGAGTGTCCAGTGTGTGGAGAGAGGCTTTCACGTGGAGTGTCCAGTGTGTGGACAGAGGGTTTCAGGTGGAGTGTCCAGTGTGCAGAGAGAGGCTTTCAGGTTGAGGTGTCCAGTGTGCGGAGACAGACTTTCAGGTGAGGTGTCCAGTGTGTGGACAGAGGGTTTCAGGTGGGAGTGTCCAGTGTGCGGAGAGAGGCTTTCAGGTGGGAGTGTCCAGTGTGTGGAGAGAGGCTTTCACGTGGAGTGTCCAGTGTGTGGAGAGAGGCTTTCAGGAGGGAGTATCCAGTGTGCGGAGAGAGGCTTTCAGGTGAGGTGTCCAGTGTGCGGAGACAGACTTTCAGGTGAGGTGTCCAGTGTGCGGAGAGAGGCTTTCAGTGAGGTGTCCAGTGTGTGGAGAGAGGTTTTCAGGTGGGAGTGTCCAGTGTGTGGACAGAGGGTTTCAGGTGGAGTGTCCAGTGTGTTGAGAGAGGCTTTCAGGTGGAGTGTCCAGTGTGTGGACAGAGGCTTTCAGGTGGAGTGTCCAGTGTGTGGAGAGAGGCTTTCAGGTGGAGTGTCCAGTGTGTGGAGAGAGGCTTTCAGGTGGAGTGTCCAATGTGTGGAGAGAGACTTACAGGTGGAGTGTCCAGTGTGCGGAGAGAGGCTTTCAGGTGGAAGTGTCCAGTGTGTGGAGAGAGGCTGTCAGGTGGAGTGTCCAGTGTGTGGAGAGAGGCTGTCAGGTGGAGTGTCCAGTGTGTGGAGAGAGGCTTTCAGGTGGAGTGTCCAGTGTGTGGAGAGAGGCTGTCAGGTGAGAGTGTCCAGTGTGTGGAGAGAGGCTGTCAGGTGGGAGTGTCCAGCAGGACCTGGTAGGTAGCAGTGTATGTTAGTTCTTAGTATACGAGATGGTGTTTAGCAGATCTACATACCTGGCAGTGTATATGGGGTGGTGTGGGGTATGCCACAGCCCCACATACACTGCTCAGTGTCAGACCCTGTGCACATTGTGACCCTCTGCCGCCAGTCATACACTGTTACGTATCAGTTCCTGCTGGACTCTCCTCCTGTACCATATGATGTGTTAAGTACCGAGACCCTACTGGACCCTCTCCCACATCCCTGATGCAGCTAACAGACACTGGCCTTTATCAGGTCCTACTGGGCGCTGCACATCTCAGTGTTCCACATACACTGCTGGGTTCAGACCCTGGTGGTCACATCCACCCCATCCCAGCATATCACATACACTGCAACTATATGTGTATTGCTGAACTCAGGATGAGTCCACAGCCCAAGGCTGGGTGGACCCAGAGCTGTTTGGTCCATGTCCTTGGCAGCACACTGCTGTCATTAGGGACCCTGGGAACCCAGTGCCAGTGCCAGTGCCCTTCGCCATGTCATACCTCGGAATCGAATTGACAGGGGCATCAGGGATTGCCAAAGATTCTGAGAGATCCAGATAACAGCAGGCTGTCTTTGTGATCTAGACAAGGGTGCCTAAACTTGTCAAACAAAATAATTTTTACACGACCTGTGTATATTTGTATATTTGTCTATGTAATACAAGCATGTAAACCAAACATTTGCTACTAATAAATAATTTTATTTAAAACAATTTTTAAATATGTTATTTATTAAAGATGGAAGCCAATTTGTATACGAAAGAGATGGATGCACTCTTACTTATACCTCCTTCACCCTTCTCTCTCCCAGGATCTTTAAAGAGGATGTGTTAAGTGGGTCAAAAGAAGACTTCAGAAGGAGATCCCCAGATCAGTCTCTCTCTCTCTCTCTCTCTCTCTCTCTCTCCATATATATATATATATAGATATATATATATATATATATATGTAATACACACATATCATCCCCCTTCGCCACTCTGCTCACTAATGTTACAGCTTTGAGTACATGGCTGCTTTACTTGAAAAGATAAAATGTTAGTTAAGATATAATGTCAGCTGGGTCTCCTGGTGAAAGCCTATAATCCCAGCTATTTGAGAGGCAATAGCAGAAAGATCTCATGTTCAAGGCCTCCCTGAGATAAAGAATAATTAAAAGCACAAACTTAGCAAGATCCTGGATCACAATGAAATTTTAAATGAGCAGGGGTTTATCTTAGTTGTAGAATATTATTAGAATATTAGAGCCTTAAAAAAAACCTAGAGTCAATCCCTAGTACAAAAAGTAAAAATAAATGTGTTTTCTATCATTGCTTTAAAATGTATTTGCCGAATTTGAGGATGTGGCTTAATTGATAGAGTGTGCAGCATGCATGAAGCCCTGGGTTCCATTCCCAGTGATTCATAAACTAGGTCTGGTGGCACAGACCTGTAATCTAGCACTTGGGAGGTAGAGAAAACAGAATCTAAAATTCAAAGTCTAGCCCAGAATACATAGTGAGACTGCATTTCAACATCCACCCATTCATAAAGTGTTGCTGCCTTGCCTAAGAACTTGAGAAACTGACAGGAGGCCAGCTTAGGTACAGAATATGACTCTGGGCCAGTAGCTTAAATTTCAGTGAGCCACAAGCCAGACCACCTGGGAAGAGAGTCTAATGAGGAGTTTTCTAGATCAGGCAGTCCTGTGCGCATTTCTATGGTGGATTGTGTCTATTGTGAGTTGATATGGGAAGCCCCGAGACTTTGGGAGTGGCAGCAGTCCCCACGCAGGGACCCCGATCTGATCTGTATAAAGTGACCATCAGCAAGCAGCACGCTGCACAGCGTAGTCATTTCTCTCTGCTCTTGACTATGGAGGCCATGTGACTTAGCTGTTTGAGTTTTATGCCTTGAATTCCACTCAATGATGGGCTGTAACTTGGATTTGTGAAGTAAAATAAACCCTTTCTTTTCCTGAGTCGCTTTTGTCAGGGTGTTTTGTCACAGCAACAGAAACTAGAAGAACCCTGTCTCAAGAAGACCAGAGCGAGAGAAGGCAGGGAAGGGAGAAGGACGGAGGGAAGACCAAGTGGCATAGTAGTACAGCATGCAGAAATCCCTGTGTGCAAACCTTGGTTCTGCAAGGAAGAAAGTGTCAAAATCCAAAAGCACAAATAAATTACATGGGAGAGAACGTAGAATAGTGCATGGCTTTTATGCACTAGCATTTTCCCAGGTGACCTGACGGAACCTGGGCCTCCATATAATACTTGTCCTTTATTTTGAGTGCATACAAATTTGTTGTACTCTGTACTAGTGACTGAGTTCAAAGCAGAAGTCACTCAGAAAATTAAATTAGCAAAACACAAAATTCAGGCAAAGCTATGGCTCCTCCCTAGGGACTGGCCTTCAGAGAGAAAGAAGCAGAGGACTCCCAGGGAGGCCACTTCACCTTGAAAGAAGGGACACTTTCAAACTTTCCACACTTAGGAATTGACAAGAAAGCTGCCACCTCTGGCTTGATACTTCCTAACCTCGCAGGGGGGCTTCAGGCTGGGCTTGGAGTCTTAGCCTTGTTTTACGCTGCCCTTTCCAGGCTAATCATGACCTACAGAGTGGGTGGTAACTTTAAGGCAAACACATTAAGGGGGCCCTGATGTCCCCAGTCCACAATATATTATCAAAGAGAAGTTCCTGGGCTTCCCAGTGTCAGAAATGTTAGATCAGGACTGGCCAGGGCAATGTGGAAATGAAAGATGAGACCTACCTCAGGAACAGATGTTTCTTTATTAAGAACAATGAAGGACCACAGCTTCCCAGTTTCTCTGCAAGCTGGAAACTGAGGCTCTGAAGCACAGTTGGTGTGAGTTTTTATCGACTGGGTATTTCTCTGCAGTCCTCGTTTGTTTTTATTTTTGGCTTTGGACAGTAAGTGCTGGTGTATGTTTTCCCAGACAGTCACTGCATTAGGGGTTTCTCAATTTAGCTGGAGCTTTCCAAGTTGAGACAGTTATCTTTCATTCCAGATCCTGAGAACAAATAAAGAAAAGACGGTCCTTGGTTTTGGCTTCTTCCTGCTGGCCAGGGGCACTGGAGCGGGTGGTTCAGGGATTGTCCTCAGGGCCCAGAGTGGCACAGGGTGGCAGTGTTGACTTTATGAAGTAGAAACTGAACAAGGTCTTCACTTGTTCAGTCATGCTGCACTGGGAAAAGGTCTGAGTACAGCCCTGAAGAATCTTTGGAGACAGTTAATGGTGCAGTGGTCTAGCAGATCAGTAGGCTTATTCCTCTTGGTAGTAGGAGGGCACTATAGTGTTGAATTAGGACAAGATTTGAAGTCTTTGTATGTAGCATTTTTCTATTAATAACAAAATTATTAGTAAAGAATGATTGTTTAATAACATTTTATGTGAACTTAAGCCTAATGACTGGGAAGTGTAATCCCTTTGACTTTTAAACACATTATTTACTGTAATCTTTGTTTATATATTCATGTTGGTTGTTTAAAACCATGCCGTTGGCCCAAATTAATTCATTTTCTTTTTACTCTCAAGGTCAGTTGAGGATCTGGTCCTCAGGCTTGGAGGACTTGGGCTTTGGGGGAGCCTTTGGCTCCTTTGGCCTTTCTTTTACCAGCTCCATCTATGCGAGGGTAAGTCAGAGGACTTGCTTGACCATGGTGTCACCTGGAAGCTTTGAAGAAACATTTTCCTGTGTTGATCCTCCTCTTTGTAGTCTAGACAATAAGAGTCCATCTAGTGGGTCTCCATGGCTTTCCTTAACAAGAGAACAGATGGTGACTCATCAGTTATAGGACACTTTGAGATGCCCCACAGTCCCCTGAGACTTAGTTAACCTTGGAGGACAAGGAGCAAAAATTGTTCCTTTAAGTCCCTCTCATCAGATTAGCATAGGTCTTTGGGTATAGTTATTAAACTTCCAAGAAGGTTACTAACTCTGGTCTGGTACTTTTAATTACTGTGTAACATCTAGATAAAGCTTGAACCAAACCCCAGACATTCTTGAATTTTCCTTGACTGGACATATATTTTGATTTAAACCTTTATGTGTATGTTTTGCCTGCATGTGTGTGAGTGCACACTGTGTCATGCAAAGGCAGAAGAAGTCAGAAGAGGGCACTGGATGCTCTGGAACTGGAGTTATGGGTGGTTGTTAGCCACCAGGTGAGTGCTAGGAATCAAACCCAAGTCCTCTGTAAGAGCAGTCAGTGCTCTTAACTGCTGATCCACCTCTCCAGCCCCATATTTCATTTCTTAAGCCAGCCTTTATAACTATTAATATAACTAATTTATGGCCTAAGTCAGAGAAAGAAGAGATCTAACATCACAGCTCAAGAACACAAAGCCCAGGAAAGGGATTTAAAGCAGACTTAGGTCTGTCTCAAAGGAGACTGTTCTACTGCAAACAGAAGGAGCTCCTCCACGTTTCCATGTCTTTATCTACAGCTTTTAAGGAGGATGGGATCACGTCACACACCTATAGGTTGGAGGCTGGAGTATCCATGAGATTCTAATTTGTATGCAATGTAAGTCAGAGGATTAGACTGAAAATTATTTTGTTGCAATAACAATGATCATAATAATCACTCTGAGCATACTAAGATTATCTAGAAAGTTTAAGAAGTCTTTGTGAGCCTTGAAGCAGGTTTTTAAAACTGCTTTAAAAAGTGGTTTTCCTTTTAAATGTTTAGAGTTGTTTTTACATAGGTTTGGCAAAGGTATGAACCTTGACGCACCTGTTTGTTGATTTTCTTAATCCTTGAATAAGCATCTCGGTTGTACACAGGAGAAATTACACACTGGAGCAGGAATAATCATTAACTTATATTCTCAAACAATAGGAACCATGTTATAGAATCATGATTGATACAGAATCGAAGAGATAACATCTTGACCAGAAAATATTTAAATTTAAGAATTCATGTTGGGCCTAGAGAGATGGCCCAGTGATTAAGAGCACTGGCTGCTCTTGCAGAGGACCCATCTTTGAATGCCAGCATGCACATCATGTCTAGCAACTGTCCCTAACTCCAATTCCAGGGGATCTGAGGCCTTCTTTTGTCCTCTGCAGTTACTACATGACATGGGTGCATTTATATACATTCAGACATAACACTCTTGTACATAAAATAAAACAATAAATAGATAAAACTGTTAATTCTTTTCAAAATATCTAGGAGCATTGGTTATCAAAGTGTTCATACTGATTAATACTCTCAATTGGCATACTTCACACATGACAAGGCTAACTTAGATTGGGATTGACCAGGATGACATGAAAATGAAAGATGAGATCAACCTCCGGAGCAGATTTTTATTAAGACCAATGAAGGACCACAGTTTCTCTTGGTGATGGAAACTGAAGCTTTGAAGGATAGTGGCTGGAAACTTTACAGACTTGGTATTTTTCTGCAGTCTTGTTCTCTTACATGTTGAGGTTTTGAGACTATTAGTGCTCGTGTTATGGTTTGGGGCTTTGGGATAAAGCATGTTGGCATATATTTTCCCAAACAGTACAGTCACTGGGTTGGATTTTTGGGTTTCTCAACTTAACTGGGGATTTCTAAGTTGGGACATTTGTCCTTTACTGAACTTGTCCTGCTAACAACTGTACAGAAAGAGTTTCTCCTTCTTTTCAGTCCTCTAACGGAATTGTCCAAAGCCATGGCTGACTGTAACCTTGCCAGTGACAAACAGCCTCCACGGAAACACTTCCTTCTCAGTTGCACTCCAATTCTGGAGGTTTGCAGATGGCCTCAGAGACTCTCCTAGTTATTCCTATATTTGCACTTTGCAAGGTGTACCCTCCTCCTAACTCTGTTCTCTGGAAATGAGTGCACTCAGGAGCATCCAAGACTCTTCTATTGGCTTCTGAGGGCTTGCAAAGTTCTTAACATGCACACCCTAAATCCAGCCTTGATGAAATATTATCTAGAGCAGTGACTGTAACTCAGTTAGTAGAGAGCTTGCCTGGAGGAACAAAGTACAATATGGACAGAATCAGGACTAATGACTTCTACTCAACCTTTGCACCCAAAAGTTACTGCTTATAATGTAAACAAGCACACTGAGCAATATGCTCTTGTGGCCTGGGCATATGGTCTTGATCCCTAGCATCCCCACCTTGCTCTCCACCCAAGATAGTGAATGACTGTGGGTATGCTTGAATTTGCATATCAAAGCATTAAAACAGCAAATTATTATTAATATTTTCATCGGAAGCAGTGAGAATCGAGAAGTCCGAGTGACATGGTGTATAAGAGATTCTCTGATAAGATAATGGTGGTTCTCCAGTTTATGCTAGAGAAACTCTTTGAATATATGTGTGGCTGAGGCCGGACTCATGAACACAGTGCCATGAGAGATCTAAATGAACAAACTCTTAGAGATCAGATCCATTCTTGGGCATTAAAAAAATTAGTGAATCCGGCTGATTTTTTTACTCAGTACAGCCTTAATGTGGCTTAGAAACCCTGCACTTGCCTAGCATGCGTGAAGCTCTGTTTATTTTCCAGCACCACGTAAACTGGGGGAACTGATGACTATCTGTAATTCCAGTGCTTGGGAGGTGGAGACAAGAGGATCAAAGATGACTCAGCAATTAAGAGCAATTACGGCCTTTGCAGAAGAATCAAGTTCAGTTTCTAGCACCATGGGGTGGCTAACAACTGTCATAACTCCAGTTCCAGGGATCCTATGCTTCTTATGGCCTCTGTGGGCATTGCACACATATGGTGGAGTTACATATGTGAGGACAAAACACTTATACATACACAGTAAATAAAATGTTTTTAAAAATTCAAGTTTTTCAAAGGCCTATTGAGTCTAATTTGTGTTTTCCCTATACTCTGGCGTGTAGGTCCATCTCCTGGAGCATGGTCAGCCTACCCTGTGTCACACCCTTAAAAATAGATCTTCTTCTCCCAGCAGTTATCATGAAGTAGAGGACAGCACAATGTGTGGGTGGGTCTGAGAGGAAATAGGAGAGGGGGTCTGAATATGTTCAAATTACATTATATGAAATTCTAATGGAATCAATAAAACTATTATTTACTAAAGAAAATCTGTTGTTTCACAGAATATCACATTTCGGTAAAAATTAAATTGTCCTGCAAAAATTGTAAAAATCCCTGAGGGTTATTCTTGGCCATGTAAGAAATCAACCCATTCCCTGGCCCCTCCTTGGCCCCACATAGGCCTGCACACCGCCCTGGAGCAGGGTATTTCTTGTGGTCACATTCGTATATCAGCTTTAGGAAAGTTGGAGATGTTTGGCACTCAGGCTCTGCACAGAGCTCCTCTAAGAACCTTTCAGAAACATCAGCATATTTCATCTCAAAATCTGGGGCAAATACAGGTGGCTCCAGAGATGGAAGTGAGGAGTCAGTGAGTGAAGCAAGTAGAAAGAAAGGCCACTCTGGGAACTCTGCAGACGGTGGAAACCAGCAGTGCTGTCCTCAAGGCGGCACTTGTGTGCACAGTACAGAAGGTATTTATGTCTTCCGTCCATTTTGGCAAGCATGAAAATGCCATCACTTTTTGTTTTGCTGACAGAAGCATACTCAAAGAAAAACACAATGAAAAAGCTAATCGGTAGTAGACGCTAACAAACTGACATTCGGGCAGAAACCACCTCCACACGAAAGATTTATAACTCCTCAGCGAGTGTGTCTTGGCCAGTCATTTGCTAAGAGTGTTTCAGCTGCCATGTGTAATCATTATAAGAGAATATATACTAATGCCCCAGCTGATCTGAGACAGCAAGCAGAGTTGAGAAGCAGACACTGGTAACCCCCAGAGAGTTCAAAATAAGAAGACAGGAGGATGAGTACAAACTCACAAAACTGCTTCTCATTTCTGGAATGAGGTCACAGGGCAATGCCTTCGGTGCATCAAAGTAGCAGCAGGTAAGTGAGCAAACATCTCAGGAAAACCAGGAGATGAAGTAAAGTACTGGCTTCTTCACGTGATGACAGAAAACCAGAAAAAAATAATCTTTACTGCTTGGACCAACTTGGTTGGGGAAAACCCTTTGCCCAAATGCCTTGATGTCCCTTTAGCTATCTGTGACTCTACAGCTTTGACACTGGATGTGTATATGAAGAAACTGAATCTCCACAAAACTGCCCCAAGATGCCACTTATAGTGTAGGAAAGGTACCACGAGGAATTACTTTTCTGGATGGCTTAGGTAACACTGGGAGTGTGCGAGGCAGTTAGGGAATGTAGGTGGAGATGGAGGTCAGCAAAGCTTATTAAAACAGCTAGAAGACATGATAGTCAATGTCGAGAAAAGAATTCCCAAAAGCTATATGAAGAAACAGTTCAAGCAGATAGCAACCGATAAATGGTTTGATGCATCTTGTGATTTAATGGCTTAGAAGCGTCAGCAGGAGCAACAACGAAAAGAAAAATGAAAAAAGAATGATTTGAACACCGTCTGTTCTGAGAAAGGGCAGAAGGTCACCAGGTATCTCACTGAATCGGGCATGATTCCTGGGTCTGTGGGACGGTTGCCCATGATGGTCCTTTGCAGAGCCTGGATGAGAAGACAAGTATACAAACACTAACTGAGCCTCAACACCAGACCTTATTCCAGTTCAATAAGTATAAATTAAGTCTTCCTGAGGATGCTTTGAAAGCCATAGCTACATTAACACTAGAACGAAAACAGGTCTGTAATGGAAAAGCTGGTATTAGAACCAGCGTTCTAAGTTCCTATCAGGACACAGCATGTGTGGAGGTTGACAGAGAAATAGTGGATGGAAAAAGCAGCCAGCAAATGAGGCAGGTGTGACTCAGGACTGAAATGCTGCAAACAGCTAAACTTTCAGTCTCCTGTGTATACACTTCCCTTTTTTTTTTAGGGAAGTCTGACATTAAAGGTATTGAATTTACCTTGGTTTCTATGTGGTCAGAAGCCTTTAAGATGAGCTTTATACTAAAAACATTATGTGGACTTTAATGACATAATGTTTAGAAATTAAATGTACATTATATTGGTTCCATTTTTAAAAATTGTGCTTTAACAAAATTCTTAGGAATTATTTTAAGTAATACAGGTGTTATAATAACTCTGCATTTTATAATAATACTACTCTAAAGATGGGAAAATAAATACTTTAAAGTTAAAGAAAATCCAAAGCCAGACTGGGATATATGAGACCCTATTTCAAAGCAAAACAACAACAACAAAAAGAAAAGAAGACCTGATGTTTCCCTGGATGACCGGAAAACGGTGTGGAAACAACAGTGACCCTCTTGGTCATTAGGGCATGATGACTGGAGATGCAACCACAGGGGAACTGAGCACGAGTAGAAATGAAATATTCTGCACCCTGAGTGTGCCCCTCCGGTTGGGTGCCACCAGCAATGGAAAAGAATGTGCTTCGAGGTGACACCTCCTTACCCGGGTACATGGATCTTGCCACTGCTCCTGACCTCACATGGAGCCTCATCACGGCCATGTCCCCCCCCTGTGACATGGTGACCATGGAATTAGCTGTTACAAGTGCAGCTCGCACTGTGCCTACTTAGCACGTGGATTGCAGTGAGTGAAGAGTTAGACTGCATCATATCAGAGCTTTTGGTTTTCAATGGACGAACTGATGAAGTCTGAGGTTCTCTATTTGCTTGAAAAACTAAGCTCATGGCAAGAACCCCTGGAAATCAGGTGAGGGAAAGGCAGAGATGAGTACTTCCTGTAAGCAGGCTGTACTTACTTGGATGATCAATAGGACAGGATATAAATGATTCCAAAGTATCTGCAGTCCACCCAACCTGCTGGGCTCCCTAACTCATGATGCCTCCAAACTAGCTGTCCTGTCATATGATACCACCCCAAACATTACCCTAACAGCAAGTGCTCTGTGTTCTATGACTCACCCTACTCCTCTCTGACCTGGCCTGCAAACCAGATCCCTACCCTTCCTTAACCAGCTGCACACATTACACAGCCCCCTTAGAGCCTCCTGGCCTGAGAGCTGCTCTATTCCTCACCTCCCTCTGCTCTGCCAGCTCACCTCAGTCCCTCTTGCCTCTACCCCACCCAGCCTGCCTCTGCCTCACTCTCTAAAAGACACCAGTCTACCTACCATACTCTGTTTGCCCACCCACCATAGTCTGCTTCTACCTGACCTGTCGGACCACCTTATTCCCTGATCCACTCTCGTCCACGCGGCATTCCCTGCTCTCCAACTCACCTGTCTGCTACTACCTGACTTGCCAGTATGCTCTGCTCCCCAGTTCATGCTGGTGTAAGCAGAGTGTCTGGTTCTCCAACTCCACCTAGAGCCCTGCAGCCTGGCACAGCAGCTGACCTCATTCCCCAGCTCACTGTAGGTAGCATCAGTCTGCCTTCTAGACTTCACCATCCCCAAATCAATCCTAAACTGCCAATGCCTTTCCTACAGGCACACCCTGTTCTCCAGCCCACCGTAGTCTACCATTTTCTGGCCCACCAGTCTGTACTGCAAACTGGTGAGGATGTGGTACATATATGTCCTAGAGTGATTAAAGCTGCATTCTTACAGAGAAGACTCTAGCCTCACAGCCACTGTGAGCTTCCACATAGTCTGGGTTATATACAATAGCCAGGGTCATCACTGTGGAAATACAGCCTGGTGCTAGTCAGGCTTCCCCACAGCTCCCCCAGCTTTCTCCTATGTGTTTTCAGTTGGGGCCTCTCACCACGAGTCTCAGGACAGAGTCTGTGAACCAGAGGTGTTTGCATCTGTGCCTCATGAAGGCATTAAGTCTGTGGTCCATGAAAATTGGCCCAAAGCTGTAAACAATAAGGAAGAGTTTGTCCTCAGGGTAAGGGACTGGCTTCTCTATAACTGACAGGGGACTCTGTCTGGCTCAGAGACTGCGCACCACATGACAGGACATCAAGAATGGTGAGCTGCAGTTTTGAGTGGAGATGGTCAGGGCTAAAGGGAATCATGAGATACTGTCATAGAGTACAAGTGACAAGAGGACCGAGAATAAAAAAGAAGTACAGTTTGTGTGTCTGCTATTAGGGTTTCTTTAAACCCCAGAAGAAATGTTCACATAACATGGTGCTGGTAGGCTGTGCAGCTGTGGACATTAGCAAGGGTCACTATACAGAGGAAAGGCTTCTCAACCGTCTTCCATGACAACACACTCGGTAATCCACATGGACCATCAGTAAGTCTCCCCAATCCCAGCTACACTAAAGCTTTGACACCATGCTGCCAAGGAACCAGGGATTCTACCCCATAACCTATTCTTGAATAATCTTGTTCTGAGAAAATCATGTAACTCTTAAAAATTAATGAAGTAGTCTAGTTAGAAGGACTGTCAAGATTACTAGACACTGAAATAAAACGAACAGAGACAGATGCTTTTGAGATGTGAAACTACCAATTTGATTTGCCAAAGGGTTTCCTTGTATGTGTTTGGAGTATACTCAAGTCTCTATCCATGACGCTTCACTGAGTTCAGAACAGGAAAGAAATATGACTGTACACCAAGAATGGTTGAAGTTTCAACTTTCTGTGCGCATTTTGTACTGAGTTTGTGATCTGAGCCTGTCCCTCTGATTAAGGACTCTAAAGGCTGACTCAACACAAGACTTTGCTATTGGACATTCACAAAAATACATTCAAGGAAAAGAAATTTCATTTAATCACTGCATTAATGACAGGGAAAACCATTTCACAGAGAAATATAGTGAGGACATTTGTGCTGCAGAGATGAAATGTCTGGCCAAAAGCAGAGCTTACAGACATCGTGCCAGACTCCTTAGGCTTGGGAACTGGGTGAGTCCAAATCAAGAGTTCTCAACATTAAGAGGACTGAGGTGAAGTCCAGATTGCAGACTAAGTAAACAGAAAAGGGCCCTGAGGAATATGAAATGAGGAATGGGATGATGGAAAACAGAGCATCAAGCCTAGAAAGTTCTTGAGCTTATGGGGACCTGGGAGGCGCTGAGGACGCACCCTCCTTCCCACCATCACAACACCCTCTGTGACACTTCCCCGCTCTGTGATGCAGACCAGGGACTAAAGTGAGGCCCATGTAACCTCAGAACTCAGATGCCTCAGGCAACCATGTGATTCAGACTATGGAGAATGTTTTCTGCTTTCTGAATAGCTATATTGAATCGTGGTTAAGCTTTGGCTTGGCTTTCTTGGATACTAGCCCCAATTACATCCGTCTGAGTGCAGTGGGATTGCTGCTTCTGTACCTGTGGTACCTGATTTTGAAACTACTTTTATTACTGTGGAAAAGTGTTCAAGACATCAGAGAGGTAAGAAAGTATGATGAGCCCCTTCCTCATCCCAAGAAAGATTATTGGTTGGTGTGCCCCATTTCTAGTCTCACATTATTAAATGAGTGACTACCCCAAACAGATCCCTGAACTGGTACACTAGGAAAGGAGAATTTCATCCTAGAATATGAAGCCTGGCAGGGCAGGGATGCGGGAGGACTGAGGTTTTCATCTTGATCCCATACTCCACCTCTACGTATGTATAAAGGTTTCAGGGTAAAGTGATGAGCACGGACTCCTGCTTTGATTGGCTTAGTTCCAGGTGATGGATCTCTGAAGGAGAACAGCTTCTGCTCACCCTGAATGCTGCACTCCAATCCCATCATGTGTGTCCCTTCACCCAGCTTTCCTTCAAGTTGTGCTGGTCAGGATATCAATTCTGACTGCTCAACTGCTGAGGGCCTCTAAGCAGAACCTGGTACCTAATTTTTGTCCCCCAGATTACAGAGCCCACAGAGCACAGCTGTCACTTCTGGCTCCAGAGTCTATGCCACTGAGCACAGATTTCCAATAAGTAATCCCAGGTTGTTCTTATAGACAAAATCCTCCATTGATTTCCCAAAGAAAAAGAAAAAAGTATTTGGTCACCTTTGAAAGTTGATGAATGGGAGGAATATCTAAATTTCATTAACTGAATGAATGTCATAATGTTTCCAGCTAATGGACTTCTAGGCATCTTAGGAAGAGAAATACTGGAAAGAAACCCCAACACTTTGTTCTTTACTTTTGTTCACAGGGTCAAGGAAGATCTAAGAAGGGAAGGAGGAGATCAGTTAGAGGTAGGGGCTCATATGCGGCACCTGTTTCCACAGGTTTCCCTTTTTTTCATTGCTCTAAGGTGCAGGGTCTATGATCTGAGGGTGAAATGTTGCCAGACAGTGTGTGTCTCAGAAAAGGACCCTAGGAGGAGAGGCTCACAGGGAGACTGTATTAGCTACTTACTGTTGCTGTTATAAAACACAATTACCAAGGCTACTTACAGAAGGAAGACTTTAAAGGCTTATGGCTCCAGAGGGATAAGAGTCCATCATGGTGGAGAGGCATGGCAGAAGGCAGTTAGAGCAGAAACTGTGCACTCAGATCTCCAAACAGGCACAGGAAGCAGAGAAAGACAGACTGGAAGTGGGATGAGGCCATGTATTCCCAAACAGTCCCCAGTGATGTGCTTTCTCCAGCAAGGCCACACCTCCTAAAGTTTCTATGACCCTCCCCAAACAGCACACCAACTAACTACGTGTCCAAGTACTTGGAGCCGATGGGGGCATTCTTAGACTATCACAAAGAGAGAGACTTACTGTCCCTGCTCTGCTCACCCTTGAGCAGGAAGCAATGAAGTCTCACCTGGGCCATGGACGACGCTGCCCACTCAGAGAGCAGAGATGTTCAGGGAGGACCACTGGTTGCTTTGGAACAACAGCTCTTGTCTCCTGACATCATGCCTATGCTGATACTCAGATGTTTTTTAGACATCCATGAGGAAACCAAGACTTGTGTTTTTCCTGGGATAGTTTGAATCTCATGTGGTATGACGTTCCTAATCCAAGCCACACATGTGAACATTCTTAATCTTGTGGTTGACAATTTTACCTTGTGTAGTTGGTGCTTGGGACTTTTAGACTTCAATAGCCTTAGTTTTTTTCTTGTGTGAAACCCTCATGATTCTACCTCGATTCAGTACAACCTGTGCTCCTGCTTTTCCAGGTCATGGACTTTTCCAGAGAGAAGTGCTGGAGAAGAGGAAACTGCTGTCTGTTGTGCGAAGGTGATTCTTTTCTCTTTTGTCTAGGCCTCTTTTCTCCAGTGATCGTTGCATCCCAGGGACTCAGCACAGCATGCTTTTCTATGAAAGCGTTAGCCAAAGGAACAGTGTGCAAAGGAAGGGCACTGGGGAGAGGCTGTAGTCTCTCTGGAAGTCATGGATGGGCATAATTGGAATGCAGAGGAACTGGGCAGTCTCCTACCCTCTGGGGATCAGCAGAACTATCAGGTCAAAGGGCCTCCTTTTCACATGCCAGTCTTGACCACAGGATTGAAATTTCTTTCCCCTGCAGCCCCCGGGGCCAATGCTATGATGTCTCCCGCGTTCGGCAACTGCTATGTCAAGATCCCCACTGTGATGTGTGTAATCAAGAAACTGCTAAACTCAGTAGTCTCCTGTCCCAAGCCGCACTTGAAGATATTGCTGCCTCTGTGTCCAGTACCGCTTCTGCAACATCTATGACTGAGTCCTCATTGACCCTGTCCCTGTCCCTCTCAGCAAACCCTTTAGGACTTCTGATTTCAGACCCTCCAACTGAGCCTCCTCTACGTTCGCCATCCGTTCTTTCAGATAATCAGGATGCCCTCTCAGAAGACAGACTTTCTGCCCAACCACTGTGTGACTCTCCACAAGCAGAATCTGTTCCTCCAGTGAATGTGAAATTCCCACTGGTCCATGACCCTCTCCATCCACTTCCCTCTTTGCCTCTTCAGCAACAGCATGCCGCTCAGGAAGCAGAACTGCGTCTCCAGCCACCAGCCAGTTTGTCTCAGGTGGGCATCCCTAGGGAGCTGGTGTTCACTAATGTGCCCATAAACAAAGGCTTCTGTACTTCCAGAAATACAATGTCAGAAGTGCTCCCACAGCGGACTGATGCTGACTTATCCCGGCTGGAGTCAGCAAACTTGACTCATCAAGAGGTTCTTGATGTCCATTCTTCTGAAACCTATTTGAAAGGCAAAGACACAATGTACCTCACACTGTCAGGAAAACTGTTTTCCAGCCTTGGTGTCCTTGTGCTCCTTGAAAGTCAAAGTAAAGGGATTGCTGATGCATTTAAAACTTGGGGGAAGACCTCAGAGTCAGGTGCTGATGAGGAGAACAGGCCAGTCTCCTGTCCTTTGGGGATCAGCAGTGGCGAACCAGGAGGGCCGCACATGCTCATGCAGCGCCCTCATTTCAAGGCCTCTGAAGGTCAGTTAGAGCCCAAACACATACAGCTCTTTTGCAGACCCGCTTCTCCACACCGTGAGTCCAAGCAGCCTCCTGTGTGGGCTGAGTGCTCCTCAGCCTCCACCTGCTTCAGCAGAATCTCAGATTTCCCAGTACTTCCCTACTCCATACCTTTGCCTTTGCCTGAGAGTCAACCAGACACTTTAACCCAAACCCTGTCCCAATTTCAGTCCACACTGGTCCCTCTGGCCAAGTTCCAGGATGAACCCCAACCTGCAGTGCGAGTCTTGTCACCTTCCCCTCTGTCCCAGCTTAGGATCTGTGGGGTGTATTTTCACAGACCCCGGGATGAGCCACAGCCTCTGGGGCCATCTGAAATCCACTCTCTGGAATATAACATTTTAAAAAAGGAACAGGAGAGGGTGTGGGGTTTACCCACTGTGGTCAAAAGATCCCAGGAAGAATTTTGTCCCGTTCCGCCCAAGCCCTCATTGGTCAGGCAGTGCTCCAAGACCCGTGCTCCCAGGACCATCTCTTCTGAAGACTTCCCCCTCCTCAGTGAGCTCCGCAAGAAACTAGAGCACCACCTTAGAAAGAGGCTCATCCTACAGCGCTGGGGCCTGCCCCAGAGGATCCGTAATTCTCTGTCATGGATGAATCCTCACGCAGAGCTTCCTGAGTCCTCTGAGTCTCGGAGTAGCTATGGGCTCTCATGGATCTCTTTCTTTAAGCAACAGGATAGGAGTGACCTTCACAACACTGCACTGAACCAGTCTGTGAGACTTTTAGTCAGGACATCAGAGACAAACTCTGTAGAGGAGGACGTGGAGAAGGAACAAGGACAGAGTCCTGAGATTATCCAAACCTACTGTTCATGGAATAACTGCCAGGGGGCTTCAGACAACAGCCTTCAGTCTGACTCTGAGACAGCTGTACAGCATCTCTCAGGAAGTCTCCCAGGCAAACCTTCAAGGACCTCACAGGAGAACCAGTGGCAGAAAGAACCTGAAACTGCCCTGCAAAGACATGTGATTTGGAATCTTGAAAAAATCAAAGAGAGTCAGATCCTTGGCACTGTGTCCAGAACAGGGCCTTGTCCTTCCCCTGTTGGCTCACCTGTGGGCAAGGAAGGTCAGGAGGCCCAGGGACAGTCACCTTCTCACAACAAGGGTGAGCGCATAAAGAGCACATATGGAATGACAAGTGGCAGGCAGCCTGTTCAGGAACAGGCACCCAGTGTCATAGGCAAAGCCAACCTGAAAGAGTCAAGAGAGGGCCAAAGACGCAGCCCCGAGCTGCCCACAAGTTCCACTGAAACTGTGCCTCAGCCAAAGGATAAGATACAGAGTTCCAGCAACAAGACCCAGATTCTTCAAGAAACAAGGCTGAATGACAAAAAATTACCGATATCCAACATGACCAGCAGCATCATCAAGGGAGAGCAGCTCTGTGGTGTTCAACCACAACTTAGGAGGACCTTGAACAGCAGTCCTTGCAAGAACTCCCCAGGGACAGACGGGAATGTGATGGAAGCATAGAATACCCCAGTAACCAGAAGTGTCTTGAAGGGAATATCAGATTGTTACACATCTCTCTGTCCCTTGACCATAGGCCATCTGTCAGGAGTTTAGTTGGGCTTAGGTGAACAAACTACTTTTTCAAATTTTTATGGACAATATGTTCTTCCTCCTAAAATATCCACCCCTTCTTGACAATACTGACTGTCCCCAATAACTATTCTCATAAAGCGGTGTCTTCGTGCCTGCATGCATTTACACTAGAGAATGGCATTTAGGCAATGGAGCATGTGTATAGGGAAAGGAACAAGTTATTCCAGCTCTCACTGCCTTTGTGCTTCTGAAAGAGGGCCCGGTTCCCCGAGGCTCATGTTGAAGGATGTATATGACGTGTCCCTAAAGGAGCATTTCTCCTCCTGTCCTTGGTTTGGGGGTGATTCTGCTTCCCATGTCTTGGCCTCATTGTAACTACATGGCAGCCGAGACCGCCTGCTCACTGGCTTTCACACTCTGCAGAGCAGAGGTCTTAACACGCAGTGCACCCCCTGCAAAGGACGGGTAAGTTTCTGAGAACAGAGCGGTTTTTCCATTTCACAGAAGCAGCTGTGTGCTTGGTGCCGGTGCTGCAGAGGATTCTGTGATTAGAACAGTTGCACAGCAGGTTAGATGCTCCTTAAACAGCCTCATGAGTACTTGTTTATGGGTATCAGAAGCATTACCGTTTTGTCCTTTCCTCTGGGTAGTGTGTACTGTCAAATGACCTCAGGGAAGTGGTTCCCCGCCCTAGTCACTCCTTCAGGCTGTCTAGACTGCTGATACTTGGCAGAACACGTTTTCACCCTGCTGTCAGCATGAGGGATGTCTGCCGGGAGTCCCCTTCCTCTCAGGTCAGACTAGTGCTAGGGGTACGGACAATGTGTGTTTGGGGGAAGCTAAGAAAAGCATAAGGGACTGGAGAAACGGCTCCATGGTTATGAGCACTGACTGCTCCTGCAGAGGGCTTAGGTTTGGTTTCTAGCACCCATACGTTAATTCAAACTCCAGTTCCAGGGGATCTCAGACTCCCTTCTGACCTCCATAAGCATATATGGTGCACTTACATAGATTCAGGCAGAACCCTCATATGCATAAAAAACTGTTAATGTGGAGAGTAATGACAGTGCTATTCGAGGAAAATGGATTGTACTCAGTGAGCCCAGCATCCCGTCCCTTTCCCCAGTGTCATGTCAGCACCTCAATGAGGCTGCTTCTTGTACTGCGTAGTATATGCTGTCGTGGTGTCAGAACTACACATGTGGGTGTGCTGCCAGCGACAAACGTCTGCAGAGCCATTGTCAGGCAGAGCATTCTTCAATTCAGGGACTGCGGTGAGGTGCTTCCCTTCCATCCATTCTTGGTGACGTGTGAGATCCTGCTCGTAAGATGCACAGCGCCAACTAGAGCTGCATAGGCTGAGGGGAGCCATGGTAGATCCTCCCACCTTTGGATCACCTGCACTTCATGATGCATTAGTGAGTCCTGCTCTATATCACACTGATAAAGATGCTTCGGAGCTATCTATGGACCTGTGTGGATTGCCAAGCACTCCAGAAAACTCAATCCAAAACAGACCTCAAAAGTGGTTCTTAGACTGGGACTAAAAGTTAGACAAGATTCTGAGATGATATCTAAGGTAGTTTCTCAGAAAATGTGACTGCTGGTGCCCAATCAAAGGCAGAACTTTTTATACAGATGTCCCCATGCACTGTATTTCCATGATCTTGTTCACTGTTAGGAAACTGACTCCACAGCATCAGAAATTTAGGGTTGCAAAAAAGAGCACAGGTTGGGTGGAGGTCCCAGGATTGACACAATTGAGGAACCAGAGGAGGGTGTATCTATCCATGTATCGAGTCCAACCAATGAACCGTCTGGCCTCAGTTTCTTCTAGCTCCTCTGTTCCATTATTTTTTTGTAGTTTTTGATAGGGTCTCATGCTGCCCACGCTGCCTTGAATTTGCTATGTAGCTGAGGAAAACCTTGAATTTCTGAACCTTCTGCCCGTATCACAGAAGCACTAGCACCACAGGTGTGCGCCGTCACACCCGATGTGCGTGGTGGCAGCGTGACCGTGCTAGGCAGGCACTCCACCAAATGAACAATTTTTCACCTTTTTACCTTTTTGTCATTTCTCCTATCTTAGAAGCTATCACCGCAGAATTCTGTATTCTGAAATAGTTCATAAAGCCCATCAATCCCCCCTTTCACCTACTCCCTGTATACTTTCAACACATGAAATCAATTCAACAGTTTTTTAAAATCCATCTTATTACTACTAATTTTATAGCACCCCACGCCCATAACACAGCTGCTTTGCACAATCGATGCCAACATGTATGCAAAATCAGATGCCTTGAGTATCCTAGTTTGCTCTCTGTTGCGCTGATAAACACCACAACCAAAAGCAACTCGGGGAAGAAAGAATTTATTGGCTGTACAGGTTACCGTCCATCATCAAGGGAAGAAGCCAGCAGGAACTCCAGACAGAATTCTGAAGGCAGGAGTTGAAGCAGGGACCACAGAGGAATGCTGCTTACTTGCTTGCTCTCTCCTTATCTTTCTTATGCTGCACAGGAACCCCTGCCCACAGTGGGATGTGCCCTCCTACATCAATCCGTAACCAAGAAAAATGCCCCACACATAGGTCACAGGCCAGTCTGATGGAGGGAGCTCCTCAATTGAGGTTCCTTGTTCCCAGGTGATTCTAGTCTCCGTCAAGTTGATGAAGACTAACCAGCACCCTAGGGCTTCAAGTTCCATGGGCTCCTCATCCAGGACTTAAAAACCCAAGTCAATGATACAAACCACCAGGGAAGGCAGAGCAAGGGAAAATCCACAAAAAATAAAGTACAATTACACACTAAGACTGCCATCTCCAAAGGGAAAGTTACATACAACCTCAAGACCCACAGGGAGATGACAGCAATGAAACTCTCACAAGCCCATGGTCTATGACACAGGAAGCCAATTACAAAGATCATTCCTGAACATCCAGTGGTCTCAGGTTTATGGACTTTGGTGGTGTGTGCAGCACCTCTAGCACAGGCTTCATGATCACCACCCACGGACTCAATCCAGACATGTTAGAGACTTCCGGCCAAGCACCATTTCTTTTCCACCCCAGATTCATTCTGTAAAATGAGAGCAACTGTAGTAGTCACTTCCCCAGTAGATTTTGGGAATTAATCACTTCTGTAGGCAGTAATAGGAAACAGTGTTTGAATAGCATTATACAAACACTACATTTCTCAGGATCACCAGAAGACTTTATTTGATCTTCACCAAGAATGGGTTTTGCTTACTGCTTTAGACTTTCCTTTCGCCCTCTGACAGAATTGCTAACAGTACCTTATTAAGCAGGAAACCATGCTGGAGGTGAACGTGGATTTTCCCTTATCAGTCATGAGCAGTGTTACTTCTGCTACAAGGCCCAGAAAGCAGAGAGGGCTCCTCTCATCAGGGGTGGGCCTGGGAGGGGTGTGGTCAGGTTAGGAAATGGGTGGAAAGATGGAGATTCTAAAGTGGAGACAGAGCATTCACTTTTTGGAAAATAAGACCACACTGTCCTTTAAACAAGGCTTTACAGGTTTGTAGGGGCAGAGCAGCATGGCAAGCATCAGGGTGATGCTACCAAAGCCGATCTTCAAGATTAAAGTCACAGACCCTTGTGGGAGTATGCAAAGTGGAAGCCAACTTGGTCAAGAAGAATTATAGAAGAATGAGAAATTAATGAAAATAGAGAACCTCTCAAGAATGGCTGCAGTTTCCAAAAGAAGAAAAAGCCACCCGATTTCCTCATGTAGGGATTTTAGAGGGACTTCAGTTTCTTGAGTACCCATCTGATCCAACAAACTCCAGTGATCACGATCGGACAAGAACCAAGTATGTAACGTTAGCACCTTCGATTGTTAGGGAAGGTCGGGGTCGTGGATATCACGGAATGGAATTCGCTTGTGTATTTCTCTCTTGTATTGCTGGGAAAGGAGCACAGCCGTGGGTTGGCTAAGTATGTGCTCTCCCATAGAGCTGTATCCGTGTGGTCCCTAGAATGAAGTCTTATCTTCATTGCATAGGTGGACCACTATTAGTTATTTCCCCATACCATTTTAAGGTATTGGATTTCTTATGTCTATATATTCTTCACAATAGCTTCCTGTTTGTATCTACAAGACTTTGGCCAACCAAGAGCTTTCCATGCTGCTTTTGCATCTTTGAAGTCTTTGCCTTAAGCCTGTTGAGAGCTCCAATGTTTACTTTAAGCATCACTGGACACGTCTTTGTTTATGAGAACAAGAGAAGAGTTCTTAGGCACACATCTCCACATCTGTCTGTCTGGATATGTGTGGAAACAGTTCTTGACAGTGATTTAAGACTCTTTATTCAATTTTTGTTTTCTAACCAAAAACATCATTTTAAGCAGCACTGTATTCCCTCCTGCCTAAACTGAGGAAAGCTTTTAAAAGAATGATACGCGATTACGTCTTTTAGATAACATACAGGAAATACAGAAAAATTTGAATCTCTGTGTTCCTTATTTGGATGTTACTGGTCTTTGATTTAATGACAATAAAAAACAAGAGTTTCTCTCCCTTGTAACAATGACATTAATAGTGATAAGAATATCCACATTTCTCATCTGAATAGCTTATGTTTGACCACTTCTTTATATGGCTTGGTGGTAGAGCACGTGGCTTATGTGCACATGGCCCCCAGTCTCATTCCTGGTTTTGGGAACATACAGAATGACTTAGCTCACACTGTTGTGGGAACTGACAAGTCTTATAGACCAGAAATTTCAACACTTTCACCAGTAGGTGTTTAAATCACTGGATTTCGTAGATTCACAAAACTGACATAAGACCATCAAAGAAAGTTTTGTTCTCTTCCATGACAAGTTTTTCCTTTTCTAAGAAGATGGTTTGATTGCCCAATATCTACTCTAAGTTTCCAGAAATTTCAAATTTAAAAAGGTAAAGAGAGCTTTCCTTAACTGGTATATTTTACAGAAAGATGTCTTCATCTGTGGCTCAAACCAACTGAAGTAAGTCAGGCCATAAAGGACGCAGACACCTGAGATACAAGGCTGATCTATACCTGGAGTGATCAGTGTGAAGAGGACAGCTTGAAGACAGGCATTTTAGTCCTGTCCAGATTCCTCATACACAGGAGGCATACTTAGCTTTTGCATAGCAGCCAGGATTTAACAGGATGAGCCAGTGAGGCTGCTTGGAGCTTGGCCATTCAACAGTCCTTTATATGCTTCTTCTCCATAAAGACTTGACTGCTCAGTCTGTTCATCACTGTCCCTGATCCTCTGCCAGGACAGTTCCCCAGGGTACTGCACTGGTCTCTCTAGTCCTCAGAGTCACCACAAACTGTTACTGAAGTGTAGATCATCAACAATTCTTCATTAATATAATAATTTAGCTTCAGTGCACACAGAAAATTAAGAGCTGTTGTTAAGAAAAAAGTCTTAGAGAAAACAGCCCCTGCTTTTTGGAACTACTAGCTGTAGAATGTTTCACCTTCCCCCTAGAACTGGAACGAAGATTCCTTTACTTATGGATCGATGTCCTCAAAGTAACATGGTTGAGAGAAAGATGAATTTGTACATTTTAGTACAGTTTTTCAACACTTTATCCTAGCAATTTAAAATTAACCATTGGTCTACTCATGGGGTGTGGTGGTTTGAATAAGAAATGTTCTCCTAAAGGGTCAAGTATTTGAACACGTGCTCTATGGTCCCCGCTGGCAGCCGTGTTTGAGGAGGTGTTCTGGGCAGTGTGGCCTCGATGAGGAAGCACATCACCAGAGAAGATTTGAGAGTCTACAGCACTGATCTACTTCAAGCTTTCTCTGCTTGCTTCTGCATGTGCTTGAAGATGTGAATGTCCAGCTTCTGATCTGGCTGCTCGTGCCATGCCTCCCCCCATGATGAACTCTCACCTGTCTGTAACTATAAGCCTCCTTCCCTAAGTTGCCTCGACACAGTGTTTTATTACAGCAACAGGAAAGCAACTGATACACGGGCCTAGGGTTACAGGTGAAGCTCAGCATCAATGCAACCCTGAAGCTCAATCTTGTGTCTGTCACCACATCCCACTTCATGGCACCTGTGTCACTGGGAGGGGCAGATGTGCATGTGAAGAACATAGAACACTGTGGAGCCGAGGATGGTGGCCTTTGATATCCACGATTCCTGTCATGTTGAACACTAAGCAAGTAGAATTTGAAGCAGTAAGCGTGAGGAAAGCATTGTAGTCTTCCTTGCTTTTCTTTCTTTAAGCTTCCCAGTTTCCAGATCTCCATCCACCCCCATCCAGCCTACCACCTCTTTCCTCATCTGCAGCATCTGTAGCTCCTGCTGCACATATTCCTTTCCTGGAGTAATGTAATGAAGTTAGCCTCATGTCATATGTCATGTTTTGCATCATGTTGAACTCATTTCCAAGGGTCCAAGGAAGTCAGCTCTGTACTGAGCAGGGTTTAGTAGGTCCTAGAGCAGAAGAATGTAATCCACTGTAATATAGCTTTTGTATGAAAGCATCTGTCTTTGCCAGTTATGTCAATAGCAACTGTAGTTCCATTGGTGTGTGTGTGTGTGTGTGTGTGCGTGCGTGTGCGTGTGTGTGTGTGGTACAACAGAATTTCAAGCATTGATTGTGGGCCTCAACATTTGTACACATTCTATGGGAGACCTTTTGGTTGTTTTAAAAAAACTAAACATGCTCTTACTATACCCAGCTGTCACATTCATTGCTTATCCACAGGAAAGGACCCAGCTCACTTAAGAGCCCCTCAGCCGATGCACAGTTCTAATTCCAAAGCAGCAGGTGTAGAGAGCATAGCGTTTAGGTAGCGAATGAGGGGCATGGACTGCATGGCTAGAACTGGAGGACTTTGAACTGATGATCCTCCTCTGTGTCCCAAGGGCTAAGATTACAGGTTCACTAAATCATAGGATTTGGCTGCACATCCTAGGGAGCAGGCAGGGCCCATGCTGGGGGCAGGAACAGCATGAGCAGTACAACACATAAAGCAAGGTCTCCACAGCCCGAGACCTCTGCTGATGCTGCCAGCAGCTGGTGTCTGGTCCCCTGGTCATAGGCCACCCTGGGTTGGAGCCATTGGGCCTTCTCATGGCCTGCACAGCGCCAGGAAAGCGCAGAGCCGGCCACTCCTGTGTGTCCTCGGGTGTCGAAGCACGCTGCACCTGCACGGGCATGAGCGGCACTGATATCAGGTAGGTTTTAGAGCAGTGCTGGAGGGCTGTGGTGCTGCCTGAGGTGAGTGTCTGACTGCTGGTGACACTGAGTGGCCAAGGCGAGCAGGAAGGCTGCAGGAGCACCTGCTGATGGGAGGGAGAAGTGTCTAAAGGAACACTTGAAGTTTTTAAGCATTATTTGTCCTTTTCATATAAAAGCAACTTACAATGATTTTCTTGTTATTGGAGCATTTTCCTAGATATGAATGATACAGGCAACAAGTAGTGTGTGTGTGTGTGTGTGAATAAAATATTGATAGCTCACAGAAAAATATGCTTTTCTTATGTGGCCTTAGCGTTTATGCAAAACGACTAGGAATCCTGTGGCAATTCTAGCCATCTATGGGGTCCCAATTTATATTTATATACATGTATAAACAGATGAATATATATGCACACCCTCACACAAAAATAGCTGTGGGTCTGTGTTTCTGAGTGTGTGTGTACAGTGGAGCTCAGTACTTCCCAACAGCCCTGGACCCCGTCCTTGATGAGTCAGCAGAGGTATCATAGTATGTAAAGGTATATTATGGATGAGATGAATCAGGTTTTGATTGTTGGGTGTTTTGTTCCTTTTGGTTTCTTCGTACACTGTCGGCTGAGATTTGTATTTTCTGAAAGATCAGTGAGTCAATGTTCAGAAAAGATTTGAAGGGACAAGAAAAGTGCTTTTTCAATATTAATTTCATTTGATGTGTAAGAATGCTTTGCACCACCTGCATGTCTGGTCCCCTCAGAGGCCAGAAGAGGGTAGAGGAGCCCTGGGAACTGGAATTGCAAGTAGAGTGACAAGAGCCACCATTTGGGTGCTGAGAACTGAACTCCAGTCCTCTGCAAGAGCACCAAATGCTGTTAAGCTGTTTTCCACCTCTAACAGGAAAGATCTTCAGAGGGTTGTGGCCATGTCAGTGGTGTATGAGAAAGAGTGAGCTTGCAGAGAGATGGTGACATGTCACCTCTGCTTGGAAATTGTCTGGATTTGAGATGACTGAAAAGGTTGCACAGGGATGGGAAAGGACAGAATTCATCTGAAGAGACAACTCACCCAGAGACACTGCCCTAGATCAGACTCAGTTAAAGAATTTCTTAATTTGTAATGAAGCAGTCTTAATGAGCTCGGATAATCTAAAAGGAGAAATGTGTGACTTTTTCCCTTAGCACCCTGCAAGGGTTCTAAATTTGTTCTGTTAACAAATTCAAAGTTTTGCTTTTGGTTTTTTCTTGGACAGTTGTGATTTTTAACTCTTGTCCAACTTAGGGCCTGTTCCGTTAGAGTTAATTTTTGTGTGTGCTGTGAATCTTGTCACTCCATGACTGATGGACTTTGGACTTGATATTACAATGCATGTCAAAAATAGTGTCTCTGTTCCAGCTGACTGTCTGAGCATGTGGACGAATGGTTCTAATGACTCAGCCTCTGCTGCTTCACAGAATCCCGAGGAATAACAATGAAGGACAGAAAGAACAACAGCCACACAGCCACACAGACATGGAGAGAGATGGGCAGCAGCACATCAGACACTAAGCAATTTCAGAAGAACAGTGGCAGGTTGGTTCTTTTAAAAATGTTTTTCCATGATTTATGTGTGTGAGTACATTATCTGCATGAATGTCACACAATGCTTGCAGAGCTGAGAAAACGGTGTTGAAGCTCCTGGAACTAGAGTTACAGACAGTTGTTAGCTGTCATGTGTTTGCAAGGAATGAAACCCAGATTCTCTGCCAAAGTAGTCAGTGCTATTAACTACTGAGTTATCTCTCCAGTCTCGATTTCTTTCTGTTTTAAAACCTACAGGAATTGGCTACAGAGAAAGAAGAGCTATAGGCTCAATGCAGAGGTTTTTCTGGGAGAACATGCTCCTCAGCATCCCTTCACGGAATGGCACATTAATGAGCACATTACTATAGAACAGAAGATGTTTCCATTTATGTAACCCGTGTCTCTATGAGCAAGCTGAAAGATTTCTCAGCCTTTGCTGTGTCTCCCACTGGCATTTAATGTGATCTTGATAAATAGGTCTGATGATTGCAGGACTGTGTGATAACACATGTGATAATTCTATGAGGTTTCTGTACACAGTGGGCACTGGATCAACTATCATCTGTCCCTGGTATTATGCAAGAAAGCGTCTGTGTTTGGATTCAGAATTGAAGCCTCTTCAAAATAAACTCGTTCTGTGCCCTGCTTCCTTCTTTGTGAGAAATGCCTTTGATACACACTGCAGATCATGGACTAAAACAAACCATGTTTGAATGACTCCAAACATTAACACCTTTAGTGTAATAGGACAACATACAAGTGTGTCAGATTCTTGGTCTTTGCTGTGTTTTGAATATAAACTGTACCCCAGAGGCTCATGGGTATGGACACTTGGTCCCCAGCAGATGATGTTGCTTGAGAAAGTAATGGAAACTTTAGGTGGTTCAGCTTTGGAGGAAGTGCTTCAGTCGGGGGCAGGGTCGAAAGTTTTTTACCCTGGCCCCACTTCCTGTTCTCTTTTTACTTCCTGTGTGGATGAAGCATAATCAGTCTTCCTGCTGACTGCTACACCGGTCTCTTTCTCCTACTGCCATGTCTTCTTGTCATGGTGGACGGCTTCCCCCTGCGCAACTGTAAGACAAAAGAAAGCTTTTCTTTCCTAACCTACTTTCTGTCAGGCTATTGTGTCACAGCCACAGGGAAATGACGAGTTCTCTCTTGGTCACCACTGGTCTAGTCACTTTGTCTCTTTAGCTATTTTGTTAGTAGGAGGTCTGTTTTTCTGTCTTTACCATAACTCATTTACATTTTCTAATAGCCTCTCTCAGTTTCTTCCCCATTCAGAAAATGGAAGTTTGAAAATGAGAAAAATTTGGGTTGGAGATATGGATTCCCAGGTAAGAGTGTTTATTGCCCTTGGTAAGGACCTCAATTCAGCTTCTAGAACCAACATCAGCCACCTCAGAACCATGGATGTCCATTCTGTCTGGACTCCACGGACAACGACACTTAGGCTCACGTCCTCTGACTCAAACACACATTGCTCACCCCATACACACAACATACCACACACACACATACACACACCACACACACACATCATACACACACACCACACACACACCACACACACACACACCACACACACACATACCACACATACACACCACACACACACCACACATACACACACCACACACACATACACACCACACACACACACACCACACACACACATCATACACACACCACATACACATACCACACACACACCACACACACACCACACACACACACACCATACACACACCACACACACACCACACACACACACGTCATACACACACACCACACACACACACACCACACACACACCACACACACACATCATACATACACACCACACACACACACCACACACACACACACACCACACACACACACCACACACACACACAGCACACACACACACCATACCCACACCACACACACACACCACACACACACACCACACACACACACCACACACACACACACACCACACACACACACCACACACACACACACCACACACACACACACACACCACACACACACACAGCACACACACACACAAGAGGTCTTCATTTAACCTCTTCCTTCCCCTACTAGCAAGTTTGGAAGCATCTGAATTATTGAAATGATGGTGAGACCTGTTTCAGATAGAAATCTACATTGAAATGCAAGTTTATAATACATTCTTAATATCATTTGCCTATTTTCTGTATAGTTTAAAATATGTTTCAAGGAAATGAAGTTATTTTTAGTGTAACTACTTTGAAACAAAGGAGATACGTTTTTGCTGTTGTTTTCTTCATCATGTAATTATTGGAATCCATTTCACCTAGGTGTATATAAATGATTGTCAAACTTCATGAAGTTTACATTAGGTGTGTCTTGTGTAAGTCATGTGCAGTAATGGAGCCTGAAAATATAGACCGTATCTTTTTAAAGTGCACATTGGTGAGCACTGTTCATTAGAATTTGTTCAAGTTATCAGGCAATGAATGTGTAATGAGGAACAACACACTAACACGTTATACCAAGAAACTATTGCTTATGGAAAGTGTCCTTGTTTACAGGCCTCTTGAACAACTTGAATTCAAAAGACTACGCAATGTCACTGATTTCATTCTGTGTCAGAATGATCTCTGCAGACAGTAGAGTTCTCTATGACATTTTTCCTACCTGATTTCACTTGGTTCTAATCACTGAACTCAGCTGAATAGACCGCACTGCTGCACTGTTAAAAACGGGTATTCTCTGACAGAACACTGGAGTCCACCGAGAACACTGCTAGACTACTTTGCGATTTGGTGTCATCACGTGGTATTCCGGTTTATTCTAAAGTAATAATTAAAATTGAAAGTATCGGGAGCTGCAGAGATGGCCCAGTGGTAAGAGTCCTTGCTTTGCAAACATGAAGAATGAGTTCAAATCTCCAGCACATGAAATTGACAGTCATGACTGTGGGTGCCTATCCAGTCTTGGGAAGTAGATTGGATATCACTCCCAGTATCTCACTGCACAGCCGGCCTACTCAATATGGTGAGCTTTTTGTTCAGCTGGACACTGGTATCAAGACAAGGATGTGGAAACTGACACTGGAAGTCACCCACTGATGATCTGCTCTGACTTCCTGTGAAGTAAGTGTTCAGTTCTGTGCTACCACCTCCTTCATTTCTGAGGGCCTGAGGATCTCTGTGCTCCATTCTCCCTGCGGGTTGTACTGTGGGTGCTGACTTGGTCATCCATCTCCAAGACAAAGCTGTACCACCACCATGTGGACCCCAGGAGCCTCTGGTCATTTACCCTCCACACAGTGGCCAGGTCAATCCCACATGTGGTGAGCAGGGCCCATTTCTGTTGTCATCAGGATCAGCTTGTCTTCTGTGATATCCACTCCCATTGGCACGAGGTTCCTGGAACTGTGTCTGTGCTGTGCCCTGTGTGGTAGAGTTAGAAACAAGTTCTGTGTTAAAATAGTTTGTCCTTACCCTGATTTTCTATGTGGAGTGGGCCCAGAGGAAAGGAAACAGGTGTTCGAAGCCTAGAGCAGGGCAGAGTCCCTCCTACATTGAGGGACATTTGTCAAGCCACTTCCAGTCCAAATACTAAGTGCCCCCTTTGCATTGGTTTCTGGGCTAAGAAGATGTAGAATGAACTAAGTCTCTGAGGGACAAGCTTGATGAACTGTGGACAAATACCTCCCTCTCAGGCTGCATGTTATTTACCCAGGACTACCTTGCACATAAAAAATGAGTAGTTGGGAAAGTCCTCTGCCCCTCCAAACCAGTCCATTGGCTTTGTCTGTAAGGCGGGGAGGGGCTAAAGGTATTTAAGCTGAGTTACACCTTGAGGTGGACTTTGTTTTCCCCTCTTTGCCATTTTGGATTGGACCGCTGGGAAGTCGCAAGATCCAAGTCTGCTGGTGGTTGGTGGCTTCACTGGTGTCACATATGGAGGGGAGGGAGGGCGCCCATCTTCTGTCATTAACCCCTCACCCACTGCTCTGCTAGAAACCCCAAAGAAATTAGCTAGGCTTTGCCTAACTGTGGGTTGGGAAATGTGTGTCTCCTTTGCTGTAGGACCTGGGCTGGAAGGGACCAAACTTAATTTGGTAGGAATTGTAGCAACAGAAGGGCACAGAACTGAGCAGGATTGGGACACGGATGCCCCTTCATGCTTCCTTCTTTGATTCCAGCTTTTTCATTCGCCCCATATTAGAGCATCCCACTGTCAGTCAGTCATACCCCTCTTCCATTCCCCCAGAACTCCCTTCTGGACCTGAAGGTGAGACAGATGTGAGATAGGCTAAAGCTGGGTGACCTATCAACTGCCTCCCCATCCTGAGCTGGAAAGTGCTTTTGTTTGCTGATAGTGACAGAGCAATGTGCTGACATGACTCCACGTTTGTTCGTGAGGTTGAACTGAGAGGTTCCATCTCCATCTCTGCCTTCATCCAAGAGAAAAGGACTTCCCAGGGGTGCAAAATCGAAACAACAGGGATGTGCTGGACAAGTTTTCTCCTGCTTCTGAGCTCAGGGTTCATCAGCCCTCATCCAAATATCAATCCTTTCTGGGATATGAGATGTTGTCTGTGCCCCTGACTGAAGCCCATGTGGAGATTTTGAGGCCTAAGAAGTCCGTGTTAAGCTGGGCTTTGCAATTTCCTAGATTTTAAGGTGGAAAACAATAGAAGATGGGCTGAAGCCGGGACAGGGTCTTTGCCAGTTTTCCTTGTCTGATAGTTCAGGTGTGTGTGTTTGTGTATGTCGTGGGTGGTGTAGGGAAGAGGCCGATGTGAGTGTATTCCTCAGTAACTTTCAGTTGAAATCAGGGTCTTTCAGTGAGCCTATGGCTCACCAGTTCACCTACCCTGGGGAGCCAGGGAACCCTAAGGATCCTCCTGTCCCCGTAACCCTATCCCTGGAATGGAAAATTCCCACCACTGTGCTCTGCTTTTGACATTGGTGCGAGGAACCCCAGTTCAGTCTCCGTGCTCTCCCAGTTAGCGTGTTATCAAGTGCACCATCTCCACAGGAAGTGCTGATGGGACGTTGATCAAGCTGGTTTTGTAACTATAATATTATGAGGATGCACAGTTCAATGAGGAAATTGAAAATGGAGGCAGGCTTGGGCTATCTCTGTCAACTCTCTCCTTCCTAGAAACCAAAGCCTTCAGGAAACATGCAGCAGACAGAAACAATTAAATTTTTATGAGGAAAAACTTTTATTTTGAAAGTTTTCCTTTCATGGTCTAAATTTTTTTTGTTATGTTTTCCTACAGGGGAAGAGAAAAGATGACTTTTCTAGTGGTCTAGAATAGACATTTCTCCCAAGATTACAATGCCCTGGACAGTGGAGATGCTGGCTTGGGATGCCTGGCACTAGGATCCTGTTTTGGGTAGGACTCACTAGATTTAAAGGTCTCTTGGGGGGAAACATGCCAGAACTCTGTTTGGTGTGTGGCTTATTGTAATGGTGGCCATTGTTCAGGGACTGCAGGTCTCTGAATGTCTTGTCCAGTGTAGAACACCTCTGGCAGGAGGCTCTGGCTGTGGAAACCAGCGGTCTCCTTCGCTCTGAGTAGGCGGGAGGCCTGTGGCCATAGGAGGCGGCAGGAGCCTCCCTGTGCTGGTTGAAGTTGGAAGGACAGAGTTTATATTGAGGCATTCTTTCCTTTGCTGACATCTGCCTGCCCTCTGTTAGCAGCTCCCGAGACTCAGCAATATTACCATCCACATATGGTTTGTTTTTCACTTGCCTTTGGCACTGGGCAGTGGACAGAGGCTGTGCCCCCTTTAGCAGGGGTTTCTCTTTGTTTTTTTCCTTGGGTCGAATCCATTCAAGAAGTTGCGTAACGAATTTTTGGAATGGATTTTTGGAATGACTCTGTGTGGTTCCTTGAGGGGGCTGTTGGCATTTGTTTCTAAAGTTGTTTCCATTTTCCCAAACTGGGATGAACTTGGACTTTTCCTCACGTTCTTCCTTTCTTTGTCTATTTGTGTCCTCAGTCTGGTAAGCCCAGGTCAGCACCTTCCTTTGGCCTATCTCTGAGACCTGGTCTTTGGTGTCACTGGGTTTCCTCTGCCTTAGGCTATTGCCCTTATCTCTCACCACCGTGTCACATAACAGGGGTGAAGGTAAAGGCTGTGCATCAAGCAGTGTCTTTCTGGAAGCCTCTTTATGAAGACCAGCAGTGGCAAAGACTTCAGGCTGTTCTGCTGACTCTTTCTGCACTCTATGTGAAAACTGGCTCCTGTCTGCCTGAAGCCTTGTTGCTCCCAGATCTTGGTTACCTCGATTCTCTCTCTTTGCAGCTAAGATAGACGCTGTCTGAAAGGGTGTGCCCACAGTGCCAAATCTGACAGTTTTAGAAGGCTTCTTGCTGTCTGGTATGGTTGGCAGAGCCTGTGAAATCTGATGTTCAGTATCAGATGGAATCTCTACTGGAGCCCTTTCCATTTCTTTACAGGAAGGAGTGGAGATAAGGATCAGATTCCCAAGGCCCAGGGAAGAATTCTTCATGACCAACTCTCCCAAGTATGTGTTTTCTAGGAAACTGCCTCCCTCAACAGCTGAGGCGGTAGTAGACAGACCGGGGGCTGAGGAGGGGTGAGGACACAGTACAATGGGAAAGGGCTCAGTGTTTTGCATCAACAAGATATTTACGGGCTTTATCACTTTGAGGGGTAGGCCCCACTTGTGCCTCACCCAAAGCCTTACAACATGGTCCTCCAGGGCCTGTTGCGTGCCTGTATCGACAAAGGCGAGTCTCTCAGAAGAACTCTTAGAGATTTCTGAATTCTTTTCCAGTCCTAAATTTCTGGATTCCATATGGGTGTCACACGGGGAAAAGCCACAGTTCATGGCCAGCCAAGACCGACGAACACTTAAAGGGATCAGGCCGTGCTTGATCTGCTCTGACTTTCTTTCCAGATGGTCTTTTGTCATGCCTACTGGGTTCTTGTATTTCCATTTCACCGAATCATTCCCTAAGTCACTCTTCAAGTTTGTCATCCAATTCCTTTCTGACTCAGGATGCTTTGCTCCTGAATCATTTACCGGGGTTTTGTCTGAGCTTGTAGAAGGGTCTTCTAAACTCTTGTCCTCTTCCTCCTCTAACTGGAGCCTCCTCTTCTGGTCAGTGTTGCTGTGTTCATTCCAAGATGCAAAGGAAGATGAGAGGCCAGGCTGGTCTCTGCCATGACATGCATCTGTTAAGTTCTTCCGAAGTTGCATCAGTTTCAAAGCCTCTTGCTTCCTCTCAGGAAGACTGTACTGATGTTGAATGAGCCACTTTTGAATGTGTTGCTCCAAGTTCTGCCGGAGTTCAGGACTTATTGGAAAGTTCTCTGGAAGGACCGACCCTGCCCAGTCTTGGTGAAGGTTGGGCTCCAAAACATCATAGACTTCCTGAGGTCTCTGGACCATGCAGGGTAACGCCAATCCAGTTTCTAATTGTTTCTTAAATGATGTTTTTTCTCTGTGTTGGATGTCAGTGGGGGGGCATTGTGTCTTCTCACTGGATCTAAAGGACAGTGTCCCATTGTCCTTGTTGTGGGGTAGCAGAGACGGAAGTATGGCAGGGAGAGAGGGTTCACAGTGGGCTCTATGACTCTGGGCCTGATCCAGAGGCTGGTGATGGAAGCAGAGTGGAGACGGAATTAAGGGTGGAAATTTGACCTCCAGGATGGACAGAGGATGTGCTTGGCAAAGTACCTCAGACATGTTCCCCTGCACAGGGACGGGATAAACTGTGGAGATGACGTTGAACAAAATGAAGGGAGAAGGCAGAATAGAAGAGCCCTGAGGGATCCAGGCAGTGGCGACGAGAGACTCACTATGCAGGGTAGGGAGACCCCAGAAAAGCTGGTCGTACTTCAGAGGAAATTGTTTTCTGCAACTATTAGGATATGAGAGTTTTGGGGCAGCTGTCTCCTGTTCCGACTTCTCTCTTACTTCCCCAAAGGACGGAAACTTGGTGTTATCTTCCGTAGTACTTGGTGACTTCCATATATTTTCTAAAGAATTCAAATGATGGTCTGGGCTCATATCTTCTACAGGAGATCTAGGTTTTTCTTTTTCTTTCTGTTTTGTTGCATCATGTCTGCAAGCTAGAAATTAGGAAAGTGGGTTAGGATGGTGTGAGTGGGTCACTGAGTTTTTACAAGAGGCTGCATTTGAACATGAGTTTAGACTCCAGAGACCAGTCATTAGCATTCAAGGTCATGTATTCCCAGATTGGCAATGTTTACAATATACATGTATCGGTAGCACTTTAATCATATACAAATGGCTCCCAAGACTGTTACCCTTCATGATCCTATAGTTGTTTTATTGGAGAAATGAAGTGGTCATGTGGTAAAAGAATTGTTTTACACAAAGGTCCACCTCCAAATTCCCAAAGCATTGCAGGTAGGGGACCACAACTCCTTCTAGCAGGCCATACCTGTCACCTGCCACATCACAACTTCCTTCTCAACAGGGAACCTGAGAGGAATTGTTGTTCTGATTTCTCTCCCAGGATCCTCCATTTAGGCCTTTGCACGTCTCCTGGGAGACATGGTGCTGGGTCCTCTGAGGCCACACTTTGGTTAACTCTGGAACTCAGGTTTGAATGACAGAAACTTACCTTTGGGATCGGTCCTAGAATCAGTCCCAGTCTGTTCTTTGAACCTACTCTGGAAGGTCATCGGCATCTGGATCTGTGAAAGAAGGAAAAAGCAGGAGATGCTGAGGTCTAGTTCTCTCTAGACAAGCCGCAGACATTTGTATTCATGCATCTTATGACGTTCTGAATGGAAAATTAGCACATGCTGCGTATGTTAAAACAAAACAAAAACAGGAACCCATTTTTAATGTTCATGGAACTGTGTATTGTTTTCATTCTTTCTTTTGGGTGTGCAAGTGTGCCTGGATGTTGCAGCCATTGTTCAATGTTGAAATCCTCCTCTGTCACTCTGCATCTTCTTACATGGTCTCTCACTGAAGCCAGAGCTAGCTCACTGATCCAGTTAGGCTGGCTGTCCAGCAAGCGCCCAGTATCTAATCATCTCTGATTGCCCAGCACTGACAGTGTAGCGTCCCATCGCACTGCCCAGCTGTTTATTGGTCCCGGGTATCTGAACTCATGCCCTCAGGATGGCAAGGCAAGCAGTTTCCAGACTGAGCACCTTCCCCAGCCTGTTTGTCTTCTTGAAGATACACAAAATGGATCTGTGGAAGTGACTTGATATAGATGAACACTTGCTGTGCAACGGTAAGGACAGTACAGATCCCGGCAGCCATATAAAAATCCAGAGCTCCTGTTCATGTGCCTCTAACTCCAGTGCTGGGGGGGCGGAGAGAGGAGGATTCTGGCATTTGACAGCTTCCAGTCTAGCTCCGGGTACAACGAGAGACCTTTTCTCTAGGGAATAAGGCAAAAAGAGAAGATGACACCTGAGTCACAGTCTCTTCTTTTTCCTGTGCATGTACAGGGGTAGGCACCCCCTCACATGTACACATACACCACACAGGGTCACACCCACATACATTCAAACATAACACTGGAATTTTCCACAGTGAGTCCACTGAGGGTGTCCACCGTTACTCTGCCTCTGCTTGAGCACCACAGGCTCAACTCTCCACAGTTCTTGGCTGCCGGGCAGAATTCTGCTTCCTTAGTTACCTCTGGTCCCTGATAGAATGAATTTTGGGGGGACGGGGAGGCTCAGCACAACCCTCAATAGTGCCCAGTACCGAGGAGAAGCTTATGAATAAGAAGAGGACCGATGACCCTGTGCTCGGCACTTGTCCTGCCCCAAAAGTCCCAAATTGTCTCAGGTATGTGAATTATATCCCTGGAACCACAGTGTTCATTTCATCCCGGCAACTCCAGCTCAGACATCCCAAGAGCCTCAGCTAAACGTCCTGGTGACTGCCAAGTGAGCTCCCAGGGGAATGACCTTCTCTTCTGCCCAGAGATTGCCCTGAAGCTGTGTTTCTACTTGATTTGGAAAGGTGGAAATGGTAATAAAAGCTAGTACTGAGTAAAGGGAAGTGCCCAAAGGACTCGTGTGACATGGACGCCATAGAATGTTATGGGTGGTGGGAGAGACCAGGGTGAGCAGGGGGTGGGACGAAGAGAGAAGGAGGAGCACACCGTGGATTTTGTTTGAGGATTCCAAAAGGAAACCCATACTAGGTATGCTAATTAAAATATTAACAGACCAAACAGAGAGAGACAGAGAAAGACAAAGAGATTGAGAGAGTGACAGAAACTCCTATGTCGTCTGAGTGTGTCTTACCTTACTGACGTCATTTTTATTGAGTGACGGTGAGAGGAGATACCTCTCAAGGTATGAGTGTAGTAGGAGGAAGAGCCCCAGTCCACTCAGAACGCCAAGGGTGATGTCCTTTGCCCATGCAGTGCTGCTGGGACCCAGCCACGCTGCATATACACTTTCCAGAAGAGACAGCAGATTCTCCATCTGAGTCACACTGTTGACTGAGCCCTGAGATTTCTCTCTGGGTGTGAAGGATAACCTAAGCCCATGTCACAGAGCTGGGGACACATCAACACAGAGCTGGGTGTCTTCATCACAAAGGGCCTCTGGGAGTTTGGGAGTATCGATGGGAGCCCTGCAGGTCCTCCCTCCTCAGCTCCGGGATGCTCCTTTCATCTCCACCTGCTCCACGTATCACAGAACTCATTCATTTCTGTTTTTTTTTTTTTTTCTTTTTCTCACTGGAAGATCTTGGTTTGAGGTCTGAGATTGTGGGCTGGGGATATAGAAGTTTGTTGAAAAGCACTTACTACTTTTGTAGCGGACCTGCTTTTGATTTCCAGCACACACATGACAGCTAAAAACAATTCATAACTCCAGTTCCAGGGGAACTAATGCTCTCTTTTGGCTCTGTGGGCATTGAAAATCACAGTTACGCTTATATGGTGGCAAAGCATTTAAACATACAAAATTTTTTAAAAACTTTTTTTCTAGAAAGACATGCAAAAACCCAATGACATTTACTTATTAATTTACAAAATGTAATTGTGTTCTTTTTTTATATGTATAAGTGTTTTGTCTGTATACATGTAAGAACACTCATGACATGCAATGCAGGTGGAGGCCAGAGGAGGGCACTGGACTGGGAGAGGTGGACATAGGAGGACCAGTAAGTAGTTCATTTTTGCCTACATAGCCAGTTATGGTCCTACTGTGCTACATCAACCTACCAACACTTGTGTGCGTGTGTGTGTGTGTGTGTGTGTGTGTATGACAGCGAAAGAGACAGCGATAGAGACAAAGACAGAGACAGTGACAGAGAGGTAGAGAAAGACCAAAAAATATTTAAGCATCTCTGAAAATAAACCTCAATTAGTAAACCACAAGCCACAGACTTAGGGAAACTCCTGGCAAATCACTTATTTGACAGTACAACTATCCTGAAAAAGAACTCTTTCAATGAGAAAAACTCAGTTTAAGCAAAATAACATAGAGATCTGTCTCATATTCCCTGCTGCTGGAAAGGTGAACTGGTGAGATCAGTGGCAGTCTATTAAAAAGTTAATCATACATTGTTATTCAACTCACCCATCACACTCTATAGGCTTTACCATAAGGAAAATGAGAACTTAGTTTACAAATGTGTATAAGCCTTTCTCTTATAACACTCAAAGCTGAGAAACAAAAGTGTTTAGCTCGGGAATCACAGTACATCTGTATGACGAAAGAACACTAACAGTGATGTAAGGACGAAGGATAGGGTGGCTCTCAACTTTAATACCAGTACTCTGGAGCAGAGGCAGCTGGATCTCAGTCAGATGGAGGACAGCCTGATCTAGCATAGTGAATTGCAGGCCAGGAGGGGCAACATGTGCTGCGAACATGTCTCAGACAAACAAAAAACAAAGAAAAAATTGCAAGAAGTTGGTTTGTTCTCAGACATTGTGTCAAGTGAAATAGTCAGTCTCAATGTTCAACATTCTCTGCATTCATTGATGTGAAGGCTACAGGCTGAATTTTGTTACTATGACTTGTTCATTGACCCATGACATTGCTGGGAGGTGGTGGAAACGTAGATGCTAAACCTGAATGGAAGTTTCATTCAGGTCTTTGTGGTGAGGCCATGGCTTCTTTTCTTCCTCTTTTGCTTTCTGGCCAGGACATAGCTTTCCTGTGTCACATTTCCAACCATCATGCATGGCTCACCACAGCTCCAAAGCAAACAAACTGCCTAATAACAGAGCAAGCCTCTGAAGTGATTAAAATGAGTCATTCCTATTCGCAGCAGATCTATCTCAGATACTTACTATTGTGACAGAAGGCTAGCACAGTGTCAGTCTTGAAAGAACAAAACTGTGGGGATGGAGAGTAGATCAGTGGTTGCCAGGAGGAGGAGGTGGTGGGACAGGAGTGGTTACAAGGGACCTGCATGGCTTAGAGCTCATAGAACACTCTTTCCTCTGTCCCTCAAGTGCTGAGATGGCTGGTGTAATCTAATAACATAAGTTGGTGGGGCCAGAGTTCTCTGCTATGTGGGCGCAGTGGATGAGGATGTCGTGTGGTCTCCAGATCCCCTATCCTGCCCCCGGGGCTTCAGGCTGCAGGTATTTGTTCTAGTGGGCTCTCAGACTTCTCCCACCTTCTCAGTAGGCCCATGAAGAAACACGGAGCCCAGAGAGGCATGGGCCACCTTGCCTGGGTCAATCTGTGGGACACCAACATGCATATGCCAAAGGATGGAAGGTAAACATCACTACCAGAGGCAGCAGCTGGGTTGGAGAGGCACGTGCAGTCTCTGGGTGACACTGAGAGGACAAGAGCAAGGTCAGTCAGGGAGGCTTCGCAGTCACCGGCTGATGGGAGGAAAAAGAGGCTCCTGGTATAGTGCTTTATGTATTTAATCTTGTACTTACAGAATAATAAAGAAATCTGACAGAACTTTTATGCTGTTTGATATGAATGCCACTTGGTGACTGACGGTCCAAGCTGGGAAGCTGGGTGCAGGGACCCTGGTTGGTGGAAAGCAGGTTCATTTACTGGTGGGAATGTTGAGTAATTATCACTAGAGCTGCCAGATGGCAGCTTGCTCTTTTGTTTTTCATTTCTCTAGTGACACGTGACTCTGTTGACCACTTGTGTGTTGCATTTGGCACATGTACAATTGTACCACAGCCACCAAATCACTACTTCAGACATGTCATGCAAAACTAAACTTACTCTTAGTAAGAGATATGGCAATCTCGTCACCAAGAAGTGTTGACAAGTGGATGTGATAACACACAGTAGGTCAGAGGCTAAGAAAGGAGGATCGTGAATTGCGGTCAGCATGGTGTACCCAGTGGACCCTGTTGCAATGACACACAATAGGTCCAGAAGATGGCTCAGTAAATAAAGATGCTTACTACGAAGCCTGACAATAAGAGTTTGATCCCTGGAGTCCAGATGGTGGAAGGAGAAAATCAATTGCCACAAGCTGTCCCCTGACCTGTGTGTGTTGTGGCACATGTTCACACACCCTCATAAACAGGCAAATCAAATGTAAATAACAACAACAGACAGAGGTCCACACAGAATCCTCTATACTATATGCAGCCCATTAGTTCATGTGCCAAAATATGGAAGGAGCCAAGATGGCCCTGGAGGATCTGCCTCGGAGGGCTGCAGCATGCTGGCACTGGAAGGCTTTCACCACTCCAATCTTAGATCCTGCATATGTGCGGTGGTCTTGAACTCCATAAACTTGGAGATGAGGGACCCTCAAGCTGCACTAGATAGGAGGACAGGCCAGGACCCCAGTACCATGAGACTGTTAAGGGAAGGCAAGTGCAAAGGGTCACGGTGTGGTCTGTCCACCCTTGAGTTGCTGACACCAAAGCGGAACTACAGTTCTGGGGAAACCTGTGTCCCCTGACACCTGTAGTTGACATGTTTTCCAGGCCTATTATGGCCATGAATAGACCCACAAAGAAGAACTGAGTACTAATGTACGCAGCAGGTGACTGCTGCTGGAGCACATCAGGGATCTTGGACTAGATCATCCAGAGATGAGCTGAGACTCGAACTGGGATCACATGGGAGACATGGCACAGCAGGGACTGGGAGGAAAGAGAAGCTAAACTGAGAGGGATAGCTCCTTCCCTCTGAGAGATGGGATAGCTCCTTCCCTCTGAGAGATGGGATTGCTACTCCCCTCTCATAGCTGGTTGCTGGCTTGTGTGAATGAAGGACATTACATGGAGCAAAGGAAGGAGACATGTTCTCAGACGTCTAAAAGGCTTCCTTTCCCTGTGTAAAGCCTCTCTATTCTCATTCAGTCCTGGGACAGTAGGGGATAATTGAGGCAAGCCTCTGGAGAAGCAGTGGTTTCTACTGACAAGAGACACCACTCCAGATTGGTGATTGCCACAAGGCAATTGAAAGCTGCCCCCATTGGCCAGTTCCTAGTGATGTAGGAGACCCCATTGGGCCACGTTGTCACTCCACACACTCTGACACCCGGCCTTAACACAAGGATGGATTGAAGACTACTGAGTCCAGTGCTGATGTTAGGATGGGGCAGAGACTCCCCTTATTTGAAAGGCAAGAAACAACCTCCTAAGCTGCAAGATATGCATGGAGAGGACTGAACAATGGATACCACTCCTGGCATTAGGGTGAGTGACAAACCTATCAGACCCAGCTCCAGATGAGCAGTTCTAGCACCCCTCACCAACCCACAGACGACCCCAAACCCCACTGACTGTCTCATTCATTATCACCATGAAGATGATCTATCAAAGTTACTGGTGTAGTGCCATTCCTAAAGACTCCTCCACAGGCTCTCCTCTTCATTCTTGGGGGGCCACTGCTGGGTAAGGGGCCAGATAACTGGCTCTCAGTTCATCAGGACCACTCATAACCCACTAGTTCTCCCCCATCCCTTTCCACGAGACCTAGCAAAACACACTGCACTGACTTCATGCCACTGTGGACTGCCCACTGTGCACCGAACAGCAGCATCAAGGTCTGTGTTGATCTCCCTGGCTGCCATGTGAGTCATCTATGATGCTGGATAATGTTGTTGCACAGACTTCCATGGTAAGAATCCCCAGATGAAGGTCTGTGAATGTGGGTCTTGGGTAGGATCCAGGCCTAGATTATGAAGATGAACTGCTAGAGTGGGATAATGCCCTTCTGGAAAAGGGGGAAAGAGACAAAGCTCTTTCTCAGTCCTATGTAATAACACAGCAAGTTCAGCCAGCAGGAAGTCCTCACCAGACACTGAGTCTGCCTGGCCCTGACTCTGAGACTCCAGTCTCCAGATCTTGAGAAGAGAGTGTCTGTGGTTGCTATCACCGTATCTATTTTGCTAGGAAGGCAGCCTGAGCTGACTGACTGAATGCACAGAATGATTTGGAATCCTGAGTCACAGCTTTTGGGAAAGATGTGAATGACATGCCATAGATTGCAATGGAGGACGGAGTCCCAAAATTTCTCTAGTGAAGGAGCTCCTCCTACTTGCCTAAGTGGAATTCCCACAAGAGTGGGATGAGGACACACACACGTCTCCCCAGTTCTAGCAGCTGTTTCCCATTCTAAGTTGAGATATGCTCTTGACCAAAAGCATTCAGTTCCATGCTAGACAGAAGTCAGGGGTAGATACCATCACATGAGTCAGAAATCCACATTCAAATTGTAGTTCCACGACCCTAGGAACACTGTTGAATTTTGGCCCTCTCATTCGCTGCTGTGACATTTCTAACAGTCGCAATGTGGCTCTGTGGAGTGGTCCTGTCACCCTAAGCACATTCCTTGCACCACATATACAGATCCCACATGAGGACACAGGAGAAGGTTTCCACACCAGGAGTCTTGGACAAGTACTTCCAGACCAGGCTCATCCTGCTGTGCGGACAGTGCCATCCATTCTCACAGACGTTGTCTGGTCTCAATGAGTACTTTTCTCTGGGGTTCCTCTGGAAGTTGGCAGAACCCAGGTCTCCTTGGGGATCTGACAACTTCAGTGGCTATGACATTCATAAAGGTGTTGACAGTAAGTGCTGTCATGAAGAAAACAGGACCGTGAACACCACAGCGGGCTCTCCAAGGAATCTAAAATTGTGGGTTTCTTGACGGAGGACAATGCTGGCTTAATAGAGAGCCTGGATCTATATGATGTCCCAGCTTACAGGACATTCAAGGGCATAGTTGGACCCAGAGTATGAACTGTCAAAGAATCCCAGGCAAAACATAGGTCTAGAGTGTTCCGTCAGTAATCTGGGCTGTCAGGGGTATCCAGAATAATAAGGTACGAGTTGAGGGTCAAACCAAGAACAAGAAGGTTTGAAAATACAGTCATGGAGGCAGCAGAGTTGACACACGTGCTCAGTCTTAGCACTAGTGATGTTTGGAGATGAAAAAGAGAGAGGGGAAGAGGAAGATGAAGGACAGAAGAAGGATGCTCTCTGGCACTGGCAGGCTATTGGGTCGGGGGAAGTAGCTCAACGGGGCATAGTCACGGAAAGCAGGTTTACAAGTGTTGAGTTCCTGTGACTGAGTATTATTCCTCTAATAACCTTCTTCCCATTTCACCCTGATTCCCTGATTCCTGCCTCCAAGAAGCACAACGTACTCTCAGTTATGACAGGACCTTCTGATGAAACGATAGAGAAAGCTATTCCCAGCAAAGAGGAACAAGAAGAAAAGCAGGCATAGCTCTTCTAATTTCAGACAAAATAGACCTCAGACTAGGAGGAGATAGAGATGACCATTTCATATTCAGCAAAGTAAAAATACACAAAGAGACTATTGCAACCATATACGTGTATGCAGCACACACAGGGGCATCCAACTTTGTAAAAGAAACTCTACTGGTTCTAAAATCACTCAATAACTCCAACACATTAATAGTGGGTGACTTTTAATACCCCAGTGTCACCAATAGACAGTTCAGCCACACAAAAGCTAAATAGAGAAACTCCGGAATTAAAAAACCTCATGAATGAAGTACATCAAACCGATGGATCTCTACAGAGGATTCTACCAAAACACCAAAGAACAAACTCACTTTGCTCCCAGCATCCCATGGTGCTTTCTCCACAGTTGACCACATATTAGAAATCAAAGTAATTCTCCACAGATTTAGGGAAAAAGAAACAACATCATGTATCATATCTGACCACAAGGGATTGGACATAGACAGTGACAGCAAGAAAAGGGGAAACTAAACACTAATGGAAACTCAACAGCATACTACTGAGTGAAATTCCAGTCATGAGGGCATCAAAAGGAACAGTTAAAATTTTCTAGAATTAACTGAAAATGACAATAGCATATACCAAGAGGTATGTAACACAATGAGGAAAGGGCTAAGGGAAGATTCTGTAGCATTAAACCTAGAAGCATCTCATATAAATAAATGAATGATGCTCTTGAAATATTTGTTAAGAAAACATCATCTCAAATTTACTCTCAAAGAGTAAATAAGAAGAAAAAAATAAAGCCAAGGCCAAAATTAATATAATAGAAATGAAATCAATGAAAAGAACCAAAGAAAGGAATGATTGTTTTTTGAAGAGATTAACAAGATTGAAAAACTTTTAGGTAAATTAAGCAACTGAAAGTAGGAAAGGATTATATTAATAAACTCAGAGATGAAAAGGGAAACTTTACATCAGACCCAGAGGAATCCAGAAAACCATAAACACATACTTTAACAGTCTATACGCCATCAAACTGGAAAGTCTAAAAGAAATTAAATAAAAAAGGTCTAAGTATGTGTGACCTATCAAAGTTAAATCAATATGGCTTAAATGATTTATATAGACATACAGCAACCCACAATATAGATGCCGTAATTTAAACTATCCTAACTTAAGAGATCTGTGATCGCTTATTTTCATGGGGCTGTGATACAGAACAGAATTCTACTAAAACTTCAAAAAGCTAATACCAGTAATCCTTAAGTTATTCTTGTGAAACAGAGAAGAAAGAAACACTCCCAAATTCCTTTTATGAAGCCACTTCACTCTGACACCAAAACCAGACTGACACACGAAAAAGACACAGAGACAGACAGAAAAGAATACGTACCAGCCAATCCCATACACGTAGGTGCCGAAATCCTCCAGAACTCGAGATAATTTGGTAGTGTATCATCGAATAAATTTGTGTTACACAATTTTGATCAACTATAGGTTAAGATGTGCAGTGAGTATAATTAAGTAGGACATGCTAGGATATAATACTTGGTACTTGGGGTTTAAAATGCACATATTTGTCTTTGGAAGTATTCTGCTGGTGATGGTTTATACAGATAAATAGTGGATTGAAGGAGAATTTGTCATTTTGCATGTATTGGCATTGTTACAATGTAACACGTGTTACTTTTTATTTTTTATTAAGGAATGTGGATTAATTCTTATTTTGATACTGAGAATGTCACTTAGGCAGGGTAAAGATGCTAGGATTCCGTACTTTTATTTTGTGTTGTGACAAGAAGGGAGTGCTACGGAATTGTTCAAGGGAGATGTGGAGGATCCAGAAGTGTGACAAATTCAGCTGTGTGGTGAACCTCACTTCCGCAGTAGGAGTCTGTAGACTTCCTGCGGCCCAGGAGGACTGGGAAAAGAAGAGAGGTTTAGAGAGATGTTGTGAATCATAGTTTCATGTATATAGAAGTATATGTAGTGACAGAAAACTTCTAGGAAGGACTCTAGAGAGACTGGACACATCAACCTCAGAGAGTTTCAGGGTGTGATCTGCCATTCTTTGCGATTAGTATTCTTTAATGAAGCTTCAGATGGTCCAGGAGGACACACTGATCCTTAAAATGCATGAAAAAGGGGGGAAATGCCATCCAGTTGTTAGGTATAGCAGGTGGAGATTAATTAGGCCAGAACTATTTGGGGAGGTTTTTTTTGGTGTGTGTATGGGGTGGGGGAGGTGTAGATAATGGCTGAGTAGATAGGTGAAACATTTGCATTTTTAAAATTCATAAGTGATCATTTGGGGCACACATTTTTAAAAATTGGAATACCCACAACTTTTTTGTAAAGAAGCTCAGAACTGCTTTGCCTGCAAACATGCTCATGCGCATGCTCCTGATCTAGGTGGTCTGGCGCATGCTCATAGCCTCCCAAGTCTCTCAGTTTCCGTTGTGTACCGTCTCAAGGAGAAACGTTGATGGTAACACTAGCATGGGGGATGTGGGCGCCGAGTATGTGATCGTGAGCATGGAGGATGCAGGAACTGAAGACGAAGAGAGAAGCATGTTGAACTTTCCTTAAAGGCTGGTAACCATGGCAGCCTCCAGAGAATGAGGTAATGCGAAAGCAAGACCTAACTCCTAACAGGGTGTTCATCACTGTCAACATATTTTGCTGTTAGTCTTTGTCTTGTGGAAAGTGCTGACCTACGTGACTGAGGGCTCTCCAGAGGTCGGCCTGAGGCCTTACCAACTTTATACCACAGTACATAGCACATCTACCCAAAATCATCCACAGAACACATATATGTGCACGTAAAAACACACCATCATTAACCAAAACTGATGAATTTTAATACAACTTGATCTCATTTTCTGTCAACAAATTTACATACTCTGTGTCCCCAACACATATAGAACTTTACGGCACAGCATTTAAAAATACAACCAATCATTACAAACCACTTGTATTTCCCAATTATCCCTGGCAAGAGAAACACTTCCTCAGGCCTCAGTATTAACAGATTGTTCCCTCATGCCTCCCTACTACAACAAATACCATCCCCCACACTTGCCTGTGGAAACATACACCTCCCTGTCTGTCAGACACACACACCGTTGCTGCCCACATATGTACTAATTACTCTCTCGTTAGTACAAATAGCCATAGAAAATATTCAGACTGCTTTGCCTCTTAATGAGCACATCACTGTTTCATAAATATTTGTCACACAATCATCTGGGCATACATAGACAATATGAGCATTCATGAGGCACACAAGCAAATACATACTCCATACACGTGTTACCTATCACAAAGACCACACATCTATTCTCAGAACACTACAAGTATGCAAGTAGTTCCCCAAATACAAATAATTTCACACAACCTGCATGAAGGACAAGAAAAACTGCAAAGACAAACATACTGACATTTTCTAATTATAGAATCAGAGAAATCCACACAACAAATGTCCATATCCTTTACAGCATATATATACCTGCCCTCACAGGCTAAAACACAGAGACAAAGCCATAACCATCTACAGTACCCAAAACAGGGAGATCATGTTCTACACTTCTTGTATTCACCCACCTCCACAATCACTTACAGATACACAGTTTCCTTAAGATTGTCCATACACAACTTTTTCTGACCCAGAGTCCATATATTTCTTTCAAATTCCAAGGCAACCTCCCAATTTCTGTCTTTCAAGCAAAAAATACAGAGATAAAAATTCCAGTCCCTAATTACAAACACCTAACACCCAACCCAAAGCTATACGCACTATCCCTCACAGTCTCCATAAACACACAGCATTATACACTGTCACAGAAATAGACTGCATTAATTTCAAATAATATTCAAATAGATACCATCCCCCACAGATGTGCTATGCACACCAGACTCTCTTAAAACAGATTTTACAACTTCATAGACCACACTTTCAACATATATCCTAAAATACATCCAACAATCCAAAAACAGTCTCTGAGTTCCCATACTCCACAAGAGGCCAGCAAAAAGCCATCAGGTTTTCACAGAAGAAAAATCATCCACAATTGGAATACACACTTTTTCTCACATTCTCAATCACATACTACTTTCCAATATTCTTTGGATATACCTTCATGTGATATTCCTCATGTAATAAGTAAGATACAATTTAATAATAAAATACTCTTCATTTTAACCCCTTCAACATATTGCTTCTTTGTATTACTAAAAGCCTTGTTGCATCTACAGGAAGACATAGCACTCAAAAATGTCTGCCATTCCATTGTACAATCACTAACATACATCATTTCAAATTAATGTAGCAAAAACATGACACCTGGCTGATATTTTTGTTTATACAGACAAGTTTCATAAGTGCATTAAAGATGACTGACAAACGTTCACCCCTTTTTGAAAACATGAGATACTATGTTGAAGTGGAAAATGCTTTGCAAACACTTAGGAAGCGTCTTGAAATTGTAAGAGAAACAGATGTGACACACTACATTTAAAAAATTTATGAGCACATGTCAAAAGTCAGGCAACCAACAGAGGAACTTAGTTGGCTTGCTTGCTGATGCCTGTGGTATAAAGATGGAATATGGTATTGATATATATATATGTATATATATGTATTCTTATCAGATATTGAATATAGTTGTGTAGGCATGGGGGAGTGGCATGTATATAAGAGAGTATACAGAAATTAATCAGAGTACAGATACTTATGTGGATTTTTATCTCTATCTTGATGCTGGGCATGGAACCCAGGGCTCATGCATTCTAGATTAATATTTTTTATGTGTGTTCTATGAGTATTTGTCTTAGTGTTCGTCCATTCATGAGATCTGTGGATACTTGTTCGGGAATCTATGAGTGTGTAGGTGGCTCTGAGGGATCTCTTAAGTGTTTATTCTTGACTGAGCTTTTGAAGATATTCATTGAATGTGTGGCCCCAGTCTATGTATTGGTCTTCTGTTTTTGATGATTATGGGTTGTTTGGGGCTGTTTCTGTATTTGTGTTCATGGAGATTATGTGTTTTCTGGAGGATGTGGGAGTTTGTCTGTTTCTGGAAATGGAGGAACTGTGTCATATAATTGGTTTGGGACTGTAAGCTTTCATGTGGCTTTAAGTCAGGAGGAGCTTGAAAAAATGTATACATGGATGGGTTTCCACACAAATGTATGATATGCACAAAAATTCAGTATATATATATATATATATATATTAATATTTATAGATATACATATATACATAGATATGCATATATCTATATCTATATATATTTAGACAGAAATGGCAAATTAAAGTAACAGTGATAGAAAATTGCATGCCTATCTGAATGGCTAAAATCCAAACATACTAATATTGGCAGAGATGCAGAACAGCAAAAGGTCTCATTCGTTCCTGAAGGAAATGCATAGTGATACGGAGACTTTAGAAGACAGTTTACCAGTCTTACACAGCAAAGACAGTCCTATCATATCACACACATGCATACATAAACATGTAAATGAAAATATTTTATGAATCCAAATATGTGACATTATGACCAAAAAAAGAAGTTAGGCATGGTAAAAAGATCAGTGGTGACAGGTTGTCTGTGTGGAGAAAGGCCCAGAGAAAAGGAAGAGGACGGGGTGGGGTGATAGCTTGATAGGAGACATTTTCAGCAGTGGAGCTATCATGACACTCTGTGGTCCATTTATGACTTTATTCATTCATCAAAACCCATAGAACAGTACATCAGTGAGAGTGAAGCCACCCAGTATGCACTGTGGGCGTTCACTAATGTGTGAATACTGGTTCATTATGATATATTAATGCAAAAAGGCCATTAATATTCAGAAGGCATAAACGTATAGAAATTCTGTGCTTTTTGCTAAATCCAAAACTTCACTAAGAATATAGTTTGTTATTTATAAAAACTAAACCTCTCTTCCCTACGTTATGTGAAATTGAATGCTCTTAATTACAGTGAGTGCCAGGCACTGCATCTCTGATGTCACTAGAAATCTTCCCATGACCTGGAGATTAGGTCTGGTGTCCTGGGTTCGTCTCTTAGTGTATTCCTACAAACTCACTGGCCTATGGGAAGGTCAGACCCCTAGCTGAGAGGTAACTAGCCCTGCTCCCAACTGCAGATTCCTCCTAGTCCTTTGCTCCTTGTGTCTGCCTTTCTTTTCCCTTGCTTCTCTCCTTAAGAAAAGTGCTATGGATAAAGACAGGTGGAAGTGGTTGGTTTTGAAAACACCTATTTCTTCATACATGGCCATCCTGGTATCTTCATTTTCCTTCAAAACTCTAGTGATACAGTGATGATTTTGTAATAACATTTTCTGCTATTTGATGAGAAGTGTAAGATGCAACAACAATTTCCACAATTTTGCTATGGAAGTCTTTAGACAGTTCTATTTTAAGAGTATCAGTATCATAGAATTTCCCACCTCAGAGACAAACATGTCTGTGAGTTTGGGGCATGTAGAGCTACATAATGAGACTGTTGTCACAAAAAATAATTTCACATCTATATATTGTGATAATAAAAATAGATTCATACACTTCACTTATGTGATTTGTTACCTTATAATTCATTCAATTATTAATTTCTTACAACTGGACAAACTTTCATAAGTCACAATTTGGCCAGTTCCTGAGAATTAAAAAATGAAGAGCAGCTCTTGGGCTAACAGAGTCTTTTATCATTGGTTATGATGCCATGGTAATCTCTTTAACAATGCTGCACAGGGCATGTGTATGCTGTCTGTCAAGATTTCTCCCATGAAACTTCCTGACAGCTGGGTTTAAGAAATATGTGGTGAACTCTGCTTGAGTGATGACGTCAGAGTACACAGAGGCCTTAATTTCACCTCCTAACTGCTCATAGAGTCCTCAGTTCCTCACACTCAGTCCTCCTCCATGTACTGATATGTGATACCTCATTAACTCGGAGTGTTCTTGCTCTAGGTAGACGAGATGACATTTCCTCTTGCCAGGCTCATCCTAAATCCAAATTCTGAACATTTCCCTGATCTTAAAAACCTTTGTAAGTAGAATGGAAGACTCATAGGTGAGCAGCCAATCTTATATTATCTAGTATTGTGCTGTTTTGAATGAATGAATGAATGAAAGTGTCATTTTGAATAATGAACTTTTGAGGAAAACATAGATATAAAGGAGAAGTGAGCAGGCTTTGCAGACAAGTTCACACATGAAAGCTTGGAGGAAAGAAACAAGCTGCGCAGGCGTGGGAGACAAGGCTGTGGGAAGGAGACCAGCATGGTGATGTCACTGGACGTCCGTCTCATTTTCTTGTTTACTTGGCTGGTGGGAACTGGATTGACTGGGAATGCAGGTGAACCCTCCCACCCAGCTGCACGTCCAGTCCAATGCTGTGTTTGCAAAGACCTGAAATCCTCAAGGTCAGGATCTGTCCTTTGGTCAAGTGAGAAACATAAGAAAATTTCAAGAGGGGTAGTACACAATCATGTGTGTTTGGGAGATGTCTGCTCATAGTACAGCTACCCTAGTTCAGAGACATAGTAAAGTGTGATAATTTTAATGTCAGTGGTTCTACCACTGAGTTCATTGAGGTGCTGGGACTGAGACTAATGAAGCAAGTGATATAGAAAGGATTGTTTGTATGTTCACAAAGGGATCAAAATCATTTTAGCCATGAAAATTATTTTTATAGTGAAGTACTTATAAAAATCCAAGTTTAGGAAAAGTTTTGCTCTTTATTAAATAATAGTGGTTTTAGCAGGAAGCGAAAATATCCTATAGTTGGTGAAGGGATAGACAAATTGTGGAAAGTGCATGCAAAAAAGTGATATTCAGACATACAAAGAAATGAAGTATTATCGAGGAAGAGATATGGAGGCATCCAGTGCATATTGGTAACTGAACAAAAAGAGAAATTGACCGGACACACACTGTACACAGGTTGCCATATTTCTACATTTGGTTTGTAAACTCATCAAGGCAAGGTGAATTCTCACCACTTCATGTGATGACTCTTTTGTATGTATTTAGTAAATGCTTAGTGTCTAAGAAGATTACTCGTTCACTCAAAACTTGTCTTGAGGGTCTAAGGTTGAGTCCCAGACCCCAAAATATTGTTACCTTTGCTAACAGGGGCTCATAATCCAATGTTCAAGAGGCAGCGACAGAAGGAAACTTTGGACTCATGACCATCAGTCTAACTGAATTAGTGAGCTCTAGGTCAAATGAGAAACCCTGTCTCCAAGGAAGCGGAATGTGCGTCTGTGGAAAACATCCTTTGCTGCCTTATAACCTTTGGTAGCATGCAAACACTTAATATATGTACGCACCACACACACACACACACACACACACACACACACACACACAATGAATACATCATTCACATATAAAAACTAAAATTATTATAATTGTTAAACATAAAGAGGCATAATTAAATGTTTTATAACTTTGCATCCTTGACATATACCAACATACCAAGAGGATTTTGATAAAAATTTTGAGAATACATTAGCACACTCTGATAAAACAATATAGAGTAGTGAATCAAATTGAAAAGAAGATAATCTTTAAATTCAAGACTTTTTATTTTGGGGCTTTTTTTATATTTAGAGCTTTTTAATGTGTACTTTTCACCGAGTTTTGTGCATTTCACATTATGCATCTCAATCCTATTTCGACCCCTCCCCGAGCTCCACCCACCCCCATAACCTGCCCTTTATTTTTCATGCATTCTGCCAGTTTTGTTAAAGCCTATGCTTCTTCACTGGAGATGTGCTCTGACCATTGGCCTCAGGCTCCGCCACTAATGCTTCCTTCCATGATAAATTGAACTCTCCAGTCATGAACGCAATATGCCCTTTAACCTAAGCTGCTCTTGCCACAATATTTCATCAGTGCAACAGGAGCAGTCACAAAGATGTCCTGTGTCCCCAGAACTAAGAATTGTGGGTTTCGTCATATTCCCCATAGTGCATGTATGTTTTAGAGATTCACACTGCAAAGAGAGGAACATGTGTCTAACAGGGGCCTGCGTTCACCCAGACCTTGGGATCATCATGTGTGCTGCCAGCTGTTGCTTTTTTCTCATTGATACTTAGTCTGGGGAATTTTCTAGAGTAATTGCTATGCCAGGTCTCATTAAAATTCAGAAGTTTCAATAGACATTTCCATGATCATTCTTGGGCTGATGGGAATTTTACTCATCCCTATTTTAAGGTTCAAAGCACTATATTAATATGTGGGCTCGTGTTCTCTACTCTAAGATCTCTGACCTCTTCACCCATGTATATTTGGCTATGATTACGGTAATGCACTTGAGTTTCCTCACATTGACCAATTAGGTAGCTGTTGATTGGCCCCAAGATAAAAGTAAACTACTGCACTAGTGTCAAATGACGTGCCAGTCATCAGATGTGGTTATTTGGTCACGAAGCTGGTGTTCAGCTTCAATAAACTGAAGGTGCTTCAATAAGGTGCTGCTCTCCTCTCCTCTCCTTTCTTCTTCTCTCTCTTCTCTCTCTCTGTTTCTCACTCTCTCTCCCTGTCTAACTTTCCCTCATGCTTTCCCCATTTAAAGTGTCCCCACTTTCCCCATTTCTCCCTTGATAATACCAATCGGTTAAGGTCCTATCTCTCTTGAGCTCCTTTCCCGTTATATACATATTTCCCTCTATAACCCTCCCTCTCCCTTCCATTTAAACATCCCACTTTTGCCTATTTCTCCCTTAGTAACATCTGTCTCCTCTTATTCTTCTCTTAGCGTCCTTCTTTCCCTTTACCTCCCTGGTTCTTTTCCATTTTCCTGGTTTCTGCAATTGCATCAGGATACATACTCACATATAAGGGTTAGGTGCTAGGATCTATTAATGAGAGAACATATGTCATTGTGTTTCTGATTCTGTGTTACTTCACTTAGCATAACAGTTTCGAGAGTTCCATCCATTTACCTGAAATGTTGTGATTTCATCTTTCTTTACTGCTGAGTAGAACTCCACTGTGTAAATGTTTCACGTTTTCATTATCCACTCATCAGTTGAGGTACATTTAGGTTGCTTCCATCTCTTTGATATTGTGAAAAGAGAAGCAACGAACAAGGGTGTACAAGTATCTCTGCAAAAGGATGAGTCCTTTGGGTATATGCCGTGGGGTTGTGTACCTGGGTTAAATGGTAGGTTCATTTTTAGTTCTTTAAGACTTCTCCACAGTGCTTTCCATAGGAGCCACCCGAGTTTTTAATCCCATCAGCAGTGAACGAGCATTTCCCTCTCCCCACATCCTCTCCAGCATTTGGTGATATTTATTGTCTTGATCTTAGTCAGTGTGACTGGAGTAAGATGAAATCTTAAAATGGTTTGTGTTGCATTTTCCTAATTATCAACAATGCGGACACTTTATAAGATGCTTCTCAGCCTTCTTGATTTCTTCATTTGAGAACTCTGTGTTCAGATCCATAGCCCAGCTTTTAATTGAGTCATTTGTTTTCTTGATACTTTGTGTTTTGAGTTCTTTATATATTCTGTATCTTAAACCTCTGTCAGATGTGTCACTGGTGAGGATTTTCTCCCATTCTGTGGGTTTTCTTTTCACTTACTGTTTCTCTGCTCTCCATGAGCATTGTAGTTTAATGAGGTCCCACTCGTTGTTTATTGACCTTAATTCCTGAGAAACTGCTGTCTGATTTAGAAAGTATTTCCTACACCTGTATCTTGTGGGTTCCTGTCACATTTTCTTCTTAGAGTTTCAGAATTCCAGATTTTATATTGAGATCTTTGATTGATTCAGAATTGACTTTTGTACAAGGTGAAACATAAAGATCTAGCTTCATTCTTCTACAGGTGGAAGTCCGGTTTGCCAGCACCATTTATTGAAGGTGCTGAATTTATTGAAGGTGCTGAATTTATTGAACATTTATTGAAGCAGCTGAATTTCCTCGAGTGTTCTTGGTCCCATTGTGAAATATCCCATTGCTGAAATTGCTTGTACTCTTGTTTGAATCTTCAATTATATTCCATTGGTCTATGGGTCTATTTCTGTGCCAGGACCATGTTTTTTGTGACTAATAGCTCTGTAATATAGTTTGAAATCTGGTACAGTAGTCCCCCCTGCCCCGTATTTTTTGTGTATGATCAGTGTTTCTTTGGATAAATGGGGTCTTTTGTGCTTCCATATGAATTTGATGATGGTTTTTTCTAAATCTATGCAGAATGTTCTGTTTTTTTAATTGGGATTGCATTGAATCTATGTATTGCTTTTGGCAGTATGGTTATTTTTATGATATTAATTCTTCTACTCCATGAGCATGGAAGGTCCTTCTATTTTCTGGTGCCCTCATAATTCTTTTTGTTTAAGGGTCTAAAATATTCATTGTAGAGATATTTAAGGTCTTTGGTGAGTTTGTTCCAATTTATTTTGTTTTGAGGCTATTGTCAATGGTAAGGTTTCTTTGTATTCTTTCTCCAGTTGCTTGTTATTGGAGTGTAGAAGATTACTGATTTTTTTGTAGATTAATTTTGTAACCTGCCACTTCACCAAAGTGTTCATCATGATGTAGGCTGTGGGTTTTCTGTGTGTAGCTTTAATTATGTTGAGGTATGTTCCCTCCAGTCCAGTTACATCCAGGACTTTTCACATAAATGTTTGTTGAATTCTGTCGATGACCTTTTCTGCATCTATTGAGGTGACCATGTCATTTTGGTGTTTTGAGTCCTTTTTGTGCTATATGACATTCATTCACTTATGTGTTCTGAACCATCCCTACATCTCTGGAATAAAGAGCACTTGATCACAGGGGATGATCTTTTTGATGTGTGTCTGCATGTGACTTGCAAGTATTTTGTTGAGAATTTTTGCATGTATGTACATTAAGGATAAGGGTCTTTAGTTTTCTTTTTGGGCCATACCTGTACCTGGTTTTGATATTAGAATGAAGCTGCCTTCATAGAAGGACTTAGAGTTCTTCTGCTGTTTTTATCTTTATGAATAATTTAAGTAGTATTAACTATAAATTTTCCTTGAAAGTCTAGTAGAAATCTGTTGTGAGTCTTCCTGGGCTGGGTTGTTTTCAGTTGGGGCGTGTCATATTACTGTTAGAATTGCCTTATATGTTTATGGGTCTGTTTAAGTTGTTGATCTTTTCTTGGTGTAGCTTTTGAAATTCCCATGCCTTTAGATATGCATTCATTTCTTTGAAGTTTTCGAATTTAATAGCATAGAGACTTTTAAAGCATAACCTATAGTGTTCTGACCTTTGTGTTGTCTGTTGTGATGTTTCCCCTTTCATCTCTCATTTTGTTCATTCGGAGTTGCTCTTTCTTATCTTCTTTTTTTTTTTTTTTTTGGCTAACTGGGCCAAGGGTATGTCTACAGTGTTATCTTTCAAGGAACCAGCTCCTGGATTCATCAATTCTGTATATTATTTTCTTTCTTACTATTTCATTAGTTTCGTCTCTGATTTCTGTTGTTTCTTCTTGTCTGCTGGGTTTGGGTTTCATTGGTTCTTGCCTTCCAAGAGTCTTGAGTTGCTGGGTTATTTGTGCTCCCTCTACTTTTTTATGTAGACCCTTAGAGCTATAAACTTCCCTCTTAGGACAGTTTTCAACGTTTCCCAGAGGTTTTCAAGGTCTTCCTGTCTTTTTTGTTGAATTCCAGGAATACTTTGATTTCTTTCTAAGTTCTTCTTTGACCCATTCATAATTTCGGAGTATGTTGTTTAGTCTCCATGCGTTTATGAAGTTCCTCTGGCTTCTTCTGGTTTTGATTATAAGCTTTATTGCACTGTGGTCTGATAGAATGCATGGCATTATTTTAACTGTTTGGTTTTTGTTGAACTTTGCTTTGTGTCACAGTATGTGGTTGATTTTGGAGAAAGTTTCATGGAGCCCTGAATAGAACAAGTGTTCTTTGGTGCATGAATGGAATATTTGGTAGATGTCTCTTAGGTCCATTGGCTGTATGGAATTGTTTAATTCAGATATCTCCCTGCTTATTCTTTGTCTGGTTAATCTGTCTAATGGAGACAATGGTGTACTGAAGTCCCCTAATATTAGTGAGCAAGCATTAATCTGTATCTGAAAGCCCTGTATTACTGTTTTTATGAGGTTGGATACACCAGAGTTCGGTGCATATATGTTCATGATTGTGATATCTTCTTGGTTAATTCTTCGTTTGATTAGAATGCTTTGACACTCTCTATCTCTCCTAATTAGTTTTAGTTTGAAGTCTGTTTTGTCAGATATTAGAATGGCAACACCTGATTCTTTCTTAGAGCCATTTGCTTAGACTGTCTTCTTCCATTCTTCTATATTAAGGCCATGCCTGTCCTTGTAGGTGAGATGGATTTCTTGCAGACCACAAAAGAATGGATTTTGTTTCTTGTTTGAATTCAACTACACTATGTCTTTTGGCTGAGAGTTCAGTCCATTGGTATTGAAGTTCTTATTAAATAAAGTGTGTTGGTTACCATTATTTTAAATTCTGTTTGCATCTTTCCTCAATCTTTGTGGTTCTCCAGGTACAGATACATTTAGTTTCTTTCTGTTGTGCCTGGGGTGTATTCCTTCCATTCTTTAGCTCTTCTTGTTCATTCAAGTGTTCTCTGAAGAGCTGGTTTTCTAGACATGGATTCTTTCAGCCTATTCATATCCTGGATTTTTTTCTTCCTTTAAGTATAATAGATATTTTTGCTGAGTAAAGGATTCTAGGTTGCCATGTATGGTCATTTAGAACTGAGAATACGTTTTTCCAGGCTCTTCAGGCTTTCATCATTTTCACTGAAGAGTCAGCTGTAAGTATTATGAGTTTCCCTTTATATGTGTCTTCTTGTTTTTCTTTTGCAACTTTCAGAGTTCTCACTTTGTTCTGTACGCTTATGGCTTTTACTTTGAAATGACTTAGAGAGTTCCTTTTCTGGTCCTGTCTATTTTGAGTTCTGTGTGCCTCTTGTATTTATATGGGAATGTCTTTCCTCCATTTGGGGAATTTTTTTGATACAGTCTGGTTGAAGATCTGGTCAATGGCATTATCCTGAGATTCTTCTCCTTTCTTTCTGCCTTTTATGATGCTTAAATTCGGTATTCTTATGGTGTCACACTCTTCCTGCATAGTCCAGCCCTGTGTTTCTGTAATTTTTTTTCATAAACTTTACTTGACTGCCTTAATTCTTCAGCTTTATTGTCGAGCCTTGATATTCTTTTTCCCATTTCATTCATTCTCTGGTGAGGCTTTCTCCCATTATTTCAAGTTTGCGTACTGAGTTTTTCACTTCATTCTTCATTTCAGCCTTAGTTTTCTTTAGTATTTCTATCTCTTTCGTGAATACAGTCAGAAGTTTGTCCTTATCTTCTTTTAGTTCCTTTTGTTTGTTTGTATGTTCTTTAAATTCATTGGACTCTCTCATCTTTTTATGATTTTTTAAACTCCATGTCCTGTGTTTGCTCTATGGAGTTCTCATTGTAGAACAGTTCTATCGATTGGAGATGTTGAATGGGGACATATTATTTGAGTTTCCATATTATTATTTTTTGATGTGATCTTGGAATATGGATTCTGTTTGTTATTTGTGATTCTGATTTGAGACTTGAGCCTTTCTTTTTTAGTTGAAGTCTGATTCTGTTTCTATACAAGACGTAACTTGGTTATTTTCTTATTCTGTATGAAAAGCAGGGTGTTCAGGGATTCAGGTTGTCTCTTTTGATTTTATATTAGAGGGACCAGGTATCTGTAGTCCAGCTGCCCCAGAGTTCCCACAGAGGCACAGACTAGGCTAGATCAGATGCTCTCAGACTCTCTCTCTCTGAAGGTCTGTATCCCTCTAGATAGCAGACACAGCACAATTTGGGAAAATTTTTAGGCAGAGGCTGAATTCAGGCATTCTGAAAACGTCTGGGCCAATACAAAAGGGCACAAGAAGCCTAGCCCTGCAGCAGACGGAAGGGTTGAAGATGGTAAGAGTATAAGTAGATGGGCATGGTGCAATTTATAGAGCTTACCAGAGGTAAGATGGTATTCCAGATGTCCGGGGGGCAAAGAGTATGAGTGTGCCTGGGCTCAAGGCTAGAAGGAGAGCGAGATGTGGGCTGGCTGAGTTTGAGTTGAAGTGGTAGGGGAGCGGAGACGCAGTGGGCAGGATCAGATTTCCCAGAAAAGTAGGCTAGATTCCAGAATTCAAGGCAGGTTGGGGTGGGGACAGCCAAGGTAGAAGGCTGGTCTCAGGAATGAAAGAGCAAGTTGGAGGTGGAACGAAAAATTGAGCTGATCTGAGTATGGGATTCAGGATTCACTGGGTAGATCTGGAGAGACTAGCCTTGGGATTTGGGGTGCTAAGAGAAGGAGCTGGCCTGTGCCCAGGCTAGAAGAAAGAACCATAAAAGAGATTTTTAAAAAATCAAATCAATTTCCCATGTGTTCCACACAATGGATGATGCCCAGTGCATTTACATACACCTGATAAGTAACATGGTCTGCTCTCTGTCATCTCTGAACCGTTATTTGTTATACAGATGAACATTAGTGGGTCAAAGGAAAAGGAATGTGTGACGTAGATTCTAATTTTATTTCAGGGATATGTTGGTATTCCTCACCATATTTTTGTGGTGATCACATACTTTGGAGCTCTTCTCAAGCAGCGAATGGAGTCTCTGATTGAACATTACAACTATAATTTTACATAGATTATCTGGGGTTCATCATTATCATGTAAAAAGATCATGTTTTTACAAATAGTTACCTACATTTCATTTTCTGAACTGTAATATTTTTTTCTTACACCCACATTAGATGTCATACTTTTAAAACATATTTCCTTTCATTTTAATAATTTGATGTATATGAGTGTGTTCCTTTAATGTAGGTAAGTGCACCTGTGTCATGGAGTGACCACAGAGGTCAGAAGAGAACATTGAATTTCTTGGAACTGAAGTTATGGACGGTTGTTAGCCACCATGTGGGCACTGGGAATTAACTCGGGTCTTCTGCAAAAGTAACAAGGGCTCTTAGCGTCTGAGCCATCTCTCCAGGCCCTGGAAGTCAGAATTTAGAAATTATTTTATTACTATTTTATGTTTATGATGGTGTCACCTGGACATATGTAAGTGCACCCATGTTATACAGTGCCAGTGGAGTTCAGAAGAGGGGGTCAGATCCCCTGGAACCTGAGTTATTGATGGTTCTTAGGCACTATGTATGCATTGGAAATCAACTTATACAGAGAAAGGATGAAAAGTTATGTCTTAAAACTAATATACTGGAATGTCAATTTGACAAATTGTCATGACCAATCTAGTTGATTAAAGAGATTTAGAATCATCATGGGGTGGAATCTCTGTACATATATGACCTGCTATGTGTGTTGGTCAGTGTTTCATGTTTTCCTGGTTGTAGGCTTTTGGTTACAGGAACAAAATCATGGGACAGAGATTACAAAAGTGTCAAGATTTTTTTATTCACAGTGAAGCTATGGTAGTTGCCAAAAGGAAATGCACTATCAACACTGAGAGCACGCCCCGTGACGGAGAGAACTCCAGAGCCCAGAGTGAATGCTAGAGGGTTTTATGGGGTCTACAGGGAGAAAGAACTTTATATCGAGGGTGTTGTTTAAGTTATTCTCCATTTTGATAGAAAATTAAGTTATGTAATATTGCTCTGCTGAGCATATCCCTTCCCATGATACATCTGATTTTAATCATATGCACACAATTATGCCCAGGCATAAGATGGTAGTTATGGGATTCTCTCTAAAAGTCCACTTTGCTGGCATAGTTGCCTCATTTCAGACTTGTCAAGGTATTCAAGAAGAGATTTCCTATCAATATGTGACTGTCATTAAATGGAGCCTGTGCTTGATGGACATTAAAGAGAAATTTATTCCACTGTTCATAGATGTGTGTGTGTGTGTGTGTGTGTGTGTGTGTGTGTAAAACCTGGTGCACTGGGAGCTGTACATTGTAAAAGGTTTGTTATGTGCGTTGTTATGTATGTGTTGCATTTATATAGTATGTACATGTATCAGTACAGTCTCCTAACTGCTCTGTCAAGAACATGGTATTCAAATAGCCTAAACTTAGTGGAGTAGCAGGTTGCTAAACCGTTTCCTACTCTTGCTTGCTTTTTATAACTATGAGGGATGGATTGAAATGGGAGGAACTGTCCTTAATGTGGGTTTAAGGCTGAATAAAATGACAAAATGAGGAATAAAAAATATTCATCTTTTTCTGCTCCCTGACTGCCTATGGTGGCCAGACATGTCGAGGCCTTAGTGCCCTGACTTTAATCCATGATGTAAGGAACTGCAAACTGTGACCCAAAATAAATACTTGCTTCCTCACTCTGGTTTTGTCAGTATTTTTACATTTGTACTTAGTATTTTCTAATGTTGGGATTTGTCGTTACTTTTAATTTAAAAAAAGGCTGCTTGAACCTGAGGATTGTAATGTAGCACAGAGACAGTAGATCTGGTAACACCGTAGCTAATATGTGACTAAATAATGGGAATGAGATGTCTGTCACACAAAATCAAAGGACCAGCATGGGAAAATCATACAGATCAATTAGGTCAAATTCTAGGGCTGTGCAGAGCAATGTTTATCTGTAGAGGAAGACAATGTACACATAAGGGTTCTCCATGTTGCGATAAAGGTTTCAGTTTGTTAGGAGATAACTGTGCAGTGTAACTTTCTGTGTGTGCACGTGTATGTCTGTGCATGTGTTTGGGTGCACGTTTGTCTGTGTCAGTGTTTGTGTGTTAGAATTCAGAGTTTAATCCTATAGAGGTCAGGGTTCAGAATCAGGAGCTGGTTCATGGCTACTATATTGCTCAAGTCAGGGTCTCCTGGAACTGGAGTTACAGCCTGTGCTTGCTGGGAACTCAGGCTGGATCCTGTGTAAGAGCAGCCAGTGCTCTTAACTGCTGAGCCATTTCTGAAGCCCCAGTTCCTGGTTGATTTTTTTCAATGTAAGTTCTGGTGATCAAGTTTGCATCTCAGATGTTTTAGTCAAACAGCCATGACTCAAGATTCATATGTATATAATTAAATGTTTGTTCAATTGCACCGTGTGTCAGTTTCTCATGATTGTCAATTTAATTGTTCTTGAAATCATTAATGGACGAGTCTTTTTTATAAGACAAGAATCCAGGCATATCTATGTGTGATTATTACAGATAGATCCACCTCTGGCCATGCCTGTGAAGTTAGGCAATGGAGGTGGGAAGACACACTCCAAAACTGAGGAGCGCCATTCCCTATACATGGTGCCTAGACCAGAAATAAAGAAGAAAGCTGCGTAAGTGAAGGAGAAACTTGACCAGATGCATCAAACTCCTGTCATCAGAACTTCCCCGAGAGTGATAGACTGTGCCTTTAAACTCTGGGTCCAATAGGTTCTTTCTAGGGTAGTATGCTAATGCCTTTTATCACAGCCATAGGAAAAGAAACTATGACAGAAAATTTGTGTGAAGATGCGGCTGTTGCTGTGATAAAACAGACCACTTGGTTCCGAGGCCTTCCAAACTGTTTCATGGGTAGAGTTCAGAAAAGTTTGGTACTTCGTGGGGTCCGTGCTGTACGCGGAATGTCCTGGGCCATTCTGCTGAGGATTCGGGAGATGAGAATGCTCAGTGAACTGCAGACCACAGAGGCAAAGTCCAGGGTGTCTCAGCACTTCTGTCCATGATAAACAGCACACTTCAACTTTAAACTGTGAACCAATATGCTCTTCAATGTAGGTTGCTATTGCTGGAGTATTTAACACATCAACAGGAACGGTCATAACCATGCCCCATGCTCACAAAATGATTGAAACTGTGGGTTTCTCCATTTCCCAATCCCTGCAGATATGCTTTGAAGTCTTACATTGACAAAGAGAGTGGGAATGTTTCTAAAGGCGAAAGGCCACTTGTCAGGATTTCAGAGTCATCTGTCTATGCTGCCATCTTTGCTACGTTCTCATTGCTCTAAGTCTGAGGAAATTGGTCTAGAGTTATTCCTAAGACAAATCCCATTCCAATGCCACAGTTCCTTTGGCATTTCTGTGATCATTCTTGAACTGAGGGCAGTAGCTTTGCTCACCTCTATTTTAAGTTTCAAAGCACTCTAAGTTATTGACGTACATCTTTCTTAGATATGTCCTTTACCTGTTGAATCCATGAGGACTTAGTCTTTCCCTCAGACTCCAAGCAGCAATGGCACAACTTCCTTCCTTCCTATTCTTATCTCAATATTTTAGGTATAGAGACACCCTGATCTCTCTGGGACCACCTAGCTTAGTCTAGTTTTCTTATTTCAGGCCAACTGTATCTACAGGGAGACCTTATCTCAATAAACCCCATAACAAACAACTTACATTGAAAAAAATCAACCAGGAACTGGGGCTTCAGAAATGGCTCAGCAGTTAAGAGCACTGGCTGCTCTTACACAGGATCCAGACTGAGTAGGAAAGGAAGTAAAGTAAAATTGTTTTCAGCCATTCTTGAAACTTTCCCCCAAACCTTCTCAATAATAGATTTTTGTATTGTTTTCTTTTGTAAAAATTTTTAAAAGCTATAGGCAATGTCATATGTGGTGGCCTATATCCTATATTTCTTATCTCAATATTTTAGATATAGAGACACCCTGATCTCTCTGGGACCACCTAGCTTAGTCTAGTTTTCTTATTTCAGGCCAACTGTATCTACAGGGAGACCTTATCTCAATAAACCCCATAACAAACAAGCAAACATTCAAGCAATCGTACTAAAAACTCATTAGCGTCAAAAATATATTCCTTCGTATTTCTATTGTAATTTCCCTTTCATGAGACGTGATTTAGACAACTGAAGGGTGGAGTTATTGACCACTTAAAGATTAATATGTTGGAATTGCAGAGAAATGCCTACCACTATTGGAATAAGTACCTGTATTAGTAATTGTCAAATAAGCCAGATCTCGAATCACAAGCCATGCCTGTGAGTAGCTGTTTGGATTAGAAGAGCATCCTTCCATTGCCATGGGCTATTCTGTTCATTAGGCTATGGGAAGAAAGAAGATCCAAACTATCTCAGGCAGATCCATTTCCTGGATTCGGGAGCGGCGCTGCCTAGAGAGAAGCAAGCTAGCTGAACCCAGTCAGACCAGCTGCCAGGAAGACCTACACTATGATTTCTCTGCCATGATGAACTGTTGTCTGCAACTGTGAACTCAAATAGGCCCTCTCTCCCATAAGTTGTTTTTGTCAGTATTTAATTACAACAGAGATTCAGATAATGTGGACAATCCCCATTCAATATGGGTGATTAGAAGAATGAGAAGAGGTGAACTAAGAAAATGTGTGTAGTCGTGATGCTGCCTTGAATAGACTTAACATCTCTGACACATCACAAACTTTAGTCCGCACCATAAGGAAGCCTTCTTTTCTCTTGCCTTTGTGAATGGATGGTGTTGTATTCTCTTTCATACTTATCTTTGATATTTTCTCTGAACTAGACCATGGTGACACAGAATGAATAATGGGATTTTAGTTAAACTAATGTGAACTGAAACGTGAAAACAATATCTTGTCCTGCTGTGGGAAACCTTTCCTCTATCACATGAGGAAGGCTGGACTAGTTACAGAAAGAAGAATAAATGATGAGCAGATTGAGGTGACACACGTAATTAAGCTCACTCGAGCTGCCATGTGACTGTTGGTCCATGAGCGATCCCAGTGAGAAGTAAGGAAATGCCTGGCATGACTTCCTCCAAAGGTAATCAGAGTCATGACAATTCGATCAAACTATGGAACAATGTTTATTACAACAATAAAGAACATGAACAATATAACAGAAAACATTATAAAGTATATGAAACATTAAAATCAATGTAAGCATTTAATATAATAAAACAATGGATAGGATAAGAGTAAATGTTATAAGGAAAATAATTAATAAAATACTCAGAACATCACAGTTCCCCTTCCCACTGTGGTTTGAAACCATCCCCACGTTGTCACAAGATGTGTCCAGATGCTGCGGTGATGGTATTGGAAACTTTCTGAAATCAGCTGAGAGCGCATCCTGCCTTTCCTGTAATGATGTACAAACCCTTCCCTCACCTGTGAGCATCTCCTGGGGAAGAGGAGAGGAAGGTCTGCAGGGCGCTGCATTAACCCCCGACAAGGAACTTTCAGTAGGACACACACTGCCATCACCGCTGGCAGCCTGTAACGTTCTAGAAGGTGCTCTACCAAAAGGACAGTGATGAGAAATCTACTATGTTACAAAATCAGCCTTTACTCCCAAAGCAGTGTTGCTGACACACTGGTAATACGAGAGCGCACAGGTTACGTGTGATGTAACGCTCAGTCTAGGGAAAAGTGGGACTGACAACGTGTCACTAAATTCAGTGCCAAGCTAGATTTGAACCTGTCTTGTTACTTATCTGCTTGAGGGTAGACTGGTGGCCACTAACAGCTTTCTTCACACATCTAAGTTACATAGTTCACTGTGTATTATGGCCAAGTTTTCCATGGTGATGACAAGAGGAGAAAAAGTCATCCACAATACTCAGAAATGGTTCTTTTTCCTTCATGTTAGAAACTCAAACTGTAACTGAATTGCACATGGAAGTCACTGTGCAGACCAGGCTAGCCTTCAAATCACTGCACTGCTCTTCATTCACCCATCCAAATAGTAGGGTGATAGGCATGAACCTATACACATGACTGAGACATGCATGTCTTTAAACTCACTCTGCATGTGTGACAAGGAAAAGAAACCTTTCGGTCATTACTGTAGGGGCTAATGCTGTAAGAATAACTACATGCATTCTAAGAACACATTGTTTCTATTTTATGTCAGACTCCAAATAACTAGTACTTAGGGTGAAAATAGTAATTAGAGGGTCTTTACCTTTGGATCACAGATATTGTCTGCTCTTCATTCTCTTCATCAGTGACCCCAAGCCAGTCATCATATAGACTCGGCGAAAGTAAGCTTCCTTGGGTATTTCTAATAAAATCCTTTCATAGGTGAGAGACATATATTTTTTAAATATTTTGTAGAAGATAGTGAAAGAACTTTTAATAGAAAACTTCAAGTTCGCCCCCACTTCCTTCCCAGCTCCCCCGCCTGCCACCTCACAGAATCATGCTCAAACTCTCCTGACTGGAGCAGCCACAAGGAGGCCCTTGGATGTCTCCCTCTAAACCAGAATGAGAGCGACAGTGTCTGGACAGTGGAGGAAATGAAGTCAAATCTCCTCTGTGGTTAAGCTTCCTCTTCCTGGACATTTAAAGCACAAATTAAAGGGGAAAAGGCTACGTCATCCTGATCTTATGATTTGTTCAAAATAAATACCCTTTCCCTTTCTTCTGAATTCTGTGCTTTCAGATCCTAGGAAGTTAAGGTTGTGACACAACTGAATCAAACACACACACACACACACACAGGCATATACAAGCATGCAGATGCATGCATAGAAGCTATCATCAGCACATTTTGAGTGATGAATTGACTTTCCCTCCAGATCCTTGTATTTCCTTAATAGAAAAACTCTCATAGTTATATGTTTTCTTGACTTTAATGTATACAATTCAACTCTTAACATACAGAAGCAGCAGCTTCTTGGACATCAGCCACATCCTCAGTGAGAAAAAAAACATGTTCTTCCTGTTAACCCCTATATTTCAACATATGTCCAGATTACACAGAATGAAAACAATCACAATTTATAACCATCTCAACTTTTGGCCCGTGAATGACAGCACTAAAGACATCCAAGGTTACTCTTTCTTAGTGGTGACCAGGAAATCCGTAAATTTGTAAAACTGATTGTTCTGTCTCAATATCAAAAAACTTAGACCACTGAAATTTGAGAAACTCAGGCAGACGCGGTACTGCACAACTGTAGTCTCAGAAGTCCGAAGGATGAAGCAAAATGGCCTGAAGTTAGAGGCTAGTGTGGGCTACACACCTCCACCCTGACTCCTAAACCAGGAGTTAAAAAATACACTTCCCTCCTAAAATTTCTTTCGCTGATGAGGTTTTTGTCACAGCAGTGAGGAAAGCACCTGGTATAATGATACAGAATGTTTGGATGGAAGAATGCATCCTTTTCTTTTGGGTATCATGTGAGCCTGTCGATCATCTGTCCTGGAACTTGTTTTATGCAGCAGACTGGCCTTGGTCTCATAGAGGTTTCCCTGCCGTTGCCTCACAAGCGCTTGGATTAAAGTTTTGTGCTAGCACACCCAGCTAGAGTAAATTTTATAATCTAGCTTATTAAAGGAGCACATCAATAAAATCTTTCAAAATTCATTTTAAGGGAAGTACCTTAAACTTCAGAAGTAGAGCATCTTCTTGTCTCGTGGGAGAAAAGAATGCATTTAAAGGTCCGGTTGTCCTGTTGGACCCCAGTATCCTTACCCCGCTGTGCTTCAGGCATGCTGTCTCAGGATAACTTGTGTTAGCTTGCTAAGCCATTTAGTGTCCCATTAGGATGCTATAGAATGGTTTTCTTCTTGGATTCTTTTCCAGTGCCAAAGGTGAAAACTGCTCTAGCTTAGTATTTCGTTTTCTGCAGGAGGTCCATGTGTTGAAGATGGTCTTCATGGTCCATGTATTGGGAGGCCTGCTGTGAGTGTGAAGGCCCGGTGCGAGGTAGCTAGGTCTCGGTGTGTGCCATTCCCAAAGACGTGGATGCCACTCATTCTTCTCTATTTCTCTGGCTCCTCACAATGAGGAGAGCAGTTGGTTCTGTGAGGCACTCCACCCTAGTGTACTTCTGCAAAAGCAATGATGTCAATCAGTGATAAATTGGAGACCATCAGAATGATCAAAATAAACATCTGGTCTTCATACTGAAGAATTTCAGGTATTTTGTTTTAGTATTACAGATGCTCCCAGCATAGAAAATGTCAATCAAGTGTTTTCCAGATAACCAAAAATTGAATTAAAGATATGTTGTGTGGAAACATGGGTACCCAAATTATGAAAGCAGCTGAGAAAAAGTGAGCGAAGGAGGAGGAGCCTCTTCAACACGGCCATTGTTTACATAAGAAACCATCTGGAAATGTTGAAAAATTTCACATTTTTCTCGATTATGACTGAAAGCTTTGAACCTTAACTACTGAATTCCAGTACCCTGTTCTTTCTTTCATATCAAAGGTATACCTGTCTAGGAATTACTCTGTGTAGTTTCTAAATCCCAAATGGGGGAGAAGTGATTCAGTGAAGTCATATCCTTAACAATGTATGTTCCCAATCTCAAAAATTATTCGTCCTGTACAGAAGAACATAACTCAGGGATGTGAGTCTTGGAAAGAACAATGAGACACCTGAATTCCAGCTTCATAGCCAGGACTTTGAACCACAAGGCAAAAATAAGAGTTCTCATTACCTTTTTTGAGGTATCATGTAGTAATCCCGAGTTGCAGGAACTTGGCAGACAGAGAACCCTCGGGGCTATGCACACAGACAGATTATAAGCTGTCATACGATTCATTGACGACTGTCTCTCAATTGTATAACACTCCCACAAGGTGCCTCAAGAGATCAGCATTCGCTTTGGGCATCTGTTCTAAAAGGCTAAACATAGAGACAATCGTATTAAAATAATCACTTTACTTAGAGAATGGAAATACGTTCATTGTTTCATACCTGATACATTGTCTGGTGAAAATACAAAGAAAGGAAGAATATGCCTTAAGATATTGTTTGAAATATTTCACCAATGTCACTACAAAATATAACTTTATCTGATAAAATTAATTTTCATACGACTGAATGACATAATCATATTCAAACTTCTGTGACATTCAGGAATGTGCTCAACTAAAAACATACTAATAAGCTAAGCAATTCATTTTAAAGACTGTCTTATATTTAATGTAGAAACTTCTACAATGCTATCCACTTATTCTAGCCCAAAACTTATAGGTTGCATGGGAGCTCCTTCTAGGAATTCACATACACAGAGATGTTCCATCTGATTCAGTTCTATCTAGACATAATCTTCTGGGTTCAGCCAGCATTTGAGAACTGAAACCATACAACTGAATGATTAGAGGACCAGAATGTTCCTTGGGCAATGTATTTTTTATCAATGTCATGCAATTCAAAGTCTTATACTGTTCAAAATTACAATTGATAATATTGCAATAAACACAAAAATTCTCAGTAGTGAGACATCAGCCACTCTGCCTGGCAAAGACACACTTTCTTTACATTGAATCTTTCACTGTCAGTCATTCTCTTAGTGGATAAATCTGCCATCAGCTAACAGTGGTCTTTTTCTGTCATTCCTCAAGCACTCAGTGGGTAATTACCTCTGCACTGCAGGAACTTTCTCCTCTTTATTCACTTCAGCAATGACAGGAAGCCACTTCTCATACAGAGGAGCTGTCAGCACACTTCCTGGGATATTTTGAAGAAATTCCTTATATGAATTAAAAAAATATTATTCTTATGGAGGATAGGTGTTGGAGAAATTGCTGAGAAGATTGCCAATTGAAAAATCAGTTTTGTCCCGACTTGGTTCATAATCCCCTGACCCATCCTATACACAGAACCTTGTCTCCCACTGTGATGACAGCCTCATCCAGGAGAGATGCTTGGGTTTTCCCCACTGAAACTAGAAACCTAAGGGCAGAATCTGGATAATGGGAGCAATGAGCAAAAATCTCTTCCCAGATAAAAGTTCCTCTAGTGGTCACACAAGCAAACCTGTATACACTGAAGATAGGAGAAGACACAGCAGCCTCAATCTCAGTGCTGGTTTAGTGAATAAATATACACATTTTGCTAGTTTCTTTAGCATTAAATGCTTGTCATTCCAGAGCAGTGAGATTCAGAATCAAGTGAGCTAGTTTCAAAGACCCTTGTCCTCAGAGACTCAGACGTGTGTGGGCTGGATTCTCTCCTCTGTGTTCTCTGGAGGAGAAATACTTACAGCAACTCCATGCTTCCCTTCTTTAACATGTAAAGAGTCTTCTCCTTAAGCTTGTAGGTGGCAGAGTGCTGGATATGTAACATGTAGTCAAATGGCTAATGATTAAAATGTTCCTCTTTTCAAACTTTTAGGTTTGAACATATATTTAAGTATTATGCATATTCATATGTTTATTATAACGTCTTTCACACACACTATATATCTGCTTAAAAGGAAACAATAAATCTGTGCCATTGGTATGATGTGTTAAAAGGATTAAATTGGAAGCTCTTTCCATGGTGTTTTTAAAGTCCTTGAACTGTGTGACTTTGAATATTGAGGATCAAATCTTTAATTTTTTGCAACAGGGAATGTCTATGGCCTGGACATTACTATGTAGACCGCATTGTCTTCCATGTCACAGAAATCTGCCTGCCTCCAACCTCCCAGTGCTGGGATTAAAGAGTGTGTGTATATGTGTGTGTGTGTGTGTGTGTGTGTGTGTGTTGAACTGACCTATGAAATGTCAGAATTGTTGCTATTTGTCATGTAGTCTACCGTTACGAGGAGAAGAAAAGCTGGTGTATGGCAGAGATTATTCCTCTTGATTTTTCTTTCTTTATTTCTATGTGTGAGTGCTCTCCCTATATGTAAGTAAGTGCACCGATGTCCTGTAATGCCAGTGGAGGCCAGAAGAGGAAGGATTCCTCTGGGACTGGAGTTGTTGATGCTTGTGAATCGCCATGTGGGTGCAAGAAAGTGAACTTAAGTTCTCAGTAAGAGCAGCTGCGTTCTCCACCTCTGAGCCATTCTCATTTCCGGACTATGGGTGCGTCATTACCACATTGCTATCAATTTGGAGATGTCACCATGTATCTAAGTGGACTGATTATTTTCCTCCTCTGTAATATGTCCCCTTCCCAAATTTACATACTATGTGATTTCTGTTTATTAAATCAGAACTTCTGTTTTGGGCATAAATCAATGAAAATGAAGAACTTCAGATGGTATCCCTTTTTTCTAACCAGGATAGAAAGCAGATGTATACAAGTGACTTGAGGGGCCCTGTGTGACAAAAGTAGACAGACTTCAAACTCACGTTGGTAATCTGGCCAGTGAGAGAAGGCACAGACGGGGACATCATTTCAGGTCACTTTTAAATAAAAGTATTTGTAGATAGGGACAGGAATGGTGAAGAAAAGCAAAGGAAAAATATTCTGGTTCCCTTGACTATGTTTGAATTCCTTTCAAGGCTTACTAAGTTAAATACCTACAATTACTTTCTAGGGAAAAATGTTTCAGAGGCTATATCTGTAATGAAAAGTACTTGCTGCACAGTCATAAAGACTCTAATGGTGACCCTAGAACCCACATAACAAGTATGAATCCCAGCTCGCAGAAGGGCAGAGGGAAAATCCGCACTGGGGTTTGCTGATTCTCTCCAGCCAAAGCACGGGGAAGAAAGCTCTAGGCTGTGTGACAACTGTAACACAAAGGAATACAGTGGGCAGTGAGACGGTGATGCCCAAGGCGGGAATACACATCCACACTGGTGTGCACACAACAAACACTTGTGCATGTCCCAATGCCTGGACTCGTACACTGTTATTATGTTGGAAATTTAGACTTCATGGCAAGACAGAAAAATACCTAGCTCTAGGGTGCTTTTGGTATAACTCTGCAGTGAGACAGGTTTATAGTTTTTATTTTGATATCACTGCTAAATATTTTGTGATTTTTCCTGAATTGTTCAAAAGTGACATTCAAAGAGTGTTCCAACATTGCAAAAGAAAATGTGTGTAACCTATGGGGCTCTTAACATCAAACAGAATCCTTACATTGGGACCTGGTGATGAATCTTTCATCTTGCCCGATTACCAATCTGTCCTGTCTGTTACATTCTCAGGTAATCATGATGAAAGAAACTACTCCCGGTGTGTCTGAGATACATTGAGTGGGGATGATGCTAGAACTTTCCCTACCTTGAAGACAGATGGGACAACAAGGATGGATTCACTGCTCCAGTTCACCTCCTTTCCAGAGTCAAGCTTTTCTCTGAGGGCTCTGCATGATTCTGCATCGTCTGGAACCCTGAAGATTCCTTCAGTGCTCGGCCCTTTCTCATTGAGAAAGAAGATCATGTCCTGTCATTTCAAAAGGGAAGTGCCTGTCATTTCAAATCCACAGGGAAGAGCATCAGTTTGCCCATGCCTGAGAACCAGAGCAAATGACATAAGGCTGCTCTGCTAGAGCTGGAAGGACTGAAATAGATTTTGAACTACTTTGGAATCTCTGATTTCAGTTACTTCTATCCACCCCTCACATCGGACTCTAAAACATTAGGGAAATTTGGGTCAATTTTCCTTTGAAGTGACTTGAAGGCTTTGAATCAAGTCTGTTCTGCAAGTGCTCTGGTGATGCTTGAACTTTCCCTACCTTGAAGACAGATGGGACAACAAGGATGGATTCACTGCTCCAGTTCACCTCCTTTCCAGAGTCAAGCTTTTCTCTGAGGGCTCTGCATGATTCTGCATCGTCTGGAACCCTGAAGATTCCTTCAGTGCTCGGCCCTTTCTCATTGAGAAAGAAGATCATGTCCTGTCATTTCAAAAGGGAAATGCCTGTCATTTCAAATCCACAGGGAAGAGCATCAGTTTGCCCATGCCTGAGAACCAGAGCAAATGACATAAGGCTGCTCTGCTAGAGCTGGAAGGACTGAAATAGATTTTGAACTACTTTGGAATCTCTGATTTCAGTTACTTCCATCCACCCCTCACATCGGACTCTAAAACATTAGGGAAATTTGGGTCAATTTTCCTTTGAAGTGACTTGAAGGCTTTGAATCAAGTCTGTTCTGCAAGTGCTCTGGTGATGCTAGAACTTTCCCTACCTTGAAGACAGATGGGACAACAAGGATGGATTCACTGCTCCAGTTCACCTCCTTTCCAGAGTCAAGCTTTTCTCTGAGGGCTCTGCATGATTCTGCATCGTCTGGAACCCTGAAGATTCCTTCAGTGCTCGGCCCTTTCTCATTGAGAAAGAAGATCATGTCCTGTCATTTCAAAAGGGAAGTGCCTGTCATTTCAAATCCACAGGGAAGAGCATCAGTTTGCCCATGCCTGAGAACCAGAGCAAATGACATAAGGCTGCTCTGCTAGAGCTGGCAGGACTGAAATAGATTTTGAACTACTTTGGAATCTCTGATTTCAGTTACTTCCATCCACCCCTCACATCGGACTCTAAAACATTAGGGAAATTTGGGTCAATTTTCCTTTGAAGTGACTTGAAGGCTTTGAATCAAGTCTGTTCTGCAAGTGCTCTGGTGATTTTCACTATCTTACTTTACTGTTCTTATGTCTCGGATCTGATCTGTCAGCTTGGGCAAAGTACACCTTCCCCCTGAGGCTTTATCTCATATACACACTTCAATGATGACTTCATAGTTGCCTCTATTTTTCTGTGAAATGTGCACTTTGGTGGGTAGGAGCTGTCTCATACCTGACATGATAGACTTGTTCTCATTGGGCACCAATTCCCCTACAGTGTTTGAAGAGATGTTGGATATTCAGTCCACTGATCTGAAATAACATAGACTAAATTCTGTTCCCATTATTGTATGCCTTGTGTTAGGATTGTGATGTTAATATATGTCAGACTAAAAATCTTTTTTTTTGAAACACTTGAAATGCAATTCACATTCTGTCAAATTTTGTCACAGTAGGAAGTGATATCAAACACAATGTTAATAAAAGAAGATGTAAGACTGTGTGAAGCTTACTGCAGAAGCTGCAGCAGCACCTGGGGCAGAGAAGGACTCAGAAGTCACATTCAGAGCCCAGTGCTCTCATCCAGAAGGAGAATGTGGATTTATGTTGAAACCTATCATTAATAGAGTCTACTTTACCATTGTGGTGGTGTTACACAACTCCGCAATATAGACTGAGATGATTATTATTTCAGGCCATTTTTCAATATCTTATTGTTCAAAGTGATGGCTAATTAATGATTCCCCTGCTTGGGAGTAGAACTGATTGAGAACAATTAATCCCCCATTGTTTTGTGCCTAGGACAGCTAGGGACATCTAAAACGAGGTGTACCAGAATAGCTGTAGGCAGAATGCCATACTCACAAATATCCGTGAGAGAATTTCCAGTTTTCCTGTCTTTGGGTTTGGTGGGGCTCTGCACACACGGTTCCGTGAGACGGTAGATGTCCTGTGAAATGCTCGATTTTTGAAAGACTGTCTCTTTTCAAATGTTCTCTCCTCTTCATCTAAGAAAGAAGTGAGATGATCACAATTACCCACTTTGTCACAGCAATTTTATGACATGCCTGATGCAATGTGTAATACTCAGTGAGATGGAATGTTCTTTAATACCCAGGGATGAGGAAGGCCTGAGGGTCCAGTCCATCAGAAGCCTCTATGTAATGAGGATACAGATGTGTGCACCCCTAATTATATGCACAAAATTCTGTGAAAGACAAAGTTGTGACTCAATATTTACTTAGAATAATGAAACGTTCCTCCTAGAATCAACTCAGGTCTTGACATGAGAACTTAGTTTTGTCCAAGTCTTATTCTCGAGTACTTTGGGTTGGGCTATACTGCGAGTTCACTACCTTTTAGTCATTAATGGAAATGGAACTGACAGCAGACACTTGAATGTAAGTGACTCACTGTTCCCCTGGCGAGCTCTGGCTGTCTCAGTGAGCTTCACCATGAACCATCCTTGGATATCTCTGAAGAGATGTTCCACCTCCAACCTTGGCAGAGTTTGAAATACCCTGTAACTCCTCGAACCCGAGGTCTGAATGCAGCTTTTTGCATGTGGCTCATTTTAATGTGGTATGGATGCTCTTCCTCTAACTGAAAATACTGTATCTGAACCGAAGGTAATGTGTTCATGGAATCAAACCACCTGTGAGCTAAAGCACGCTCCTGTGTGAGTTATATTTTATCAACTCCTGGAAAAATGAAAGTTTTTGTCGCCCTTGAATATCATGAGACCACTTAGGATTTCCTCATGAAACATGTTTGTTTAAGCTCAAGACTTTGAAAGCTGCAGGAGAAAATTTCATCCTGTGGCCTTCCTTTGAAAGCACAGGCTTGTTGGTGCACTGCATGGTGGGCGCTTTCTGTGCTCTTTCCTTGGCACTTTTTAAGGACTCTGGTTTCTGCCTTGACAGAACACGAGTTTTTCATATTAGGCAAGTCACTTGATATGATCAGCCTTTTCTCACCTGTGATTCCTAACAGGATTATAGAGAGATGTCATTTCCTCTCTCAGCCCTGACTCAGGCCGCTCAAGAGCAGCAGACTGGATTGTCTTCTGCTCCCTCTGTTGCTGAACAGAGAGAAGCTGGAACACGGGGGGGAGAAAGAAGCCACGTGCATTTACAGCAGGGATTTGTCTAGAAAACCACACACACAATGTTGAACTTGATCTCTGGAGGCTTGATTGCTCTTCCGTGATTTCATTTAATACAGCTCCAAAGAATTCATACAGATACTTTGTCGTTTAGTGGATTTGTTTTCAGAAAATGGGAACCTGACTTTCTTCCATTTCTGATCACTAATGTACCTGGACTCTCCCTTTGCCATTCCATCTGGCACAGATACAATGTCCGTGCTGCACTCAGAAGAAGGGTGACTGTAACTGTCAGCATTAGGGTTCAAGAACCGTCTATGGAATCAATATGGCAAAACGTAGGCATCCTGGTGCATGCCTGAGACCTAGGAGTGGGTTGAAATCGACCTTCAGAATCCTGACTGAGGAAACTGTAAATGCAATTTCTTTTCTTTTTCTGTAGGGGAGGATTTATTTGAACACAGGGTCTCTCTGTAGCCCCAGCCGTCCTGGAACTCTGTAGACCTGGCTGGCCTTGAACACACACAGATCGCCTGATGTTGCCTTGCTAGTGCTGGGATTAAACATGTGTGTTACCATGCCCAGGGAAATGTCCTAAATTAGGAATCCTCAGGTCCATCTGATGTATGAAGCTGTTCCGACCTTTAAAACTAACATATTATATCCAAACGCATTTTACTTAATATATTTCAGAAATTGTCTTCTTTTCCCATGTATTCTCTTTCTGACTGAAGTTTACACTGATGTTAACATTTGAATGCAAAGCCAAGGTAGTCAGGCCTTTTTGGCACATGTCTAAAATCCCAGCACTGAGAAGACTGGAGCAGGGAGGATCAAGAAGTTCTTACCTGCACAGGCGGAAGAGCAATATTCTGGCTCAGAAAGGAAAAACAATTTGAATAAGTGTGTGGATTTTGGATCTCTGCTATGTCCCGGTTGTTACCCGAAGTTCTAATACTGAAAATACACGTTTCTTAACAACAATATTATGCTAGTTTCAGCTAATGTGAGACTTTGAATTAAAGAGAAGTGTTCTCACAGATTGTTTTGAGTTTCTAAACAATGACTGCAGGTACAAGGGAGATCCTCTGATCTTCCGCAAAAATCATCACTGTCACTTTTGTGCAAGGTTCCTACAGGCCCAGCCGCTGACCATGTTTGAGGTCTTTGCAGTGGTCGGCACATGGAGCACACCTGGTCTTCTCAGATTCTTCTCTCAGTTTCTCATGTAATCTTTCCATTACTGTGATACATTGTCAATAAATGTGTGAAAAATTCTAGAAAATGCTACCTAAGGAATGGCATGTTATTTGGTCAGGAAAGACAGTTCTGTGGGCTCCCTTCTCACCTTCTGAACACCATTCACTCTGAACCCTATTAACCTTCCTCATCCCATTCTACCTGTGTGTATGCAAACACTGCTAATCATCCCCGAGCTGTATCTTCTAACTGCTTAAACAATCATCCCCAGCATGCTCAAGTCAAGGGGAAGCTCTCTACAGTCAAAATGTGGCCTGGGCCAGGATTGTGGGCCACCCCCAGGTGCTTTAGATGACTATTTCATCCAGGTACTTACTGCCAGTGAAGACTACCAGTCCCACTTTAGAATGGCTGAATCGGAATCTGCATTTGAGCAAGACCCTCAGATGATTCATGCAAACATTAAGGTATTTTCTTAGCATTTCTTTTTTTTCTTTGAGAAAAGGTCGCACTATGGTTGGCCTGGATCTTAATGTGTAGGCAGAGCTGGCCTGGAGCTCACAGAGATCCACCTGTGTCTCCTCCTGAGTATGGTATTAAAGGTGCACACCACAACGCCCAGCTTTCTTAGCATTTTCAAAAGCTAAAAGTAGGGTCGGTAAGATGGCTTGGGAGCGGGTAAAGGAGCTTGCTGACAAGCCTGACAACCTGAGTTCAATTCTTACAACCACTTAGTGGAGGGAGAGAACTGACTCTTGCAAACAGCTCTCTGACCTCCACATGTGTCCCTCTCACAATCAATCAATCAATCATGTTAAAAAATTTAAAAACAAATCTAAAATACATGTACTTGAAGAGTGACTGAAGCAAAGTTTTTGTTGTCTTGTTTGATTTTTCTTGTAGCTACTAAAAGGCTTGTGAGATGCTAAGAAGCAGGGGAAGTTCTAAGGAGTCAAGGGTGGATCCACACTGAGGGACACACGTGAACCCTTGGCCACAGGAGGGGACTGAGTGGTGCAGAACCGTCATGGTCATGCCTGTCTTCCTATGTAAAGCAACCCACTGCAGATGCTCCATTAGCTGTTTAAATTGCTTTAGTGAAGAAACACAGTGAGGGGGAAAGTGGGGTGGCATGGAGAGAACACGTTTCACCATGTAGCCCCAGGTGACCTGAAACTCGCTATGTAGGCCAGGCTGGTCTCCAACTCAACTTACGAACTAGAATTACATGGGAGATTCTCTACGGGCTTTGGGCATGCCTATAGAGAACTGTCTGGATTACGTTAACTGGGGTGAGGAGACCTTCCCACTTGGGTGTCATCATTCCATAGGCTGAGAACTTGGACTCTGTGAAAAAGGAGAAAATGAGCTGAGCATGAGCCTTCACTGATCTCTGTTCCTTGACTGAGCATGCTGTGTCTGCCTCGCCATGACAGACTACCACCTCACACCCTTAATTGGCTTTTGTCGGGGTATTTTATCACAACAATAAAAGAAACTAAGATGCTCACAGTGCTTAACTCACTCATTTGGGTATTTATTTATTCATCTGTCTATTTTTGACATAGGACCTCATGTAGCCTAATTTAGCCTGGGTCTTGCTATGTAGCCAAAGAGGACGTTGAGCTTCTGATCCTCCTGCCTCAACCTCTCAAGTGCTAGCATTACAGGCACATGCCATCCTGCCCAGTTCATGAGGTGCTGGGAATGCAGGCAAATTCTGTACCTGAATTACATCCTCAGCCAAATATAGTACTATTTTCAATGGAGAATGTTAATCTTTTCTTGTAATTTTGTTATTTTCTTTATTTTCTAGAAGATACAAACAAGGTCACTATAGTAAAACCAGCAAATCTTGACCAAATATGCTTTCAGGAATACTCCTATCAGTAAAGACAAAGCAAATAAAACTCCACTGTTAAATAATAAAAATCTTTTAAGAACTGCAACAGCCAGGAATTACTGTAGAAGTTCATTATCACTTGTGAGATTCATTCATCTAGTTAATTCCACAGGTACTGATCGAGGCTATATGACCAGGTCCTTTTCTAAGCACTAGGAACTCCAGGTTGAGTGCAGAGGAGAAACATGTTGTCTGGGCTTAAATCCATGCAAGTGTCAGCCTGTTAAACAGAGCAGTAATGGAAACAACGGCAATCCCTAACCCATGCTGACACCAGTAGGTGCTACTAAAAATAATGCACCTTATTAGTGCCATATGAGCCCAGGCACAAAACAGCAGCTCATTAAAATGCCTACGATGAGCGTAACTGCCAGTAAAGCATTTTGTCACAGGGTTGAAATGAATGCTGCTTATAAAAGTAACTAAAAAGCCACAAAAATGTTTCTCTCCTACCTCCCTTTTCCAGCCCCAAGTCTTATGTTTTACATGAAAATAGCTTTCATCTTCCAGGGCATGGAAGAACTGATGGTGGCCGCCATCAGACATCAACTAGCTGACTAAAATCAACAAAAGTGTAATCATCTGAACACTTTCAAGTGTTTTCAAAATACATGCTGGTTGGGATTTTCCTAACTTAGAAATATGTGCTGCATGCTGGTGCTCGAGGACTGTCAATAACCTGACTAAAAAGAATTCTAAAACCTTGCCCAAAGCACTCTTTTCTACAGCAGTTATCACTTGACTTGCTTATTCCGCACCCACTCTCACACAGCGGCTGGCACACCCACAGCATCTTAATGTCATACTGCTGGTTGTGACACCACTTTAAGGGTGCATTTACATCAGCCGCAGCATGTAAAGCCCTCAGAACAGGGCCTGACGAATGGTAAGTGTGAGCTATTAGTGTGTTAATAGCTCCATTCAGAATCTTTTTAAAATATGTCAATACACAGGAGGGTAAGTGGATGTCTATATTTTAATTTTTCCTGTTATGCCAATTTAAAACGGGCAGGATTTTTAGTATATGTAGAATTCTCAGAACTTTTTTTTTCTTTGGTCTTTTTGAGACAGGGTCTTCCTGCAGCCCCAGTTGGCCTGGAACTCGATTTGTAGACCAGGCTGGCCATGAACTCAGAGACCCACCTGCCTCTGCCTTGGAGTGCTGGGATCAAAGGTATACTACTACCACATTTGGCTAGAACATATTTTTTAATGCAGGCCCTTAAAAAGAATAAATCCATGGAATAGATGAAAATTTGTAGAAAATACACAAATCAAGACTTCCTTCCTGAGGCTACAAAAATACATTTTATCAGTGATTCTCTCTTGGTCCAGTTTTTAAAAAGAAAAAAGAAAAAAAATGTCAAGATCGTCCAAATTGAGATCTGGATACAGAAAATATAAAAGTATTTGTTAAGGATCTTTAAGAAATAAAAATTAAAAAAAGAAAAACCAGGGAGGGAGATGCATAAAAAGGACCCAGATCCTCAGGAGTTCTAAATATTTCAGTAATAAAATAACAAATTGTTTATCAACATATTACTCTACTTCTCTGGTCTCTTCAAAATTAGTTTTAATAAATTACTCAGCTCCCCGCCCCCCAATCAAGTGTCCTCCAAAGGAACCATCCCCACAACCCAGGACACAAAGCCACTCACTGAGAGGGAGGGAAGACGGGCGGGCTGGTGACTCATTAGAAACCATGCAGCTTTTCTGTGGAAATCAAGTATCAATGAAGCTATTGTACGAGATCATGGGCTCTATAAGTGCAGACTAGTTATGAGTTCTCACAGGCAACAGCACTCTCAAAAGGAGGCGAGGGCACCAAGCCTGGGATCCCGCTCCAGGTGGCCTCGTCTCAGGCGCTAAGACTGTCTAAGTCTGCCTAAGCCCTCCAGTGTGCGGGGTGCACGGGTTCCTACCACGTAAATGGGGGTGCCTGGTTCAGTTGACACTGGGGTTTTGCTAGCTCTGTGCACCGAGGGCCCCAGAGTCAAGTCATTCTTATTAGTCTTAAACACTGGTTTCCAGAATTGTAGCTGATTATAAAACACTCGTAACAAAGACAAACACAGTAGTAAGACATTTAAAATTTGAACTGCTTCCCTTTATCATTTTTAATGATATTTGTACTTGAATATTTTCAAATATGACATTCACATTTGAATATTTTCAGACAAGAACTGTAATAAAAGTATCTTGCAATATGTCATATTTAAAATGGAACAATAAATATTGCTGAATGTACAAATCACTTTGGATTCGGAGAAATAAAAAAAAAATCTGTGAACTATTTTATGCCAACAAAAATTATCACTGATTGTGCGGCTCAAAGTCCAGTGTGTAAAAAGTAAAAATGAAATAAAAGCAGAGTCCAAGTGCTCCGAAGTTTAAGAAGGATACTGTCACAGAGAAGCTACTTGTAATATTTTTTCCTCATACACCCAGAAAACTAAAACTTATCACCCCATTCAAAATGGCCACTAAACAATCAAGTCCACACTTTGGATGACTATATTTTTCAGTTTTTGTGTTTTAAGCTCGGACAATTTCAGCAAACTTTAAGCTCCCAAGTATTAATTCTCGGGTTCTGGCAGGAAAGAACAATCAAGGTCCCCTTAAAAGGTGCTGTTGCTAGAAACAGCGTGTGCCCAGCGTCAGGTATGATTAATCCGAACAAAGGCCAGCCACCTCACCATGGACACTTCCTTCAAAACACACTAGTCACACAGAGGGAAGCTTGAGAGTACCAGCAAGGACTGGAAAGCGAGCTCCCTGGACACTTATCAGAAATGAGGGCCGTAAAAGTTGTTTTCCGTATGTTATCAGATAATGCAAAAACTAAGGCTGATACTTCTGAATCTAAAAATATCAATTTTCTTCCTTTAAAGGGATCAACCAAACTCACTCGTACTTTCTTTAAAATATCCTATTTCATAAGATATTGTTCAAATTCTTAGAATGATGAAATTATTAAAACTTCTTATGCATATCTAACCCTTATCTCTAATGGTGATTCACAATTTGTATTTGTCTTTGCATTAAAGGTCGTGTGTTTTTTCAAAGCCAATAGTCATACAGAAAAATCTGTTATTTTTATAACACACATACACACCCCTACTGTGTACCCCCATTATTTTCATAACACACACATACACACCCCTACTGTGTACCCCCAGCTGCCTGCTCCTTAGCCCCATGGTCACCCATGTTCTTCTTGTTTTATGGTTTCAAAATTTATTCAAATTAAGTAACAGAAACTTGAAATAACAGAAAAGGAAGAATATCAGAATGGACAGAGAACTATCCCAGGAGCAAAAGGGAGGTGAAGTGCACAATTTTAAATGAAGAGAACAAAAAACAATAGAAGGGAATTAAGTTATACCAGCGGTCAAACGTGTGACTGCGAAGCTACAACAACATGGAGATAAATGTCAAGGAAGATTCCAAGAAGATGCATAAGAGGGAATGATGTGCCTTCAGAAAGGCAAGGAAAGTCCTGGAAAGGCAGCAGACACAGCCAGCTCTGTGGGGAACTTAAAGGTGCAAGGGGCCTTAGGTTCAGAGAGCTCTTATCTAGGTGGCATATCTCATCCACCCAATTTACTTTGTTTCCTGATTCGTTATTTTAACCCACAGCTGAGCACAGGCCAGGGTTTGTTTAGTTTCTCTCTCTGAAACTCTCAACTAGTATTTCAAGTTCCATTAGCCTACCACTTAGCACCTTGGAGAATTTCTTTAAGGGGAAAAACAAACATCTCCCATAAGATGAGTTCTTTCCAGGCAGTTCCTTGCCAGTTGTTAGAATCTGGCCTGCCGCCATGGCGGCTTCCTTCCTCAGGCAGACTAGAAGGTTCTGTTTTCTACCAGGCAGTAAAAACTGAACCAGCCTAGGGGAGGAAAATGTTATGATTCTAGCAGTTAGAACAGACCACTCAGCCAAACCCACTCTGATCTAGTTCACAGACTATTCAACCAAATCTACCTACCTAGTCTAGTCTAGTCTAGTCTAGTCTAGTCTAGTCTAGTCTAGTCTAGGCCAACTCCTGAAAGAAGCCTGTGGACAGATAGATACTTGAGGAGTGGAGAGCAAGGGAAGGAGGCTGGGCGGGGAATGGAGGGGAGGGGACGGATGGGGGGAACGGGGACGGACGGGGGAACACAGGGAGATGGGGGACGGACGGGGGGAGCAGGGGACGGGACGGACGGGGGGGGGTGACAGGGGGACGGGGACGGCCAGGGGAACACAGGGAGATGGGGACGGATGGGGGGGAGGACAGGGGGACTGACGGACGACAAAGGTGAGGAACGCAAAAGAAGCTCTATTTGAGACCTGTACCTACCTGAAACTGCACCTTTAGAGTACTATCAAAATAACAAAAGCAGAAAAAAAACGCATACTTTTATTTTAATGTACAAGAAAAACAGTGGATGCACCGACAGGGAAAACTGATAAATCTGCTTCTACATGTAGCCAGGCAGGTTTCTTAAAAAATCAAAATCAGCGAGTGAACTATTGAGGTTCCCACTAGTGACAGTCTCAAACCCTAGCATGGAGCCACGAACTGAATGCTCATTACCCGAAAGTTCAAGCCACATTTCAGAAGCCAGGGTGCACCTCCACAGAGCTGCAGGACGGCTGGCACCCTGCCCTCAGATCTTGTTTTAACGCCTTTGGGTCGTAGATCTCACTGGCTCCCACCTGGCCTGGGAAATGTTATGTTTTGCCCCACCATTGCATACAGGGTGTTAACAGAGGCAAAATGCTTCACTGGGCTGCCCAGAACTGGGAAACTCAGACAGGACACGGATGACTGCTCCTTCTGGCCTCCCACATCCACCCTTTAGTCAGCCAGCTTCAGCTTCGAGGCTTGAAAGGAAGTGTGAATGCTGCTGTCTATCCAGTTCAGTTCAGGCTCTCTCTAAAACTACTACCCACATTTTCTAGGAAGAAAAGTCAGAGGCGCAGCTTTCTGTAGGATCTAGCACTTCAGACTGAACAGAACTGATCATGTGAAGAGCCACTGAAGGCTGTCTCCCCAATTCTGTGGTCTCCTCAATTCTCAGAAGACAGTGGTCTGAACATGGGTGCCATAGCTAGTTACTTCTTCAGACTTCAGGAGTGACAAAACCAACTATTCTACATGGATAATGGCCTCCCTCTCCTTTATTCATGCTGAGCTGATCTTATTTTTTATTTAAAAAAATAATACCTAAGAACATTTTTTTCAAGTACTTGGCATGCCATTCTTCTTTTCCATCTTAAGATACTTCATAATCTTATCAACCACCTAGATCATGAAAGTTAACTATAACCTGTCATAGCATGCTGAGATATAGACCCCAAATGCATCCATTTACAAAAATAATCTCATTATTCTGTCACTTATGTGACTTGCATGACTGGCTGTTTAAAGGGCAAAGGGCTGGGGGACCCTTCTCACACGCACAGACACACGCACACCCTGTCTAGCTATGAGCAACTACACTCACAGTTCTTTGGCCAGCTCTCTTAGAAGCTGCCCCGAGGATCCTTACGTGCACTCTGAAGCTCTGGTACCCCATCGCTGTGTGTGCTTTGTGCACATTCTCAGACACTGCGATGCCCAAACTAAGGCAACACATCACAGAAGTTGGCAGCAATGCTATCGGCAAGAATTTGGCTTCAGAACTGAGTGATTCATCATACATCCTAGCGGCAGAAAAACAACACACCGCTATTTTAATCCCTGGGTGCTATCAAAACCCCAAACGGCAAAAATATATTTAAGCAAAAATGACAAAACCTAAACGTGCTATATGTAACATTTGCAAAAATACTGCTCCTTTTTCAATAAATCACTTAGGAGGCAACAGATTACTACCTTATTTCTAACAATGACAAATCAAGTTTCAACCTCACACTCAGGAGGCAATGGGCAGGGCAAACTTCTACCAAGTCACATATTGAAACTCTTAAATTTAGGAAAATAAACTCATGTGCTTTACAGGAAGAAAAATCCTTCTTAGAGTTCTGAAGTAGCCCACTTCTTCCACTGACCCTCTCCTTTCTAGCACGACTGTGGGTCGGAGTCTAGCTGTGTGGGTGCGGGCGCTGTTGCCATAGCACAGCCACAGAAGCCCGCGGGGGTCTGTGCTCCACATGCTTTCGTTTCTCAAAGGCACGGAGCACTGCTCTGTTTAGAAGGCACTAGACAAGCCTCCATCCCACCACCCTTACTTCAGGGGAATACAGCATGTGGCATCACCGGGCTAGCATCCCTGCAGAATCCTCCACATACAGTAAAGCCATGGCTCATTGTGGTTTAATGCAAACTTTCCCCCAAACGCCACAGTAGTTGCTATCACCAAGTCCAGAGGCAGAAGAGGCAGCGCATCAAGAACCCCCACCCCACCCCCACCCCGCAGTCTCCTCCAGGAACTCCTACCTTTGCAAACACCTCTTCTCGCTTCCTTCGTTTCCGTTTTGGGGGTCTCCGGTTCACGCGAATCCATTTCGCGACCTGAAGTTCAAAACCCACAGAGCATCTTAAGCGGGTCGAGGGTCCCGGGGCCTCGGGCCACCGTCCTCCCGCCTCACCTGGAGCCGCGGGGCTCCGGGCCGTGACCTTCGCCCCGCCGCCCGGTGCCGCCGCCGCACTCACCTCGGCGCCCACTTGCCGCGCGAGCCCGCTCCGCGTGCCGTCCTCGCGCTCCTCCTGCAGCGGCTGCGGGGAGAGCGGCCGAGTCAAGTTCGCCGCGCCGCCCCCGTGCGACCGCACCGCCGCGTGCGGGAGACGACCCAGCCGGAGCCCAGCGCTCGGCGGACACCTCCGCGCGGGCGGGCGGGCGGGCGGCGCGGGGCGGGGCCTGCCTTAAAGGTATAGGCGCCGCGCCTCCCGCAGGTCCCCCGCCCCGCCCCGCGCCCGCCCGCCCGCCGGCGCCGCGGCTGTATTGTTCTCGGCCTGCGCCCCGTCGCGCCCCACGCACAGCCGCGGCGCGGGCCTCGCCCGACCTTCGGCGTCCGGAGCCCGCCAGGTTCCCAGGCTCCGCGGGACCGCGCTGCGGGCCCCGGGGCTTGGCGGAGCCGCGTCCCCACCCGCGGGTCGGAAACCCACGGGCCCGGGGCTCTCGGGGAGGGGAAGGAACTTTCCCCGCGGAGTGTGCCCCGGGAAGGCACCAGCCGGGGGAGCGGCGTCACCGGCGCGGCGGCAGGTGACCTTCAGAGAAGGCCCGGCGCCGGGAACCCGGCCTCAGCGCTCGGCCCCACGGTGCGGGAGCCCACGGTGCGCGCTTGCGTCCCTGAACCTAGGCTCTTCGGAAACGCCTGGGCAGAACTGGGGCGGGGGAATCGGTCTGTTCTCATAATAGCGACAAAGTTTCCACTTAGCTTATAAAGGTGAGCGCTACACCCATTTTCCATCCGCACCAGAAGTCCCTGAAGCAGACTAGCGAGGCCCGGAGAGGCCGGAGTGTTGCGGGTGTTTGCTGACTTTGACCATCCCTTTAACTTTATCGCATTTCTCTAAAGAAAATCTGTCTTGCCCTCTCTTTATTGCTACTCCATCCTTCTTTCAAGATCAAAAGGTTTAGATCAAAGCCAAGATCAAACTCACGACTTTAAATAGAAGCAACTTTGCCGTGAAGTGTTGTACACAAAGAGGCGCTTCTTAATGGAGACATCGGAGTGGAAAACTGTATTATGTCCCTACATTCCCCATGCACAACCAGACTGCTACCAAAATAAACAACAGATCTGCTCACGGGGTGGGGTGGGGGGCTTACCAAGAACTACAGAAGAAAAACAGAAGAAAAAACTAACTCTAGACCAGAACATAAACAGATACATTTAGTATCTTGTACCCTCATATGAATATGCTAACAGTGCGTATTCATTTGCTGAATACTTACACACGTTACCTAGCTGTACAATCAACACATGAAATTTTTCCCACTCTACACGGAATGCACAGAAAAAGGGAATATGCACATAGGCAGATAAAAATTACAAACGATGGATTATGCAAATCGACTTAATTTTGAACAAAAAGAGTACTTTGAACTGTTCGAGTTTCCACCCTACTAATAATTCCAGAATCAGTAGAAATCTAACCTGGCAGATGCTTCCTTTTACCCAGTGGAACTTTTTTCCTTGGGAGTTCACCACCTTTAGCAACTCTGACATGAACCACTCAATACTGATGCACTAAAGGTCCAACTTAAATGGACTTTTCTTAGGTTCTTTGTTGATTTACTAAATTTTCCAGCCTATAGCCTTAGAAGAAAAAAAATTAATCACCCCCCAATCCAGTAATAGGAATAAAGATAACTATTGAAATTATTATACAGACATGTTAAAGCTTTGTTAATGGCTGCCATAATACTTGAAGGCTTTTTTCAACCTTATAATTTTCATTTGGCTGTAATGTCAAACACACGTTCGAGATTGTTCTCAATTGTGTAAACCCCACTGAGCCACTGGTAAGACTGGAAACTGAGATCTGGAAACCCTCTGGTGCCGCCACTGACAGGGTCTCCTTTCCCCTAGTGTCCAGCCACGGAGAGCCCAAGGGTTTCTGACTTAGGCTGAAATTTGTTGCATAAGAAGCCAAGGCTGGAATCCATTCTATGTGCCGGTCCGGACCAGGCCCGTGTGGGCTGCACTGATCCGGTCCGGGCCATCTGGTTCTGGCTGGGCTGGTCTGGGCCGGTGTGAAATGGTACATTTGGAAAACGAGAGAGACCTTAGTTCTATTGCAAGGGTAGTTCTAAAATGGCTTTAAAATAAAAGGAGAAAACGAAAATGGTTCCTATAAATATAATTCAAATTATATTCCGAAATAGTGCTAGAAGCTGAATTTGATATAGAATAAAAGATTATCACTGGAAAAATCAAAAATTTGTATTGCGTTCAGCACAGCCTGAACACAGTCGGTAGAAAACAGAAGTTTTCTACGGAAATCTCTCCTTCCTCATGGGTTCACTCCAGTGATAGCAGGCTATGGAGAAACTCATTAAAACAGAATTCTGCAGTCAGGGATAGATAGTCTAGCATCTTCCAGACTGTGGTAAAAGCACTTTCAAGCTATCTTTTGAAAACAGATTGTTTTCCATTTGAATTATATCTTTAAAGATGCTTTAGCTAATTAGAGGCAAGTTTAGAAAGGAAGTTGCTGTAAGAAACTTTCGTGTCAAAGCAGTCATAAAAGCCAAGGACAAGTTCAGAGCCTCAGGAAAAAAAAACATTGCTTTAAAATAAAAGTACTGCTTTATGTAGAAACTGGAGATGAGTTTCAGAGAGAAAACCTTTTTTCTGTTTTATTCCTTCCTGATTATTTTATTTATTTATTTATTTTTACTGAAAGAGGAAGTTACTTCTTCTGCTGGAAAAAGACAGTGAAGCCATTCTCATATTGATATTGGTGGGCACTCTTCCTGCCTCTAATTGGTGGATGGTGTACAACACCTAGTGGGAAGAGGCTTGTCTTCCTAGCCAGTGGGAAGCCCCATAGGGTAAACAGGAGGAGCCCTTTAATTATCCCAACAGCCTCAGACAGCAAATTATACCCCCTTGGGCAAAGCTTAAGGAAAACCATCCTCAGAAAAAGGTCAAATGACCTTCGGATAGCAAACAAGGTAAAGGGTTCCAAAAGCTTCTGCTGGTTTCAGAAGGGTTCTGTACCTAACAAATGAGCATGTGAAAATCACTGGGCTGGGCACATACTTGTGATGCCACTACCAACAACCAACAAAACAATAAAACAACAAAAAAGCAGGTGACTACACACATCTGGAGGTAAAATTAAGTTTAAGTTAAGTGGCAGTAAGAAGTCAGGATCAGGGGCAAAGTTACTGAATGTTTATGGCTTTAAATTCTGTTCTGTTTAAATGCAGCATCCCTTTATGTTTCTGGCTAGGCTGATTTCAGGAGGATCGTGTGTGATTGTCCATTTTGTTGGGACTACTTTCTTTCTGAGTTGGTTTTCGCCCTGCCAGGTAGAAACCAACATACAGCACAATTTTCAGAAAAAGAACATCGCCCGTCTTGGGCTTAGCTGCCTGCCAAGGTCAGTGTCCACAGCGATGGCCGCAGAGCGTCCTCCTCTCTGTAGCTGCTACCCTGACCTCTGGTGATCGGACTCTTGGCAGAGCCCAGGTTAGGGACAAAGCAAAACATGCTCAGCTGTTCTCCTTTTTCCTCTTGCACTTCCTTTGTAGCCCAGGGAATCAAGCGGAGGGCCTTATGCATGCATGTTAGGCAAGGAACCTATCGCTGGGCTCTGCCTTCTGTTCCAAGCTGTGCCACCTCTGCATCCTCTCGATGATCTGATGAAAGCTAATGGTGCTACTGGCTCCTTGGGAGGGATGACACACCTCCAGCACACATACACACCGGCTGCTACATACACACAAGCACCAGTTTCCAGATGTTCACAGACTCTTGTGATGCTCAGACGAACCTGGAGACCATAAAATCTGTTCTTGGCTTAAGCCGGGCAACCATAAAGCTGGCCCTGGATTTCATCTTCCCTGTACCCTGGGAATACCCTCTTATCACACTGAGGTCTGGTGAGATGCCATCAGCCTTTATGGAGGGACATTGTGAGAACAGCCCTGTAAAGTCCACTGCAGTGTTTAATGGGAGGACGGTAGCACATTGGACAGTCATTTTTCCTCCTCCCTGGCATGAATTCATATCAGGAATGGCAGACTAAGGCACCTGGTTTGTTTTTACCTCCTAAGCATTTGTTTATCCCTCTTTCTTCTTCCTGAAAGCTTAGTGCTCTGGAGCCCACCTTAGGCAGGACAGGCCTCTCAGAGCACGCGCGCTGAGGCCAGATCTCTTCGCCCCCATCTGTTCTCCTGTCACTATTTACACATGGCTTTTCTATTCTTTCTTTCTTTTTTAATAAATACATCATACATCTAGCCCCTCCCCCATCTGCACCCCCACAGCCCACCGACAGGACTTCACGCATTTTGTCATATATGTTAAGGCCTATCAAATCAAGTTTGTGTACCCAGAGGTACCTTGTTGTGAGTTCATTCGCTGGAGCCTGTTCAGCCTGCCTAGCACCACTCCCTCAAAGATCAACTCTCCCTCACCCAGCAGTGATCAGCTGCCAGTAGTTTCTCACCAAAGTTGTGACCTCCTGCCCATTTCCCCAGCTCTCTGCTGGTTTTTGTCTGAGTCTGCATGGGTCTTGTGCATGCTGACGTCATTGCTGAAAGTGTGTATGAGCAAGGTCCCAGGGGCCTATATGACTGTTTCCTTATGGCCATGCATCTTCTCCCCTGACTCTCACAATCTTTCTGCCCCCTCTTCTGCGTGGTCCCTGAGCCCTGGGTGGAGTTTAATATAAGAGTCCTGTCCAGGGACCCACCCTCTGCAGACTCTTATTCTCTACGCTTTTGTGAATTGTGGCCTTTGGTGTTCATCACCCTGTGTTGCATGAGGAAGCTTCACTGAAACTTAAGTTCCTTCTATCATGCTTTATTTATCTGCTTTGGAAGCTGTTTTGGGGTAGGAGAGGTATGAATCACTAAAGTATTCAAGTTTTAGTGTTTTCCCTTTCTGTAGTTTCCTTTTTCTTTTTGGTTGGCTGGAATATTTTCATGGTTCTAGTATTTCTCCCATTAACAACATTTAGAACTGAAGTATGAAAAGAATATGATTATATTCTTCACAGAATTGAAAGAAAAAAACTATTAAAAAATTTTAAAAGAATAAGCAGGGATGAAGAGATGGCTCAGCTGTTAAGAACACCTGCTATTCTTCCAAAGGAATGAATTTGGTTCCCAGCACCCACATGGCAGCTAACAACCATCCATAACTCCAGTTCCAGGGGATCCAACACCCTCTTCTGGCCTCTGAGGGCACTGTACACACATGGTATACTTACATACATGTAGGCAAAACACTCATAAAGAAAAAATTAAAATATTTTAAAAGAAAATAAACAATACTATAAAAGTGGAACTATTACCAGAATGTCAACCAGCCAGGAGGGGTGACGCATGCCTTTAATCCCAGTGCTCAGGAGGCAAAGGCAGGCTGATCTCTGTGAGTTCAAAGCTAGCTTGATCTACATAGCAAGTTTCAGTACAACTGGAGCTACAGGGAGACCTTGTCTCATAAAAAGACAAAAAATAAAAAGAATGTTAGCCAATCAAATATCTCATCCCTTTTGAAATCAAAACCAGAAGAAAGGTGCTTAGCTGACAGGGAAAATATAAATTGGGCACATAGCTAGGTTATTTGCTCGACAAACAAGTTGGAGACCCACTGTAAAACAGAGCATCAGATTCTGTGACTAGAGGAGGACACCACCAGGACCTCAGGAAACAAGGCAGAGGTGTGGTGTGGTGTAAGGAACACATGAACAGTTGTCTGGGTTTCGAGCCATATCAGCTGTGTCCTCTCTGAGACTTCTTTCTCTTTGAGTAGTAAACATTGAATGCCATACATAATGTGCTCAGGACAAGAAGCACTTATCTATCAAACTGCAGACTATTAGAATTAAGAAGCAAGGGGCTGGAGAGATGGTTCAGTGGTTAAGAGCCCTGGCTGCTCTTGCAAAGGACAGAGATTTGATTCCCAGTATCCACATGGTGGCCTAATGCCTGGAACTCCAGTTCAGGGGATCTGACGTCCTCTTCTGACCACTGAGGGGTTTGCACAACACTGGTTCGCTTACATAATACACATATACATATAGAATAAAAATAATAAATAAAATGTTTTTAAAAAGCAAGACAGCATTCAAGACCCTGGTGAGAAGTGGCCTTCAGACTCCATACTGAAGCACCCAACTATAAGAGACCACAGAACCTTATAACTGGTATAAACCAGCTCCTGTATAGAAGCAGTTTACAAAGTGCTTCCACACCAGGCTGCTCTGCTTTGACCTTACAGGGTCCCAGACACCTGGCTCTGGTGAAATTCCAGTGCCTTTACTGCTTCATATCATTCAGCTTTCGGTCCTTTGGTTGGAACCCTGGTATTCTTTTCACACCAGCAAGAGAGCTAACGGAACATCTACTGTGATGGTGTATCTTTAAAGTATTTGTTTACTATGTGGATTGGACTAACCCCAGGTCAAAACACAGACAATAAAATATAATTCCATCTCATAATGTTGCCTGAAAGAGACATATTAGAATCTATCCTTCACTCTGTGTATAACTATAGTTAGTGTGTGTATGTGTGTGTGTGTGTGTGTGCATATGTGTGTGGTGTTACAAATCCTAGCACCCAGGCGACCGCATAGATTCATACCTCTGAGTCATTTTAAGTCTCTTCTCCCCCATGATTCCAGTGTGTGGCCAGCACTGAGAATCACTCGTTTGGGCTGTTTTAATTATGCCCCATATCTAGTAAATCTCTCCCCCTCAAAATTCGAGGTGTTTGGGAAGCATCAACATTTGAAGGCCAATAATACAGAGGGATGACTACATACCATGCTCTATAAGAATGAGTTCCCATGGGCAGAAGGGAGGCAGGGCTGAGGAGGGTGGGCTGCTGAGGTGACACAGGCAGCGTTTCCTGACGCTTGTATTTAGGGATAAATTAAGAGAAAAAATTAAGCATACTCACAAAAAGTCTTAAAGCAAATGTAAGACTCTCACAGTCCTCCCATAAGGGAAGCAGGATTGGACAGACATTGGACACTTTTAGAGCTTTTTCCAGATTCATGGTTAATACAGTTCCTGGGTACTGAGTGAAAAGCCCTTCGTGCTTGTCTTTGGGGGACCTGATTTAGTGTTGGTGTCAGTGTTGTCCAGAGGAGGTAGCGTTTCTAATGTTCGGATTATGGAGCTGGCCACCACTCACTCCCTGGAAGCAAACACTTTGCATTTAGAAGACGATGGCCAGAATCAGGGACAGTATATACCCATGGAAAAGACCTCTGCTGTGCTCTGAAGAGACAGCTCAATTCAGGGAGCAGCCCATGTTGTTTTCTTAAGTTACTGGCAGCCTGTTGTGACCAATGTACTCCTTGCTTAGAAAACACACACCCACATATACATATGTCAATGCTACTGAGAAAACTAATCTGGCCAAACACCTCCCCAAAGGTATGAATTACTAATTTAGTACAAAGACATAGTATCTGTTGATATATCACTGGCTTGAAAGCCGACAGCCCACCTCAGTACGCTTTCTGTCACTTCCTAGGACGGAGTAACTGTGGTCAGAAATAGTGTGCAAGGACATGTCACTGCTCCGTGGTGCCTGTGAGGCAGAGTGTAGAGGAAGTCTGTGGCCCCGGAAAGTCTAAATGTAAAACACCTCCACATCAGACTGGACTGCCTATCAATAGGCCGCCAGAAGAAACCCAAATAAGCCACAACTTGCAAACAAAACGACTGAACGTGAATCATCTTTCTTTAATAATTCTTTAAGAATTATTCTAAAATATCACACACACACACACACACACACACACACACACACACACACACTTGAGGAATAGGGTTACTGACTCAAATATAAATAATTATGACAGAAAGCCATTTTCAAGAATGTTTGTTCACCAAACATTTGGTTCCTTAAAAGGAGGTGTTCCTGGAAAACAATGGGAAAGGGCAGAATTAATTACTTTTCATGGGATGTTTTCTCTGTCAGTGGATTAAATCAGTGTTAATGCTCCCAGGCCCAGCTGTATCCATATTAGGAAAGCCAGAGCTTACATCACTTACATCTCTCTGGATGAAAGAGGACCTGTCCTCCCTCCCTCTGCCCCCAACCCCCACCGCACTCCCCCCACATGTGTAGGTGGGAGAGTGGGAGCTGGGGAATGTGAACTTGATCCAGCACTGATCAGTCAAGCAGCAAACCTTCATTGTTCTTTAGATACCAAACATAACTTCTCTCTAGTGAGGACCAACCGAGCCACTCTGCACATAACACAGCTTTTGTGCTCTCAGTAGCACAGATGGAAAGAACTGCAAAGAACATTAGAGCTTTATCAGACTTAACATAACTATCCCCAATAGCCAAGACGTAAGAGCCCATCAGTCAATTTATGCTTCTATTAGGTACTTTAGAGTCTATTAAACCTATCGTCTAGCCCCCTTCCCCTCTTTAATGGTTCTGGGGATGGAACCCAGAGCTTCATGTATGCCAGGTAAATGCTCTGGCCACTAAGCTACACCCTCCGCCCTGACCATGTTTCTAATTATGGATTTTAACTTATCGTAGAAATACTGTAGTCTGTTTTAGCTTTGCTTCTTATCTTCATTGCCTTGCTTTCTGGGGTCTAAGGTCATCAGGAAACAGGTTAGTACAACCAAACAAGCCGTTGCTGTTTCAAGCGCTGACCTATGAATGTGGCTTTACTATCTCAAGACAAGCCCAGGTTTATTGAGAATACACTCTGGAGCACTGAGACCTAGGCTCAGGTCTCACAACCTCTCTCTAAGCCAGTGAGGATGAGATAGGACGGCACACAAAGAAAGTAAGAGGTGTAAAGCAGGACTGTAAGCATCATCTTTCTCCTTAGAGACAAAAGCCTGACTGGGATTTTGAACCTAAGCAAGCTTTTCAAGGTCTCAAAATAACTGAACTGTGACATCAGAATAAAAAACCTGACCTGACAACCACATGGACTTAATGTCCTTGGATGGAGCTTGCAGAGATATGGCCCATCTGAGCCATTACAAACAAGCTGCCTGCCCCCTTCCAATGACAAGTGGCAGATAGGAGAAGCAAGTTGCTTGCTCACATGCCTTATCATGGAGACAAATTAGTGATTCCATTTCTAGCCCTGTCTCATACAAAAGAAAAGGCCAACAGTTATTACAACAATGTTGTAAAATAAAACCTGATGTAGTGGCCACACCTGTAGTTCCAGCAATCGTAAGACTGAGGAGGATCAAAGGTTCAAAGCCAGCCTGGGTTACATAGTGAGACCGTCTCAAAAAGCAAACAACAAAAAATATCTTAAAATGAAATGTAGGATTTGTACGTTCCTCTCAGGATGTATCAGCACGATGAGGTCTTAGGTACAGAGTCATCAGAAACCTGACGTATTGATTACCATGGGCTTCTAAGTTAGACAGACTGTTTTCAGCTTCCCCCTCAGGCATCATAATAATGTTTAACATTCAGAGTATGAGTAGCAATACATAATTACCATGCATAATGCATTGAACAAGAACCTCAATGAGACAGCAGCCTTGCCTTCATCCCTGATGGTCTAATATGCAAATGGCTACTCTAGAATACTGGGGGAAAGGAAAGAATTAAGTGAAAAAGTACAGTTCTTGGGGCTGGAGGGATAGCTCAGTGGGTGAACTCCTTGCTGTGCAAGCATTAAGTCTTGAGTTTGGATCCCCTGCACCCCGTGTGAAAACCCAGGTGTGGCAACACATGCCTATAATCCCAGCATGTGGGATTAGAGGCAGAGATAGGAGGATCCCACAGGCTGGCTGGCCAGCCAGTCTAACATAACAATCAGTGAGCTCCAGGTTCAGTGAGATGCTGTTTCAAAAAATAAATTGGAGGGGTAGAAAGATGGCTCAGTGACTAAGAGTACTTGCTTATTTTCCAAAGGACCCAAGTTTGGCTCCTAGTACCCAAACTGGGTGGCTTAAAACTGCCTATAACTCAGTTCCAAAGGATTCAACGTCCTCTTCTGGCCTCTGATCACATACATACATACATACACTATTCACTCAGAGAAACACTCACATATAAATAAAAAAATGTCTTTCGCACATGTGCATGCTCTCGTGTGCATGCACAAACACAGAAGATTTTCAAAACATAATTCTTATAGAGTTAGAAACCCATATATTCTTGGGTTTGTGATATGCAGCTTCTTGGAGGATTTATGTGAAATTCAGGCAGATGTCCCTCAATTACAAAATCAGTGACTAAGAAATACAATTTGAGAAGAGGCCAGTGAGAATTCTGGAGGGATAGACTTCGAGATAAATACAACCACAAGGAGTCTTAAAGGGAAGTGTGCTTGACTTGGTGGTACAGAGTACACAAAAGTGACAGCCTCTGAGGAGAAAGGAGGCAAGCAGTGGAGAAAAGATGAAGCTTTTGGCAGAAAAGCAGCAGTTGCCTGACTCATGGCCACTTTTCCTGTCCCAGGCGGGCTGGAGGAGTTATCTCCAGCAGAATCCCATTATCACTTGCTGCCCCCAAGTTCTGCTCCTAAATCCTGATGTATTGACTTTGGCCTCTCCCCGATACGTTTTCATGCCAATAAAGTTGCTGAAATTAAAGAAGAATTGAATTGTGAAGCTTTTTGGCATAAATAATGTCATATTGCAAAGTCTGGGCTAATAGCAACCAGGATGCCCTTAACGCACTTAAGAAAAACCATCTGATATATGTATCCCTCAATGCGGTTTGAAATTTCCCCTGGCCTACAAAGGAAAATATTTTTAGCATGTAGCACACTTTGTAACAGACATATAAATGCACTGAAAATATAATTTTCGGAAAGCATCTGGGTTTGATCATCCCAACCCCAAATAGGTTCTACTTTCTCAATATAAGGAACACTACAACATTTTGCTATGAAATACACTGCAATTGCTGTGGCCATTTCTCATAAACATTTCATTACTGGTTCTGTTTGTTTTGTTTTTTAAAGCAGCAAATATTCTAATGGTTTAAACAAAAAGCCGCATTATAGGAGGCCCCCTCTGGGGCATAGGGCCTGCCTTTCAAACAGCAACCTCACTGGGCCTTCTCCCCAAGGACACTTAGACAGTAGGCAAAAATGAGCATTTTGTCCCTTAGAAACAAAAAAAGGCTACTTTCCAAGGAAATAAAATAAAATGGGTCTGAATATTTTACTGATCTGTAGGAATTTTGAGACCACCAAGCCCAGCAATAATTTTCTCATCTCTTGCTTGTCAAACAGGTTAGTATCTGTGAATAACTGACTCGTGTTAGAAGCAAATGCCTACTCTTCCTTGATCATTGAACATAAAATGCTCTTATAGATTACCACTTATGATTTCTTCCAATAATCTCTCAAAATGTCATTTTCCAGTGGGACACAAAAGAAGTACAAAACATTTTTAATATTTTTATTTTTTCTATTTTACTTTTTAATGTGTGTGAATGTATTGGCTGCACTGTGTAAATGCATCCATGTCATACAGTGCCCTCGGAGGTCAGAAGTGGGCATCCGATCCCCTGGAACTGGAGTTAGGGATGGTTGTTAGCTGCCGTGTGGGTGCTAGGAATTGAACCTGGGTCCTCTGCAAGAGCAGTTAGTGCTCTTAAGCGCTGAACCATCTGTGCAGCCCCACAAAACATTTCTTAATAGTATAAGTTTGTGAAACATCACACAGGAAGACAGGTAAGAACTCCCCCAACACCAGTGCGATGGGTCTCACATCTGAGCATAATTCAAGCTCCCAAGGACAGAAAGACACCTTTAGCGGTGACCAGGTGCACTTACAAAGCAGGACCGAGTATGCATGGGCACAGTATGTGGTGGCATAAGGTTCTGGCCTTCGCTCAGGCCACACAAGCGGGGAGGTGTCCGAGAACGGAAGTGGCCACTCAGAGCCACACAGCCCAGTAGTAATAAAGCTGGCTCCGAAGCTGTGTTGAACATGAACTGCCTTCTGTATCCAACGTGGGATTAACCTCGCTGAGAACATCAGCTTGAATGAGACACCACTGTCCTCCCCTCCAGCCTCCACTCTTGCTCATTCACCTCCCAATGATGCCATCTTGCACTTGCATGTCAACTTGGAGCTCACTCACAGTGTGGCAGTGGCCGCTAGAGCTCGACAGGACCGGAAGTAGAAAACATACATGGCTTTGTGAGGGTCCAGGCCTCTGCTGAATGATCTGAACTCTTTCATTAGTGAGTGTCACTATCATGCAGAGGTGTGACAAGAAAGCTGCCCTTTGTAGAGACACGTTTGGGCTTGAGCGGTCTGCCTGTCACTGACGGTACCCGACCTCTGATGACTTGCTGGCCGGCCGCCACCCGTGCTCCTGCTGCTCCGTCTCCGCACAGGGCACAGACGCCTGAGAACATGCTGCTGAAAGCAAGCCAAAGGATACGGAAAACCGCCCTTAACTGCTTTAGCTGATCCATAAAGGCAGTTTCTGTTTGGTCATTTCTTCATTTTGGTGGCCTGGCATTTTATTATCTAATTTGGTTTCTACCTCAAGGGAGCCTGGCTACATTCTCCAAACCCAAAACCTAACTGCAGTCATCCTCCCGCTCTCACACCAGAAGCCCACGAGCTCTTTGATGCACCGAAGCTCAGCATTCCCTGTGCAAAGCACCAGTCCACACATAGGGATCTAGATACAGCTACGAGACGAGGCCTCTGAACGTCCATGATGCAATCCTGAGAAGCTGCACAGCCTGAGGGCCACATTCTGCATCTGGGAGAGAAAAGGGCAGAGCAGGCTCAGGGAGTGGAAGCATCTGTTTCCTCAATCTCACATCGCCAGTGCTAGGGCTCTCTGCTCGTTTTTTTATGCTCTATTTACTAAGGCAAAGATGCAGCAGGCCGAGTTGGTTTAAGAGCAACACTGCTAAAAAATACAAAAGGTTGACGGATTGAGGACTGGGAGGCTTTGGCTGTGCCCGCATTAGGTTGACAGAGGACAGCACCTCTCATGGGATTCATCTTCCCACAGTGAGAGGAGTATGCATGGTTCTGTAAGCTGAGTTCCTAGCTGATGATTCTAAAGGAGACTAAAAGTTGTGAAAGACCAGAAAAAATGAGGCACAAGTCCGGCACAAAGGATATTGTACCATGCAGATCTCAAACGCACCTACTTGGTACCACTGTAACGGTTCTTCACAAGAGAGAAAGAGAACAGCCCTGGTCTCTAGAAGTAGTCAAGCACGCCTCAGGGACTTTCTGTCAGCAGGATACTACTCTGGTGGCAGGAGTTGGTGCAAGGTTGTCTTGGGCATTGAGGATGACCCTGTTGGGAGCTGCTGCCTCTAAGCCCCAGATGCTGTTCTTAGCAGGACAATATGCAATGATGCTATGCGATGTGAGGCCGCCAAAAGACGATGTGCAAATGTGTCCCTCTGTGCCAGCTCACTGACCTGTTCCTCGGGTTCAGCAAGGATAGCATACAAATTAAAAATGCACTCTGCTTTTGATGAGTCTAGCAGAAGATGAGGATGATGCAGTTCTTAAAAAGCAGAATCGGGTGGTTTCCATTGCCATAAGCGTATATTCTGAAGTAGCTATTTCCTCGGTTTTTTAGTTTACGCGCTCCATCTCTCCAAACAGCTCCCAATGAAATAAAGCACCACCACAATGAAATCCTACCGGACAGTCTTGTTTGTTATGAGGGGCATGGCAGTCTCTTCTGAAGTGAATCTGGGTGGGAGCACAGTACTTAACAGGCTGAAAAACAGGCAATGCTCACATGTCCCAACATGGCCCATCAGACACCTTAACAACAATCACATGGCTTGCTTACACAATGAGCTGGCTGACTTGTGGCTAAGTTGGGGCTTAAGAGCCAAGCCTCCAAGCATTTTATTCTTTTGTATAGACTTGGCTTCTATACTGAACATGGCAAACAGAGGGCGTCGGCTTCCATATTTCCTCCTGGGTCTCCTACTCTGGGACAGAAGCCTCTGTGCTTTGCTGGATAATGACTAGTTTGCAGATCTCACACACTGCGCTTACGGGCAGACTTCATGCCACTTGGCTCCATACACCTACTACCCAGAACAATCCTTGGCATACTGCTTGAACAAATAAACTAAACCTCAAAGCAAGTATCTGGATCACAAAGGATGAATATAAAATTGAAGGGTGTTGAGAGGTTAGCATATACTTAGAAAAGCAACTTTGAATAAAACATATTCCAGAATATAACATAATCGTAGATCCTGCCAACCAATCCCAGATCTACCTATGGGATTCCCTGCTCAGTAGATATGGAATAAGCCTGGGAGCTTTAAATTGGCTTGTGGATTATTCTGACAACAGGTGGTCTTAACCCAAGCCTGCAGAGCTACACTTCTAGCAGGAACCTAGCCTATCTCTATTAAATGCAATGAAGTCACTACTGACGCCATCTTCTTCTGTTTGTTTGAGCCAGGATCTGATATGTAGCCCTGCTTTGCCTGGGACCTGCTATACAGGTCAAGCTGACCTTGAGCATGCAGCAGCTCTCTTGCCTCTGCTTCCCATGTACTGGGATTATGGGCATGCACCACCATGCCTGGCCCTCGATATCATTTCAGAGCTAGGAGGCTTTTCCTTCTGCTGACAAGGCACAACAGATTTACTTTAGTTGACCAAACAAATACTAGGTTTCTCTCCACTGGTACCACATGCCTGAAAGTATGTGTCCATTGGGCCCAGCTCAGAATTTTAATTTTTTTCTCATGGAAAAAGTTCTCAAATGTTTTTTCTTTTAATCAAAAAAGCCACTTGCATGAATCACATACAACTTATACGAGCTCACTTTTAAACTACATGTATAAGGTTGGAGTGTGCCTAGCCAAGCTGCCTTGGTTTTGGTTTCCCAGCAACATATGTGCATACACACACAGAAAACATATGTGAAAATACATTATCCCATCTAAGATCCTAAAGGATGTAGGCCTTTGGCTGTACCCACCACATCAGCTCCTCCAGGTAGGGTTTGGGCACTGCATCGTCTACATTGCATTTGTCTTGCTCCATGAAGCTTCATATTTATTCCTTGACCTATTCTTTTTTATTGCATTATATGTGTAAACGTGCATGTTTGTGTCTGTGCAGGTGTGTATGCAGGGGGAGGGGTGTGCACGCATGTCCATGTGCATGCCTGTGGGGGCCCGAGAACAACCTCAGATAAGATATCATCCTCATGAAGGCTGTTCCTCTCCTTTGAGGTAGGAGCTCTCTCTGGCCTAAAGCTCACCAATTGGGCAAAACTGGCTGGCCAGCAAGCCCCAGGATGCCTCCTTGCCTCCATCTGCTGAGGTGAGGCCTGAGATTACAGACCCAGAAATTACCTGTGTTCTGAGGATAGAACTCAGATCTTTATGCTTATGAAGCAAGCTGTTTACCAACTGAGCCATCCTACTATCCCATACTTATCCTTTCAAAGAGTCCTGTGAGTGCAGATGATCTTCAGTCTACTGCGTGTTCTCTCTGGCTAGATAATATTGGCTAGAGCGTTGGTTTTTTTTTTAAGTATTCATGCTAGTGATTAGCTCTGAACATGAAAGTTTGAAGTTGAAAACCAAGGAGCAAGAGTAAATCTAACTGTTCCTTCCACATCACTGAATTGCCTCATCCTTTTAAAGAGGGGAAAAGCATGGCCCTTCACCCAAGGAGTTACATTTCTGGGCAAGGGCTCCTGGCTGTGAAATTGCCACTCACGTCTGTCACTCCATCTAAAGCCTCTGGTGACTTCTGAGCCTTGTGCAGACTTCCCTGAATCACTGTCAAGTCCCCATGTGATCTGTCTGTATCCTGGTTTACTAACCCATCTCCTTGGCAGTTCCTGCTCTTCATGTAAAACAAACAGTCGTACACTTGTTCTAACAAGAGGACTGAAAGGGAACTATCGCTACTCTCAATCATGATCAAAACACATCACCTGGCGGATTCTGTCACTAATTAAGAGTCCATTTACTCTGCTATCACTCAGGGGCACACTGGTCATGGTTGGGCAGTCCTAGGGGCCAGGTGTTAGAAGGGAGCTGAGGGATGGATACAGTGTGGTTCACTGGGAAGGGCTCTTTCTGCCACACTTGTGGTGTGGAAAGTACCTTTCCAGTGCTGCCCTGGAAACCTCAGATACCCCAACTCCTGTCCTTCAGTCCTGGCTGAGTTCATGGCGGACATTTGACTCTGACGGCTTACACAGGCATTCAGTCCCTCACCACCAATGCTTGGTTATAATGCTCCCCAACCCACAATGGCCCCCTGCCTTTATCCTTGGACCCTGTCTATCCTTCAGGACCAGCTTCGAAAATCACCACAACTTTGTTTCTACAGCTGGAATGACCCTTCCCCCACCCCATCTTCCAGCTCCAAAGCTAGTTTCCTTTTCATTGCTTTCTGCCTTAGATTATTTATTTATGTACAGATTTTTTTTCCTACTGAGATGCTCAACATCTTACAAACTCTGTGTTTGCTTCTCTTATCTTTGGTTTCCCACAGTCCCTCATGAGGGATGCACACATGGGCTGTCTTCTAGGGAAGAAGACAGGGAAGGCACTGAACTTGGAGGGCTTGTTCCAGATCCTGGAAGAAGTGGACTCTGGAAAACTCTTGCATCTGGTCTGAGGCCTGGCAGTGCTACTCTGGAAGCTTAGGTGCTGACACTTAAATGAAGGAAATCTTCAAGAGTGTGCACATACTTTTACTTCGATTCAAGTTCTTTCTGGAAATCAGCTCTTGAAAGGCAGAAAAAGAAAGGACCCAGCTTTCATTTGGGGTACCGAAGATGAGTATTTGCTTTTGCACCATGGTGCTTTGGGTTGTGAAGGATCGAGCTAGATGGCCTGAGCGATATACGTCAGTACCTGCTACTCTCCAGGACAGCAACCCCTTCCGTCATTTAGGTTCCCCTCATTCTACCAGACAGAATTTCCAGTTTTTGTGAATTAGGTAACCAGCATCATTTAGGATCAAAAACTACACTCAAAGTATGTTTTTCTATAGGAGAATAAAAAATAGCAAGGCTGGCTTCAGTGAGTTTTATTGGTTGTGTTAAAGAGATCCACCGGAAATTGGAACTAGTTAGAGAAACAGAGAAATTGGGAATAATCTTTGGTATGGGCTGAACTGTGCTTCTTCGTAAGTTGATGTCATAAACCTCCAGTACCTTAGAATGACTGTTTGGGTACCCATTAGGGTGAAATGAAGTCACACACAGGCCCTAATCCACTGTAACTGGCACCCTTAGAAGAGGAGATCAGGACAGCGCCATGCACACAGAGGAAAGACCTGCGAGAGTACAGTGAGAAGATGCCATCTGCAGGCCCAGGCGAGAGGCCTCAGGAGAAGCCAGGGCTGCCACACCTTGATCCTGGACTTCTCAGTCTCCTGTTTGAGCCTGTGGTTCTTAGTGATTTGGCAGCAAAAGAAGAGGAGAACTGAGCTCAAAAGTGGTTAAATCGAAGGTAATTAGGCTAGACATGGAAGGGTTCAAATAAATTCTCCTGGTTTCTCGTGACTCTGTTGAGTGGCACAATGGTCTGAAGACCCAGAGTGAAGGGCCGGGCACCTGGATGAATTACAGTGACTGCAGTGACGCATCGTCACCTTGGAGGCTGTCTCAAGTGAGCCAGAGAACTTACTCAGTACATCTGTAAGGAGCCTTAACAAGATGTTTAGTCACTGAGAAAACACGAACTGAACTAGTAAACAAGAATGACAGTGAAATTATTGGGAGGCTCAAAGTGTACCACATTATGGGAACTGCTGGTATTAAAATAAAAGAATCAAAGATCTCATCGTATATATGATTTGAAAAATATAATCTGCTGGAATTGGCGAAATAACCATCCCCAGTTTTTTTGATTGACTGTTAAATGTGGAGCTTTTATAAACACCATTGGGATTAAGTATCCTAATAGCCCTTAAATTATGTACAGAACATTACACGATACTTACAAAAAGAAGCCTATAAGTCACTCTTCTAAGAAACCAGCTGGCTTTCTCTAGGCTGGAAGCTCATCATTGCTACGATGACACAGAGCCTCTCAGCAGATCTGACCAACTTTCCTCAGTTCCACGCGTGACTGCATCATTTTCCCTGCAGGGCCTCGCATTTCTAAGCATTGGCCCGTGTAACCGTTGGCAACTTGCAGATGTTGCTTAGAAAGAAGTAGCGTTTTCCTAAGATGACAGAATAACCTACTGTTCTTGAGTCTGGGATTCAGACGCCAAGTGTGGGAATTCAGATGGAGTCCTGCCTATTTCCAGGACCCAGGACACAGCCAGCCTGACAGCCATCTCGCGGTCCTCAGGGCAGCCATTGCCATTGCTGATTTTGATTTTGCTCGTCACGGCCTCCCGAGGAGGCACAGGTACGGACAGGCCCGAGGCTCCCCTGAGTCAGTGTGTGGGTGTGCTCAGACCTCTGGAGACAAGCTGATTGCGAGTGAAATTGAGAATCGAAGCAAGTTGGAGTCAGTTCACACCCTTCACATGTCAGCTCTGAACCAGCAGTTCAGATCTTCGCCTGTGGACTGAAACCATCTGTGCCATAAGCCCAGTGATGGAGGCCTGTGGTTAGCTAGCCCTGCCTTGACTCAGATTTTCCAAAACTTCACATGTCTCACTCATGCCCATACTATGGATGACTTTATGATATGATGACTCGTGTTTTAACCCAACCAACAATTTCAGAGCAAGCCCTGTTTAACAGGGACACACACAGGCCATGCGCATCATTTAAAAATTTTGTTGGGGCTGAGAAGGTAGGTCAGCGCTTGGGACCCAACTTTGGATCTCTAGCACCCATGTGAAAATCCGGGCATGGCAGCAGAGACTTGGAATCCCAGGGCTGGGAGGTGAAAATGGGAAGATCTCATGGGCTTGCTGGTCAGCCAGCCTAGCCAACTGGTGAACTCCAGGTTCAGTGAAAGAGTCTGTCTCAAAAATACAAGGTAGGGGCTGGAGAGATGGCTCAGGAGTTAAGAACATGTACTGCTTGTGCAGATGACCCAAGTTTGAGTCCCAGTACCCATGTTGGGTAGCTCAAAACCACCTGTAACTCCAGCTCCAGGGGATCTGAAATCCTCTTCTGGCCTCTGTTGCACATACTCTCACAGACATACACATACACAAAAGTAAAAATAAATCTTAAAAAATATAAGGTGGAGGAGAGTGATAGAGGAAGGCACCTAATATCTGCCTCTGTCCCCCAGACACACACACACAGACACACACACACACACACACACACAGACACACACACACACACACATATGCACACTATATATATGCCCACGAACAATTTTTAATTTCTTAATTTTACAGCCATCACTTTTTTGTTTATTTTTTGGGTTTGTTTGTTTGTTTTCTGAGTCACAAGCTTGCTACATAGCCCAGGATAGCCGCAAACTCACAATCTTCCTGGCTTCATCCTCTCCAGTACTGAGATTACACCTATGCCCCTTCGTCCTCAGTTTAGTTGCTGCATTTTAAAAGAAATAACAGATAAAATGTTAACAATTTGGTTTACTGGAAGTATCTAAGGGATTGGTTCCAGGACTCTAGGCATATAAAATTCTGGAGATGCTCAAAACTCTTATATGTCTGGAATGGTGAGACAGAAATGGTGCACATACCTATACACAGACTCATATTCTTGCAGTTCTCTCTAGGTTATTTGTGACACCTAAAATGTACATTGTTGTTATATTGTGTTGCTGAAGGAAAAAAGATCTGTACATGGTCAGTACAGAAATTATTTCTTTTTGAAAATACTTTTAAAGCTGGATATGGTGGTACATGCCTTTAATCCCAGTACTTAGGAGGCAGAGGCAGGCAGATCTCTGTGAGACTGAGGCCAGCCTGGTCTATGTTGAGAGTTCTAGGCTAGCTGGGACTACAGGGAGACCCTGCCTCAAAAAAACCCCACAAAAATTAAAAACAAAGAAAAAATACTCTTGCTCTACTGTTGGATGAATCTGTGACTGTGGAACTCACAGATGTGGACACCAACTGTAGACACAGTGGGCTGCAGTGCATCCAAGTACTATCATTTCAGCAGATAGCAATATTCTTTAAGTGAAAGAAATGTTTTGCTTTCTTTTTTTATATGTGGCTTCTAAATCTGATGTTTTCACATTTCATCTTAATCCAATGCTAACTTTTAAACAAAAATGCTTGGTTTGTGTTTATAGTTCATAAAATCTAAGGTTGAAAGGTAGATTCATCACATACCCAAGATGTTTCCAAAGAAAATTGATTCATTAGCTATTAAATGTAGACACATTTAGCTAAGATTAAATTTAAAGTTCAGCTGCCCAGGCCAGCCTATAGTCCCAGCACTTAGGAGGAAAGAGTAGCAGGGTCTGAGTTTGAGGCCAGCCTGGACCACATGGCAAATGCCAGCCCAGCCTCAGCCACATGTGAATATAGAAGCTAGAGGTCAACCTCAGGTGGTTTTCCCTATGACGCTCCATCTTGAGACCCCATCTCAACAAATGAAATGAAATAAAGTAAAATAAAGTTCAGGTACTCAGGTGTACTAGATATAGTTCAAGTACTTGGTCCCATATGTTGCTGGTGGCTACTCTATCGGACGGTGGACCCCGGATCAGTGAAAGGGGTTAGGTGGAAGGGTAGAAATAAGTTCATCACAGTGAGTGCTATGAGGATACAACAGAGATAATTCCTCTTCCTGGGAGTGAGGGGAAGGGATGGTGTGAGAAACATATACAAAGAGCAATGGCAGAATGCAGGTTATGATGAAGGCAAAACAGAGAGGAAGCAGGACACTGGAGGGAGAGAAAAGCACAATTGCACAGGAAGGCTGGTGTCTAGAGACTGGTAGTTTTTGCCAGGCATATGTCTGGAATGGTGAGACAGAAAGCTTTAAAAACGATAGCCTTGGGCAGTACTGAAAGCATCAATTAGCAGGCCAAAGAGTAATCTAAGTACACTGTCAATGAAGAAAGAATTCCGTGAGGGTGGACTGAGCTGACTTTGGTAAAGGCTTATTTGACACTGATATGAATGATGGACAGAAAGGAAGAGCGCTTGGCTGCTACGTGACCAACTAGCCACTGTACTAGCCTAAGAAATGGGGAGGTGCTAGGGAACAAAAGTCATATTTGATGAAGTATATGCATTAGGACCCCAGGATCTGAAAATCTATGGAGGAAATCTTAGAAAGGAGAAGGCACCAGAGGTTCTGTGGCAATTAAAAGAGGGAGTACCAAAGTACGTTCCCTTGGTCATGGTGTTTAATCACAGCAACGCAAAAGTAACTTATGCAATGCTGTTGCTGACAAAATGCATTAATATAGCCAACATGAAAAATAGTGCACAGGCCCCTCAACATTGAAGAGGCATTGTATAATATAATACCACAACCTCGCTATTCGGGATATTTACAAGGATAAACATGTAAGTATAAAAGAGTGATAGCTGAACTCCAGTGACCTGCACAGCACTGCAATAGTGAAGAAATGGAAATCATGTAAATGTCTGTGAACTCATGAATGGGTAAGGTGAATGTGGTGCATGGATGCAATGGAATACTAATCAGCCTTACAGAAACCCTGCTTTTAAATTACATGAGTGGAATGGCCTCCAAGATATTAGATGAAATAATTCAGGCAAAGGATGGCGAGGACTCTATGATCAGACTCACTGGAGGAATGTAAAATAGTGCATCGCATCTTACAGAAACTGAGAGTACAATGGCTATTAGTGTTGGAGAAAGTGGAGAGTAGTGGGAGATGGAGAAAGGGAGATGGACAGGGATAAGTATTGGGAAGTAAGAGGTTCTGGGCATGTTAGTACAGGGTAGGATAATCTAATGGTTATGGAGTATGTATTTCAAACTGTAGAGAAATGTTATTTTGAATGCTTTTATCTGAAAGAATTCATAAGTGTTTGAGGAGATACTTATGTTTACTCTGAATTATAGATCATATATGTATATAATACATATAAAAGAGCACATGGGGCCTTACAGTGTGGTTCAGTGGTAGAGTACTAGCTCCCCATGAACAACAATATGTGTTTGATTTACAGAACTGAGAAATACCAAACAACTCACATAGCACGTGGCACGGCACAAATATTTTTCAAGTTAAAATGGGCATTCATCCATCCTGGGTAATTGTAATGGAAGATGGTGATGAGATCCTCCAACATAGACAGACTAAGCGGGGATAACGAGACCCTGACACAGGGAGCAGAGTGCGAGTCCAGCGTGAGGTGAGTGTTCAGCAGCTGAATCAGTCTAGTTTCTGGGATGACCTTCCTAGAGCTGGTGTCCATGTGCCAGCTGTCTTGCAAAATAATTAGTCAGTTATTGACCGGAAGCAAACAATGCTTCGTTCTCATAAGCCTAGACAATAAGTGAAAATAGAGAAAAAAACCGGTCAACTGTACAGTGATGAGTGCTGCTCAGAATTAAATGAATGGGTGTGAAAGCTTGTTTCCCATACATCTGATCTGGTACTCCCTTCTTCCTGGGTAGAGCTGCATCGTGACCCAAGGGAAGGTGCAACACTCTTCGGTGTTGTCATCTGGCTCCTCTAGGTTTGAATAGTCACCCCTGTCAGCCTGCAGAGGTTTACCATCTTTCCTGATGAGAAAATAAAAGCTAAATCGGCAGGCGTAAAAGAACCTGGAACCCCAGCGCACAGCAGGGACTCAGATGACAAAGCACCTCCCGACAACACTCCTCCTCACAAGCATTCATAAGATTTTCCAGGATCGGATGTATGTTCTAAAAACAATGGAGCTACAGTGAACTGAAGGAGCCAGATTCAACTACTGAAGAAATATGAGAATGCCAGCTGGGGCACACAGGTCAGAGGTTGACAAATAATGGCTTACAAACCAATGTCTTCCTACCTTTTGTTTTTATGAGTATAATATATTTAGATGCACCCACACCTGTCCATTTGCACTACTCTGCGATTGGTTTGTACACACAGAAGTGTTGAGATGCATCAGAGACTATCTGGCCATTTACAGAAAGATTTGCTTCCCCCTGGTGGATATGCTTTGCCTTGCATTAAAACATAACCTGGAAGCTTCCTCATTGGCTAGCTTTCATAGTGCTGGATGCCCCTATGTATGCTACTGAAGGAGAAAAGTAATCATCAGTCTTACCCAGCTGTAAACCCTGCCAACTACAATAACATCCAGCCTGGAAAAATAGACTCACTAGTACAATAGTGGCATGAGAGCTACGGGAGTAACCAACCACTTTCTGACTGTATGTAAGGCTCACTTCACAATGGAGCCCATACCTGGCACTGCTATCAGTGGCTAGACGGGTTGTAGGCCCAAGTCGGGGGAGAACCTATCACTATTACTATGCTAAACAGACACAGTATTAAACTGACTCCTAGAGGATTATCATTATATCCATAAATTGATGCATCTCTCAAGCCTCCTCAGAGAAGCTTTTTTTTTTTTTTTTTTGCAATAGATGGTGATTAACACAGACTCACCAGACTCACAACTGAGAAACATGCAGAGAGCAAAAGACTGAAGAGTGTTCCCTCCTAAATGGGACGCCTGTATCACACCCTCTCCTCTCAGTGCTCAGGGATCATTACAGAATAGGGGCTGAAAGACTGTGAAAGCCGGAGGTGCTGGATGACTACAAGAAAACGGGTCTTCTGCACACAACAGGGAAGTGCACACAGGAACTCACAGCAGGTGTAACATGCACAAGGCTCACTCGAGCTTGAGCCACACAAAATCCCAGGACGGAGCGGGAGGCAGATATGATGTCTCGCTCTTAGTTAAGGGGCTGAAGACAACTGATAGCCACTGGGACCTGGAGACTCAGCTTTCTTTAAGAGCATGGTCCCTGGTAAGCCAACCACCCTGCAGTGGATGGCCATACATCCAGGAGTATATGGACAGTTCAAGTTGGACTGGATGGATTTTAAAAAATTAAAAGGAGACACAATGTAGGGTGGGTAGAGAAAGGGGTGTTGGACCTTGGAGGAGTTAGAGCGGGTGAATGTGATCAAAATACATCGTATGACATTCTCAACAAACTGATGAAAATCATTTTTAAGTAAAAATATTCAAATATATTTTGACATTAAAAATGGTGACTATGATTGCATGTAACACCTTATATATGTGTATGCAAGTATATAAATAAATAAAAAGAAAAAGTAACTTTATATGAATATATTGGGAAAGGAATCATTTTCATTTTACAGATGAACTATTAATACTTTATGATTTGAAGAAGTGAAATTTAAGTTATGAACAAACAAGATGACACACAGTCACGGGAGTGGAGGACACTATCATTTCACTCATACAAAATGGTCAGAAATGATAAATGATATTTGGAGAGTAATATCTGAAAATCAGGAAGGAGATGCTTAGGAGGAGGAGAGGGAGATGGCAGAGGGAATAATGAATACAAAAGGTCTGAGGGATTAGACTTGATCTTGTCCAAGGAAACAGAGCAAAAAGGAAGGTGACTGGGCCAGGGTCAGGCCATAGGCAGTGAGCAGTGCATTATGTGGTCAGAGTCCTGGTGGACGCACAGACTTTAGGGAGGGTGCGTTTGGTCCAGGCCTGTGAATCAGGCGGGTGCAAGGCTTACCACAGTTTAAGTCTTCCTCTGACCTCTCCATCTGCAGGTCCATCTGGAGGAGGAGCAGAGCAGGAGATTCATGTGGTAGAAGAGATGTGCCAACACTTGGGAAGAGCTGTGCAGGCTCTGCTGTTCCGTGAGCACTGGATAAGGAGCAAAGGGAGGCTGATAGTCCTGAGCAGGTATTTCTGGCAGGAAAGCTTTCTCATGGATAAGTATCACAAAACTTACAAATCTACCTTAATGACAACCTGAGAGTACTCCTTGGAGTTGGGACTTTCGTCCTTTCTCCATCCTGAACTCAGCCATACTGAGGAGGGCTCATCCACACTCAGGAATTCTGTGAGGCTCATGTTATTCCAAATAACCATAGACTTCGGAAACACAAACATGAAAGTGTTTCAAGACACGAGTCAAATATTAGATAGTTCAGCATCTGACGCAGGCCCCTCACCCCTTGTTGTCACTGCCCCTCACTCTGCCCCATTAGGCCTAGCCCAAGGCCCAGGTTGGAATCTCAGCTGGGTGCACTCCATTGCCTAGTCTAACCCAAGACCCTCACCCGTGCCATCCCTCTATACCTCTCCTCAAGACCCAGGTGGGAGATACATTGATGATCTCTTGCCCAATCAGGACCCTCAGCTCACATCACCCCCACAGGCCCAAATGGGATTCTCATCAGTGAGTTCTCATGATGAGTCTGACTTGATTCCCTCTTCCAACCCTTTCTTCTTCGGAGCCCAGACAGGAGCCCCATCTGTGTGTCCTCTTGCTGAGTCTGACCCAGGTCTCTCTCCACCCTTCAGACCCAGCCCCAGGTGGTGGCTTGTGTTCTCTTGCCTAGCCTGAACTTGGGATCCCTATGCCTCTGTTCAGCATCTCTGGGCCCCCCTCAGGCCCAGGTAGAGGCTGCATTCATGTGGTACTTACTCTTCTGTTGCATGATAAACACCATGGCCAGGCAACTTACAAAACGAAAAGTTATTTGACTTGGGCTTCCAGAGGAATAAAAGTCCATCAACTCTTATGAACTTGCCTCCACACTCTGAATTTTTCTCAGCATTTGGGTCTTCCAAATTACCAGCAGAAAGACTCACTCAATAGGGCTCCTGTGGTCTCCTGAACACTTCCACACACACCCCTGAAAGCAATGTCAAACGCCTAAGAACTACATAGCCAAGTTTTATTACACCAATGGCCCCATTTCTTGGTAACAATTTCTTCTATTGGTAACCTTTCTCCTTGCTGTGAATAGTACTGGACAAGAAGTGATTAAGGGAAGAGCGACTTCTTGTGGCCTGTAGTTTAAGAAGGGAAACTGGATCTTGCTAGGGAAGGGAGGGCTATAGGAGCGTGAGAAAGTAGATGCTACTGTATTAATGTGCAGGAGGCAGAGAGACAAATATTGGTGCTCAGTGTGCATTCCCCTTGTTATTCAGAGTGGGACCTCATCACATCAAATAATGCCACTAACATTCAGGGTGGTTCTTCCCTTCTCAGTCAAAATTTTCTCTGAACACTGTCCTAGACACAACCAGAGGTATGTTTCGACAATGATTCTAAATCAAGACATGTTAACTAATGATGATGGTTAACTGTAACACCAGGTAATCCACCGAGAGAGCCAGGAGCAGTTACACACACTGGTGCCTCTGCTCACCAGTGTTGGTACTAGCATCAGACTTAAATGAAGCAACACCACCAGCTCCAGCTCCCTTCCACTGTGTCGTCAGCTTAGTACTGTATATAAACGGGTCCGTAAGGGACAGATTCACACCTCACTACCTGAGAGTTGTCAATTCATTCCATGTAATAAGCCACAAAAGAAATAAAGAGAATGTTATAGTTTCTTAAAATTTTATTGCACTATTTAGTGTCTGTGTGTGTGTGTGTGTGTGTGTGTGTGTGTGTGTGTGCCATGACATACATGTGAAGGGAGAGGACAACTTATGGAAGTCATTTCTTTTTCTGCCACATGAATCTTGTGGATTGAGCTCAGATGGTCAGTGAGTGCCTTTATCTGCTGAAACACTTCACTAGCTCCAATATTTGTTTGAGACAAAATAACACTTTGTCAGTTCCCCCAAAGACACAAAGAACAATTTCCCCAAAGAAACAATATAGCAAATGTAATTCTGAGGGTGATGTTGATGGAAAAAAGATAAGAAAGTAGAAAGATCCCAAACTCATCAAGAATGGACTCAATTTAATACATAGATGACATCAGCAAAATAAGAACTCATTTGCTTTGACAAAATACATAAAATGAACAAATTTAGCTAGACTAAAAAATTATTGAAATATTTCAGTAAATAAAATCTGAGATGAAAAGGGAGAGATCAAAACTGAAATTACAGAAGTGCAAGAATCATAATAGTGTATATAAATAACTAAATGTAACAAATCATAACACCCCCCAATGGATAAACACATACAGATAAAGAAACAAATATTACATCAATTAAATAGGACCAGGATAGAAATTCCTCAGTCATATCATGGTAAACCTGCTACATGGACAGAACAAGAGAAGGTACGGAAAGGTGCTAGAGAAAAACAACAAGTTATGTCTAAAGGAAAAACCATAAGAATGACAGAGGAATTTTCAGTGCCAACTATGAAAGCCAGAAGAGACTGGATGAAAGCATTCCCAGTCTAAATGATCATGGATGACAACCCAGAATACTTTCCTCAGAAAAACGAACTATCATCTTAGAAGGGGAATGAAAATTTTTCCTTGGACACAAACAGGCTGAAAGAATTCATGTCCATCACATTATTCTTAAAGAGAATACGTAAAGCAATGCAAAGGACCAGTGAGAGGAATGCCTACACATAAGAAGATACAGAAATAAAACAAAGGAAGGTATAATTAGAGAAACACAAAATAGGGCCAAGAACACAAATGAATTCAAATGACAGTAACAAATACCCATCGTTCAGTAATAACCCCAAATAGCAATGTTCTCACCTCTCCAGTCAAAGACACAGGCTAATTGACTGGATGAAGATACAAAGTCCATCTTTTTGTTGTCTTCAGGAAACTCATCTGACCTTCAAGAATAGACACTACCTAGTAGGAAGACAGAAAGGTTGGGAAAAAATATTCTAAGCAATTTACACTACAAATCAAGTAGGTTTTGCAGTTCTTATAGCTCACAAAATAGAGTTCAAGTGAAAACTTCCCAGAAGAGATAAAGAGGGTCACTTCATGTTAATCAAAGAAACAAGTAATGACAAAGATATGACAGTCACAACACATATGCACTAAACTCCAGAGAATCCAGTTTCAAAATGCAGTACTAAAGGACTATACAACACAGATTAACCCCAACTCAGTAGTAGTAGGTGACATCAATACTATTTCCCATAGACAAGCCAAATGGACAGAGTAAGCATAGACACACCTGAATTACACGACGACCTACTTCACATTGACCTAAGAGACATCCACAGAATAGTCCACACAAGCATCACACAGGGCATTTTCTTACTCAGAATTCTGTGCAAGTTTCTCCAAAACTAATCAGTTCCTGGGACACAAAAGAAACCTCAAAAAATACAAAAAATTGAAATAATTCCAAGCATTCTATTGGACCACAATGTGATAAAATGTATAATCACCAGCAAATGAAGCTCTCATAAGTACACAAACTAATGGAGATTAACAACTCCTGAATGATGATGGCATCAAGGAAGAAACTAAGAAAGGATTAAAAGTCTTCCTAGAACTAAATGAAAATAGTTAACAAAACAGAACAAAACCTCGGGGACACTTTAAAAGCCAAGCTAAGGGGGAAATTTGTAACACAAAGTGCCTAAATTTAAAAATCAGAAACAGTACATGTTAGTGACTTAATAGTACAGCTCAAGAGCCTGGAAAGGCAAAAGCCTTCAAACCTAGTAGATGAGAAGAAATAACAAAATCAGGAATTGGAAAGATGGTTCAGCAGTTATGAGCACTGACTGTTCTTGTAGAAGACCTGGTCTTCAATCCCAGCACCCACATGGTGACTAACAACTATCCATAACCCAGTTCCAGGGATTCTGATGCCTTCTTCTGTCATCTGGGAATTACATGACACAATGCACTTTCAAATATGCAATCAATACACACATACATATAAAATAAAAATCATAAGAAATTTAAAAAGAAATTGCCAAACTCAGAATAAAAAATACTGAAATAGAATCTCAGAAAACAATATAGAGAATCAGCGACTCTAAGAGCTGGTTCTTTGAAACTTTAAACGGCATGGACAGCTCCTTAGCTCAGATAACCAAAAAAGAGCAAATCCAAATTCACCCGATCAGAGATGAAAGGGAAAGCATCACAGCACACACCCCAAATCCAGAACGTAGGAAGGGAATACTTTAAAACTAATACTATGGCAACCTGAAAATCTAAACCAAAATAAATGAATTTCTAGACTCATGGGAACCACTAAAGTTAAACCAGGAAGAGATAAACAGCTTGAACAGACCCATAAGAACTTAAACAATATAAAACTTTGCAACAACAAAATCCCAGGCCCAGATGGAGTCACAGAAGTATTCTACCAGGCATCTACAACCGATTCCTGTTAAATCATTCAAAAAGAGAGAAACAGAGGGAGAACTCCCAACCTCCTTATCTGAAACCAGTATCACTCCAATACCACAACCAGGGAAAACACACAGAAAAAGAAATCTGGAGTCCCATATCCTGATGAACATAGACAAAAAGATTCTGAACAACATATTCACAAACTGCATAGAGACACACAGCAAAAAGATCATCCACCACGATCGGCAGCTGTACTTGAGAGATGCCAGTATGGTTCAATACACATAAGTCAATAAATGTAACAAACTACATGGATCCACTTAAAGACAAAAATCACACGGTCATTTCAGTAGATATAGAAAATGCCTTTGACAAAGTTCAACATGCAGTCATGTTAAAAATTGTAGAGTAAATTGGACAGGATGGAACATACTTCAACACAATTAAAGCTATATACAACAAACCCAGAGCCAATATCATTCTAAGTGAGAAAAATGGAAGTATTCCTATGAAAGTAAGGAACAAGACAAGGATGTGCACTATCTCCACCCTTTGTTTAACATAGTGCTTGTAACTCTTGCTAGAGGCAAATGACAAGAGAAGGTGTTAAAGGAGTACTAATTGGTAAAGAGAAGGTAAATGATCACTTTGTGCAGATGATATATTATGCATGAGAGATCCAAAAATTCTACCAGAAAACTGCTAGAAATGATCAATACTATCAATACTTTTAGCAAAATAGCAGATTACAAAATCACCTACAAAAACCAGGAGCTTTCTATATGCCAATAACAAGCGATCAGAAAAAAGTATTAATGGAAACACTCGCATTCTGAATAGTCTAAGAAAGTGTCTAGAAACAACCTAACCAAAGACAATGGAAAGTTTTATATGTAAAGAAGGGGATACAGAAAGACACCAGGACATGGAAGGAGCTACAGTGCCCAAGGATTGGGAGAGTTCATATTGTGAAAATGACAGTCCCATCAAAAGCAATCTATACATTCAATGCAATGTCTATCACCATCAACATGGCATTCTTCACACAGCTAGAAAATATCCTAAAATTCATATGAATCACAACAGACCCTGGATAGTCACAATAATGATGACCAGAAAGAGAAAAGCTAGGAGTGTGATCATACCACATCTCCAACAATATTACAGAACTGGAGTGATAGAAATACCTGGTACTGGCACAAAACAGATACATAGATCAGTGGAACAGAACAGAAGACTCACACATAAGTGAATGAAATTTCAGACACCTGATAATTGACAAAGATGCCAAGAACACACAATGGAGCAAAGACAATTAATTAATGAGGCAGGCAAAACTGGATCTTTACATGTAGCAGAATGAAACAGGATGTTTACTTTCACCCTGCACAAAGGTCATGTCCAAATGAAACCTACAACTGTGAAACTGCTAGAAGAAAAGGACAGTCCCAGACCAGATATAGGTGTAGAAAAGAACTTTGTAAATCAGGCATCAATTGCTCAGGCATTCATTGAAACAATCACCAAATGAGACCTCATTAAATGATAAAACTTTCGTTTAACAAAAGAAACAACCAAGGAAGTAAAGAGGAAGCCCAGTGAGTGGGAGAAAATCTTCACTTGCTAAACATCAGACATAGGACTGCTGTCCAAAATATATGTATATATGTAAACATACAAAAAATGTACAAGAAATAAACGACCCAGTAAAAAGAAGGGTTAAAGGCTAAATGTCTCTCCATTCATGAAAACATGGTACAATTACACAATGGAGTTCTACTCATTGGAAAGGCAAAATTATGAAATTTGTAGGTAAGTGAAGTAACACAGACTCATAAAAGCAAGTGTCCTATGTTTCCCTAATTTGCTATCTTAGCACAATCCGGTATATATGAGTATATTCCCTGTTGTAACAGCAGGAGCCTGGAAAATGGAAAGAAAGTGTGGACGTAAGTGGAAAGAAAGAGACCGATAGAGGGGAACAGCAGACAACAGATGTTACAGAGGTAGACACGTGGGAAATGGGGACTTCACCTGGGAACAGAGATGCGGACATACAAGGAACCCGGAGGATAAAAGGGAAGAAGGAACTAGAGAGGGGGACAAGAAGAGATAGTAATTACCAAGGAGAAATAGAAATATGTGCACTGGGGATGGAAGAGGGAGGCTAGACATGGAGAGAAGAGATCAATAAAGCAGAATTAGCATGCAAAGCTATAGGGAAGAAAGGTCAGAGGAGAGTGTATTAACTCAAACACCTGCTGAAAGATACACATAGAGTACCTGAGCATGAATGCTGGGTGTTCCTGAAGGTTGTATAAAAAGGAACACAAGGACAGACAGGAGAAGCCTCCCTTCAGGGGTTGGTCAAAGTAGTCCGAGAGACCCTCCTCAAACACACAGGCTATTGCCACAGCCTTTTTTTACCTCCCAGAAGTTGAAGGTAGGACCCTATTACTGGAGTTAGGACATACTTTGGAAGAAAAGAAAATGAAAACAAATGTAAATAGCAAGTTATTCTATGAGGAGACAGATGTTAAACCTCACTTATTTATTATTTTTTGAACTATTTCTTTTTATTGTGGTTGTGTGTGTGTGTGTGTGTGTGTGTGCACGCATGTGTGGCCTACATATATGTAAGTGTATCCATGTCATGCAATGCGCCAGTGTCCAGAAGAGGGCATCAGTTCCCTTGAAACTGGAGTTAGTTTTGTTAGTCACCATGTAGGTACTGGAACCTAACTTGGGTTCTCTACAAGAACAGCCAGTGCTCTTAACCTCTGAGCATCTCCCCAGCCTCATTAAGCCTGCCTCTAACAGCCCAGGTCATATAGGAAGTAGGAATGGGGTGATAGTCAATTAAAAGGGAATAAACATATGAACAATGGACATCGCATAACTGAGCAGGGCATTCATGGGCGATGACATAGAAGTAAGAAAAGGCAGATCATCACCTCGGGACTCAGACACAGACATAAAAGTTCGATGTAAACTTGTCACTTCACTACAGAGGAAAATCTGATGTGAGGATGTCCCTGGTGATTCTTCGTGAGAAGCTAGAGTGGTATGTGCTGTGGACTTGATAGGGCAGGTACATTTCTTCCTTCCCACACGGATGTGTTCTGATCATTGAAAATGGCCAAGCACTGAAAGAACCTGTGGCTTGGCATTGTAATTATATAATTATAGTATTATACGAATAGGTTCTTTTCTGGTCATGTCTATTTTCAGTACTTGGATGCCCATTTCTTTCCCTAGATTTGAAATCTTTCTGGTATAATTTCTTGAATATATTTCTATTCCTTTAGTCTGTGTGTTAACTTTATGCTGCTGTGACCAAAATATCTATTATCAACAACTTACATAAGGATTTATTTTGGTTCACAGTTTCAGAGGGTTCAGTTTATCATGATAGGGAAGATATGCTGGAGCAGCTTACATCATGAAGGAGAGAAAACGAAAAGGAGGGAATATAGACAGGGGACAGAGTGAGATGTAGCCCCAAGAACATACCCTCAGTAACTTATTTCCATTAATTTTTATAAACTTCCCAATAATTCCATCATATTACTAATTTAACAAGAAACTAATCCATTAATTAGCTCAGAACCCTCATGATCCTATAGCCTCTGGAAATACCATACAGACACACCTAGTGGTGAGCTTCACTAATATTCTAGGTATTTCTTTATCTAATCAAGTTTAACCATCATGAGCTAAAATACACTAAAGATTCTTGGGTCTGCTCTCTTAATCGTGACTCAGAAGTCTAGGTCTTATGCTCATATTTGGTTATTTTTTTTCTTCATTGTTTTCCAAATATCGTAATTCTTTAACCATGTCTTCAAGCCCTGATGTCCTCTCTTCTACCTGGCCTATTCTTACTGGGAATCTTTCTATTGAAGTTTTTGTTTTATTTATTGAACTTCACATTTCTAAGATTTCAGTTTGGTTTTTGTTGGTGATGGTTGTTGGTTAACTTGTTGTTTTATTACTACCTTTGTTTTGTTCTAAGACAGGGTCTATGTACCCTAGGCAGGCATAAAACTCATGATCCTCTTTCCTTGGTCTCCCAAGTGCTGGGATTATAGATGTGTGCCATATCTCTTACCTAGAATATCCATCTCTTTGCTGAGTTATTTGTCTAAATCTTGAACTGGCTTTTTATTTATTTAACTACTCTGTGTGTGTGTGTGTGTGTGTGTGTGTGTGTGTGTGTGTGTGTATGCTTGCATGTGCATGGCACAGGGTGGAAGTTAGAGGACAACTTGTGGGAGTCAGTTCTTTCCTTCCACATGTGAAATCCAGGGATCAAACTCGGGCATCAGGCCTAGTGGCAAGAGCCTTTACTTGAAGAGCCATCTTATCGCCCTTGAACTAACTTCTTGATTTTATCTGAATCTGAATATTCTTGGAGGTCATTGATCATTTTTAAAACTAGACTTTTCAATTCTTTGTCTTGGACCAATAACTTTTGGGTTAGCTGTTGAAGAGTTATGAACTTTGGAGGAGTCCTGCTGCCTTGCTTTTTTGTATTTCTTGTGTTTCTATGTCACATTCAGTCTCTGTCCAGAAAGTAGCTCTTCTACTTTTACATGGCAGCCTTCTTAGAGAGCAGGCTTCTCTTAAGGGCTCAACTCAGAGACAAGAAAATATAGGGTCATGAGAGCAACTATACCAAAACAAATCAGATTTGGAATGCCTTAAATGAAAAAGAAAAATCAAAGATAACTACTACAATATCAATAACCTTCGAAGAGGTTAAAACAATATGAATAAGCTTTGAAGTTGAAAATTAAAAGGGTAAAAGTAGTAACAAAATGATGAAATGAAGGCAAGAATAGGGAGTCCTGGGAGGTGTCCCATCCCCCAAGTGCACTGGAGAGTTGGAGAAGCAGACAGCACTGAATTCTGGGAGAACTGAGGGAATCCAGCTCCCTCTAATCTCAGAGCTTTCAGACCCTACTCAGCAGTAAACCATAGTGCCAGAGAAAGACTTGGCGTTCTTAGTCTCTGAAGCAATCCACAGGTAGTGAGGCTCACTCTCTGCCACAGAAGGTAGGACCACCACACCTCCATGGACCATGTTCCCTGCTGCCTAAATCTCTCAGTGGGTCCACGTCCAACCCTCCCCCGGTCCCATCTCATGATTATCCTTCATTTAGTCCTGGTAGTGCTGTTGACTCCCTGACTTGTGATGGTTGCTTGTTTTCAGGCACCCAGAACAGCTGAGTCTTAAACAACAGGCCCTTCCTCCAGATGGTTCCAGGTTACTATATAAGCTAAGGACAGTGATGCAATGGACTCCTTCCTGGATTGCCCCAGAGGAGTCACTGTCAAACCAAATCCCACATGGTTTTCCCGCGCATAAGCACTGTGGTTTCTCCTGCAGTTTGGACAGCTGCCTGGCTTACCTTGAGGTTCAGGTTTCTTGAGCTGGCACATGAACCTTCTAATATGCCATTCTATCCCCAGAAGGGTAAATCTTTCACTTTTTGAAAACTTGGTTATGCCTTGGGGTAGACTTGACTGATTGGGTAAATTTGATATAAACTTTGACCTTCCTGCACCTGGATATTTGCGTCCTTCTCTAGACTTGGGAAGTTTTCTAGTATTTCTTTTACTAATCATTTACCCCTTGGCAATTCTACATCTTTCTTGAATCCTAATATCCCAAATATTTTCACTTTTGATACTGTCCCAAGGCTTTCTTCATGTTTTCCTCCTCCAATCATACATGTTTGAGCTCCCTAACTTTTTCTTCTGTTTGATTTATCCTGCTAGTGATGTCATCTGCCTCTTTTTAAGAACTTTTCCAGAGTATATTTTTCAGCTCAAGAGTTCTTATCTGGGGGCATTGAAAATGGCTTACCTGGCAAAGTACCTGCCATTTGAATATGAAAACCTGTGTTTGGGTCCCTAGCACCCATATAAAAGCCAGGCATGGCAGCAACCACCTGCAGCTCAGCTGCGGGGGGCAGGCAGACGGGGACAGGAAGATCCCTGGAGTACACTGGACAACCAGCCGAGCCGAGTCAATGAGAGAACCTGCCTCAAAAAATAAGGTGAGAGCAATAGAGGAAGACATCCAACATCTACCTCTGGCCTCTATTTGCATGTGCACACATGCACACTCGCAGCACATGTATATACACCACACACACACAGAAGCAGAATTCAATTTGGAATTTTTCAAAACTTTTTCCATTTCATTTAGTTTCTCTGTTAAATATAAAAATATGCATTATTTTATTTATTATTTATGATTATTCTGCATGTTAAAATGCACATATTAAAACATTTCCCTGCATTTTCTTTAAGTTCATTACTTTTTCCCCCTTAAAACAGCTGCTAAATTCTCTGTATGAAATTCTTCCATACTGATTACTGCTTTACCTTTGGTACTCGGTGAGGACATGATCTCTGCCCTAGTTTGCTTTCTGTTGCTGGGGCAGTACACTAACCAAAGCCAACTTGGAGAGGAAAGGATTTATTTTGGCTCACACATCACAGTTCATCCTTGAGGAAAGCCAAGGTAGGAGCTCAAGGCAGGAACTGAAGCAAAGACCATGTAGGAATGCTGCTTGCTGGCTGGCTTTCCCTGACTCGTTCAGCTACATTTCTGTGGTTTGGTTTTGTTTTGGTCTTTTTTGAGAACCTGCCTCCCTGTAGCTCCAGCCATCCTGGAACTCACTTTGTAGACCAGGCTGGCCTTGAACTCCCAGAGATCCACCTGCCTCTGCCTCCTGAGTGCTGGGATTAAAGGTATGTGCCACCCCACCCAGGGATGGCAGTACCCACAGCAGGCCTGGGTCCTCTTGCATCAATTAGCAATTAAGAATATGCCTCACGGACATGACCATAGACCAGTCTGATGGAAGCAGTTCCTCAACTGAGATTCCTTCTTCCCAAGTGGCCAGTTTGTGTTAAATTGACAAAAAGTAACCAGAACAACTGACCCCTTGTCAACTTGACACACATACACATCACTATTAAATTATAATCTTTATTTTTTATCTCTAAGATCTCACATTAATATCACAACATAAAACACAGTACAACTTTTAAAGTTCTACAGTCTTTAAAACTTCAGTGATTTAAAAGTCCAAGTTCTCTTTAAAAACCCAAAACCTCCTGTAAACTCAAAAAAACGTTCTTATTTCAAAAGGAAGAACCAGGCACACCTAAGCAAACCCAGCATCCAGCAGTGTAGCTCAGTGTCGGACATCTGGGAGTCACTCACTCAGGATCTCCTGGGCTCCAAAAGACTTGGGCAACTCCACCTCAGCTCTGCTGTCCCCAGCGCACAGCTTCTCCGGTGGGTTCAGGCCAGCTCTACTCCACACCTGCTGCTGCCCTTGATCATCCCAAGATCCAAGACGTCATGCTGGCGTCTCTACTGCAACTGCTCCTGCACCTTCACCAATGGCATCTCCTGGGCTCACAAGTTGCCAAGCCTTAGGTCCTTTCCATGACCACTTCTATCCTGGGACTGCAACTGAGGCTGATCATTTACCAGTGACCTCTCCTGGCCTCTCTGCAGGAATTCCAACTCTGCCACATGGGGCCAAGCCTCAGCAAGCATGAGCCCTTCATGCCATCAAAACCAGTACTATGTGGGAGACTCTTAGACATTACCAAGTTCAGCTTCCAGCTTGAGATGCAGCCTTGTCCACCACCTCCTCTAGAGCACAGCTTCTGCCTGCTGACTCTGAGGAAATAACTTCCCAGAACATGTCACCTCAATGACACTGGTCCCTTGTTGATCACAGCTGATTTTTCAGTTGCAGCTAATCAGCATCAATTGTCCCAGCAAATGACAGAGAGTTTCACTTCCATGAATCCTAGATTGAAAATATGAACATATGATCACATGAACAGCCGCCCTAAGAGTCTTTGCTCCCTTCTGAAGTTTCACAAGCCAGGCCACCACCATTTGCATTTCTCTCAGCATTATCTTCCAAGTTTCCAAGCTGCCACAGAACCTCTCTGTCTCTCTCTGTATATGTCTTTCCCACCTCTGGTGTTTGCCTGAAGTTGGGAGAAAGGGAATATGGGCAAGCCCCCTTCTGGACTTCTTCAATGCATCTTGTCATTGAAGATGACAAGGTGCTAGACTCTCTCACTGGCTTTCGTAGCTCTTTTGATGGCAGTCAAGTGTGTTCAACTTGGTGGGTCTCTGGGGAGGTGATTTCTGGGGGATTTCACTCAGGTACTGCTGAGGACCAAACAATAGCTTAAAATAACTCTGCAACTTGCAGAATATCCTGTGGAGACAGCTTGAGCAAGCTAAGAAGAAATAGTTCCCAAAGAGGTTGAGTTTTAGACATTGACCACAGGAAACATGCTGACTGCTAGTCTGGAGCGAATCAGTTATGTAATGTAAAGCTGTTAGAAGAAGATATGTTGTAAGAGATAAGGTTGAAGAAAAACAACTTGTGACTCTGACTCCCCTCCCCAACTTCCTCTGTAAAACTTCCACTGCGGTTCAGTGTCTCAAAATTCCTTTGTATAAAAAGATTACAATTATTCAATAAAGATAGCTTGGCTTGATCAAAAATACATTCAGACTTGCTAGCCATTTCTCTCCTCCACCTTCTGTCTCTAGTCTTTTCCAGGTACCTGAGATTCGTGCCCTTGTTGCTGCCCCGCTGGCCGGGGCAAGGTACCACACTGTTCTTACAGTGAATTGATGTATTTCATCAAATATGGGTGGGTTGCCCATTGTTTCTTTGAATTTTGTGTATGGTGTGTGTGCATGTGTGTCTCTTGTGTACATGTGTGTGTATGTGCACTTACTGATACCTGTGTGTGTGGAGGCCAGAAGCCAACACTGAGACTCTTTCTCTCTTGTTCTCCACCTTACCTTTTAAGACAGGGGCTCACTGATCCTGAAACTCACCATTTGGACTAGGTTGGCTGGGCAATGAGCCTCCAGGATCTATGTGTCTGTGTCCCTCAAACTGGAGTTACAGCCATGTGCCAGCAACCCGGCTTTTACCATGGTGGTCTGGATCCATACTGAGGTCCTCATGCATGACAAGCACTTGCCCTGAGCCATCTCCCCAGTCCTGATTTCTTTGCATTTTTCCTGCTCACATCTCTTTCTCCCCTCCTTCTGGTATACCCATTCTGCAGAAGTTGTTCTCTATTTGTTCATTTTTCCTTATATTTTGCTTTTGGGATCGAGCAGTCTCTCTTGAGTTTGCTTCAAATTCACTGATCCTTTCTTTGGTAAGTTCAAATCTACTGTTGAGCCTCTCTATTAAATGTTCGGTTTGGGTTTGTACTCTTCAGTTTCAGAATATCTGTATCAGAGTTCTTCATATCTGAGAGGCTGAGCACTGGTAGTTGCTCAGTCCTTGAGCCTGGGTACCTCAACAGTTGGAGTGGGGTTCCACAGTGGTTAGTGGTTATCTCACACTGGAGAGGCCAAGACCCCAGTAGTTATTCAGTTCCCAGGGCTGGGTAAACCTGAAAAGTTCCTGAAGAACTGATGGTCCTTAGTGAAGGTTAGAAGCCTGGAAACGCTGGTTCTGTTGTCAGCAAAGGAATTAGCAGCCGCAGTAAGAGGATAAATCAACTCAGCGCAAGAGGGAAGGCCGAGTGAGCAAATAGCAGATATCCTGCCTTCTGCCCAGCACCGTTTATCTACCAGAAGGTGCCGCCCAGGTGTGGAGTGGTTGTTCCTATGACAATTAAGGCAGTTAAGACAATTCCTTGCTCGGGTTTTTAAATTTGTGGCAGGCCGGCATTAAAACCACCCAGGCCGATATCCACTGGGTGCCTTTTTTATACTTTTCTACGGAGCTGATCAGGAGACTCTTCATGATGCCTCTGCTTCCTTAACCATGTGTTCCTAGTTCTGTGAAAGTATTTATGACTATTTCGAAGTCTTTGTTAAATACGACATCTGGTCCCCCTAAACATTATGACTGTTACCTGCTTTCATGGGTCACATTTTTAATGTTTTAAATTTATTTTATGTGAGTGTGACTGTATGCTACATGTGTGAAGGTGTCTGCAGAGGCCAGAAGAAGGCATCCAATCTCCTAGAGCTGAAATCACAGGAGTGAGTGCCAGGAGCAAAACCCAGGTTCCCTAGAAAGGAGCAGACACTCTTAACCACTGAGACATCTTTCCAGCCCACATTTTCATGGGTTACAATGTTCCTTTGAGTATCTTGGAACTTTTTGTTTATAATCTAGACATTTTAGGTAATATATCATAACCATTTTAGGTAATATATCATAACTATTCTAGATATGGAGTCTTCTCTTCTCCGTTTGCCCTAGGACTTGTTTCTGTCATTTTCTTACTTGTTTTGTGGCTTAGCTACCAGACTATTTTAGTGACTTTTATTTCTTCCTTTACCATCACCTTTCAGAGGTGAGTCTATGAGCTACACATTGTCACCTTGTAATAGTAGTAGTTTCAAGTCTGTTGTTGTGATTTGAATAAGAAATGTCCCCCATGGGCTCACATATTTGAACACTTGGTCCCCAGCTGGTGGTGCTGTTTGGGAAGGTTGTGGACCTTTAGGAGATGGAGTCTCTTTAGAGGAAATGGGTCACTAGAGGCGGGCCTTGAGTCATTACAGCCTAGTTCCACTTCCTGTTCACCCTCTGTTTCCTGAGAACAGATGCAATGTGGCCAACAAGCCTCCTGCTCCCCCTGCCTGTATGCCCTCTCTGCCGCTGACATGTCTTCCAACCGCAATGGGCCTACAGCTGACATGTCTTCCAACCCTGATGGACCTACCGATGACATGCCTTCCAACCGCAATGGACCTACCGATGACATGTCTTCCAACCCTGATGGACCTACCGATGACATGCCTTCCAACCCTGATGGACCTTTCCCCCAAACTTTAAGCCAGAATAAACCCTTCCTTTCCTAAATTGCTTTTGTCATGGTATTTTGCTACAAGAGACAAACAGTTAATACACAGCCTATATGTGTGTTTATGAGTGTATGTGTACACGTGTGTATTACTGGGGATTGAACTCTGGGCCTTGTTCATGCTATGTAAGTGCTGTACCACTGAGCTAAACCACATTTTTGTTTTCATTGTTGCTTTCTAGACAGTCTCACTAATTGCCCAGAACAGCCTCCAACTTGCTATGTGGCCCCGGCTGGCCTTCAACAATTATCCTTTTGCATCAGTCTTTGGAATGACTGGGATTACAGGTATGTACCACCCACGTCACTCCTGATTTTCACTGTAAGCATCTGCTTCTACTAGGATAATACACAGCCTCTCCAGCCCCAGTTTCCAGATGAGTGTTCTATTTTTGACAATGCTAGGGAGATATAATTTCCTCACCGGTTTGATCCAGTTAAATTCTGACAGAGGCAATATTGAAACCAATTTGTTCAGACCTCATTTTAGCTCTCTTTTCCCTGGTCCTTCCTGCCGAGTGAGGGGCCTATGATTTAGCTTGTTGCGCTGATGCGGAGGGGAAGCATTGCCTTTGAGAGTGAACTTCCCTGCATTGTTTCAAGTGTCCATTTTCCTGGAGATCTCTTTGTCCTCTTTTTCCTTTCCATCATGTAAGTTGTCTATTTGGGGTATTTTTGTCACAGCCATGGAAAATTAATGCTCCCCTACAGTCTCCAAGAATGTCTCAGGCTTTTCTGCCTTCATTCTACTCTCCTTTAATATAAGCGTCAATATGTGATAACGGGAGGGAAAATTAGATGATGGATATTCTGAGATGATGGACACTCTGTTTCCAGAAAGTTACATAAATTTGTAGCTACTGGTCAGGTAAGTTTTTGACATCTGGCATATTCCAACACCCCCAAAAGTCTGCACAACTTCACATGCCCAGTCACAGACAGTATCTACCACAAGTCCACAGAGACATAATATCAAAATAGACTGCACACAAGGGCAGACGTAACAAAAGAGTTTGACATAATTTGTTTTCCTGAAAGCACAGAAATTGTATTGAAAACCCTTCTGTAAAATAAATCAACCTCATCTGTCCCCAAACTCCAGTGTCCCTGACTCAAGATAGATTTAAAGTATAGAAAAAAAAACTAAACAGCAGAAAAAAGTCCAAGTTAATAAAAAGTGCGACTGTTACTTCCAATACAATAACAGAAAATATGAAAAATATTAAGAAATTAAAATAATTTTCTTTGTCCCGTCCAATGTGTTCCAGAGACTTGGATCACCAAGTCTCTTACTTAGCCTCCTTGAGGCTCAAGGGTTCCTTTGTTACCACCTCATGAACCCAACACCTTGACCTTAATTCAGAACCCTGTTTGAAGAGCCCTTGAGCCTACTTCCCTACAGTGAAAAAGGGTTTTCCATCCAGCTTCAAGGGCTGCTCTTAGAGAGCCCTCTGCTGGCCACAAATGGAAGAGGAAGAAAAGTCTGAAATTCATTTCTACAAGAATTCCCAGAATAAAAATTAGAGATTAAGAAAACAACTTTAAAAGCAACCAAAAGCCGATTTTCATTTGTTTTACTGAGTCTCTTGGTTTCAGAAAAGATGGCGATGATGTAACTGGTTTGTTCCAACAATAGCTTAGAAGCCCCAACTCCACGTTCTAGAAGCATTAAAAAAGTAAATTGAGTTGCGCATGCCTTTAATCCCAGCACTTGGGAGGCAGAAGCCCGCAGAACCCCGTAAGTTCAAAGCCAGCCTGGTCTACATAGTGAGTTCCAGGCTAGCTGGAGCTGTAGGGACCCTGTCTCAAAAGACTAAAAAAAAAAAAAAGTAAATTGAAACAGGTATGCAATTCAGTCAGTAGAGTACCTGTCTAACATACATGATGCTCTGGGTTGGATCCCCAGTACCTCATAAGCCAGGCATGTTTGTGCATAGCTGCAACCCAAGCACTTAGGCGGAGGCAAGAGGAATAAAATTCAAGGTCATCCTTGATTACATGAGACCTTGCTCAAAAAAAAAAAATCTCCTAAAATTCAACAGCAATAAACAAACAACATGATTAAAGAATGAACAAAGGGACTGGAGATTGCCTATAACTGATGTGTCTGGTCTCTGCAGGCACCTGCACACATGCATGTGCACACACACACACACACACATGCGTGAGCACGAGCGCAATAAATTTTTTTTGAAAAAAAAATGGAGAAAAGAATTGACTAGGCATTTCTCTAAAGACGATAGACAACCAGCCAGGTACAAGCATGAACAAGCCTGGCTCCTGTAATCTCAGTACCAGAAGGCAGACAGGAGGGTCCCAGGGGCTGACTGACCAGACAGTCTAGCCAAAATGGTGAGCTCTAGATTCAGAGACCTTGTCTCAAAAAATAATGGTGGAGGGTGATTGAGAAAGACACCAGACTTTGTTTTCTAGCCTACACACGCTCACATGCATATGAACATATGTATGGTGGTGCATGCCTGTAATTCCAGCACTCAGGAGAAGGCTAGGAAAAGGAGATCTCAGGCTCCAGACTTGGACTACATAATGAGAGAAACAAAATCTGTTTTAAGTAAAGTTCATTAGAGGGGCTTGGGCCTCAGACAGTGGGAGACACTGGACCCTCTGCCCCAACAGCTGGCACCCACCTGCCTGGGCCTTTTGGCTACCTTTCATTCGAACCAGGGCCGAGAGATCATTGCAGAAGAGGAGGCAGAAGGATTATAAGAGCCAGAGATGGTGGGTGATCACAAGGAAAGGGGGTTTTCCAGACAGCTGGGCAGTTACTCATTTGAACTCACAGCACTGATGACAGCCTGCACAAGACCCACATAAGCTCAACAGACAAAATCCCAGCATAGAAGTGGTAAATGGGTAAGAAGTTCCAACCCTAGCCTGGGACTACTGGTAACCAACAGCTGCTGGGAGAGAGTTTTCTTTAAGGGTGTGATGCTAGGTAGACTAACCAGGCTCCAGGGGATGGACCCACACGGAAGGCATTTGAGGACACAAATGTGATTTGATAGGTCATGATATATATGACAGGATATATTAAATTTGGTAGGGGGACATTAAGGATGGATCAGATAGAGGAGGTCCAAATATGACCAAAACGTGTTATAAGACATTGGTAAAGTAACAGGTGACTTCATTTTCCCTGCCTCCCATCAGACCCTACAAGAACTTAAGACCCCCATTTGGTATCTCATCTTATGCAGACATCTCATGTGAAAGAAGAGTATCTAATCTTATGCAGAACATCTTAAGCAAATAACCATTGTTAATGACCACATCTGTGTCTGTGACGTGAAAATGATCTCTAACCACACCATAGAGACTCCATCTGACAGCAGTGACATCCTGGTTTTGAGCAACCTAAACTTAAAGTGAACTCTGCCCTTGACACTCTCTGGTGGTCTTCAAGATTGGATACAATACCAGGATGTCTTAATCGGGAACGAAGACAATGGTTAAAACGTAAACATCTGCTTCTATGGGATCAGGTAGGGGTTTTAGGGTTGGATATTTTTGAAGCTGACCTTTACACACCTTGTACTTGCCTATAAATGCTGGATACTACAATGAATCCATGCTGCTTCTCAGAACTTGCCCACCTAGAGTTCAGAGGTCAGCCCGGCTGTGATAAAATCTATCTTGCTTTCCTTTCACGTGTGGTGACTTCTGATCACTTGGCACTCTATAACAGGTAAAAAAGTAAAAACAAAAAAACAAAAATACAGTATGCCTCTTAGGTAAGGAATGTGAACAGTCAAATTCACAGAGACAGTAGAATGATGGTTGTCAGGGCCTGGACGGAGGAGGAAATGAGGAGTTATGTAATGGGTACAGAATTCCAGTTCTGAAAAATGTAAGAGAAGGTTGGTTGCACATTGACATACATATACTTAATATTATAAAACTGAACACTTAAAATGGTTAAGATGATAAAATTTTTGAATATTTTACAACAATTAAAAATTATTGCTCTGGCTAGAAGGCTCAGCGGGAAACCATGCAAACCTGATGACCTGAATTCAATCCCTGGAACCCACATAAAAGTGAAAGGCAAGAACCAACTACACAAAGTTGTCCTCTGACCTCCACATGTGAATCGTGTGTACACACAGGTATGCACACATGCACACAATGATAAATAAAAAAAAGTAAAAATAATTCTGTTGAGTAAACTGAAACAACACATTAGCGAAACAGGGGACGCGGGGCTTCTCTCTTGGAATTCTTAGTCTCATTAATAAAATAACTAAGAACGGGCTCAAATAGAAGAGAACAATTTTATTAGAGTTTGAAAGAAAAACTCTCAGGACGGGCAAGCTGTGGATCTCAGCAGTGCCTAGAGGAGATGGAGGGGAGAAGAGAAAAAGCGTGTCGTTGTGAGCTGGCATGGGAGCCAGACACGTGGAGGACAGGACGGGAAAAGGGCTTGCGATGAAGCAACCCAACACGGGAAGAACATGCTTAGAGCAGAGGAAGAGAGAACGGGAGAGGTCCCACTTTTCTTTTGGCCTCCACCTGAGCCAGATTCTGTTCTTTTGACCAGTTTTCTAACAGGCCTTGGCTGCTACTTCTAACATTAGCACACTCGTTCCTTCATCTGCCATCTAGAAACTTAGAAAGCTGTGGCTGGTGAGGCTGGTTTCTTCTGTTGGGTGTGGTGATGTGCACTCAGAATGCCAGAGCTGGGGAGACAGAACCCGGCAGGTTCCTGGGGTTCGCTGGCCAGTGTAGGAAACATTAAATATTTAATGTTTATCTGTAACATTAAATCTGTAAATCTTGGAACTTGGTCTATGACAAAGAATTCTGATTTTTGAACCCATCATACTCAGTAAGACTTTTGTTTAAGGAATGGCCCTGATGCATTCCTGAGCCTGATGGCCGGAAGTGGTGAAGCTTGGGAAGACTGTGAGGTCCTTACCCTAGGCAAATGCGGACAAGACAGGGTCCTCTTGTATTAGGGATAAAAGCCCACCAAGGTTCCAGGTCTTGTGTGTGCTTGCTGGATCTTACAGACCACGCAAGACACCCTTTTACAAAAGTAAAATCTGCCTTGCCAAGTTACTTTTGCTTTGTCTGTTATGTTCTTTGTGTGATACTGATGGGGTCCTTGGACTTCAGATTTTATCTAACACCAGCCAGCCTACCCTAGACCCTATCTCAAAAAAGACGACTGCTTCACAAAAAAAAAAGCCCACAAAAAAACAAGGTGGGCAGTGCCTGAGGAACACACCTGAGATTGTCCACTGGCCTGCACACACATGCACACAAATAAAAAGGAGAGTTTACTGGCAAGGATTTTGAGATTTCGCTGGATCTTGCAGATTATAGAATATTATAATTCACCGCGAGTAAAGCAGCCTGTGAAGTTTTGGCATTGACCAGTGAAATTGGGATGGACAGAAGGCTCCTGAGTCCTGAACCAGGAGCCTGTGAAGTTCAAAAAAAACCGATATTCCAAACATGATGCCTTTGTAGTTTGATTAGTTTAAATCAAAGGTCCTTAGGGATGATGTATTTCTCTAAAGTTCCTTTATCTATATAAAGATCAGACCCACCAGCAAGGCTCACAGTGGCCATCAATCCTCTCTGAAATTTCATAGCCACCGGAGACTGACATTGAGTGTGTCTTCCTGAATCATTCTCCATTGTTTTGAGACAGGCTGTCTTAATGAACCTGGAACTTGCCGTTTCAGACAGACTGGCTAGCCAGTGATCATTGGGAAAGTCTGTCTCTTTCTGCCTAGTGCTGGGGTTACAGATGTGCACCATCATGCATGGCTTTTTATGTGGTTTGCTGAGGATATGAACACAAGTCATGTTTGTGCAGCAAGCATTTTACCCACTGAGCCATTTCTCCAGGACTGAGAGTATTCTTTAATACCAAATAAACAACTTGCTATTTTCTGCCTGACTTCAATATCACACTGCAAGGCATACATAGAAATGACTTTTATTTTGCTTTGATGATTAGGAAAAATATACCAACACAGCTTAAATCAAAATTAACTAATTTCTTATGAAAATAAAGACATATTTCAATTAAAAACAAAAGTCCCTGGCACCGGCACTTGCTTTGTCTGGGACCTTTAAAATAAAGGCCAAGTGCTGATAAGCGAAGTGACTGGAGAAGCATCGCCCTCCTCTTCAGCACACAGCTTTAAAATAAAGGCCAAGTGCTGATAAGCGAAGTGACTGGAGAAGTATCGCCCTCCTCTTCAACACACAGCTTGGAAGACCACTGGCTGTTTCTGAGCAAATTCACTTTGCCAGGAAGGTTCTTCCCCGTGTGCATCTCAGGGGCTCCGTGGCTCAGAGTGCGGTGGTGTGCGAGGTAGTTAGTTCAGTTCTCTCTGCATTTTCAGACATTCCTGTTTGTGCTCCGACCAAGCAGGTGACTATGCCAGTCCGATGGGCTGCCCACTCCCACTGGGACTGCTCTCCCCAGGTCTGGGTCTGCAAGTCAGCCCGAAATGCCTCCCTCTCAGCTCTTTAGATCCTGAGGGACGCTCTCCTCATCCACAGGTTCTTTAGGTTTCAGCTGACTGCTTAGCGTTAAAAAGGAATATCTTAAACCACCTGCCATGCTGAAAAGAGAGAGAGAAAAAGTGAAAAGTCCGTGGGTGTTGCTGATGACTTTATAAATATTGTCAGCTTATTCTGGACAGATAATTCAGATCTCTAGGGCTTTCCCCCTCAGGTTTGTGAATTACTTGATGAGAATTTCTTCTCTCTAAATACTTGTGGACAGAAAAAGCATAATAAGCACTCAGTTTTTATTGAATAAAATATATACCATCATCCTAAAAGTCTAAGATCCCCTTATGTGATCAAAAGCATGCCAATCCACCCCAAGAGCATCCTCAGGCCACAGGTAACGTGCCTCACATGGCATGGGGAAGACAGGTGACTTAGGAAACCTTCTGTGAGGAAGACGTATAAACTGAGTTAGGATGCTCATGACACCTGAAAAGCGATGTCCTTACACACAAAGGGACTGGATGGAGTCCCTGTGTGGCTCAGCGGCACCCCACTTGCCTGGCAAGCACATAGCCCTGGGTCCGTGCCCAGTACAGCAAATAATAATCATTCCCTTTTGCCTTTTTGCTTATTGTACATCTATTAATCACATTAAATTTCTTATTCGATTAAAATGAGTTCATTTAAAAAAATCTCACTTACCAAATATTTAACCCTATAAAGTTTAAGACAGAGAAAATGTAGTCCCCACCAACTAACATTCCAATGTAGGCAACTGATACATTCTGCAGAAAAAGAGAAATCGTTTGTCATTAAAAAGAAGGGATTTCAGGGGAAACACAGTCCTGCAGTGAGGCCTGAAGCGCGGCATTTGAGCGACTACGTACATAAAGACTTGTAATGCTTCTTTCCAACTTTTCACCTTCTTTACAGGACATTTTAATCCTATCGTTCCCAACCTGAATGCAGTGGGCAGCTAATAAACTAAGCAGGACCCTGTGTTGAGTTTTTGAGGAGGACTCTGTGCTGCCAGAGGACAGGCTGAAGCAAGCAGGTTCTATCACTGACTTGAGGAGTTCGTGCAAATAGAGAAACAAAACTGTGAGCTACAACTGAGAACATCTCCATCCCCTATTTGTTCTTGAGTGTGTGTGTCCAAATGCATATGCTCATACATAAATACCCTTATACCAATCCACAAGTTCTAGTTCATGAGCTTATCACTGAGCACGGACCTAACAAAAACACTTCTTCAGAAGGGTTTGCCTTCTTAGTGGTAGGATTTTCCCAAGAAACCAAACAAGATGATCATTTATTCTTTTTCCCAAATCATGCTTTCACTGACCATCCAACTTAATTAAACTTAGCAACTTCTCTCAGCGTTTCATGCATTAGAGCCACAGAAAAGAGATGATACAGTCTCTGCTGAGCAGTCACAAGCCTCCACACTCACAGCACCTCCATCCACAGTAAAAGCAGACAGCTTCCAGCACACAGTTTCCATTTTATTTGGACTCTGATGTTCAGCACAAGGCTCCATGGCTTACCTTGATAGCTCCAACCACCGCTGTGGTCAGTGCCGAGTTGTAATAGCTGCAGAGAACTGTGGAGTACATCAGTAGAAACCTGAGGATGGGACACAGACCACATGAGCGCCTGCCTGCACTGGGTGTCAAAAAGCACTATAACACACATCCAGACATGGTTTACTGGGCTTTTTACAGGAAAACAGTACAGCTGTGCATCAGCCAAGCCTCCTGACTGGAGTCCTTCTTGCATTTCCCATGTGTGTCCACAAAGTAAGGGGAAAGAAAAGGATTCTTCACTAGCATGTATTAATTCTACATAATGAGTTTCATCATGCCATCATATATGTATACAATGTATTTTGGTCTTATTCACTCCCAGCTCCCTCTCTTTGTTCCTGACCGCTCCCACTGACCCCCTTCTTCACAGGCCCTTTTCTATTTTCATGCGGTTTTGTTTTTGGTTTTGTTTGGGGGGTGGTCCTTTATTCTTTGCTTGTTTGTTATGGGAATGCTTTTTCTGGGAACATCTGTCTTACCTAGCTTTGGAACCAACGTTACTCTTATGTTTTGAGATCATATATTATTATGTATTCAATCTGCCTTCTTACTGTGTAATCAGCATATTTCAATTTAGCTAGGCTTTAGAAAACAATATAAACAATCTTACTAAGCCTCGGGGTCCCCTTGTGATCAACTTTTACAAGCTAAGTAAGCTAAAGAAATAGTTTTAGAGAGCTAGAAAGATGCCTCAGCAGTTAAGAGCACTGTGGTGGCTAACAACCATCCATAACTCCAGTTCCAGAGAATCCAACATCCTCTTCTGGCCTCCTTGGGCACTGCAGGTGCATGGACATACACACAGGCATAACACTCATAAACATAAACTAAAAATAAATAAGTCAAAACAAAAAAAAAAAAGAAAAGAAAAACACCACAATAAAAGAAAGCAGTCAATCAGCTCTGAAATTCACTCAGTCTTGGGAACTGGAAAAACAAGAACAAAAAATCAGTCAAATTGCAATTGTAAATGCAGTTTAAAGTGTTTTAAACTGTTTTTAATTCACTAAATTATGAATGGGACTAATTTACACTAAAATATTTAGGTAGTTTAAACTTGAGTTAATAAGCCATGAAAAAAATAATGAAAGCCAGTGTGCTTCCTTATGTGTGTGTGTGGTAGGTGTATGTGTGTGGTGAATGTACATCCGTATCATGCAGGTATGCACTTCCACGCTCATGTGGAGCCAGAGGAGGACCTCGGGTGTCTGCTCCATCACTCTCTGCCCTATTCCTTTGAGACAGGGTCTCTCACTGAACCGAGCTAGTCTGGCAGCTACCAAGCCCCACCAATCCTCCTGTCTCTGCCCCTCTCCTGCTGAGAGCACACCCAGCTTTTTGATTCAAGTCCTAGGATCCACATCGAGTACTCTTACTCAATGAGCCATCTCTCCAGCAGAATGTCTTTTTTTTTTTTTTAAGACCAGGGACTCACTATGTAGCCCTGGCTGACCTGGAACTCTATGTAAACCAGGCTGGCCTCAAACTCACTCAGATCCACCTACCATTGCTTTCCGAGTGCTAGGATTAAAATATGCACCACTCCCTTTAAACGTCCTTACTTTTATAAAACATTTTGTAAATAAAGCATTAGTATTCAAAGTTGAATTTGGACACATTAAAAATCTATTTTGGAAGCCCAGCATGGTTGTGCATGCCTAAAATCTTAGTACTGCGATTGTAGCATGGAAGGCAGAAGGCTCAGTAGTTCAAGTGTAGCCTTGTCTACGTAGAAAGTTCATGGCCAGCCTAGGCTACAACATGACACCTATCTCAAAAAAAAAAAAAAAAAAAGCTTCTCAGTGTTACAATTTTAGTAATTCAATGCCAGATTAGAGACTATAAATATTGCTATCCATGCATAAGATGAGCAGATTTAAAACCTCAGCCCCTGTCACTCAGTGCAGCTCTGCTTAGCTGTGTGGGAGGTGATAACCCACAGCACCTACCTTGAAGAAACTCAGAATGCCCAAAATACACTATGTGGCCCAGAAGAGTAAGGGCAGGCTACATCCTGTGGCTTCCAAACATGACAGCATTCCACAGGGACAAGCATGGTGTTCTTTCTTCTTTGTTTTTATTTCTGCTTTTAAGTCCCAACCCGAGTTCTACTCAGGCCACACTGGAAAGTACCTGGGCCTGCATGTAGACTCGATAGATCTGAGGTTCTAGTACCGATCTGCCATGAGTGTGGACAGTCAGGGCTTTCATTCACCAGCTGGGCTGAGCTAGAGCTGAGGGAGCTCTCAACATTCTGCAGTGACTCTGAATGAACCCCAGTCCTCTTTCCTAACAGGCAGCGTGGAGACAGAGGCTGCAATTCTCAATTTGACCACTAGATGTCCTCAGAGAGGAAGCCTATAGAAATTATTTTTAAAGGGGGCTGGAAGAAGGCTCCCTCTTATGAAGCACTCTGCAAGCCTAAAGGCCTGAGTTTAGATCCAGGGGCACACATGTAACCCCGAGCTGAGAGGTGGAGACAAAAACATCCCTAGAATTCCCTGTCCACCCAGTTCAGCTAAATCCTAGAGCTCCAGGTTCACTGTCTCAGAAAATAACGTGGAGAGTGACTGAAGGGCACACCTGACCTAATGTCGACCTCTGGCATACACACACATGCAAACACATGTGTGTGCATGACACATATGGACACACATACACAAAATAGATTTTTTAAAGTCTTTTTGAGACAGGGTCTCCCTGTAACCCCAGCTGCCCTTGAACTCATTATGTAGACCAGGCTGGCCTTGAACTCACGGAGATCTGCCTGCCTCTGCCTCCCAAGTTCTGGGATTACAGGCATGTACCACCATGCTTAGCCATCACTACTTTTAACACCAAAATGTCAACCTCTATGCTGAAGCTTTGATTTTGCATCTATAGAGTAATAAAACCCAGAGACATTTTTAAATACTGCCTAATTCTTAGTAACTTTTTGCAATTCTGTATTTTTTAAACTGACTGCCTCACCTACGTGCCCTGGAAAAACGACAGCACATGTATTTGTTCACACTTATTCAAACAACAGCTAGGAGCTGTTATTCAAAGAGATTCGGGTGGAAACCCCTGGAACTGCTCAGTCTTCCTGTCTCTAAAATGGCCTTAGAAAGAAAGGATTTGCTCCCAGCATGATTATGACACTAGCAACAACTGGAATGACCTGGCTTGCTGTATGTTGCTGATTATTATTTTTATTACTTAGCACACTGTGGCATAGCAGTTTCCTCCAAACTGAAACATTCCCTCAGAAAGGAGGGAGAAGCCTGTTGTTAAAATATATTCTTATTGAATTTTTGAGAATTTCATATAATTTATTTTTATCATATTTAGACCCTCTTCCCGTCTCCCACCACACACTACCCGCTCCTGATTTCATGTACTCTATTATATATATGCTATGCATGTATACATATATTTTTAAGGCCTATTGAGTCTAATTTGAGTCCCCAAATGACCTTCAGTGTGGGTTCATCCACTAGAGTCTGGTTAACCTATCCAGGGTCACACCCTTAAAGAAAACTGACCCTCTTCCAGCAGTTAATAGTTGCCAGTAGTTCCTCAGCTACAGACGGGGTTTCCTATCTACTTCCCCACGTACTGGGATTCTGTCTGGCTTGAGCTTACATGGGACATGTGCAGGCCGTCACCACTCCCGTGAGTTCACACGAATAACTGCCCTGTGTCTGGAAAAGTCTGTTTCCTTGTGATCATCCACCAACTGCAGCTCTTACAGTCTTTCTGCCCCTGTTCCACAATGATCCCTGAGCCCTGGGAGGCAGAGGTCTGAGACAGTCATCTGTTCAGGGTTGAGTACCCTGCAGCCTCCTACTCTCTGCACCCAGGGCTACAGAAACAGCAAGTAACTGCTGGGAGAGGAGACTTTGGCCAGTCTAGTTACTACAGGAAACTTCTCTAACCTGTCAAGTTGCCTGCAAGTTGTGAAGAGAGCTTCAGGTTTGCATCAGTTATGAGTCTTCAAACACGTTGGGGTGAGCTTTTTGGTGGCATGGCTGCTTTTCAGTCATTTCTGTTCCTGTAACTCCTCACCCATGCTCCCGTTAGTAACCCCAGTAAACACTCAACGGTTCAGCAACCTGGACTTGGGTGCATTTTTTCACTTTGGTCTGTTCCCTTTCAAGGATGGGCATCATATGTACCCAGGAAAACTCTTACATATAACACACACACCAACATAACCTTTAAAATTAGCACAAATGCCTAGACAATAAGAAATCAACTAGCACTCCTGCCACTGACAGCAGTGGTACTGAGCTGGCTGACCTTGTCAGCTTCACTGGCTTGCCGTGCAAACACGCACTGGATGTGTCACAAGGGTGTTTCCAGAAACGTTTAACTTTAACAGAAGAGGTCGCCCTGAGTGTGGACAGCACCATCGCCTGGGCTGGGGTCCCAGACTGAATAGAGGAGGAAGTGGGCTGGGCAGCCGCCGTCCTTCTCTGCTTCCTGACTGCAGATGCAGCCTTCCCGCATTACCTCACCCCGTCACCTGCCATGATGGGCACGCACGAACAGTGAGCTGGAATAAACCCTTTCTCCTTCACCTGCTTTGGTCAGGGATTTTGTCATACAAGGACAAAAGCAACTGAGACAGGCACCATACATGTTTTCATCTTTGGTTCCAGGCTCACACTCCCTCCCTAAAGCAGGTCTTAGAAACTCCAATGTCCTCTCCTCAAGGGAGTCCCATATACCCTGTCTTTCCATCTTTCTGTCTTGGAGCTGGCCATAAAGAAACTCTCTGGTTTATCTCACCTGGTAAGGGACCATAAGAACCCCATTTCTAGGACTGGAGAGTTGGCTCAGTGGTTAAGAGCACTGGTTGCTCTTGCAGAGGACCCAGGTTTGATTCCCAGCACCCACATGGTGACTAACAACCATCCGTAACTCCAGGGGATCCAATACTCTCTTCTGACCTCCAAGGGCATTGCATGACACTGCACTTAAATACATGCAGGCAATACACTCATATACACAAAATAAAAATAATGAAAATAGAAAAACAAGAACCCCATTTCTGAAGGGTCCCACATCTAGAAGGAAGGAGGCTGCGGGGCGAGGCCAGGAAGCATCTGTACACACAAGCCTTCCTTCCAGACGGTTCACATGCTATCTGTCAACATGAGATTATACGCTGTCTGTCCAGCTGTTTCTCCACAAGGAGAATCATGTGTCAATCATGTCTATAGCACACGGTCATCATAAAAAAAAACAAAAGACAAGAGTCAAAGAACTTCTAGACAGCTGAGCGCTTGGGGACTTATGGGAAGGAACACAGGATGAACCGGTCCACACTCCAGGAGGGAGACTCACCCTGGTCGCACAGTGACCATCCCGGGTCTCATCCTATGCGTCTTTTCTTCTGGTTGCTCATTTGTGCACCTTAAACTGTGCTTTATAACAAGCCACCACGTGTGGTGAGCTGCTGGAGCTAATGGCATGAACCTGAGGAAGAGGTTTGAGAACCTCAATTTTAGCCAAGGCTTCAGAAGTTCTAGACTTAGGGGCTGGGGAGATAGTTCGGACAGTAAAGTGTTTGTCTTGAGGTCCATCCCTACGACCCAAGTGAAAGAAAGAAAAAGAAAAGCTGGGGATGGTGGTACATCTATATCTCGGCACCTGGAAGATGAGCAGATCCCCAGGGCTTGCTGGCCAGCCAGCCTTGCTGAATGAACTGGCACGTTCTAGGGAGACCCTATCTCAGAAAAGGAGGTGGACAGATCCCAAGATAGCATGGAAGTTGTTTTGGCTTCTGCCATGTGTGCACACAAACTGATTTATTAAATAAATAAAACTTCTGGACTCAGACTGAGTCTGAAGTAGGTAGGGCCACTCTTAGGGACCTCCAGATTGGAAGTGTGGGCACCGAACTGCACTGGAGGACACCAGCTGGGGCTCTCAGGCTTGTGGGGAGAAATCCCCACCCCCATTCTGGCAGCAGAAGTGATCCTGCGGCGAGTGTCTAATCAAGTTTGAACTTGTTTTCTCTGCTTGGGACCCAAGCACCTTACTGTCTGGAGTGCAAAGAACTGGGTGTAATCTCAGTTGCGGCTTTGGGAAGAGGTGCGGGAGACGCTTTACAAAGCCCACAAGTTCCACATCTGAAGCTTCAGGGTTCTGTTAAGATCTGCCTCACAAACAAGGACGCCTCACCACAGGACGCCTGGGTCCTGTGCCCCAGCCATCTGCACTCCATCCTGCTCCTGAATTGTCTCTTCAGAAGTGCAGGTTGAAAACTCAAATAATAAAGGTATGTGCTCGTGTGTAGGGAAATTTGATACTTTCATGTTTCCATGATGGAACATATTATTTCTTCAGGAAGATCAAAGGTCCTGTGACTAAAGCAGAAATACATTAGGATAATCCTCTTGGGCCCCAGGGGGCTGGTGCCAGCTAAAGGAATGAACCAGAACCTGTAATTTCTCAACAAGATTAAAAAGGCATGCATGTGGAAATGGCTTTTTTCTTCCCTTTTGGTCTGCCAACCTAAATCTCACACTGCATTTTAGCTTTGTGTGCACTGATTTTCTGAGCTCTCATGGCCCAGCTAACCTTACTGAAGCCTCCATTACTCTGTTTGCAAACCCTTGATGACACAGCAGTTTCCAGAAACTTAGTCAAATCTCAAATGGAAATTAAATATCTTCCCTTTCAATGTTCTATTTTTTGTTTTTCTTTTTGAGACAAAGTCTTCCCATAGTCCCAGCTGGTCTGGAACTCACTGGGTAGACCAGGCTGGCCTCAGTCTCACAGAGATCCAGCTGCCTCTGCCTCCCAGGCAGGTAAAGGCACTTGCTGCCAAGTCTAAGAACATGAGCTCAGTCCCTAAGATGCATGTGGTAGAAAAAGGGAGCTGACTCCTATGAGCTGTCCTCTGAGTTCCACACCCACACTGCAGCTCTCACTTGCACACTCACACACACACAAAATGTAAAATTTTAAGGAAAAAATCTACAGTGCAATAATTTTGAAATTAAAATTCAATTTGGGGGACTGGAGAGATAGCTCAGCAGTTGGGAGTTCTGGCTGCTCTTGCAGAGGACCCAGGTTCAATTCCTAGCACCCACATGGCAGCTAGTAACCACCTGTAACTCCAGTTCCAGGAGATCCAACACCCTCTTCTGACCTCCGTGGGCACTGCATGACACAGGTGCACTTATATACACACAGGCAATACACTCATGTACATAAAATAAAAATAACAAAAAATAAAATTAAAACACAAACAAAAACAACCAGCATGTGGGAGCCAGTGAGCGACTGCCACCAAGCCGGATGACCTGAGTTTGATCCCCAGAACCCACATGGTAGAAGCACAAAAATGACTCCCAACCTCTACCGGTGTGCCACAGCCCAGGGGCCCACACTCACACACTCACACCCGGCATCTGGGCTGGGGATATAGCTCAGGGGTGGTAGAGTGATTGCCTAGAGGTCCTAGATTCAATTCCCAGAACCAGAGAAATAAAATTAGTCAAAAGCATGCATCAGCTTTACTTTTGTCCTTTAAGTTGAATGGGAACAAACATGGCAAGGATTCCATCATGCTCACGGGTTTATCTATAATTACTATGATGTTTGCATTTACAAAACAGTGATAAATTAGTCATTTTTACCATGAGAGTATCTATTTTCTAAGCACATTATTAAGTGGAAAAGTGTGCTCAGCCTTGTACAAGGTTTCTTTTAACCAAGAAGCCCCAGAGTGACAGCTCAGGGCTGGGGCTACCATCACTTTGATCTGTGGGGCAGCTGACTCCAGAAAGAAGGTGGACCTCTCCATTTCCTTCATGTAATGACAGCATGATGACATATAAGGACAGTCACGAAATGAAAGCAGAAACTCATCAAGTTTACCACGAAATGAGACAAGACCTGGGAAAGGGGCTCGTCTGAGCTTACCTAGTATGGGCTGACCTTTCTTTTTAATCAAAGACAATTTAAAAAATAAAATAATTGGCCTGACAAAGAGTGACTCACAAACCTGACTTACTTTTTTTTTTCCAGGTTAAATGTTCCCAGTTAACAACTAAGAAAACTACAAATACTTAAACTTCCAATATGTAGGCTTCCAATAATGGCTTCAAACTCTTAAGTCCTTCCCACTTTGGACCAGTCAATGCCTAAAAAGAGCGTGTTATGGAAGATGCTGTAGGTCCTGACAGGGGCACAGAAGGTCCCTCTAAATCCCATGTGGTTAAAAAGCAGCCTGTAGAACAGGGTGGGTTTGCCTCAGGGTGGAGACCACAGAGAACAGCGCAATCTAGAACCTGAGCCTTGACTAAACCCCAGGCAAGGAGGGCCCTGAGCCAGACCCCCAACACTGCCTGGCACAGGCCAGGCCCACAGCAAACCTGGCTTTAAGCAGAGGCACAGCTTGTCTGGCAGGGAAGTTCCTCGAATTCTAGTGCCTGAGAGCTCAGGTCACCAAACAAAAGAAAGCCAAGTGCAGTGACAGTCACCCAAAACAACCAGCCTCACACTTAACAGGAATGATGGATCCTGTCTTGACCAGACACAGCTTCATAAACATTAAACAGCTTCACAAAGGCAACCAGCAAAAGGGTATAGGAAAGAACACAGAATTTTGAAGAGGAAAATGTGGAGATTTAAAAAATTAAGTATAAAACAGGCTGAAGAGACGGCTCAGTGGTTAAGAACACCTCTTGCAGAAGACACAAGTTCAGTTACCAGCACCCACATGCTAGGTAACAACCATTCATAACTCCAGTTCCAGGGGATTCAGCACCCTCTTCTGGCCTCCTTGGATACTACATGCACTTGCATACATGCAGACAAAACACTTGCATATAGAAAATAATAAAATTAAAATAAAATAATATATAATTTTTAGATATTTTCTAACCTATATTATATAACATATGGTCTAGTGTATAATAACATATTATAAGATTTTATATATATACACACACACACATAGTTAAAATAAACTCAGGCTGGCAAGATGGCTTATTGGGTAAAAGTAATAGCCACAATAGCCTGGTGACCTGAATTCAATTTGTAGAACCTATGTAAAAAACCCAGATGTAGTGGAGCACATCTGCAGTCCAAGCACAAGTCCTATCACAAGATGGGAGGCAGAGATAGGAGAACTCACTGAAGTTCACACACCAGCTAGCCTAGACTACACTGTGAAGCACAGAAACAAGAGAGACACCACCTCAACCATGTGGAAGGAGAGAACCGACTCTCAGAAGTTGTCCTCCCTCCACACGCTTACTCTGGAGCATGCATGCATGCACACACTAATAATACTACTACTAATAAATCAAATAAAAAATCCCATGAACAGGGTAATTATTAAATCAATCACAGCTAAAGAAAGAATTAATGGAAGGTGCAGAGACGGCAAGCTAAAAGCACTTGCTGCTCTTGCAGAGGAACGAGATTTGGTTCCCAGCACTTGCACTGGGCACTTATTACTGCCTGCAACTCCAGTTTTGACACCGGCTTCAGGCCTCTGTGGGCTCCTGAACAAATGTGGTACACAGAAACTCAGATGACCACACACACACATACACATAAATAAAAATTTAATAACAAACAAGAGTAAGTGAACAGGAGTCAGCAGACAGTTTGTGGATGTGCTTATTCACTGTAATTACGATCAAATTTGAGAACTGGAGTGTTGGGCAAAGAATTATGTGTTCTCTTAGATCCTTATAATGAAGCTGCACTGTTTGCAGTAAAAATAAAAAAGATATAACCTCATCTTGCTCCACAGGAATATTTTGATTATTATAATTCCCTGTGGTGGTAATTCAAAGGCCCTTTTGGCATAGGATAACGCACGATGCTGTGGACAGTGACACCCGGCTCACGAAGGCCACCCCAAGATTCCAGCAGGGGCCTCCGAGAACAAACCCGCAGTGTGAAGTCAGGGAAGAGGGAGGAAGCCACAGTGTCTTTTATTCTTTTCTACTTTTGAATTGTTGACTAGCGGCATGATATCTAGTCAGACTAAGGTTTTCAGGATTTTAGGTTTTAAAAGATACCAGCCAGTTGGGCATGGTGAGGCACTCCTGTCATCCCAGTGCTCAAGAAGTCTAAGACAAAAGGATCACAAGTTTGAAGGCAGCCTAGGAGGAGAAGGGGTACGCAGTGAGATGCTGAGGAAGGGCTAGACAGCCTCTCAGCAGAAGACACCGCTGAAGAAAATTTCCACAACAAACTATTTGGACAACTGAATGGATGGGCTAGCTCCTCCTAGAAATGTCTCTCAAGTAGGTGGGGTGGCTCACTGGGTGGCCAGTGCGTGCTACAAGTGTGAGGACCTGAGTTCTGATACAGCACCATTAAAAGCTGGGCACGGCTGTGTGGGCCTGTAACCCCAGTACTGGAGGAAAAGGAAGTATCAGGAGGATGCTTGGGGCTGCCAGCCTAGGTCTGGGTTTAGTGAGAAACTCTGTCTCGAGAGAATAAGACAGAAAGCAAGACAGGACACAGAACATCCTCCTCTGAACTCCGAGTGCAATCTTGTATATCCACTTACTTACATGTGCATGCAACACACACACATACACACACACACACACACACACACACACATTTCTGTTTGCTGTGCATCTCCCTGTAGCCCCAGCTGACCTAAAACTCACTATGTAGACCAGGCTGGCCCTTATCTCATAAAGATCTACCTGTTTCTGCCTCTCAAGTGCTGGGACTAAAGGTTTACACTACCATACCAGGCTACACTTTTTTTCTTTTTAATTAATAAAGCAATGTCCCTGAATACTGTCATTACAGCTCTATACAGAAAGGACAATGCTACCACCTGCTTTGTGAGGAAGAGATCCTGGGCAACTAAACGCACAGTGACAGAAACAGTACTGAGCACAAGACACCAGACTTCATGTCAGATGAATTTTCAGAAATCGAGTGACCACATTACAGTTTCGATAGACAGTGGCATTAGCCTGTCTTCCAAATAGAGAGATTAGCTGTTGTTCCTGGTCTTTTAGAGGTGTCCTGTCCCAGTCAGTCCCTGAGCTGCAGGAGTACAGTGGCCCCTCCGTAACCATGGGGTACCAACACCAGGACTCTGTGCAAGCCGCAGTCTGAAGATTCCGTCCTTTATACACCGCATGCCACATACAAGCTCCTCCTATAGTCTTTAAGTCATCTCTAGAGTTATTTTTTAAGATTTTTTTAAAAATTATTTTTATAGCCAGGTGTGGTGGGACACGCCTTTAATCTCCCCACCTGGGAGGCAAAGGCAGGCAGATCTCTGTGAAACCAAGGCCAGCCTGGTCTATATAGAAAATTCCAGGCCAGGTGGGACTACAGAGAGAACCTGACTAAAGATAAATAGATAAATTAATTAATTTAATTTAATAATAAAAGTAAACATTTTGGGGGGGGGGACAGGATTCCAGTATGTGCCTGAACTCTGTGTAGACTAGGCTAGCCTCAAACTCAGAGATCCACCTGCCTCTGCCTTCTGAGTGCTGAGATTAAAGGCATGTACTACCACAGCCTTTTCAATGATTTTTAAAAATCATGTGTATATAGGTGTGCATAGGGAACATGCAGGGACCCACAGAGGCCAGAAGAGGGCATCAGATCCCCTGGAGCTGCAGTTACAGGCAGTTGTAAGCCACCTGATACAGACACAGGGAAGTGAACTCAGGTCATTTACAAGAGCAGTAAGTTCCCTTAACAGCTAAGTCATCTCTCCAGCCCTTCCAGAGTACTTATAACACCCAAAACAGTGCAAATGCTGGTAAATAGCTATGAAACAGAAATCTTTAAGGAACTATAACAAGAATAAAAATTTGTACACATCTAATACAGACACATTTTTTTCAATATTTTCTACCCATGTGTGCTTGAACATTTACACGCAGGGCTGGGGAGTACACCTTCCAGAGAGTCAGAGACACACAGAAAACAGGGTTCTGGCAGAACAGAACAGGACAGGGGATCTTTAGATCTGAGTCATCAAGAGACACCATCAACCAGTTCTCCTGCTTATCTATAGCTTCTTACCCCAAAAGGCAGGAAAGAAGAAACTGTATGATAAATAAGACATTCTTCCACTGGCTGAATTCAGTGGCCTATGATTAAAAAGAAAAGATTCCCGGTTAGATTAAAGACAATTCAGTTTAAATCTGCTGCTTTGATCAAACTATGCTCTACACAGAACATTCGATTTTACAAAGCCCTGAGAGACTGAGGGTAAAAGTTGGTGACAGAGCAATTAATTGCCTGGAAAACACAAGACCCTAGGTCTGACCTCCCAGTATCACAAAATACAAACAAGAACGCCTTCCTCAAATGGTCGATATAAGGAAGGACTGAGTGAATTCATGGCACTAAATACAGAACGATGGGCATTGTTTCTAGGACCATAGTTACTTCCCACATCTTTACTAATTAATAGTCACAAAATTGGGGCTGTGGGTTTTTTAAATAAGTCATCTTAGAAGAAAAATTACTGCCAAGAAAGGCTTCATAACTGTTCTCAAGAACACTGAATCTTGAAGAAATAGAAACAAAGCTGTGATGTGCTGCTGGTGGAGCACTTGCACTACTGAGGGGGAGCCGATGGCAGAGAGGAGTTTCACACTCAATTTCAACCTTCCCCTTAAGGTGAGGATAAATAACCCCACCTTGAAATGACAGGAGCACTTAAGTGGTAACTCGCCTCTCTCCTGCATCCAAAACTGATTTTAAGGCAACTACAGTCTGTACATAAGTCCATGCTCAATAATATGATTGATTAAATCAAAGTTAGACACATTTTAATAACTGCAGAACATCTGAAGTATTTTAAAACTATTGAAGTATTTTAACAGTAACAATTTTTAAAATGTAAATGATTAAAATAAGATTTTCTCTGCCAGTTGGTGCAACCTTATGTGCCATTGATGTAATAACAGTATTTAGCCAATTCTCTTATCAGAGATATACATTAAGTGTGGATAACTATCGAAACTGGTGGGTGGACATGTGGGTTCGTTAAGCTTCTCTCCAGACTTCCGTGTATGTTTGAAAAGTTCCATCATAAACAAATGTTAATGCTTATTTATGGGGTTTAGGGATACAGCTCAGTAGTAAAACACATGCTTGGTGTGTGTGTGAGGTCCTGGATTAGATCCCTAGCACTGAATGCATGTACACACACACACACATGCACAGTGCTTACTTATAAAAAAATTTAAATGTCATAAATATAAACTCATCTCACTAGCTGGCCCCAAGCCTATCAAACAGACAGGAAGCATCCAAAAGAATTCTATAGAAAAAGATGATCATAATGCTTTGACCAGAGACCAAAACAAAACAAAATAACAAAAATTATGGAAAGTAACGCCCGAGCATGGTGGCACAAACGTTTAATCCCAGCAGACGCAGAGGCAGAGGCAGGCAGATCTCTGTGGGATTGAGGCCAGTCTGGTCCACATAGTTTGTTCCAGGCAGGCTGGGACTAGGGAGACCCTATAAAAAAAAATTTATGGAAAATACTTAGCATTTTAAATTTAAATAAAATTGGAGGTAAGAGGAAAAACAAAGTCCCAGATTTCATTCCATGGATAGAATAATGTTCATTTATTCAAAGAGCCAAAAGGCTAGTGAGGTGGTTCACGGGGTCAAGGTACTTGCTGGCAAGCCTGAGGACCTGAGTTACCCTGGAAACCCATATGGCAGAAGGAGAGAATCAACTCTGCAAATTTTCTTCTGATTTCTGTATGTGTGCCAGGACATGTGCATACTCTAACACACACACACACACACACACACACACACACACACACCCCACATATACACAGAAAGCAAATGTAATAAAAATTTTTTACAAAGTCAAAGAACTGGAAGTGTTTATGTGAATGGCAAATAAAAATCATACATTCCTGACACTGCAAACCCAGTAATGGGTGAGCAATTTTCCTTAAAATATGTAGATTCTTCACCAGCCTATACTTTAATAGGTGTTAGTTTCATATTATTTCTGTAATAATGAGGCTATAGTTGTGACACTTTAATAACTAAGGATATTAATTTTAAATCAGGAAGTAATTAAAGCTGAGTAACAATAACTTTTTTTAGCCTTTTGGTACAAAGCATGTTAGACTATGAATATTTTTCACTGTGCACTTGGTGGAAAAAAAGTCCACCTCTTTAATCCCTCCTCCTCAACTGCAACACATCACATGTACTTTGGCCCGATGTAGGGAGCCAAATTAGTATCTTCCAAGGACTTGATTTGTTAAGAGGGTTTTTATCTCTGACTTTATCTTTCAGAGGCAGAATCAAAGCACAGTTGATAATCCAGTTGCTAAATAAATCCAGAGTCCAGGACAGACTTCCCAGCACAGTGAGTCACATGATTTCACTGCAAACTTTGATCTCTCGTCTCTCCAGGTTAACCAGGAAAGATGAGTCATCCCTCCTGTTACATCAAAAGGGAGTGAATATTTTATTCCATTTCATCCATCAACCTTCAATATTTTTAAATCAAACTGCCAAGTAAGATGCAACTTTATACCAATGTATATGAATTCCCTTTTTTAATCATATTTTTCTCATTATCTAAAATGGACTCAATCATGATCAAGAGTGATCAGTTGAAATAAATTCATCCCAGGTCAATGAACATATAACAATACACACAGTAAAAATTGATCACCTGCTGTCTCTTATCACACAATACTTAAAAATATAGTCACAAAAATCTGTTAATACATTTTTATTACATTATATTTGTGTGTATGTGGTGATGGGGAGTATATATGTGCCACAGCACACATGTGGAAGTTGGAGAACAACTTGGTTCTCTCCTTCCACAATGTGGGTTTTGCGGATAGAACTCAGTTCAGCAGGTTTGGTGGTAAACACTGTTACCCACTGAGCCATCACGCAGGCCCCAAAATACAGTGATGCTTTGAATACTATAACTTTTGTAGTTTACAGAATCACCCCCCCCAACACACACACTCTGTGGTACTGAAGATCAAATCCATGGGCCTGTTACCTAATATTCTACCACTGAGTTACATCTCCAGCCCTAGAAATTCTTCTTATGGCTTCAAATATGTATTTTTCAAATTATAATTTTTCTTAATAATCTAGATAATTAGTTCTTGGATCCATCTGGAATTTCACTGAGTGGAAATCGCTCAGCTTTATGATACTCAGAATTCAGTTTAAAACTTTGGAGTCTAAGAAATGGAAGAGACTAAGCAGGGTGAACATGGGGTACTCCAGCACATGATTAGACAGTGACATTCTCTTAGAATATTATAATTTTATAAATTAAAGTACAGCTGCCTCTCAATTTATGACAGGACTATTTCTCAACAAACCCACCGTAAGTTGAAAATACCATAAAGTCAAAAATGCATTGAACACACACACCTACCCCACTAGACAGTGGAGCTTAGCCTTGCCTACCTTAAATAAGCTCATAACATAGAGTGTGCTCACCTGCTGCAGGTCTCCAGTGGAGACACTAATAATGAGAGTTGGGATGATCATGAAACAGGCATTGTAGAAAAGCACTCCATATTTCCCCAGCTCCTGTGAGAAAACCGCACTCAACATCAGAAATACAAAGTTGTGTACCTTGCGATGATTTGCATGATTGTTTAAAAATGTGCATCAGACTAGCTCCATACTGAAAGAATTTCTGCCAATGTTTGTTGAAAAAATGTTCCATTTTGCTACACTATGACTTCAGAATAAATATTTGTTTTCCACCAACTACAGATATATTGGGTGAAAATGAAAGGCCTCTGAAGGTCCCAGCCACTTCTAACACCCTACTTCTGAGTTCTTTCTTAGGCATGGTATTCAAAATAGGAAATTTGGAACAAAATAAACAAAATTTAAAATGTTAACATAAACAATTCCTTTAAAACATCTCTCTCTCCAGTAAAGAATAGTAGCCCTATGCATTAACTTTCACTAAAGTGGCCACCCACCTCTCCACCAAAAAAGGGTGACATATTGTGATTTTTCAAAAAGGCAACAAACCTGTTTTTGTAAAACTGTCACCATTCAAAGAAACAAATGAGCATACAGATTCAAAAAAAAAAAAAAGCTCAAGAAATCACCCATCAGTCGGAGAGCTCCTCACAAAGCACAAAGAGCCCAAAGAACAAAGATCCATATGTCCTGCTCATCCCTGAGAGCATCTGAACAGCTGGGGTTGGGGGCCTCTGTGTCCCAGGAAGCCCCAACAGCTTGTGATCAGAAGAGGCCGTTACCAGAGGAAGACCTAACAAATGATGTCCGGCCATCTCACTTCAGAAATTGAGGTTTGGGGAAATGAAGGTTCAAAGACATGATGGCCAGTGAATAGCAAAACTTGGGTCTGGAAACCTACGGCCCCAGACCAATGCTCTCAGAGCTAATATCCTAGCACACCCCTGAATTTGCCATGGTCACTAATGATGCCAGTTTTTTTAGTTTGCGTTTTAAAATGGGACATACATAGTCTCACTGTACATCTGAAATAGTGACATCTTTTCCTTCACTATCCAGCTTTTACCACTCTTTTGCAATACTAGGAACAATAAGGCCTTACATAGACAAGATATAAGAAGAAATTAGGAATGTTAGATCATATGACACGAGTGAAATCACATGCCAATTATACAAGCTCATTTTCATTTTCCATGTCATTTCAGGAGCCAGATGGCACAGCTGAAAAGTTGCAGGAGGTACCCTGGTACCTTCGGGTCCATTTTCTGTTTGGTATAAACTCCATTCGCTGCTGTGAAGATGTCATTCAGGAAAACAAAAATGTAGCCTTCCAAGTTGAAAGCGAGGTCAGAGCTGTCAAAGCAGAAGAGAAGCCATTAGAAAGACGCTCCAACTTGGCCTCAGAGCTCGCTGGCTTTTCCTTCACCTAGTCAGAGCTCTGTGATGTGCTAGTAGCTGTCTTTTCTGGAGTAGATTATTGTCCCTGTAGTAGTGACTTGTTAATTCCTTTCCTTCCCCCAATAAGAACAGGACAGAAAACACAGGGAGCCTCAATTTAATTAACCAGAGCTTAAGATCCAAGGACATGACCATCTTGCTTTAACTGCAAAACTCTTTCCTTTGCTGTGTTGGTGCAATAATTAGTGAGCCATACTGTCCTTAGAGATACGGTTTGCCCACCCACCAGGAGCTCTGATTATTGTAAACAGGGCCGGCCCGAGGCTGCAGCCCATGTTAGACAGCTGGGGAGTAACTGGGGCAAGAAGAGTTGGTGAGGAAGTAGAACAGGAAGTTCCCTGTCTGCAGAAGGGTGTGAGGCAAGTGCCCATGTGCGTATGCGAGTCTCCCAAGGTTCCTTTCTTCCTGGGACTTTGAAACAGCTCAGCAATTTCCATGCTAAATAAATAACACCAGCATAAACAACTGGGGGCGGGGTGGGGGGGGAATAGGTCGTAGGAATGAGAGGAAATAACGTCGTGATGCGATTCACCCACCTGCCCCCACTCTTATCATCACACTCGTGTCACATTTCATACTATAAATCACCAGAGAGGAAAAGCCTTTCCTAGATTCATGCTCTTAGGGTGAGTACCCAGGGCTTGTGAATTTAGTTAACTAGCCAGCTAGCCACCTACTCAGTTGATATTGAGATACCATCTTGCTGCATTTGCCTCGTAAGGTCTATAAATCTTGGGTCTAGACAACACTCTGCTGTAGTAGATACTACAGGTAAGTAATATCACTTCTCACTGGTTGGGGCCTGGGGACAAAAGATAGATGAACATGGGAAAAAACAAAGAATACAAATCCCGTTAATATTTTATATGCCACTGGAACTCACAGGAAAATGAAACGCAAAGCATTTGGACATGGAGATCTACGTAACATTTTAACAAAAGAAAAAGGGTTTTGCAGTCAGAGATGAACTGGGAACTGAACAGGAAACACAAGAGGGAAGAAGCAACAGCAGGGACGTCTGTTTATGGATGAAATATGCAGACCTATCTCGGTGCCAACTGTGTCCAGCAGAAGTGGCTGTAGTCTTGCTGATCCACAGGAGCTCGCTTCCACAGAGGGAGGCTTACGCCCAGTTTTTAGGGGGCAGCAAAGTCTCCCTGCACCTCTTGGTTCTAAACGACCTTTAAGCTTAAAAGGAACCTGAGGCCAAAGCAGCATATTTGGGCAGGATGTCTGCTGACTTCTCTTCCATATTGAAATAAGATTATTTTTAACCAAAAAGAACAAAACAAGCAGAAAAAGAAGCAAAAGACTCTGAATGCAAACTAAATCGTGCTGGTGCCCAAGGTTTCTACTGGTATTGCTGGTATGACATCTACAAATACATCTGAGAGAATATAAATTATTTTTAGGTCATCATTCATCACAATTCTCCAACTCACTGACAGGGAGGACATTTTCTCCAAATAAGAGTCTCTTCCAAGTCCCTTCTCTCTGGCTTGATTCAGCACTAGGAAAAATCAACTCCTCCTCTGAACAGCAGAGTCGGGTTAAGTTTAACTGAAATTGGCCTCAGGATGTCTCAAACTTGAGACCTTCCATAACAAACGATAAACTAAGGACATACATTAACTAAAAGCCTGATTTTGAGTAGACTCATTCAGGAATCTGCCAATTCAGGAATCTATTAACTCGGGAGTGTGTTTATCAGCCAGTATGGTCTCAGCCAGTCAGTGGAGCAAAGTTCAGTATCAACAATGATGCTCAAAGAAACCAAATGCTGAGCTGTAGTCAACCAAGTCGGCTGCACATCACGTCCGCTTCCTGCCCATGAACGCCACCTGGCGCGTTACCGGAGGGAGCTCGTTCCCTGAACTACCAGATTTGCAAGCTGTTCTTTTGCTCAACTAAATGTTAGATTCAATTTGTCTGTAGTTTTGCTTTTTGGGTTGGGGAGAGAGTTCTGTTGGTAAAGCACTGGTCAAGCAAGCATGAGGACCTCAATTCGATCCCCAGAATCCACAGGAAAACCCAGCTTTGGTGTTTCCTAAAGCTGACGAGGAGGAGAGAGGCAGATCCCTAGAGCACTCTGGCTAGCCAGCCTAGCTGAAATCAGCAAGCTGCAGGCAGTGAGAGATCCTGTCTCAAAAAAACATGGATAGCTCCTGAGGAATGCCCGCAGGCTGACCGCTGGCATCCACACACACGCATGCACACACCCACAGATGAACCCACCTACACATACCAGCACACACACACACACAAATTTTTTTTTTTTTAATTTAACATTTCTTTTTAATTTTGAATGAGTAAGAAAAGCCAGTTTCTAAAAGCAGGAGAAGATCCTGCCCACTTCCTGAGGGGAAATATTAGAGAAATTCCAGAGGCCTGGGTTCTCGAGGGGCCGGGAATTCCCAGCAGTGGTGTGGCTACTCCCTGGAGCACGGCCTACCATCATTCACGCCCCATCATTCTTCAGGCCAACAGTAAGAACACAGAAGTGTGTGAAGGATCCACTTGTCATAAAAAATTAATAAGCAAATTCAGGGACTAGAGAGATGGTTCAGCAGTTAAGAGCACTAGATGTTCTTGCAGAGGACCCAGGTTCAGTTCCCAGCACCAACAGGGTGGCTCACAACCGTTGTAACTCCAGTTCCAGGGAATCCAACCCCCTCTTCTGGCCTCCACGAGCACTATATGCTCAGGTATACTGATATTTAGGCAAAACACTCATACACATAAATAAAAATTGCTGTCTTTTTAAAAACATTAGTGCAGATTCAGTCAAGTAGTGTAACTGTCATTTGGACGATTCCTAGACATTCCCTTTTAGCCACGTGACTTGTTTTGATGAATGAGGTACAAGAAAGGGGATGCATGTCACTTCTGAGCAAAAACTTCACTACTAATTCCCCCACAATCCCCTCTCCCTCCTAGATAATGAGAATGCCCCGACTCAGGTTGGGAGCCCGCCAGCTGGGCCCCTGGGGTACAGTGAGCACAGTCCTGCCACAGCACCTGACTGCTTGAGTTAACATGCACAGCTGGGGCAGAGCATATTTAGTGTGTAAAACCAGAGAGATACAGGGCCTGTTTGTTGAACCTGGCTCATCCTGACTAAGTCTGATCAATAATTATTTGCATTGGGATGGGCTAACTTTGTTAGGCAAGAAGTTAGCTCTGAGAGGGACTTCCCAACAGGCACCACACATAGGACATATAGAACAATAGGTAGGCCTGCCCAGTGTCCAGGAAGAAGGATGTAAAAAAAATGGGTGGTAGAAGTTCACATGAGATGGGTTAGGGTATAATTACTTCAGGAACTTCCTTACCAGGATCATGTGCAGTATAATAGTTCACTTTCTCCTAGTAAACTTTTCAGTATTGAGGTTACTGAAACTCCTATACATATTCTTATATTTTGTACACCTACTTCTAACAGGTGGAATTCTGGGTAACATGAGCTTCCAAAAAAAGTACACCCCTTCCTGGAAGTGCGCACCTGGGGAGGCACAGGGAGAGGAATCACCGAGAGAGAGAGACGAGATGGACCTCCCGGGCCTGCCAGGGTGGGGCCACGGCTACTGGGGTTGGTTCATGTTTTTTTGCTGAAGACTGTATTTTTGTTTCCTTGCTTGCTATAATTAAACTCTTAACTGTTTGATCTACAATTGTGTCCAATTGGAATTCTCTTTCTAGACCACAATAACAGAGGCAGGTACTGTCGGGAGCTGAGAAAAGTAGAGATCTTTCTGTAACAACTTCAGTGAGAAGACTGCTGCCAACAATGACCTGTGACTCAGCACCCACAGGAAGGGATGTACTCAGTAAGTGCTGATGAGAGGAGAAAGTCAAGAATTGCTACCCCAGGCTGGTTCTTGGGTAAAAGTGAAAACACAGCTCACCCATTTAAGCTCATTAGAGTGTCATTAATATGCTAAAAATTAGTTGAACCCACTCTTGGATTCTGCGCTCTGAGTACCACTTCTCCCCAAAGACAAAGCATGCACATGTGTGAGTTTGTATGTGTGGGGGCCAGAAGTCTTCCAGGGTCATGCTCTGTAAGGATATAATGTTGGACTCTAGCGGGTCCTTTGAGTGGCCCCCCTCCCAGGGGGATACTGACAGGCACCCTACATTGAATAAAGGATGTCTTACCTGGCAAGTGAATTCACATCAAAGCATACCCCTCCCCCAACACACACACACACCTACCCTGCTCCTGCCTAGGAATCAGACAGCCCGGATATAGGGGCTTGCTGTGAAACTACTCCCCATCTTCAAAAAGGTTTAAAAAGATCCCTCCCCTGCCATGTGGGTTCTGATCCTCTTTGAAGACCTTGTCAAGCTGTCTATTTCTAGTGCTGGGGGCTAAACTCTCCTCAGAATCCTGGCCATGCTGTTGCCCCTCTGTCCTCTGTCTGTCTACAGAGTTAAAAACTCTAACTCCAAGTCCCAGTTATCCATTTCTCAGTGTCCTCTTGAACAACCCATCCCATCCAAAACCAAACACTCTCCACCTTATTTTCTTAAGACTGAACACAGAGCTCACTGATTCTGCCTGATTTGCTCAGGCAGCCAGCTCCAGGGAGCCTCGGGTCTCTACCTCCCCAGCACTGGAATTACATGTACATGCCACCTTGCCTAGCTTTTCATTTGGTGCTAGAGCTCTCAACTTGGGTCCTCATGTTTACACAGCAAGCATTTTCCATCTTCCCCACCCCGTTTCTGCACATGAGTTATGAGAGAAGTCTGAGCTAATTGGTGTTGGCTTATTCTCAAACATACCAGAACATGTGATGACTACATTCTAACAGCTATCACAGGACAATAAACAACACTAAAGGGCCTTATAAACCTGTGGGCTTTTCTAGCTGTGTGTGTGTGTGTGTCCTGGGTCCTGGGGAATGAATGTACACCCTCATGCAGGCTAGGTACATATTCTACCACTGAGTTATACCCCCAACCCAAATCTGCTATTTTAAATCAAATACCTAAGAATATGTCAAGCTAAATTTTGATCATGAGGGCATTCAATGATAAAAGCAAACTGCTCACCGTTTTTTGCAATGAATGACTATAGTAATACCCAGTGGCACAACACTGTCATCTACAAAATTCACACTCGAGAACCACACACCCAAGTTACAAAAACATTACAAAGAAGTCTCATAGTGTTTTGAGTTAGTTTACGATTTTGTGTCCGGTGGCATTTACAATTATCCTTGACGTCTACAGATCAAGGGTTGGACTTGCCTATATGTATGCTCAGGAGAGTTCCAGTCAATGAGGGACCCACTTTTTGACACTCACAAGGGCCCATGGGGAGCCACTAACTCAACAGATTTGTCTCTTAGCTGCTCAATTCAGCTGCAGCCAGATGGAAAAGGAAAAACGCTAGGACAAGACGGGACCTATTGTCAAAGACACAAAGCAGCCATTGAGCAGGGGGCAGTGCCATGTCTCACCCAGCTGCTATGAAAGCCCCGAGAACGATGGTGAAGACGCTCAGGACGATGTTCAGTGAATACTGCTTCCTGTAGTCAAGAAAGAAGAAAGGGGAGGATGGAGAGAAAAAGATTAAAATATGGATTTTAGTTTAAAAGAAAAAAGAAACCATTTGAAAAGACATTGGTGCCTCTGTGGCTGAAATCCGACATCTTCATGTAGAGAAGGGACTAGAAAGGTAAATCATGCCAAATTTACTTTACGTCCTAAGCAGTTTCCTTACTCTAATTATAAAGCATTTTCTCTGTGAGACGCCCAGACAAACACAGAAGACAGCCTGTTGCACAGTCTGGCTTGCAGGGCTTGCACAGAGTGATCAAAGGTAAAGCACAATACTAAGGCTTTAAACAGTGCACCATTCACTAAATTTTCCTGCTAGATCATCATTACTGCAAAATCATATTTCTGCATTTTCACAGGTCAGCCTGAGTATCCTCATGAGAAAAATTTATATCAACATTTTAAAAATTTAAGCTATCCTACCAGCATATCAGAACTGCCTTCCCTGATCCGCCCTTGAACCTCGTCTATAGACAGAGATTGTTGTTCATCTACTTTTCAATCCTTCTAGCTCTGCATTACAGATACATATCTGTTTGGGGTGGTTGTTAAACTCTTTTATAATTTTTTTACCCCACACATAGTATTTGTCTGATGTAAAATAAACATTTTACATTATCCCTCATTATTAGGGGATCGTGGAAAGTTGACTGCTTTAAACTGAGCAAACTATTTGTCCCTATGTTGTTGCCATTAGCAATTCAAAAAATTACTCAGAAAGAGGACTCCTTGGTGGAAATCTTTTGGGTAAAAATAATGCAGAGGGAGTAGGCAGCCAGCTCAGCGGTGCCGGGCGTAATCCCCTCCCACAAAACCCTCCATCTCGGAGGGAAGCTCTAGGAGACAGGATGTTCTGAAGGAGGTAAACAAGATGTCTGCAGGGAGGTGAACAACAGAATGTCCTAAAAGGAAGTGAACGACTCAACGGCTTCAGGAAGTCCCTGAAACTGACCAGATTCACTAGGCCCCCTTCTTCTCCAAGCATTTATAAGCAATGAGGACAGGAGAGCGCCTGCTCAGATCAGCTGAGCTGCCTGCAGGTGGTGCAGTGTGCCCAGGTTTCCTGCTTTTGTGGACTGTCACCCATGCTGGGGTTGGCTTTTGGTGATGCAACTGCTGCTTGTAAGTAACCCCAGTAATCTCACTGGTTCACCAAGTTGGACTTTGGTGGTGGTATCCTTTGGTCTGCCGTTGGTCCCCTATCTGGCGTAAGTAGAGGATTGTTCATGTCTCCCCAGGAATTGTGTCACACAAGTGGGTCAGGGCCCACATGAACAGCTAATCATGGAGGCACTGCCTGAGAGGCAGAGAAGGGCGGATCCTCCGGCTCACTGGCCAGCTAGTCTAGCCAATCATGGAGCTTCAGGTCCCATGAGAGATCCTCAAAAAATAAGATGGGAGAGTGACAGAGGAAGACACCAGATATCAACCTCTGGCTTACACACACACGTGAGTGAGTTCATGCACACACATACACATATATAAATACATTCACACACACATAAACCAAAAACAAAGTAGGCGGGAAAACTCACCCCAAGATGACAGCTTCCAGGAGTAGAGTGAGCGGGATGGTGAATTTCCTGAGCACAGTGAACATGGGCAAACTGTTGGAAAAGATTCAAGCTTAACATCAGACACACCTGTCAGCTGCTATTGTTCTAACATGGTTTGCATTTTTAATTAAGCCCCCATCAATATAAGTTAACCTTCACTGTAATAGTTACCACTAATAAGTCATAGTAAATCATAAAAAACAGAATGTGCAATTAAGTACCACTTTATGTGCAATTAAGTACCACTTTCATATACTGATTCAACATGAAACCTATCAAATCTCAGCAGGCTTTCTTTACGTTTCTCTTTGCAGGAACTGGCAACTTGATCTAAAATTAATTTGGAAATTCAAGGACCCAGAAAACCAAAAGTATCTTGAAAAATAACAAAGTTGGGGGAGGGGTGTTGGAGAGATGGCTGTATTTAAGAGCACATACTGCCCTTCCAGAGGACCTGAGTTTGATTCCCAGCACTCACATCAGGCAGCTCATAACCGTCTGTAACTCCAACTCCTGGGGATCTTATATCTTCTTCTGATCTCCTCAGGCACTGCACTCATATGCACAGACATGCAAACACAGAGCATATAATTAAAAGTAAAATATTTAAAAATAACAAAGTTGCAGGGCTGGTGAGATGTTTTAATGGGTAAAGGCACCCACCACCAAGCCTGACAACCTGAGTTTAATCCCAGGACCCAAGAGGTAGAAGGAGAGAAATAATTCTCACAAGTTGCCCTCTGACACACACACAGACACACACACACGCACATGTGGTATAAATTTTTCTGTGTACGAGTGTAATGCCTGCATTATGTAGGTGCACCACATGCATGCAATGCCCACAGAGGCCAGAAGAGGGCATGAGATCCCAGGAGCTGGAGTTACAGAGGGTTGTTAGCTGCCATGTGGGTGCTGGGAATCGAACCCAGGTCCTCTGCAAGAGCAGCCAGTGCTTTAGCCACTGAGCCATTCAAACTCATAAAATTTCTTTAAATGACAAAGCTAGCATACTCATACTTTCTAACTTCAAGTTTTACTACAAAGCTACAAAGTCACGATATCTAGAACGAATTTAAAGATAGATGTATATCTATTACTGAGGCTCAGGAAATAAACCCTTACGATTATGGTCACTTGATTCTCTTTTTTGTTTTAATTCCATCTTGTTTCATTTTCCTTTTGTGTTGTACAGCCATCACCATAGTCTATTTGAGGAACTTCATCTACTCAAACCTGAATTCTGAACCCTCTGAACAAACAGTTCATCATCCACCTGAGTGCTAAGCTACTGGTAATCTCTATTCTGTCTGTGTTCCATCTTTGTAAACCTATGTACTCTAGATATGTCATATAGGTGGAATCAGATACATGTAGCCTAGGCTGGCCTAGAACTTATGGTCCTCCCACCTCCCCTTCCTAACTGCTGGGCTGACAGGTGTGTCACAAGATAATACCACAGAGGAAAGAAGTCTTTTCAACAGCTAGTGCCAGAACCTGAACTCCACATGAAAGAATGAAACTAATAACACCACATATTAAAAAATTGACTCAAAATATAGCAAGGACCTAAATGTAGGAACTAATGTCTTATACAAAAGTATGCGAGATAATGTTCATGACCTTGAGTTAAGCAAAATCTTCTTAGGTACAGCACTAAAAACACAACCAACAAAAGAGAAAACATTCTAGGAATGTAACTCGGTGAAAGAGCTCTTCCCTAGAATGTGAAAGACTCTGGGTTCTATCCCCAGAACTGCAAAAATGAAAAAGAAACAACAAGGAAATTGGACTTCATTAAATGGGTAAAATAGGATATATATGCACAATACAGTATTATTCAGCCCTCAACAGGAATGGAATTCTGAAACATTTTATAACATGGGTAAGCCTTGAAAAACATCATGTTAAAGAAACAAGCCAGACAAAAAAGGACAACTTTGGTCTGTCCCACTTGTGTGTGCCATCTAGGGGAAGCACAGCTGCAAAGGCAGAACATAAAATAGAGATTACTCTTAGCTGGGGGCTAAGAGCACTTGCTGTGCTAGCATGAGGACCTGGCTTGAAATCCCATAGAGGAGGGTACCCGGTGAGAACCACACACACCATTCTCAATAATTTTAAATTTTAAAAAAAGACACTATGAGAAATCTAGAAACAGAGTCCATGATGATCCAAGTAAGCAATCCTTCCTACTTCCCAGCCCTCCCTTTCTCCAAGAACACCCTCCTGACAGCCAAAATCTGCTGTGTGAAGCGGAGACCCACGCGCCAGGCCGGCAGCAGCTGTATTCATGGAAGTCCCCCTCTTGGCTACGGGAGCAGGGAAATTCAAGAGGCAGTGCAGAAAAGAAACAAGGGACCCGGTCCAGACCTGAAGTAGTTAGGGTAAATTAATCATCCTGAGACCAGAACAAACAGCCAAGCCACCAAAGCGCATGAAAGAAAACTTATCACTCCAGTTCCACAAACACAACCTGTCCCCTCCAAACAGGAATGAAAGGTGCCAGGCCTGACCTCGTGGTCCTCATTTTAACACATCCTTCTAGCTGGCTTCTTTTCCACTCGCCCTATTACAAACAGCCTCCAAGATCTGTTACCTGGGGCTGGGAGATTGCTCAGTGGGTAGCTCTCCATACAAGAACGAGAACAGGAGTTCAGATCCCACGTACCGAAGTAAAAAGCCAGGCATGGTGGCATGTGCCTGCTAGTCCAGTACTGAGGAGGTAGAGACACCTGGAGTTTGCTGGCCAGCCAGTCTAGCCAATCAGGGAGCTTCAGTTCAGAGAGGCCCTCTCTCAAAAAAAAAAAAAAAAAAAAAAAAAAGGGAGGGGAGGGAGCGATCAGGAAGATGCCCAGCATCAGCCTTTGTCCTCTACACACACATGTATACACACACACACACACACACACACACACACACACAGCTGTGTACAAACCTCATTCTCATCTTTAGTCCTTCATTCCCGAGGCCATGTACTTAAGATCACAGTCTCTGGTTAATAGGATAGCCTGGCCTTTGGATACTTTGATTTTAATTTCTTACAGTAGCTTTTAATAAAATTAATCAGAGGGTGCTGAATTAAACAGATGCAAACTTGGCTAGTGTACAGTCCACACCTGGAACTAAGATCTGCCATTCCTTTTCCTTACGCCAAACCTGACCCATAGCAAGTCTGACAGAATGTTCCTGCTTCTCTAAACCAACACAAAGCCCCAAGTTACACATGATCACATTCTTACACATAAACCCAGACCCTTAGATTATACCTCCTCTACCTGATGGACTCGGAACTCATTTTCTGTGTTGAGACACGAATATAAGAAAAATATAATCTTCAAACAGCTCCAAAACCATTTCAAATTAAATTCAGAACTATATTTCCTCAAACTGTTAAATATTACTAAATGTTACTGTTTTTTTACACGATGCCTGAGCAACATTTTGGAAAATCAAACTGGAAGCAGATGTGTGGAGAACCCCTCCCCACTGTTATCTTGAGCTATACCTTAATTTTCTTGTGCTTGACAATCCACTTATGTGGTTTCCAACGTAAAGAAGAGGCAGTGGAAACAGCTTCAAAAAAAGAAAGGAAAAAGAGCCAGTTAGAACTTCATTTATGTTTTTTCCTTCATATACAGTGTATGTGTATGTGTGTGTGGTGTGTGTGTGGTGTGTGTGTTGCATGTGCATGTGTATGTGCAAGTGCATGTGCCCAAGTGCACTCAGGAAGATCAGAGGAGGATATGTCGCTCCATTCTAACACTGTCCGCCTTCTTCCCTTGACACAGGCTCTCTCACTGAACCTGGGGCAGCCAGCAAGCCCAGTGGTCCTCCTGCTTCCCCCTTCCACTATGCTGGTGGGGGGTTACAGGAATATGCAGCCAACTTTTTCATGGTTTCAACTCATGCCCTCATAGTTGTACAGAACTGCTGTTTGTCCACTGAATTAGCTATTTTTCTGTTGCTGTGATAAACTCCATGACCAAGGCAATTTACAGAAGGATGAATTTGTTTGGGCCAACAGTTCAGAAGGACAAGGGTCCATCGTGATGGGGAGGCATGGCAGCAGAGGCAGCCAGAGCAGAAAGCTGAGTACTGACTTCTTCAAGCAGGCACGGAAAGCAGAGAGCAAACTCAAAGTGGGGCCAGGCTGCAAACTCTCAAAGCCCCCAAACAATGTGCTTCCTCCACCAAGGCCACACCTTCTGAAGGTTCCAGGACCTTCCTAAACAGCATCACCAACTGGGGACCATATACCAACTGTTCAGGTACTTGAGCCTATGGGAACATTCTCATTCAAACCACCACACTGACTGAGTCATCTCTCAAGAGCCTCTTTCACAGATAAAAGCAACAGTGTTCACACCCATCAGTAGACAAATAATTTCCATTCTCTTGCCTGTAATGACTGAATTTTCCAGAATCTAAAACACATTCACAGGTTCCTCCTTCTGGTCCAAATAGGTGAGCAGGAGCACCCATTATCTTGAGGGAGGAGAACTGGGAGGGACAATTGTGCAGAAGCCAAAATTGGGCTGAAGAGATGGCTCCACAATTAAGAGCACTGGCTGTTCTAGCAAAGGACCTAGGTTAGGTTACCAGCAGCCACAGAGCAGTTAACAATCATCCTGAACTTCAGTTCCAGGGGATCCAACAGCACCTTCTGGCCTCTGTGGAAATTGCATGCCCATGGTACATGTATATACATGTAGACAAAACAGTCATACACAGAAAATAAAAACAAGTCAATAAAAAAATTTTTTTTAAGAAACTAAAAATCTTGAGAACTTGTTAGGAGGTTCTAACAGGGAGCACTGATGCATACCCAACCAACGAGTGGTTCTCCTCTATTGCGGAAGGTTGTCCTCGATGGAGCACACATTTCTGGAGGGGGGTGTATGAATGTGGAGTGTTGAGGGAGGAAGGGGACACCCACCTAGCCAGCCAGATCAGCCAGATCAACCCTGGTGATTAATGGGGTAACAGAAGTTGCTGCCAGATCACTGGAGCTGAGATTCCCTTTTGTGAGCTGGAGCTCTGGTCCCCTCACATGAGCCTGATGCTTTGGAGCCTTACTGTAAGCTACAGTTTCACATTCCTCCAGTGGTAAGCTGACGGTGGAGCAGAGCAAAGCATGGAAGACTTCCTGATATTGGGAAGCAGTTTCAGTCTTCTCTGAATGACTACATTCCCCACAGCCCCCTCCCCTGAGGTCCCAGGTTGTGCACGGCAGAGGCTTCTTCTCTTACGCTGGGGACAGAGGAGGCCTCTGTTACTTGCATATTCTGGTCTTGGGAGGACTGATTCTCTGGAACGGACCTCCCACTTCACATGAGGTCCAGCTGTGATCCTCACTCCACAGGTGGTCCTGGGTGTCCAGCCCTTGATGTTGGACTTCTCTATAACCAGGCACCAAGAGTTTTCCATTATTTTTATATTACTTTTCTACAGTCCCAGCACACCTTCACCTATGCCCTGATTGAACTTTTAAAGATACAAATCACAGTCTGGAAAGCTAAAAAAGAAAAGAAATAGAGAGTGCTGCAATAACTAAACTGATATAATCTTCAAATTAAAAATATGAATATAAATTTGAAATTCAATGTCTACCGTAATTTTTGAATACTGTTACTGACAAAACTATACTACCAAGTTTCAACAATAACATAAAATCTGTCACTGTTCCAATAATGTAAGTTTGCCATTCATTCGTTTTCCAAATTCTCCAACATATATAAAATCTTTCAGTGTAAGCATGTTACTTCTTAAAAAAAGCAATGCTAATAAAATATTTTTAATTAAAAAATAACTTGGCCTTGCTTACATTTATGGATTACTTTCCTGAAAGTTACGGACAAGGGTCTCCCCTTGGGAGGGGACTCCCAGTTGGATTGATGAGGTAAGGAAATGCCTAAGTCCTCCTTTGGCCTCCACATGCATTTGTGTATCTGTGTACATGTACGTGTGTGTGTACACATGCACACACACAAACCTATGGAAATTCACCACAACAGACCATCACTAAAGTAAATCATAAAGGAAGAATTCCAATTAGGAAAAAAAAACAGAAAATGAAAAACATGAAAAGAAAGTAGGAAATATGTGGGAAACAGACAGGAACATGCATGACTGGAAACAGACATGACGAGCATGTGCACGGGGAAGAGAGCAAGAATAAGTTCTCAAATACACTCATCAGCTTCAGAACTGATGGCCCTGGAGTGTCTGTTGTCTTTTCCAGGGTAACACTAAAAAGAGAAAGATGGAGGAGGAGGAGAACAGGGAGGAAGGGGAGGAGAAGGAGGAAGAGAAGGAGGAGGAGGAGAACAGGGAGGAAGGGGAAGAGGAGGAGGAGGAGGAAAGGAGGAGGAGGGGGAGGAGGAGGGGGGAGGAGGGGGAAGAGGAGGAGAAGAAGGAGAGGAAGAGGAGGAGGAAGGGGGAGGAGGGGGAGAAGTCCACCCTCCGCACATTACTAAACACTTTAGTTAGCCAGGAATAATTAACAGTTTACACTTTTAAGCACTTAATGATATGAACAAAATAATTTTTTAAAACCTGACAAATAACAAAATAAAAGGAGAGATTTCTGATCCCAGTGACTGCTGGATGGTGCCTCTCATTCCTCTTGCTCTTCTGAGAATGTGACTTCCGGGCTACCTTTCCTTTCTAGAGGTACCATTCTGTGATGGCTAACTTTAAATGTCAACTTGCCACAACCTAGAATCACTTGAAAAAGGAATCAGTTAAGGGATTGCCCAGATCAGAAAGGCCTGCATGTCTGTCGGAATTGTCTTGATTGTTAATCGAGATGGGGAGATCCATTTGGGTGGTGCCATTTCATGGACTGGGCCCTGGACTGTACAAGAGTGGAGAGAGCCAGCTGACTGACAAGCAGGCAGAGCAAGTGCCTTCCTTTCTCTCTGCTCTTGACTGTGGAGACATAAGTTCCTGGAACTGTAAACTCAAATGGAGCCTTCCTCCATTTGGGAACAAGACATTTGGGGAAATCTGAATCTGTGTTCCTGAGCCATAGTCACTCATACTTTGTTCCACAACAATCTCTTATTCCCTTTGAGGGGAGAACTGTGCTTTTGTGTCAACAATACACTTCAAAGAACTAAATATTAGTTGAACAGTGAACAAGCTGTGTGAGGAGCTGACCCTCCAGAAACACCAATTAATCCTCTTAATCCAAATGCTGCAATAAGCTATTTAAAATCACCTGTCACAAAACCGCTCAAAGAATTAAATGTCTGCCCTCATGGCCTCTGCAACTATTCAATAAAAACACTTTCCACGGGTGCAGAAATGCGTCAGTGGTTAAGAGCACTGGCTGCTCTCACAGAGGACCAGGGTTCGGTTCCCAGCACCCACTTGGCAGCTAACAACTGTCTGTAACTCCAGTTCCAGGGGACCCAGCACCGTCTTCTGGCTTCCACAGGCATTGCATGGATAGGTGCACTTACATATACACATAAAATAAAAATAAAATGAATAAATAAAAACATTTTAAAAGCCATTCCCGCTCCAGATCCCCCAGGAGGGAATGGCAGATCTCCCAACCCTGTCTCCATGAGTATTTCCACACTTATCACACACATCAAAACGTACTCTTTACTCATAGCTTTTGGCAATTCAAGCTAACCATGAATCTGAACAGACATCAGCACACTATGACTCGGGCCCGTTTCTCACGTGTGTAAACGTTACTGACCAAACTGCACCAACCTGTCTACACAGCACCAGAGCAGCTGCAATGCTGCAGTGGTTAAAGCCGAAGCGTTCAACAGAGACGGTCCAGCCCTGGTTCGAGCCAGCCACTTCAGAGGGTACGTTGGTATTCTGTGTGGCTAAGCACGCATTCTTACTTTTTAAAAAGTCCTGTGTGTGTGTGTGTGTGTGTGTGTGTGTGTGGTGTGTGTGCTCATGTGCATGCCACAGCGCCTATGTGGAGGTCAGAGGACAACCCTGGGTACCAGTTCTCACCGTCTACCCTCCACCCCTTTGTGACAGGGTCTCTTCTTCACTACTGCTTCCTTACTGGGCTGGCTGGCCATAAGCCTCTGAGGACTGTCCTGTCTCTGCTTCTGATCTCACCACGGGAGAGCTGCAGGGGCTTTACGTGGGTTCTGGGGATCCCAACTCACAACCTCATATTTGTGCAGCAAGCACTTGACCCACCGAGTCATGTCCCCAACCCATGATTTTATTTTCAGTGCATTAAATAAGTGGACCATTGAATGATATTCACTTATAAAATATTCATTCATTAAGAACTATTATTCCACCACTGGGGAGGCGGAAGCGTGATTTTTGAGTTCAAAACCAACCAGAGCTACATAATGAGATACCTTCTTCACAAAAAGGAACTTTCTAGAAATAAGGTATGCAGGGTAGAGAGGGCTTCTGCTCTCAGATCAGTGTCTAATTCTACTGCATTCTCCTATCTTCATCACATACCTTTACAGGAATTTTCTTGTCAAAATCAGGGAAGTGGATGATTTTTTTCAGCTTGGACACGTACAGGATCATTATGGTGGCTGCCATCTAAAGAAAAGAAGATAAATCAGCAAAATGTCAGCCGGAAAGACCACTTGAAGTGCAGTGATGTGAAGCCATTCACCAGAAATAACCCAGGGGCTAGAGAGAGACTCAGCCGCTAAGAACATTGGCTGCTCTTACAGTGGACATGGGTTGGGTTCCAGGCACCCACATGATAGCTAACAACTGCCCAAAAATCTAGTTCCATGGAATCCAATGCCTTCTTCTGGCCTCCAAGGGTAAACTTATATACATGCAGGCAAAGCACTCATACATGTTTAAATAAATAAATAAAGTTTTAAAAAGAAAGTAACCCAGAATCCAGTTTCCAGGCTGAGGGGAAACCAGCATTTACTGGAATGCTAAAATTGCCTTCCTTGCTACCAGATGGATTCCACCAGAAGGCCAAGCCCACATGAGCAGGGGCTCTAGACATGGCGACAGGGAGAAAAGGAAGGGGCCCCAAGAGTAACTGGAATGGCCACAGCTAGTGTGGCCACATGACCCTGGACCACACTAAGTGTGTGACCCACAAGTCACCTTCTCCCATTAAGGCTCAATGAGGGGAGAAACAATTTTTAAAAGGAAACCCCTAGTCAGGCTCAACAGCCCACTCAGGAGGCAGAGGCAGGTGGATCTCTGAGTTTGCATAGCTCGTTCCAAGCCAGTCAGAGCCACATAGGGAGAGTCTGTCTTTAAAAAATAGGAAATTCCTCACACAAACACTCATTTAAAGACATAAAAATAGAAAGGAGACTCTTTGGAAAGAGGAAGGGGACCAGCTGGGGAGAGGAAATTTGGGAGGCAAATATGATTAAAGTGTATCATTCACATACGTGGAAATGTTATGAGATTGCATGATTAATATATGCTAATAAAATGTCCTAAGAAAAGAAAAGTCAAGATGCATTTTTTTTTTAAGTCCAACATTTTCATAACACAGAAGACAAATCAGGATTTCTTTGCAGGGGCTGAGATGGCTTGATGCTTACAAGTAAGCACTGCTCTTTTGCAGAGGATCCCAGTTCAGTTTCTGGCACCCATGTCAGGCAGCTCACAACTGCCTCTAATTCTAGTTCCATGGGATCCAACGCCCTCTTTTGATCTCCCAGAGTACTGCAGTCACATGTATATATACCCATATACAACATGCACGCACATAATTAAAAAGAAAATAAATCTTAAAAAAATTCTTTTCAATCTAGATGCTATAGGTAAAATGTCTCATTTAAACCCTATAAATTAGGGAGTGGGAGAGATGGCTCTGCAGTTAAGAGCACCTGCTGTTCTTCCAGAGGGCCCAGGTTTGGTTCCCAACAACCATATTATGTGGCTCACAGCCATGTGGAGCAGGAACTCCAATGCTCTCTTCTGGACGCTAAGGGCATTGTAATCACATAATTAAAAATAATACAAATAAATCTTCAAATCCTATAAATTCAGAACATGCTATATATAACAGAAATATTTCAGGCTATTATTTTTCATATAAAAAGTTTTCATCTCTTCCTATACAAATTTTAGAACAGAGTCAATTTTCTTCATGAGGATATAAAAGCCTAAGATCTGTTTCAACACAGTTGTGCTCTTAAGCCTTGATCCTAATGGGTTTACAAACAACACATAGGATACATTTCTACTTTTTTCTTTTTTTTGTTGGTTAATTACATTTATTTATTTTTTTATTTATGTGTTATTTATCTGTGTGTGTGTGATAGGCTCATGCTCACGCCACAGTAGGCATATGGAAGTTAGAGGACAACTCCTGAGAGTCAGTTCTCTCCTTCCACCACATCAGTTCCAGGATCGAACTCAGAGCAGCAGGCTTGATGGCAAGCACCTTAACCCACTGAACCATTTGGTACTGTTCCGAATTAAAAGTGGTCTTTGTGTTTTTGCCTAACTTTGTAGTTCTTAAAGAAATGTTCTCATACTTGTTTTTAAGTTATGGTAATTTGGGCTTTCAAAATGGGGTCTGACATGGCCTCTTCCCTGAACCATTTACAAATCAGAAAAGCTAATACTTCATTAAGAATAAGCCAGTGTGCTTAAAAAAGGAAAAAAAAAAGTGAATTAATCTGGGGATTACCAAGGACATAAAATCAAATATTTGTGGCCTTTCTTTAAGTGCTTATTTCTATATATTACTATTAAGACATAAACATAATAAATTGGCTGTAAGGAAACATCTTTGTCTTGTTATAATCTTTTTCTTAAAATAATGTGAAGAATTACTTCTTAGAAAAAAGTTTAACCAGAATAATATTTATTCATATAAATGACAGGATTTCCTGGATTCACAATTAAAATTTAGGGGCTAGGGATATAACTCGGTTATTTGAGTGCTTTCCTTATATGCCTAAGGACATAGGTTCCAGCTCCAACATCTTGCATACACATGTGCACACACATATCACATAGATACACACAGACACCACTATTTAGTTAACAGATTCAGTTTTCCCTTATACACAAAGCAAAATCAAACAAACATATGAAACCCTATATTCGTCCTTTGTCTCCTAGAAATCACCAGCACAGTCAAGAAGAAAAAAGCTGTAAATTAACATCAATGGGAAACTGTGAACCTCCAAATGGACTCTATTTCAAAGCTTATCTAAGCTCATCCTCTACTGAAAGCAAAAGCAATCTCAAACAGTAGGAAGCAAACTGTGAGCATGCTCTGTCTGGCCCAGAAGAACACTGCAAAAATTTCCCACCAGTTGCCAGAGTTTAGGGACTTAAGAGATTTGTAAAAATTCAAATTCCTTCGTTTCTCAAGAAACACCCAAGTTCTGGAAATAAGGACATAGTCTCCTCTCACCCCTCAGCAGCTTTCTTATCAGTAGAGTGGCGTATCCTAGTGGTCAAGGGCATGCTTCTCCCCAGCCATCTCTGCCTTAGCCCATTCATTATCTACCCACCAGACCTTGGTAAACTTGAGTATTCTGGCCTCTTGCTATAAGTACCTGAATTCAATTAAGGAACTCAAGTAGCTGGGTGTGTGTGTGTGTGTGTATACACATGTGTGTATATATGTGTGTGGAGGCCAGAGGTCAACACTGGGTATCTTCTTCAATCATATTCCACCTTAGTCTCTGAGACAGGAGGCCACAGACTCAGCTAGTCTGCTTAGTGAGCCCAGAGTCCCCCACCTCTACTTCTCTAGTGCCAGCATTACAGGTATGAACCACTAAGCCCAACTTTTTAAGTAGGTGCTGGGGATCCAAAGTCAGGTCCTCATGTTTATGCAAAAGCATGTTACCAACAGTCATCTCTCAAGCCCCCAGGTAGTTGGTTTTCCCACAAATCTGATCGTGCCTAGATTGTAGAAAGAAATAAAACATGTCAATGGTTCAAGTTGTTTCACACAAGTCCCACAAAATCTGCTGGGGGGCCCTGCCAGCCTAATAACTTTGTCAACCACAGTCTTACACAAAACCACCTCAAATAGCTTGTAGCTGATGGCTAATCAAAAGTTGAATGTTGCTGTTTTTTTTTTTTTAACTTACCTGTCCAATTCCAAGAAAAATTGGTGAGGGAAAACTGCAAAGAATATAGAGCAACAAATCAGTTTACCAATATAAACACTTGAAGATCATATATGAAACATAATGACAGGAGTTCTTAAAGACAACAGGAACTTCAAATCTATTCATTTCAATTTTGCTCATTTATTTTTCATTTTAAAACAACTGATCTTTGCTAAACTTGGCAATTTTCTTTTGCCCTGTGAGGGTAAAACAGGCATGAATGTCTACATAGAAAAAATTTTGATAAATCGCTAAAATTAATTTTAAAATAGCTTTAGAAAGAAACAGTGAATATAAGCCTCTAAATAGAAAACTATAAAATGACATTTAAAATTAAAGAAGGGCCAGGTGCGGTGGTGCATGCCTTTAACCCCAGCACTTAGGAGGCAGAAGCAGGTCAATTTCTGTAAGTTAGAGGCTAGCCTGGTTTACATATATGAAATTCCAGACCAACTAGAGCTACATAGTGAGACCCTGTCTCAAATAGCAAGACAAAGAAATTCATTAATTAATTAAAAATTAAAGAAGAGTTAACTCTGGGAGTGCAAACCTATAATTCCAGAAGGAGCCCAGGTTCAAGGGCTCCCTGAGCTACAGAGGGGGTTAAAGGCTGGCCTGGGCGGTTCAGTGAGACTCTGCCTCCGAACAAAGAAAAGCAAACTGAGATGACTCAGCCGCTAAGAGCAGAAAACTGCTTTTGCAGAGAACCCAACACCCAGGTCAGGCATCTAACTCCACCTCCAGGGAATCCAATGCCTTCTTGTGGTCTCTCTCTGAGAACACATGAACATCTCCACACACAGGCACAAACATATACAGGCAATTTTTTAAAAAAATATTCTTTAATCCAAGCGTGGTAACAGCACACCTTTAATCCCAGCACCAAGGAGGCAAAGGCAGGCAGATCTATGTGAGTTTGAGGTCAGCCTGGTCTACATAGAGAGTTCTAGGTCACCCAGAGTTACATAGTAAAACTCTGTCAAAAAAAATAAGAAAAACTTTTTAAAAAGTAAGGTAAGAAGAAAAGAGGGCTGGAGATTAATCTGTAGTGGAGCCCTTGCTTGGTATGTACAACGTCCAGGGTTCAACCCTCAATACCATAAAAATTAATTAAATTAAATTAAAATTTAGTAGGAACATCGAAATAAAGGCCTTACAACAATATCTTCTCTATCTACTATGTTCAAATTGGTCTAGAGCCAATTTCAGTAAAAATACCAACAGGTATTTATGAAACCTGACATGCTAATCCCAAAACAGAGAGTCAGAATTACCCCAACAACACTGAGATAGAACAAAGTTAGAGAATGACGCTGTTGGGGCCCAAGACTGCATGGTATCTGCACCATGATTCTAACAGGTCAAGGGAACATCCCACAGCCACCTGACTCATGACAAAGATGGCACTGCAGTGACAGTCTGTCAACAAGCGGTTCCAGATCACCTGGATGTAAAACCTAGTCTCTCCCTCACACCACATATATCTAAACTGTGCAACTCAGCCTCAGCTCCTCGTCCCAGCTCAGCCCTTGCCCAGTTCCCTGGAATTTGCTCAGGCTACTCAACAAACTGAAGTGTCATCACAATTCTCAGCCCTCAGTCTGTACATCAGAGGGAACAGCCGTCATCCTCACCGAGCTTCTTCATCACCAGCTCAGCGCTCCTGCTCGACACCTGTGTGTTTTATACCGTAGCATTCTGGCTGAGTGCGCCTGAAGAGATTTTCCCGTAACACTCTGTGTGTTTAATTCTGAAGAGCGCATTCATTTTTTTTCTCTTCATGACAAGAAAACTTGTCTTTTATCAAAATATCTCTTAGGTAGAGAGACAGCGCAGAGGTTAAGGGCACTTACTGCTCTTGCAGAGGACCTGAGTTCAATTACCAGCACCCACATGGTGGCTTACAAAACTGACTTACCCTCACTGGGCATCAGGCACGCATGCAATATGCTTACATAAATGCAGTCAAAACATTCATATACATAAAATAAAATCTTTTAAAGGTATTTTTTTAATTAAAAAATACTTATCTCTTTACTTTTCTTCATATCAAGCCTTGAATTCAGTCTTGCATGGTTTTGGTGTCTGCCTTCCATTTACTCAGACATCCATCCAATCATTCATCTAACTGTCCATTCATCCATCCATCCATTTACTTATGACAGGGACTCATATATCTATCTCATGCTGGTCTCAGACTTTCAAACCCTCTACGTAGGCTGACCCTGAACATTCACATTCTCCTGCCTACAGCTCCTGAAGGTATAGGAATAGTATAGAAATATACCACCACACTCAGTTTATGTTTATGTGGTGCTGTGGATTGAACTCAGTCGCTCATGCATTCTAGGCAAGCACTCTACCAACTGAGTCACATTCCTAATCTTCTACCTCTATAGACCTAGGTCTAGAATTTATCATTTCACCCACATGTACTTAGCCAAGAGGTTGGTGACTCACTTCCAGCAGTGGTCACTGGGTTCCTTGTGTTTCTAAAGGTATTTGCTGCTGTGGTGTATGGAGGTATGCATGGGTTAAACACAGGTACTGCACCATTTAGGACTTGAGCATTTTAGTGATTCGGGTGATCTGGGAAATCATGGTCTCAATCCCTTATAGATATTAAAGAATGACTGTATTTGAAAACTGAGGGCAAGGGGGTAAGTAGAGGGTGTGTCTGGTACGCACAAGGCCCTGGGATTCCATTCCAGCATCTTAAAAAAAGAAAAGAAAAATCAATAATTCATTGAGTTAAATGGCACTTTTTCTATTCTCCACTGAATTCAGTTAAAGTGAAATTTCCCACAAGTGCAACTTGGAGTGCCTATCCAATTTAAAGTCTCAGACAGGGCCAACTGGCAGGGAGTACCAACCAGGATATGATATGAAAGTCACAGAGCCAGTTATGAAGGAATTTTGCCAGTTTACACTGAATGAAAGAGAATGAATAAGTGAGAACAGGAAAAGACGGGGCCGGAGAGATGCTCAGCGGGTGAGAGCATGGCTGCTCTCACGAGGACGGGGGCTCAATTCCCAGCACTTACATGGTGGCTAATAACTATCTGTAACTCCAGTTCCAGGAAAATCTGACACCCTCTTTTGACCTCCATGGGTATTGCATGACATGAGTGCGCTTACATACATGCAGGCAAAACACCATACACATAAAATGAAAATAATAAATATTTTTTAAATTAATAAAAGAAAAAGACGTCTTTTCATGAGGCTTAACTAAATTTGGATTCAAGTATTTTTTTCAAAGCATTAAAATGGGCTGGAGAGTTGGGTCAGCAGTTAAGAGCACTGGTTCCTCTTGCAGAGGATCCAGGTTTGCTTCCTAGCACAAACATGGTGGCTAACAATGGTGTGTAACTCCAGTTCCAGGGGATCCTATGCTATCTTCTGACTTCCACAGGCACTGCATAATATGGCAGACAATACACTCACACATACAAAATGAAAATGATAAATAAAATTAAAAAAAAACATCTTGGGATCAAATGAGATGATTATAAATGAGATATTAGATTATTTTAGGAAACTAGTAAGTTTGCTAGAAGTGAAAACTGGTACTGTATAACTACATGTTTTTGTGGTGGGACAGATGGGTTGAAGCATTTCTGAGCCCACACATACTATGATGTTCTCATGATTTTCAATGGTGAGGGAGCAATGTAACCAACGTGAACAGTGACCACCTGTTAGGGCTGTGTGGATGGGCTCACAATACTTGACCTTCCACTGTTTGCTGTGCTTGAAATCTTTCAGAATAAAAAGTAGGATTGGTGATGTAGACCAATGTAGAGTGCTTTGCTAGCATGCATAAAGCCCTGGATTGAATCTCTACCACTACATAAACCAGGTAGAATGATCCCAGGACTAAGGAGGTAGAGGCAGGAAGATCAGAAGTTCAGGGTCATCCTTGGCTGCACAATGCCTTCTGGACCAGCCTGGGCTACATGAAACCCTCTCTCAACAGAACCAAACCAAAACAGACCTGGAGAACCAAACCAAAACAGACCTGGAGAAATGTGATTAAGAGCAGGTATTGCTCTTGCAAATGATCCATATTGTTTCCCAGCACCCACACGGGACAGCTCACTACTGCCTATAACTCCAGCTCCAGGGGATCTATTCACATCCGGGGGCACCTGCACTTAGGTGCACAGACACAGACAAACACACACATACACACACACACACACACACACACACATACACACCTAATAAAAACAAGTCTTTAAAAAACAAGAAGTAGGTAGATATGAAGGTAATCCGCTCTTCCCTCCCCACCAACACTTTTCTGGATTAAGAACACTTAGAAACAAATGAGCAAAAAAGTAATATTATAAATGAATTTTGGCAAAAAACTAAGTCAACCTGTCCATCTGTCTCCAACTATGTACCTATGTATTCATCCCTCCATTCAAAACTATGTCTGAAAATTATCCCCTCAATAAATGTAATACTTTAAAAATAGTTTCAATCTAAAGTTTCTCTTATTTAAATTCTTTTAAATGATCATGACAGAATACCTTTCCAAAAAAACCAAAAAGATAAAATAGACCTTTAGCTGAGCATTTCACACCTTTAATCCCAGCACTTGGGAGGCAGAGTCAGGTGGATCTCTGTGCAACTAAGGCCAGGTGGTCTACATATCCAGTTCCAGGCCAGCTGGGGCTACAGGAAGACCCTGTCTCAAAAAACAAAAAACTTAAAGTTAAAAAATAGACATTTAAAGACGTAGGCTCCAAGTCGTAGGTCTAGGGATCATTATTATGTCTTTGCACATTCTGGGGTTTTGTTTGAGGGGAGCACTGTGTGTTTGTTTGCTGTTTGTTGCAACAACATTTCCCTGTGTTGCCGAGACTAGCCTCAAACTCTCAGGCCCAAGCAAGTATGAGAACTATCTGTCAGTACCACAAGACCCAGCTTACCGATCAGTGAACTGAATTCTTGGAGTGAAGTAAGGACGTGTGTGGTCATAACTCCTTGAAGAGTCTGACTGAGAGCTGCACAGAGGAGACAGATGTTAAACCTCACTTATTTATTATGTTTTGAACTATTTCTTTTTATTGTGGTTGTGTGTGTGTGTGTGTGTGTGTGTGCACGCATGTGTGGCCTACATATATGTAAGTGTATCCATGTCATGCAATGCGCCAGTGTCCAGAAGAGGGCATCAGTTCCCTTGAAACTGGAGTTAGTTTTGTTAGTCACCATGTAGGTACTGGAACCTAATTTGGGTTCTCTACAAGAACAGCCAGTGCTCTTAACCTCTGAGCATCTCCCCAGCCTCATTAAGCCTGCCTCTAACAGCCCAGGTCATATAGGAAGTAGGAATGGGGTGATAGTCAATTAAAAGGGAATAAACATATGAACAATGGACATCGCATAACTGAGCAGGGCATTCATGGGCGATGACATAGAAGTAAGAAAAGGCAGATCATCACCTCGGGACTCAGACATAAAAGTTCGATGTAAACTTGTCACTTCACTACAGAGGAAAATCTGATGTGAGGATGTCCCTGGTGATTCTTCGTGAGAAGCTAGAGTGGTATGTGCTGTGGACTTGATAGGGCAGGTACATTTCTTCCTTCCCACACGGATGTGTTCTGATCATTGAAAATGGCCAAGCACTGAAAGAACCTGTGGAAAGGCAGCCAATGTCCAATCATGAAGAGATCTAAGAGAAAAGCTAGATTCTGGAGAGGTTTACATGAGCAGGGAATCAGTCCTCAATGTAGCATCTAAATTAAAGCTAGGGAGTGTTCTAGTATCCTGCACATTCAGTGTACCCTGAAGCTGCCTGAGTAGTTTCCTTCATCATGATCACCTGAGAATGATTACAACCTGATCGAAAAAAATCTGACAAGCTGAAAGTTTTGTCATGAGGCAATGAACTGGTGTAGCTATGTAAAATTATAGGTGAGAGGTTAACAGAGTAGAGAAATAAAACGTGGGGACTGTACAGACAGTGCACACCCTAGCAACTGAAACCAGGGTTTAATTCTAGACCAATGAAGACTTAACAACTTGCGCCAATTCGAATTCCTGTGGAATCGAAGAAGAAAAAGACATTGAAATAAGGACTGCAGGAGACATGAGGAAACCAAAGACTTCACCAGCGAGATCCAACTTGAGTCCCTTTGCACACAGGGCACCTTTTGTGAGCGGAACCCGGGGTACAGGACCCTTGGAAGTGGACATGAACTGAGCGTGACCTTCCAGCTACAGAAGCTCCGGGCCGGGAAAGGTCAGCACTTCTTGGGAGCCCGGGTGGGGCGACTCTAAGTGAAGAACGTGAGGGCTCCTGCGGGACCAGATGCTGTGTCTACAGGAGCAGGATAGGAAGATCCCCGTGGCCCTCACAGGTCTTCAGCAGCACAGGAAATCCATGGCTGCTGCACACTGTTCATTGCGTCACCTTTCAGGGCGGACTCCAGGCCAGCCAGGATGTAGGATGGCTATGAGGCCACAGCTCTACAGCGCTCTCAGGATAGTTCAAATGACGTCCCTAACTGTGGAATTGTCGTCCCTGTGCTGGGAGCTGGGGCTGGATCTGGAGGCGTTGTTTGGCTCCCCTCCGCACCTGGTATTCTGGATCAAGAGCCAGGCAACCATAAGTCTCGGCCCCAGCTTCTGCATGGGCTTCCCCAGCATGGGCAGGATCTGTGAATGGTTCTGCAAGCCAGTTCTCAAATTTGATCGTAATTACAGTGAATAAGCACATCCACAAACTGTCTGCTGACTCCTGTTCACTTACTCTTGTTTGTTATTAAATTTTTATTTATGTGTATGTGTGTGTGTGGTCATCTGAGTTTCTGTGTACCACAAGGGAGATTCAGAGGCGTGAGCCCAAGGAAAACATGAAGAAGGAAGGAGGACAGAGGCCTCCACAGAGAGTAGAGGCCAACACAAACAGCCCCAGGAAAACTGAGGCAGAGAGAACAGGCCCAGGGAGAGCGGGTCCTAGCTCCACTCACCCTGCAGATGGACTTTCCTGTGGAGAGGCCCCCTGCACACAGCATGTCCTCATGCACATAGTCCTGGCCTTCACCTGGTCTTCGCCCGTACAATGTGTTACAGAACTCATTCTCAATGAGGACCACCTCGCCCTCCTGGAGCGAGAAGGGTGGTAACAAAGTCACTGTGAAAATAAGGCAGAGGTCAGAGAGTGGCACTATGGCTTAGCTGAGGTAGCCCAGGCTATGCTGCCCGATGCTCACCATAGAACACACAAGGTTCAAGTTCTGCACCTATCATCGACACACTCCTGACAAGCTTTTCTCTTTTTTCTCACAAACTTCCACTTAACCATGTCCTGTTTCCTCCACCTCCTTGACAACCACAGATCATACCTCTTCTACTGTGTAAGGAGGTAAACCCCACAAACACATGACACACAGAATGGGGTTCAGCAAGCCTTCACTAGACAAGTGTCCTTCACTAGACAAGACACTTCACTTGCACGGAGTGTCCTAGCCGCTCTCTAGCAGCCTGTCGCTTCCCTTTTACCCCACGTCTTCGGCCGCTCACTCACCCACACGTTCCCTGAATCGATCCGCCCACCTTTCCACACTCACCCTGCCACCCATCCACTCTTTATCAATATGTACATCCATGCGTTTTCCTCTCACCCTTCTAACACGTTCACCCACAACAGCCATCTTCCTTCTCTTCCTCGCCCTCCCTCTCCCCTACTCACTGATCTCCACATCATCCAGTCACCCACTGGCCAGATCACCAATCCTTGTGCTAGGTTACATGACACAAGGGAACATTTTAAGTCGGGAAAGAGAGGAATTTGCTCAGTGGCGTTAAAGCCATGACCAAGGGAGAGGTGACATTCCAGGTGGAAACATGACAATGCAGGTAAAACTCAGACGGAAGAACGGGAAAAAGAAACCACTCACACAAATACTCGAGGGGACAGTTTGTTACAGAGGAAAAACAGCCAAGCTAAGAGCCCTGGGATGGAAATGGCCTCAGCATATTCAAGGAGCAGTGAGGGGGCCGGTGTGGCGGGAGTGCGGTGGATGAGGGAAGGAGTCAGATGAGGCAGAGGCAGATCCGGGAGGTAACGCCACGTAAGGCCTGATGGCCAAGATGCGGAGTGCGGGTTTTATTCAAAGCACAGTAAGAAGGCGCTGGGCTCCTAGAAAGGGACGTGGCATGACTATGATTTAAAGCAGTGCTGATAGCTAGCTGTGTGGCACTCACTTGGGACACATGAGAATGGAAGTGGGGGGGGGGGTTGGAGAGATGGCTCCGTGGGTAAGAACACTTGCTGTTCTTCCGGAGGACCCAGGTTCAATTCCCAGCACTGACATGGTGGCTGCAACTGTCCATATTTCCAGTTAAAGGGGATCTGACACCCTCATTTGGTCTCTGTGGGGATTGCACACACATGGTATGCAGGCAAAACACTCGTACACACAAAATAAAAATTAAAATATGTTTTTAAAAGATGGAAATAGAGGACCACATTGGAGACCACAGTCAAGAAATGAGGGCTTCCTCCCGCCCCATCCCAGGCCAAGCAACTGTTGGCAGCTGATCACTTAGGGGTGATGGAGAGCTGGTTTTCATTAAAAGGGTGACACTAGATGGGCTGACCAGGTCCAGTGAACGAACAAACAATGAGAGACAAGTGGGTACACACCCTTGACTCGATAGGCCCTAACACATATGACAGAGTGCATGAAATTCGGAGGGCAGGGCACAAGGACAGTGCAGATGGGAGAGAGTCTAAATATGATTAAGTCCTACCGCATGAAATGCACAAAAGTTCAATAAAATATATGATGAAAAAAGGGTTAATTACGCAGGTGGTAGCCACTGAGTGGAGTACCCACCAGATACTCTGTTTAAAACAAGATGCTGGCCCTGGCTTCAAGGATGAGCCTGTGTGTCCATGTGGGCGCCTACTGCGGTAGCTGGGATACGAGTAGGGAGCATCTTCTGGGATTCAGTGGCCAGGGTCAGGGATCCTAGCAGAAGCCCTTATGAAGTCATGTTCTTCCCCAAACACCCAGCGTTCCTCTGTGGAGAAGCAATATATCAAATTATGATCTTATAAATTATTAAAAATCTATATTCCTTTTACATTTATGTTATACCACAAAACACAATCCTCTACCAAATACTTCCGTATATGACTGCATATATTTCTCTACTTTCAATCTATGTAACAAAAACAAAGGCTCTTAGTGGCTCAGTGGTAGAGCCTTTTCCTAGCATGCTTGAGGTCCAGTATCTGTAACAACCCAAATCCAAAAAGCCTTCTCCATTACTCAGTTCACCTGACAAGACTGAAACAGGCTCAGAACCAGGGAAGATCGGGAGGAGTTAAACACTCCCAGGTTGCGGTGGTTCTACCTAGGTCACTGCAGGCTCAGTGATCACAAACCATGTGTATTTCCCTTTCCACCTTACCCAAGCACCTTCCAAGACATTAGCTGATGATCTGTGCTATAGTTTGGGTTCTGAATGTCCCCCAAAGATCCCTGGGTTCAAGGATGGTCCCCAGACACTGGTGCAACTGGGTAATGGAAAATTCTATTAGTAAGAGGTAGAGCCTAATGGAAGGAAGTCAGGTCATTGAGTATGTGCCTGTGAAGGGGCTATTAACATACTGGCCCCTTCTCTTCCTCTTTCTTTAGATCCTGGCCACTGGCAATGTTCCACCATTCATAACCCCAGCACAGTGCTTCACCACAGGCAAAAACCAGTAAGACCAAATGACCATGGAATGGAAGCTCAAAATCCATGAATCAAAATAAACCTTTCCTAACTCGATTACCTCAATTATTTGGTTACAGTGCTAGAAACCCGAACAACAGAATAGACTTGCTGCCACACAGGATCTTTGAATTGAATCAAGTCATCTCAGATGCATAGTTGATTTTAAAAACTTAGTAAAAAAAAAAAAACTATGCAGACTCAAAGACCCAGATTCTTGATTACAAAAGTCAACAGTTCCCACACCTCCAGAACCTGAGCTACAAGACAGTTTGGGGCAGAGGGCTCACCCACTTTCAGAACTAGAAGAACCCTAGAATGGTCCCAGCCTTCATCACAGGAAGGGGAGGACAGGAAGCAACATCTAGTGGCTTCTAAAGCAGCCCAGGCCTCTTGCCAGCTGATTTTCTCTTCCCTTCCTCCTCTCCCTGCCCCGCTCCCTGTCCCTCTTCTCTTGCCCTTACTGTCCTCAGAGAGCATTCCCCAGCCAGTTATCCAGCAGGGTGTGTGGCTGGGCAGCCGTGTGTCTTTGGTTGGGAGGCAAGCAGGAATCACATGAGATGTGAAGTTCACAGGCAGGCGCAGCTGCAACATTGCCACGTCACTCCCGAAAGGATGAAACTTCTCAAAGTCGGGGTGATTGATGATCCGGTTCACAGATATCTTCTGGGTGTGCTGAGTTTTCTGGTACAGCTGAATGTTCCCCAACAGAACCTGATAGTTCTCTGGGGCTTGGGAAATGCTGGAGGAAAACGGACCCATCATCACCATTGTTTCTGACTGGGGCCCTACACTGTCTTTCTGCACCCTCAGGTATCAACACCCGCTGTGCCTTGGACCCTTCCAACACACCACGATTCTGTGTAGCTTTGTCTCTCCATTTCTGACAGTCAGGAGCCATCTCTCTGCAGGCTGATGGATATCCTACTCAAATCTCCTGGTAGTCTCCCATCACATCTTAGAATTGGACCATCAGAGAATTCCCTCACTGGGAGGTCCCTGATAAGGACTCTCAAATCAAACCCTTTTTGTTTTACATAAGAAGAGCTCTGGATGAATCCTAATTTTATGGTATGAATCTTAAGTGTCCACAGGCCAATGACTAAAGGTGTAGACACTAAATGACAAATGATTAAAGGTGTAGACAACAGCCTACAGTGCTTCTGAAAGGGGGTGGAATCTTTAGGAGGTGGGGCTTAGTGAAAGGAAGTTAGGTCATGGGAAGCATGTCCTGGAAGGCCCATCTTCTGCTCACTATCTCTGCCTCCCAGCTGTCATGAGGTGAACAGGCCTCTACCATGTTTCCTCACTGTGATGTGTTATGTTGTCACACACCCATACTTCTTGTCATGATCTGAGTTAGGTCAGAGGAACTAGACTTCTGACCGTGCACATCATTCTCCCAGGTCAGGGCCCCTACAGTTTCCATCCACACACCCTGGGGTACAATATGGGAGTGACCACAGCTTCTCCCAGGACTCAGTTTTACAATGGTGATAAGAAATCGCCTGGCTGCTGGCCACGTGTGGTCTTTGCCTAGAATCGGGCTCACAGGAGAGTACGGGAGAGTGAAATAAGATGAGGCCTGAAAGGTGGCCAACAAAGATGGCCAGTCCTCTTGGGGAACCTCCGTGTCAGTGGGCAGGCACAGAGGGGAATCTAGGGGATCCCTGCTGGAGCTGAGAACACATGTTGGATGGATCATGTGCAAGTGGCGCATAGGGACAATCCACACGGAGGGGACTGTGCATCAAGGAAGGCTGCAGGTGTCTTTGGTGGCAGCAGGCTGCCCCAGAGGAGAATGACATGCACGCTATTCCGGACCTCCTTCCTGACCTCACCTCTGCATCTTCCTCCCCAGCCAGCCCCTTGCTGGGGGTCCAGGGAAGAGCAACTCACTTTTGGAAGCAGTGGGCTGTGGAAACCACCCAGCGGGAGTTGATGAGGACAGCTCCACAGAGGTGCAATCCATGGTACAGCAAGCTGCCTTGCCATGGCCACTGACCAGCCAATGTGTCCTGGCCACCAAATATCTTCCCCATCATCTTCGGCTTCCCGCACACTGTGGAGACATCCCCATGCAATCTATTAGAGACAGAGCCCCTGAGGTGCAGATTAACACTCCAAGGAGGCCTCCCTTCCACTTCACAGATTGGAAAACCAAGGCCAAAAGACAGGTGACCTGGCCTCTTCTTTCACTGACCTTCACCAGGGACAGGGTGACCAAGCTCATCTGACAACTCTGGGAGTGAGAGCTTATAGTTCTGAGATGGAATGGGGTGAAAGGGTGGCCATAGAAGTCCATCCTTCTATGGGATGTGGGCCTGACAAGGGAAGGCAGATGGCAGATGGGAGAGAGACCCTGTGACCCCGTTCTCTTCATTTACACATCTCTGTGCCCACTTTGCAGATCAAAGACCTGGACCAGGTCTTACTAGTTACTACGGGTCTTCAAGGTCATGACTCCTAAGTGTCCCTGCACCATCTGATGATTTCACAGGGAGAGAGAAGGCTGACAAGGATTCTCTGGTGCTGAGAGTCGTAGGGCCAGTTGCTCTCCATGTCTAAAAGGAGACCTGGTGGACGCAACAAAGATACCTTTGGGTCTAAGACTCATCTGGAGAGGATCCCTGGGCTCAGATCTTGACAGGCTGTACATTGTCTCATGCCTGGGCTTCTCCCATGTCTCAAGGAGGGTCTGAGGGAGAGACCCTCAGCAATCCCACACAGCCCTGGACACCTGTCAGATCCCACCGCCCCACACCAGGATTTGTGGTGTAGATTCTGACAGAGTGGAACCTGATTCACCCTCCTCGCTTTATGTCTTCTCTGGAACCATCTGGTTCCGGAGGGAAAGCAAAAGGGGAACACCACTTCCGGTGCTGGACCTAGCCGTGAGCCCACCCCCCTCACCCGCCCACTGCCTTCCAAACGGACCTTGTGGTCTGCTTGCAGGGTATTGGTGGCTTCTGGCCACTGACTCCCCGTCCTGATGTGGCCCGCGGCTCCCCGGTGTCACCCCCGGCGCCTTCGAGGAGCTGAAGACACCAGGCCGCGGGGCGGTGCCTACCCTAGGGCTCTGGGGCAGCAGAAACAACAGTAACCAGAGCCAATGGCCCTGCCCCGCTCGGGTCCTCACCGGCCTCGTGCCCATCCCACTGGGACCTGTGGGGAAGTTGGCTCTGACCCGGACCTGACCCGCTTCTGACCCGGGCTTGACCCCCTTCTGACCCGGGCTTGACCCCCTTCTGACCCGGGCTTGACCCCCTTCTGACCCGGACCTGACCCGGGCTTGACCCCCTTCTGACCCGGACCTGACCCGCTTCTGACCCGGGCTTGACCCCCTTCTGACCCGGGCCTGATCCCTGCTGGGACAATCTTTGACCTGCCCTTCAGACATGCGCCCAGCCCTGTCCTCACTCTGCCTGCTCACCTGCCTGACCCAGTTCTCGTTCTGCCCTTCTTCAGAAGCGCACTGATGAGGCCCTAATCCCTGCCATCACCAGCCTCTGACCCAACCTTGATCCATACTCACTGTAGCCAGCCCCAGTGCGATGGAAACTTCCTTCAAATGAGTAAGGAAAAGACGAGTCCAGGCATTGGAAAATGATATAAAAGTTAATCAGCTGGGCATGTCACTCCAGGGTAGACATGAGAGGAAGGGAGGAGGTTTGGTTCGTCTGGGTCCCCCCAAACCTTTCTCGGCCCTAACACCACCTCACCGCGTCTCTATACGCGCACAGGTTTAGTTCATGGAAGAAAGAGGAATAAAAGACCCACACGTATGGAAAAATAATCAGCTGTCAGGTAAGTATGAAAGGTATATATTTTTAAATTTCTATTATTTTCATATTATGCGTAAGTGTATTGCCTGCATGTATGTGAGTGCACCCATTTTGTGTAATGCCCTGAAGAGGGTGTCAGATCTGCTGGTACTGAGACACTGAAGTTATACATGGTTGCTAGCCTCATGTAGGTGCTAGGAACCAAACCTCCATCCTCTACAAGAGCAGTCAGTCCTCTTCACCGCTGTGCCATCTTTTCAGGTCCAAACACAAAAAGTTTCTTTTCCAGCCGTCAAATTTTAAACGTTAGGAGGTTTTCCAGTCTAACCAGTAACTTCTTTTTACAGTGGTGGAAAGAGACACACACCTGAGCGTCCCTTCTTATCCCACATGTGACCTCCTGAAAGGGTTGAAGCCTGTCATTTCACATTTATTTCTTTGTCTTCGTCACTCAACTATGAACTTCAGGCTATAGGAACTTTTATGTACCACGGGTAAGTGTAAAAAATCAGTCAAATGTGGCAGAGTTAACTGTGCCACTTAAAGTGTAGCTGGCCACGTTTGATCATATCCAGATCCACCTAGGTGGATCTCTGGATTGTGCTCCATACATTCTCTGCCACCTGATGCTGACCTTTAGTCCAAGCAGGCTGCAACATTCATCTCTTACAAAACAATGTTCTCCTTCCTACAAAACAGTCCTGGATCGGCCTGCTGGAAAGCCGGTGCAGGAGCTGAGCGGAAGCCTGCAGCTGTGGCTACCCCAGGCCCTGTGTCCTGCACACCGGAGCCCTGCAGAGTTGGGTCCCAGTGGAAGGAAGGCCAAGAATTAACATAGCAGGTGGAGGGACCGGCTGGCGGCTCTGCTGCTCTCTGCTGCTCTCTGCCTCCACCTCTCCCTTCCATTTCCTGGTGCAGTGGGGTGAGGCTCCCTGCCATGGCTCCCAGCTCTGGGAGGCTGCTTCTTTCCATTCCCAGACCTCCTGGGCAGCCTCTTGTGCATGTGGTCCAGGACTGGAACAGCTTCTTAGTCTGCACAAGTCCCATATAGGGGGCTGCAGGCACTTGGGTTCCAGACTTCACTCTGGAGAAGCTGTCTACCCAGGAAGAGTCGAGAAGGAAGGGGATTGAAGAAAGGGGAAGGCAAGCTTAGCAGGAGCCTCATGTGGGCCTCTGCCTGCAAAGAGGCTCAGTCTGTCCCCCACCAAGCCACAGCCTGTATCAACTTGTCTGGACCCACCCCAGGGGTTTCTCTTTGGTGTGACAGCATGCAAAGTGCATGTTATGTGTTCCAAATCAAGGCCCCAGTGAAGTCCCAGCATGCAACACAAACTAGAAGTGCCCCTGATTCATTATATGGATTTGATTTTGAATTTGGTGGGGGCGGTTGTTTCAGCTTTGGAAACTTTAATTCTTGCCAATTTTAAATGAGTCCCCACAATTTAGAAAGCTGGGTTCCTGACAATGTGTACTGCTGTGGGACTCCACGCCTGCAGCAGGAGCTCCAGCTGCTGCTCCTTCAGTTTCTTTATCTGTTTTAAAGATTTTACTAATTTGGGGGACTGAAGAGATGGCCCAAAGATTAAGAGCACACACTGCTCCTGTAGAGGATCAGAGTTCCATTCCCAACATGCACAGCAGGCGGGGCACAGCTGCCTGTGACTCCAGCTCCAAGGGAACCAATGCCCTCATCTTGTCCTCTATGGCCACTGCACTCACATGCACATATACCCACACACACACATGCACACACATGCACACACATACACACACACACAATTTAAAAATGAAAATTCAAAAGTAAGAACAAAGGATTTTATTTAGTTTTACTTCATGAGTTTTCCCTGCACATATGCAAACACACCCTGAGAGGACAATGGCTGTGGAGGTCAGAAGAGGGTGTCAGATCCCCTCCCAGAGTTATTGACGGTTATTATCTTCCACATAGGTGCTGGGAACAGAACCCAGACCCTGTGCAAGAGCAACCAGCGCTCTTAACCCCTGAACCATCTCTCCAGCTCTTCCTTCAGTTTCTTGAGCACCGAGTGTGTTAGTGCCTTAAGATCCGTGATGGCACCCCAGCCACCTTGGCGCTCAAGGTTGGAGGGCGGGAATGATGGTGACCTTTGGCACCTCAGACCACCATGCCCAGACAGCAGTCAGCTTTCACTGCTGCTTCCCCCTCACCGAGCTCTGTCACCCTCACAGTGGGGACCCCACACTGTCCTTGCCCGGATTGGATTCATCTCTGGCCCTGTAATCCTACTGAGCATCCACAGTACTCCGCAGCCACCGAATCTCATTATCTTCTTTGTCTGTCTGTGATGCAACCCACAGTAACAGAGGTTGAGCAAACCCAATTAGGATGAGGCAGGTCTCCCTGCTGGAAGCCCCAACATGCTCAAGGGAACTCTGTTCAGATCTGTAAATTCCCCTCACGCCCCGTCGTCTCAGTTTCCCACTCCCTCCCCACTGTTCATTTCTGCCCTTCTTTGTGAATGGCTGTCTGTGCCCGTTTAAGTTTGGTAGAAGGTAGTGGAAGCAGTGGGCCTGGGGGATTAACAGGTTCGTGGAAGAGGAACCACCGCAGTGGTGAGCTAACCCCTCTGCAGGCTCTTCTTTGGGTAAGAAAAACAAAAGACTTCCTCCTCAGGTGAGGAATATCAGACTGAATCAGGAGAGGTGAGCAAGCTCTTTGTTTTTATTTTAGTATAATGAGCATTTATTTCTCCCTTGTGGGCATAGGATTGGCTAGTGCCCTGCTGGGCCTCACGTCATACATTGTATGTATGCAGGTGCCTGTGGAGGCCAGAAGAGGGTGTTGGAACCACTAGAACTGGAATTGCATCCAGTTGTGAGCAGCTTGATGTGCTCTTAATCACTTAGCTGTCTCTCCAGCTCGCAGTTTTTGTTATGTCTTAGGTCTAAAGGTTCGTGTGTTACAGGATTGATTCTCAATGCAGTAACCAATCTTCAGTTGCCCACTCATACCTGTGGGAGGAGCTTCTGGGAAATGATTGGATCTTGAAGGCTCAGAGGTTCGTAGTTGATGGACTATTGAGAGGTGATGAAGACTTAGGAGGTGGGGCGTAGTTCGTGGGAGTATGATCTCAAGGGCTAGTCTTGGGAAATATGTAGCCCAGGTAGGACTCAAACTCACTGTCCTGCCTCTTCCCTGAGTGCTGGGACTTCTGGCACATGCCACCACAGGCAGGTTTCCTGGAATGATGACCACACCCTTCTCATCCAGCCTCTTGATGCCGTCCCTACTCACATGGACCAGAGCCTGGAAGAGGCTGTGAGCACAGACATGTGCATCCCCAGCTGCAAGCTGGTAATCCTGCCTCCACCGCAGGACCCATGTGGCCCCACAAACACAAAAGTCAGTGCCAACTTGAAGCCCCCCATCCTCAGCCAGCGAATAGCCATAGCTCACTACAACTCAGTGGGCACATGGCAGGTCCAAGGTAGAGAGAGCCAGTGGGCACCTTCTCCCTCTTTCAGACCCAGAGAAGCTATGGGGCTTCCTCTGGAGGGTTGGGGACCTTGCACTCACATGGCAGGGTCAGTTCCAAGCACAGCAGTCTCCTGGGAATTTTTCTTGCTGTTGTCACTGGACACAGCAATGGCAAGTCCAGTCTGGGACAGCAAGAAAATCGTTTTGGAGATGGACTTGCTGCAGACAGTCGTGTGTTGTCAAGGGCATTGAGACTCCCTATGATGTAGTACAGTGATTTACCAAGCTTCTCAGTGGTGGCTTTTATATGCGTATCGAGTGTGTGCTAAAGGTTTGCGATTTGGGTTAGTTTAATTTAAGGGGTCTGCAGAAGCCAGAAGAGGGTGGAGGGTGTCAGATCCCCTGAAACTGGAATTATAGGCTGTTCCGAGCCACCGTGTACATTCTTTCCAACAACCAAGGTTTTGTTTGTTTGATTCTTTGTATTGTTGTTAAATTTTCTTTTTCATTAAGTTCAGCCCTTGTTTTTATTGTTTTACCAACTACTGCTTTGGAACTTGGTTTATTCTTATTCTTTATGGCCTTGCAGCATAATATGAGGGTATTTTTTAATTGATATATCTCTGATTTTTTTTGACCTAGGAATTTTGGCTGTAAGCTCTCCTCCTAAACCTGCTTTTGTTTTAGATCTAGTTTTGTGAGTTGGTGCTGTGACTGAACTCCTCAAGCAAGTCACAAGCAGAAGTGAGAGGTAATGATGCAGCCAGACCTCAAGGTCAGCTCCTCTGAAGAGGAGACTCTCACGGATCATTACAGGATCCTCAAGACCCTCGGCAAAGGCGACTTTGCAGAAGTCAAACAGGCCTGCCGCCTCCACACAGAGGTGCAAGTTGCTGTCAAGATCCTGGAAAAGGGTGAAAACAATGTCTTCCATGACATGTCCGAGATACACATTGTTAAGGAATTGGACCACCCAAACATTGTCAAACTACATCATCAAAACCAGAGAACACACACACCTGTATGGTGATGGAACATTCTGCTTAGGGGAGATCTGGTGAATATATTGAGAAGGTGGGGAACAGGAGGAGGAAGCCTGCCACCTCTTCACACAGATAGCGTGTGCAGTTAACTACTGCCATGAGAATGGCATTGTACACAGGGACAGTAAACCAGATAACATCCTGTTGGATAGCAAAGGACACATCAAACTGTGTGACTTTGGCCTGGCCATGAAAGTCACCTCTGGCCAGAAGTTTAAGGGTTTCTGTGGCACCTTTGAGTATTGCGCTCCCGAGCTTTTCATGGACTAAGAACACAATGCACGTGCAAGTGACATCTGGAGCATGGGGTGGTTTTGTATACAATGGTAACATGTCGCTTCCCATTCACAGCAGAGACCTATTCACAGATGAAGGAGAAGATGCTGAATCCAAAGTACTCTGTTCAGTCCAAGCTGTCCCCACGCATCATACACTTCATTGTACAGTTGTTCTCTGTTGACTCTGGGCAGAGGCCCACGATACATGACATTATGGGACATCGGTGGCTCAAAAACAGTGAAGAACTTTCAAAATTAGCATCTTCCTTGGAGATTTTCCCCAGCAACCCAAGTCCCAGCATTGTTGTGACTATGTGGGACATGGGCTACAACATTAAGGACAATAGAGACTCTACATGAAAACAAATTTCATGATATCATGGCCACTTACCTAATTTTAAAACATGAGTCACCTCCAGGCTACAACACTAACCATCAAATTAAGCCTATGCCACCTGGTGCTGCCAGGATCCCTGCAGATCCTGTCATTTCACTCCCCATAGGAGGAAGATAAGAGAGCTTTTCCTTCCCACCCTCACCTTACTCGCTAAACGTCAGCTCCATGATGATGATAACAGCAGCAGAAGGCTCAGTATACCTGCCACCCTGTGCTGCCGACAGAAGGACATGGACCCTCCCAACCCAGGACCCCAGTGTGGTCCTGTGCTTACGCTGCTCATAAGCAGCAGTTTGGAAGAAAGCACCACGACCGCCAAGAGTGTGTCTTCAGTCAGCGCATCCTCACAGAATATTTCTTTTGGAAAAGATCTGACCTGAGAGGAACCCCAGAATGTCATCACCCCCAAGAACAGCTCATGCATCCAGAATGCACCATTTGAAGGGAACTCTGCAGAAGCCCCTCAGGGTGTGACCACCATAGGCACATATGAAAAAGACAGGAGCTTCTCCCCCAGCCCCCGAGAAAACATCCGAAGAAAGCCTCACCAGTGCTCAGCCACAGGACGTGAACGCAGCCTCTCCGCACTGAAGAGGGTGAAGAGGAGAGTGGTGAACTGTATGCGCAGACCGTGCTGCCACCTGCTGGTCCCACGGGAAAGCGGCATCTCCCAGAAGAAAGTGGTGCCCATGGAAGAAGAGAGCAGATCAGTCACACCCAACCAGGTAGGTGGGGCATTTTTAAATCTATGCATTTTCTATTTTGTTTGCAATTGACACATGCTAATTTTACCCACTTAACAAATCTATGAGTTCAGAAGGAACAATCCAAGAGCATCCCCTTCTGTATAACCTGAACATGTTTAGCTAGATAGAGACAGCAGAGTTTGGGGACCCAAATATGGGAAGGCAGCAAAGAGGAGCCGGCTAAAGAGAGCAAGGTTCGGAGGGGAAGAGTCACATGGGGAGTTGTAGCACAGAAAGGCCCCAGTCAGGACTAAGTCTTGTGGACTTCAATGTCACTAAGAGCCTCGCTTCCGTGTGTCTTTCTGCTATTAGTGCTAAGCCTCCATAGACACTGAGGCACAAGGTGGGAATCAACTAGATGTGGACTGAGACAGCTGAAGCGGGAGACAGGCGAGGAGTCCAGAAGGCAGTGTACCCAGCACAGATGCCTCTGTCCAGCACTGGAGGTAAGCAGAATGCCACAGGCTTCTCCCCAGGAAATACGTGCTCAGGAATTGTGGCCCAGGCCTGGACTTCCACAGCATCCTGCTCCGAGTAGAGGCTTGAGCCAAAAGAATGGCTGAAGTTGCCTGTGGGCTGCAACTTCCTGTGGTCTCAACTTCTTCCTGCTCCGCTCGTCTGTCTACCCATTCAGATCTGAGCCAGGGGAGATGGTTTCCCACCCAAGGCAGAGAGCACTCTCACCAGACAGACCATTATTAGTGGAACCTGAGAAGCCAGGGTGACCAAATTGGTGGATGTCTTCCACGGAGTAAGTATGGAGAGGCAGAATGGTATGTGTTTAGGGGGCAGCGGGATTCCTGTGTCAGGCAGTCTCCTGGGTACATGGTGGGGGCCCAATGCAGAGTAAAACGTGGGAAAACTACAGCTGGAAAGTGACCCCAAGGAGAGCTGTGCCCCCTTACTCTTCAACTTCCGCCGCTGCTGTTGGCTTTGCTGTTTCCCACATGACTATCTCCCTCCCAGGCCAGGCCAGCCTCGTGCCATCCTAGTCCAGTGAGACAAAAGGGGAAGGGCCCCTTTTAAGCAGGGACGTTCATCTGAGCTAAGTCTGTCTTCTGCCTGACAGGAAAGTGCCAGCAATCTAGAGGAGACCGTGTACCACTTTGGCTGGACTGCTCAGATGGGTCTTCTCCACCTTGGAAAGGTAAGTGGACCTTGCCATGCCTGGGACTCAGCTGCTCCACATGGCATGGTCAGCAACCATTACACTGTTATACAGAGCCCTTTGTGATCAGGCTTGGACAGAAACCTTGATCATGCTAGGGCTTTCAGCCAGAAGTGTCATCTTAGAGGAATAGCAGTGATTTGTCTGCAGTGACCTTGTGGGCTCCTAGGTGGAGAGCTGTTCCCTGCAATAAGGAATGGCCACATGGGACTGACTGCAGAGGATAATGTGTGGGGATCTCACTGCTGAGGGTGTCATTGAGCCTACTAAGTACCAGCCCGTGGTAGAAGACACGTTTCTTGGCTGGGTCTTGCCTTTACATTGGCCAGCCTCTCTCAGTTTCAGTGGCCCTGCATTGCAGAAAACCATGGGCAAACAGAGGTGGCAAATGTGTGGCTTCAAGGCGGTGATGGGGTCAGTTGGGCTAGGTAGCATGTCTTCACTCTGACACTTTTGTCCCAAACACTGTAGAGGAACAGCTTGTGTTGAAGATAGTGCACATCTTATATCTGGAGGCACGACAAACATTCTGTCATAGGACAGCCACTCCATCTGCAGTGGCTTCCAGAAACATGGGCCCAAAGGGAGCCTTACCCAGGAATCAGGCCCAGAGACATCGAATAGCCTGCTGGAGCTAGAGTGAGTCCGGGCCAGCAGGCTGACTACTGAGCCAGGCCTTTGGTCCTGATGCACTTTAATGAAGTCAAAGCCCGGGAAAGGGGAATCTGGGTGCTATGGCCCTGTCAGGAAGTCCCAGGAGGGACATTCTAAGTGAATCATGGGCTTCAGCACTGGGTGGTAGGCTCTGACAGAGGGTGAGCCTTGGCAATGCACAGGTGCTGCCCAGGAGGCTGGGTTACTTTACTGTGGCATGGCCATGTCCTTGCTGCTTAGGAGAAAGTGTTGCACTTTGGGCCTGCTACTTGAGAGAAGATTCGGGTGAAGAATGAGCCCACAAACGTAGTACCCTCTGTCACTGCCTGCCTGGTATTTCTCAAGCTCTCAGAAGGCGCAGGTGTAATCACTAGCAGCCAGTGTGTAGCAGGCTCTTCACACACTAACGTGGACACTGATGAAGACACAGAGGAAGAAAGTGAGTCTCAGAGAGGCTGAAAATAAACATAAAATACATCTAATAGACTTTGCAGAACAGAAGAGAGAAACCGTGGCACCTGAAACTCTAAAAGGACCTAACATGTTGCCACCCTGGGCATTGTGTCAAGGACCACTGTAATCAGAACACTAACTTTTGAGCCAGGTCTAGTGTCCTCATCCTGTCTCAGCTGGGCAAGTGTAAGTGAAGTGATATGAAGGATGGCAGAGTACCCGAGCCCAGGTACATGAGTGGGGAGTTATTTCTGGCCATCTTCTCCCAAACTCTGCTGCAGGACAGCAGCAGGGCCTGTCAGGCCAAGCTCATCCATGCAGACAGAGGCCCTCTGTCTGTCTACCCGGGGGTAGGCCTCAAAGGAAGGAGACAGACATTGTGCCTACTTCATTAGTCCCTGAATTCCACTAAAATAAACTTTCTATTATCTGTAGGAGCCACAGGCCTTGGGGCTAGGGAATATGCAACTTTCTGCCAGCCTCTCCGTTTGTCTGAATGTTCTTCCTTTTATAGATGCTTGTCCACATCTTGCAGCATGCAGTCAGGGGCTCCTTGACCTGAGGACATGCATTGCCAGTGGAGAGGGCCTCCCACACCTCCTTGTACTGCAGAGACTAGCCCATCATTCCCGAGTCTCTAAAGCCATCTCAGGGGCTCTTCACAGTCTGCGGATCCGCTGTGGTGGGTGATAAAGTGATTTTTTCTCCATGGTTGAACCACAAATCAGGACATGCCTCTTCACAGTGGGAGACTGACTGTTGAAACACCCACCTCGGGCCCCATTTGAGTTTTCATAGTTACAGAAAGGTCACCCCTAGTCTTCTTCCCTCCAGATGCACCAGAAAACCTATGTGAACAGACGAAGTGTCTAGTAAGAGCACTGAGCATCTGTGTGCTTCCTCTGAACAGCATCAGTGAAGAAGGAGTGTTCCTGTACGCCCTATCCCAGGCTACCACTAACATGAGGGTGGGGAACGTGATGCCATCCGGGTGGACCATCTCTTAAGGGTATCTGATAGACACCGTTTATAACAGAACCCCAAAACTGAAGCATAAAACCAAAAATTATACATAAATACCCATTCAGAAAACTTTGAAGCACGACTAAGAGAAATCATTAGGTGTATAATCTCTCAGACAGTCCTGCTCTATATCAGTAGTACTATAACTGATATTAATGTGATAGATCTTTCTAATTTATTTATACACATAGTCAAATCTGATTCCCAACACATCAAACATAACAGTCTATTGTGTCTGAACCTAGAAGAAGGAATAAGACTGACGAGCAGTTCCTCAAGTACCTGCACTTCCAGCCTGAGCACTTTCTTTTTTTTTCAATTTTTAAAAATTTATTTATTTTTATTTTATGCATATGAATGTTCTGCCTGTATATACCTAAAGTGCACAACATGCATGCGATGCCTGCAGAAACCAGAAGAGGGCATCAGATCCCTTGGAACTGGAGTTATGGACAGATGTTAGTTGTCATGTGGGTTCTAGAAAGCGAACCCAGGTCCTCTGCAAGAGTAACCAGTGCTCTTAACCTCTGATCCGTCTCTCTAGCCCCTGTTCGGAGCACTTTTCACAAAGCCCATAGTGATACACAGAGCGTGCTGTGCAGGAAAGAACAGATGACTAAGAAAAATAGAATGGAATACAAAATCCAACAACAGACCATCTAAATCAAGTCCACTGATTTTGTTAAAGGCATCTAGAGAAATCAATGCAAAGAGAATGGGAGAGAAATCGGTGCAGAGAGAATGGTCCGTCGGCAAATGGCTGCAGAATAAATATGGAAAAGTAAACAATATGAAATCAATATGGAAAAATGAAGACTTTCACAAAAGATGGCTAATGTCCAGACTCCTCTAATTTGTACAACTTCCGCAAGAACATTTTAGTTTTTGGAGAACCAAATCTACCCTTATAAAAAGGAAAATTCAGACACAGATCCACATAGAGAAGATGGCCTGAGGACAATGAAGTTCTGTTGCCATCAGCCAAGAAAAGACAGAGGTTGGAGCAGAGCCTAGAGCAGACTCTCCCTAGGATCTCCAGAGGGAGCCAGGCCTGCCACACCCCAGGACTTCAGAACTGGGAGACAACAGATCCCTGTTCTAAGTCATTTGGGTTTTGCTTCCTTGCTGAAGCAGCATCAGGAGAACGGTCCAGGCAGACAGAGGGATGTGCTTTGCCCATCACCCTTTCTGACCACCAGATACCTGTCCAAGCGTAGTGCCTGAGAGGATAGATCTAGGAGGAGAACCGTTCCCAGGCTCAGGCTACGTGGTTACTTCCAGCTGTCTCTTAACTCTGTCCTTGATTCCCGAATTCCTCTAGTCAGTGAAAAAATAAGGATGAGGAAAAAGAGGTAGGACTCAGAGCTGGCTGAGGATCCACTCTGCTGTTCCTGGAACCCAGAGAGCCCAGAGCTGCACAGGGCCACCTGCATAGTAGTGTATGTAAGGTGGCAATTGGGCATGATACATAGCAGTGTAAATAGGAAGGCCACCAGGTGGGAGTGTCTAGAAGGACTTGATACTGAGCAGTGCACGCCAATTGGTAGCAGAGGTGGGTAGTGGGGTCAGGGATAGTGTTTAGCAGGTCTAGATAGCTAGCAGTGCATATAGGATGGCATGAGATGTCCAGTAGGGCTTATACATAGCACTGCATGTGGGGGCTGCAGGGGTGTCCTTCAGGGCGTAAGGATAAGGGCAGGGTGGTGTAAAGCAGGGCCTCGTACCTAGCAGCACATGCAGGGAAGCAATGAGAATTGGGAGGGAGTCTGGTAGTATCTGATGTCCTCACTGTATTTGAGGCAGGGCTCAAGGGAGTGTGGTTGTCCAGCAAGGCCTGTACCTAGAAGCTCAGACGGGGGAGTGCCCAATATGGCCAAAGAAATATCGGTGTAATTTTGCTGGCAATAAGGGGGATGTGTCTAAGAAGGTCTGAGACCTAAGCACAATATGTAGGGTAGGTGATAGGGGTCCAGCAGACCCTGATACATAGTGATGCACATGAGGCAGGGAGGGTGGGGGATTAGCAACAAGGGCCTGGTACTCAGCAATGTGTGTGTTTGTAACAGGGGGTTAAGAAGTGTGCTGCAGGATCTCAACCTAGCAGTGACTGTGGGCCTAGAGACAGGTGCAGCAGGGCCAGATACCAAACAGTTGTTTTGGAGTTTGCATCTGTGAATGTGGTAACCGGTTCGGTATCCAGATGAGGCCAAGACCAAACAGGACCTTTGGGGATTGGGAGGCAGGGGATTGAATTACGACCGGGATGAGGGATGTCCAGCACATAGAAACTTTTAGGTATCAAGCCCTGCTAACCCATATCCCCCACAGACAGTGCTAGACGTCAGGCCTTGCTGTGTACCCCAAACCCTAGAGCCAGCGCTCCACACGCACTGCTTGGTTTCAGGCCCTGCTGCTACCCCGACTTGATTCAGATTCACTTCTGGGTATCCATCCCTGCTGTCTAGCCTCTCACACACCCTACATCCCTAAATAGGCATCAGGTACTAGAGCACATACTCCCAACATGGTCCCATGTACACGACTAGAGACCAGGCCCTGCTAGACACAACCCTGCAGCCCCACAGACACTTCTACTTGGTCCCTCCCCTTCTCTACTTACTGCGCTAGGTGTCAGACCCTGTTGGACAAGGCTCTTCATTGCTACCCAAATTCCCTCCTATTTTTCAAGTCAGGCTGTATAAAACCATCCCCCCATCTAAACGTGTAGGTAACAGGCCCTCCTGGAAACCCATGACATCACCCCGCTATGTACACTGCTATGTATGTGGCCCTGCGACACCCTGTCTCCTGGAAACCCATGACATCACCCCACTACGTACACGGCTACGTATGTGGCCCTGCGACACCCTGTCTCCTGGAAACACATGACATCACCCCACTACGTACACAGCTAGGGACTGGGTCCTGCACGTCAGTCCCACCTCAGCTCCGCCACGCATACACTGCCAGGTGTCAGTTGAGATGGAAAGACGGCAGAGTGTGGGGAGTCCAGCATGGCCTGAAAAATAGTTTGGACATCAGTGGGAGCAGGACCTAATAACCAGCGGTGTCTGTAGGGTGGAGTAACACCTACTGGCCTATGAGGGGCCTATGGGAGTCACACGTCCAGCAGCGCCTGATGCCTTCCAGTGTGGGTAGATCCCAAGTGGGGGTTTTCCAGCAGATCATGATAAATAGCAATATATGTTGGGTGAGCTGTCTTAGCACGGCCTCATACCTAGCCTATTACGTGGGATAGAGGGCTGCATACAGCTGTGTGTGCCCCTTAACCGGCCCTGCACACATTGCTAGGAATCTGGCTCTGCTGGAAACCGCTCCTGAAGCTGCTCCCCACCCCACCATATACACTTCTAGTTACCACGTCCTGCTTGATGTTCATCACTCTGCCTCCCTATGCACATGGCTAGGTATGAGGCCCTCCTGGATTCCCGCCCTCCCACCCCCAAGCCACATAGGCCTTGCTCTCTGTCAAGCCCTGCTGTACACCTCCAGCAGCCTAAAATACACTGCTGTGTATCAGGTCCCCTAAACTCCTCCCACACCCTGCTGCCAGCTACCACACACTGCTAGTCATCAGGCCTCACTCGACACCTCCACTGTCCCCAACACACTTCTAGGAATCAGGCGCTGCAGCAGGCCCCTCAGCCTCCCCACTAGGCCTGCGGTCCTATTCCCCGCCTGTCTCCCCGGCCCATACACACTGCTAACTTCGGGTCCTGCCTAATGTCGGGTCCTGCTGGGCATGCTCTTTCCAACTCCTGCCCCATCATCACATGTAACTGCTAAGTATCAAGTCATTCCTGGCATGCCATGCCAACCCACATGTGTACTAGGTTCATGGACCTCCTAGACCCCATTCCCCGTGCTACCAACCAAAATACACCAGTATGTACTGGGTCCTTTGGGTTGTCCCTCCACCCTATATATGCTGCTATATATGAGGCACTGCTGGGCACCCCATCCCTGGGTCACCACCCCATTTACATTGCTAGGTATCAGGTCATGCTAGACAGCCCCACCCTGCCCTGATGTCACACAACATAAACCACAGTTTATCAAGACACGATGTCGCTGCCACATAGAAAGTTCTACCTAACACTCTTCCCGACCATCATCCAAAATACAAAGCAAAGGTATCAGGTCATCCTGGACCCATGGTCTCGCATACATGCTGAGTATCAGGACTCACTGGATACCTGCCTGTGCCCACACATACATGCTGCAGGACATCACTGTGTGCCACCTCACGTACAGTGCTAAGTTTCCGACTCTCCTGAGCAGCACCTGCTACTGCCCAATGTGTAGTGCTAGGAATCTGGCCTTGCTAGTTACCTCTTCCCCCGACTGCCACCCCCACATACACTGCTAAGTTTCAGGTCCTGCTGGACATGCTCTCCCTCACGGCTGCTGCACAACATATACTTCTATGTACCAGACCCTAAGTGCCACCCAGCCCCACTGCCCCATATATTTTGCTTAGCATCAGGACTGGGAGGACATCCTGTGATTCCTACACACACTTCTAGGCATCTGGCCCTAGAAGTGGGAAACATCTTGAAAACATTCCGCATATACTGGAAGATATGAGGCCCTCCTGGATATCCCTTGTGTCACCATTCCACACACTCTTCTGGGTATCAGGTTCTGCTAGACAGCCCCTGCTGCCACATATACTCTGCTAGGTATCAGAACTTTCAGAACACCTTCTGACTCTCTACACACACAGGCATGGAGAAGGCCCTGCTGAGCAATCCCCACTGACAAGCCATATACAGCGTGTCAGATCTTTCTGGACACTCCCCTGCCACAGCTTCAGACACACTGCTGAGTCTGGTGTCCTGCTGGACACCACTCTGCATACACAGCTAGGTGTCAGGACCTGCTAGACGCCATCCCCTCCCCTGCTTCTGATGGACATATACTGCTAGTGGTCACCCCATAAACGAGGTCCTGTGGAACACCACTCCCGCCATGATGGCACCCGGTAACGTGACTAGGCTCAACTTCTGCTTGACAGTCCTCCTCCCATTACATGCCCAGATGGCCCTGATACCTGGTGTGCATGTGGGATGGCGGCCGAGGAGGGGGATATGCAGTAAGGTCTGATGCCTAGTATTTTATGAGGAACATTTTAAGTGGCGTGGGGTGGGAGGATGCTTTCCAAGGCATGATACCTAGAAGTTTAATTGTGACAGCAGCAGGGGGCGCTCTTCTCTGTAGCCTGAAAAGCAGGAGTGTACTTTGCACACAATGGGAAGCGGATGTGTCCAGAAGGGCTTGATACTTAGCAATGTACGTTGGCTTCCGTGTGTGGGCTGGTACGTAATAAGTTCTGATGTCTCTACTAGTGTATGTAGGGTAGGGGTCGCAGGACATGACACCTAGAAGTTCATAGGTGGCAGAGATACAGGGTAGTCTGGCAGGATCTGCAACATACGTTTGTATGTGCTGATGGCAAGGGGTGTGTAGGAGGCCTGACTCCTAGCAGTGTGTGTGGAGATGTGGTTGGCCAGTGTCCATCAGGCCTGGAAACTAGAAGCGCATGTCCATTAGCAGTGGGTCTCGGGAGATTTCCAGTAGGGTCTGCCACCTATCGATGTATGTGGTGCAGAGGACCATGGGGATGTCCATCCGAGTCGGATACTTAGCAGTGCATGTGGGATAGCCATAGGGGTTGGGGCTGTCCAGTATAGCTTGATACCTAGCGTTTTACGTGCAGCAGCAGTCAGAGTGGTTTTCAGCAAAGTCTGAACGATACAGTGTATCTCGGTGGTAGGAGCAGTGCCGGCTCCCGTGGCTTGATCCCTGCATCCCCAGGAGTACAAGTGGTAGTAGTCAGGTGCCCAGTCGGGACCTGAACTCAAGCAGTGTATTTGGGGTGTTGGTTGGCGTCCAGGAGGGCCTTATCCCTAGCAGTGTACGTGGACACTCTACTATGTATCATGCTAAATACACAGCACAGAACAATCTCGTCAACCCAGATCCACAGCAAGGCATCACCCCTTCTGTAAACTGCTTTGCCCCGGCTGCCCCATATACACTGATAGGTGTTAGGCCATATTGAATCCCCTCCCTGCCCGACATGCCTGAGTAGGTATCAGGCCCTGCAGGACACCAGCCTGATGCCCCACATACACTGCTGTGTATCCGTTCTATCTAGATAACACCTCTCTAAAGTGCTAATATCAGGCCCCGTTAGGCAGATACTCACCATTAGAGCACTCAACCATACACTGCTGTAAGATATATGAGGCCTTGCTGAGCACACCCCTGTCACCACGTATAAACACTCACAGTGCACCTCATAGACACTGCTGGGTATTAGGGTTCCAGCAGGACCCGACACCTAGCAGTATATGTGGGGTGCTGTTTGGTTGTCCAGTGGAGCCTGATACCTACCAGTGTATGTGTACCAATGGCAGGTTTGGCGATCAAGTTCTGATGCTTTGCAGATAAGTTGGGTAGACAGTGGGGAGGTCCAAGAGGATCGGAGCCTAGCTATGTGTGCAGGAAGTGCCGGGGGCAGTTGTCCAGCAACACATCGAACGTGTTTGGGGGCAGCCACAACATGTAAGTGTTTCCTAGCAGTGCGTGCCTGTTGACACGGAGGGTGGAGGAGACAGTGTGCAGCTGGTTCTGATGCATAGCTATGTACACTGGGTGGTAGGGGTTGACCAGCATGGTCTGAAATCCAGCCGTCTATGCGGAACGCTGGTGGTGATGACGATGGTGATGGTGTGTTCCCAGTAAGGCCTGTGACTGTGCAAATATGTGCGATGGAAATGCGGAGTCCAAACGGACCTGACACGTAGCACTTCTGTAGGGCTGCAGGGGGTAGACCGCAGGCTGCAGTTCCTACTTTGTTGTGGGGGCAGAGTGGGACGCTGTGCTGCAGCGCCTGATACCTTCCATTGTATGTGGGGGAAGGCTCAACCGGGGCTGAGCGATAGCACTCTGTATTTGGCAGGGGCACCGTCTAGCATGTCCCGATAACTAGAGTTTCATGCAGCAGGGAGCAGCGGGTGTTTAGCTGGACCTAACACGCGTCACTACAGCTGGAATGTGAGCACCCAGCCGGGCATACCTTGCTTGTACATGGCAGTGTTAGCACAGTAATTCAGGAGGATCTGACAAAGAGCAGTATACATGGAGGCAGGTGGGAACGTCCAACAGGATCTGGTATGGAGCAGTAGTACATGTTAGTTGGCAGTATGAGGAACGGTGTCTAGTGGGTGCAGATACCCAGCATTATATGTGGGGTGGCGTGGCAGTTCCGGCAGGCCCTCAGACCCGGCATTGTATGTGAAGTGGGGGTGATCATTGTCGAACTGGGTTTGATACCTAGAAGTTTATGTGGGGTCACAAAGAAGAGGGTGGAAGAAATCTAGCAGGACCTTATCCTTAACAGTGCATCTGGCATAGAAGCAGGGAGAAGTGGTGTCCAGCATGGCCTGGTCTCTAGCCATATTTGTGAAGCTTTGGCAGCAGGATTCGGGGAGAGGGATAAGCAAAGCCTGGTATTTAGCAGTGTATGTGGAGCGCTGACTTGGGGCTATTGTTCAGTTGGACCTAATACCTAGAAGTGTATATGGACAATGCGGGGGGGGGGGAGGTGGGTTGTCTAGCATCGTCTGAAAACTAGCAGTGTATGTTGCACAGTGATAACGGGGCGGGAGGTTGCATCCAGCAGGGTCTGAGACTAGCACTTTATCTGGGGAAGGGGAAGGTTCCCGTCAGCCTGACACGGGCACTGTTGTACGTGGGACATCAGCAGTGGGAGAAGCAGGTGTCCAGCAAGGCCTGAAACCTGGTAGGAGGGGAGGAGGGCCTGACACTGCGTCTGGGCGGGTAGCAACAATGTGTCTCGAGGGCCTGATACTTGGCAGTGTGTGGAGGGTAGTACCTAGCACTGCCTGATGCCTAGAACTTTACGTGAGAGGGAGGCGAGTGTATCAGTTAGACTCGATCCACAGCCCCTTATGTGTAGCTGCAGAAGCAGGATAGGAGGGTCTGTCCAAAGGGGGTTGATACCTGGCAGTGCACATTTAACCTAGCCTTCCATATGTGGCAGCAATAGGGGGATGTCCAGCGGGCTTAATAAATAGCAGTCGTGTGGCGGTGGGTGGCGGGTGTCAAGCAGGGCCTTATATCTAGCACATAATGTGAGATGAAGCGGAAATGTTCGGCTGGACCTGAAACATAACAGTGTGTCATACGGGGGCGGGGTGTGTATCAGGGTCTGATACCTAGAAGTTTATATGCAGTGCTGGAAAGGGGGTGTCCAGCGTGGCATGAAAACTAACAGAGTATGTGGGGCGCAACAGGACAGGACACGTCCAGCATATATAAACCAGGAATCAGGACCCGTCAGACACCGTCCCCTGTAGTTGCCCAACATATGCAGCTATTTTTTAGGCCCCACTGGACACCTTGCCGCGCCAAAACCACACCACACTCCCACATAAAATGCTATGAATCTCTGCTGGTCACCCCAACCCATCACCACATATACATTTCTAGGTAACAGGTCCCCAACCCCACATGCGCTTCAAGGTGTCAGGCCTTGCTGGACACCCTGCAGCCATAAATACACCGCTATGAATCAGGTCCTACCGGACCCCTCCCTTTCCTTACATGCTGTTCTAGGCATCAGGCCAGGAGGACACACATCCCCCATAACCTGCATTCATAAATCACTGCTATTTTTCAGGCCAGGCAAGAAAACTCCCAGGCCAGTACCCCACATATAACGCTAGTTACCAAACCCTGCTGGACACTCCATCCCTTAATGTGCCACATACACACTAGAATAGATCAGTTCTAACTAGACACCCCGTCCTTCCCACACAGTTGTTAGGTATTAGGCCAATTAGACTCTTCCCTCCTGACCCTGAAACCATCCAGCACACATTTATTTTTCAGGTTCTGCTGGAAGCCTGCCTGTCACTGCCACATATATAAACTTCCACACAGACTTACTGGACATTCTATCCCTGGGTTGCCATCTCACATACACTGCTAGTTAACTATTAGGACTTGCTAGAATACCCTCCCTGCCATGGAAAGCCTGCATACCCTGACTCCTAGTAGTGGACCCGTAGCAGATGACTGGTATCCACCAGGGTCCTATACCTAGCATGTTGGTTGTCAGCAGGGGTCGTGGGGTGTCCTGTAAGGACAGATCCATAGAGTTGTATGTGAGACACTGGCCAAAAGACTGTTGCCCAGTCGGGCTTGATACCTAGATGTATATGAGATGGTGTCAGTCAGTGGGGTGTCCAGCACGCTCTGAAAGCTCTCAGTGTTATCAGTGAGGTGAGGAGTATGTCCAACAGAACCTGACCTGAGCAGCACTTTATCGTGGAGAGGTAGTGTGGTGGTGGTGAGTGGGCTCAAGAGGTCTCCCACAGGACCGAACACCTAGTCGTGTATGTGGGGCGGCAGCAGGGTGTCCTGCAGGTCTGCTACTTAGCAGTGGGTATAGTCAGCTGTGGGGAGGGTGGGTGGAGCAGGATCTGAACCTAGTCATTGTGTTGGCAGGAGCAGGGGGCAGGAAGTTCAACAGTACTTATGCACAGCAATGACTGTGGGGGCCATGGGTGGGAGCATCGTACGGGGCCTGTTACATAGCAGTGCATGCCTGTTGGCGGCAGGTGTAGGTACCACGTTCTGATACCTAGCAGTATCCACTGCTACTCTGCCTCTGCTTGAGCACCACGAGCTCAACTCTACACAGTTCTTGGCTGCCAGGCAGAATTCTGCTTCCTTAACTACCTCTAGTCCCTGATAGAATGAATTTTGCGGGGGAGAGGGAGCTCAGCACAACCCTCAATAGTGCCCAGTACAGAGGAGAGGCTTATGAATAAGAAGAGGACCGATGACCCTGTGCTGGGCACTTGTCCTGCCCCAAAAGTCCCAAATTGTCTCACGTATGCGAATTATATCCCTGGAACCACAGTGTTCATTTCATCCTGGCAACTCCAGCTCAGACATCCCAAGAGCCTCAGCTAAACGTCCTGGTGACTGCCAAGTGAGCTCCCAGGGGAATGACCTTCTCTTCTGCCCAGAGATTGCCCTGAAGCTGTGTTTCTACTTGATTTGGAAAGGTGGAAATGGTAATAAAAGCTAGTACTGAGTAAAGGGAAGTGCCCAAAGGACTCGTGTGACATGAACGCCATAGAATGTTATGGGTGGTCAGGGTGACCAGGGTGAGCAGGGGGTGAGAAGGAGGAGGACACTGTGGATTTTGTTTGAGGATTCCAAAACGAAACCCGTACTAGGTATGCTAATTAAAATATTAACAGACCAAACAGAGAGACACAAAGAGAGACAAAGATATTCAGAGAGAGACAGAAACTCCTATGTCGTCTGAGTGTGTCTTACCTTACTGACGTCATTTTTTGAGTGAGGGGGAGAGGCGATACCTCTCAAGGTATGAGTGTAGTAGGAGGAAGAGCCCCAGTCCACACAGAACGCCAAGGGTGATGTCCTTTGCCACGCAGTGCTGCTGGGTCCCAGCCACGCTGCATATACACTTTCCAGAAGAGACAGCAGATTCTCCATCTGAGTCACACTGTTGACTGAGCCCTGAGATTTCTCTCTGGGTGTGAAGGATAACCCAAGCCCATGTCACAGAGCTGGGGACACATCAACACAGAGCTGGGTGTCTTCATCACAAAGGGCTCTGGGAGTTTGGGAGTATCGATGGGAGCCCTGCAGGTCCTCCCTCCTCAGCTCCGGCATGCTCCTTTCATCTCCACCTGCTCCATGTATCACAGAACTCATTCATTTCTGTTTTTTTTTTTCTTTTTCTCACTGGAAGATCTTGGTTTGAGGTCTGAGATTGTGGGCTGGGGATATAGATGTTTGGTGAAAAGCACTTACTACTTTTGTAGAGGACCTCGTTTTGATTCCCAGCACACACATGACAGCTAAGAACAATTCATAACTCCAGTTCCAGGGGAACTAATGCTCTCTTTTGGCTCTGTGGGCATTGAAAATCACAGTTACGCTTATATGGTGGCAAAGCATTTAAACATACAAACATTTTTTGTAGAAAGACATGCAAAATCCCAATGACATTTACTTATTAATTTACAAAATGTAATTGTGTTCTTTTTTTATATGTATAAGTGTTTTGTCTGTATACATGTAAGAACACTCATGACATGCAATGCAGGTGGAGGCCAGAGGAGGGCACTGGACTGAAGAGGTGGACGTAGGAGGACCAGTAAGTAGTTCAAGGTCATTTTTGCCTGCATAGCCAGTTATGGTCCTACTGTGCTACATCAACCTACCAACACTTGTGTGCGTGTGTGTGTGTGTGTGTGTGTGTGTGTGTGTGTGTATGACAGCGAAAGAGACAGCGATAGAGACAAAGACAGAGACAGTGACAGAGAGGTAGAGAAAGACCAAAAAATATTTAAGCTTCTCTGAAAATAAACCTCAATTAGTAAACCACAAGCCACAGACTTAGGGAAACTCCTGGCAAATCACTTATTTGACAGTACAACTATCCTGAAAAAGAACTCTTTCAATGAGAAAAACTCAGTTTAAGCAAAATAACATAGAGATCTGTCTCATATTCCCTGCTGCTGGAAAGGTGAACTGGTAAGATCAGTGGCAGTCTATTAAAAAGTTAATCATACATTGTTATTCAACTCACCCATCACACTCTACAGGCTTTACCATAAGGAAAATGGGAACTTAGTTTACAAATGTGTATAAGCCTTTCTCTTATAACACTCAAAGCTGAGAAACAAAAGTGTTTAGCTCGGGAATCACAGTACATCTGTATGACGAAAGAATACTAACAGTGATGTAAGGACGAAGGATAGGGTGGCTCTCAACTTTAATACCAGTACTCTTGAGCAGAGGCAGCTGGATCTCAGTCAGATGGAGGACAGCCTGATCTAGCATAGTGAATTGCAGGCCAGGAGGGGCAACATGTGCTGTGAACATGTCTCAGACAAACAGAAATCAAAGAAAAAATTGCAAGAAGTTGGTTTGTTCTCAGACATTGTGTCGAGTGAAATAGTCTCAATGTTCAACATTCTCTGCATTCATTGATGTGAGGGCTACAGGCTGAATTTTGTTAATATGACTTGTTCATTGACCCATGACATTGCTGGGAGGTGGTGGAAACGTAGATGCTAAACCTGAATGGAAGTTTCATTCAGGTCTTTGTGGTGAGGCCATGGCTTCTTTTCTTCCTCTTTTGCTTTCTGGCCAGGACATAGCTTTCCTGCGTCACAGTTCCCACCATCATGCACGGCTCACCACAGCTCCAAAGCAAACAAGCTGCCTAATAACAGAGCAAGCCTCTGAAGTGATTAAAATGAGTCATTCCTATTCGCAGCAGATCTATCTCAGATACTTGCTATTGTGACAGAACTATCTTGAAAGAACAAAACTGTGGGGATGGGGAGTAGATCAGTGGTTGCCAGGAGGTGGTGGGACAGGAGTGGTTACAAGGGACCTGCATGGCCTAGAGCTCATAGAACACTCTTTCCTCTGTCCCTCAAGTGCTGAGAATGATGGTGTAATCTAATAACATAAGTTGGTGGGGCCAGAGTTCTCTGCTATGTGGGCGCAGTGGATGAGGATGTCGTGTGCTCTCCAGATCCCCTATCCTGCCCCGGGGCTACGGGCTGCAGGTATTAGTTCTAGTGGTAGCTGGGCTCTCAGACTTCTCCCACCTTCTCAGTAGGCCCATGAAGAAACACGGAGCCCAGACAGGCATGGGCCACCTTGTCTGGGTCAATCTGTGGGACACCAACATGCGTGTACCAAAGGATGGAAAGTCAAGCATCACCACCAGAGGCAGCAGCCGGGTTGGAGAGGCACCTGCAGCCTCTGGGTGACACTGAGAGGACAAGAGCAAGGTCAGTCAGGGAGGCTTCGCAGTCACCGGCTGATGGGAGGAAAAAGAGGCTCCTGGTACAGTGCTTTAAGTATTTAACCTTGTACTTACAGAATACTAAAAAGAAATCTGACAGAACTTTTATGCTGTTTGATATGGGTGCCACTTGGTGATTGATGGTCCAAGCTGGGAAGCTGGGTGCAGGGACCCTGGCTGACAGAAAGCAGGTCCATTTACTGGTGGGAGATGTTGAGTAATTATCACTAGGGCTGCCAGATGGCAGCTTGCTCTTTTGTTTTTCATTTCTCTAGTGACACGTGACGCTGTTGACCATTTGTGTGTTGCCTTTGGCACATGTACAATTGTACCACAGCCACCAAATCACTACTTCAGTCATGTCATGCAAAACTAAACTTACTCGTAGTAAAAGATATGGCAATCTCGTTACCAAGAAGTGTTGACAGGTGAATGTGATATCACACAGTAGCTCAGAGGCTAAGAAAGGAGGATCGTGAATTGCGGTCAGCATGGTGTACCCAGTGGACCCTGTTGCAATGACACACAGTAGGTCCAGAAGATGGCTCAGTAAATAAAGATGCTTACTACGAAGCCTGACAATAAGAGTTTGATCCCTGGAGTCCAGATGGTGGAAGGAGAAAATCAATTGCCACAAGCTGTCCTCTGACCTGTGTGTGTTGTGGCACATGTTCACACACCCTCATAAACAGGCAAATCAAATGTAAATAACAACAACAGACAGAGGTCCACACAGAATCCTCTATACTATATGCAGCCCATTAGTTCATGTGCCAAAATATGGAAGGAGCCAAGATGGTCCTGGAGGATCTGCCTCGGAGGGGCTGCAGCATGCTGGCACTGGAAGGCTTTCACCACTCCAATCTTAGATCCTGCATATGTGTGGTGGTCTTGAACTCCATAAACTTGGAGATGAGGGACCCTCAAGCTGCACTGGACAGGAGGGCGGCCAGGACCCCACACCATGACACTGTTACGGGAAGGCAAGTGCAAAGGGTCACGGTGTGGTCTGTCCAGCCTTGAGTTGCTGACACCACGGCGGAGCCACAGTTCTGGGGAAACCTGTGTCCTCTGACACCTGTAGTTGACATGTTTTCCAGGCCTGTTATGGCCATGAATAGACCCACAAAGAAGAACTGACTACTAATGTACGCAGCAGGTGACTGCTGCTGGAGCACATCAGGGACCTTGGACTAGATCATCCAGAGATGAGCCTAGACTCGAACTGGGATCACATGGGAGACATGGCACAGCAGGGACTGGGAGGAAAGAGAAGCTAAACTGAGAGGGATAGCTCCTTCCCTCTGAGAGATGGGATAGCTCCTTCCCTCTGAGAGATGGGATTGCTACTCCCCTCTCATAGCTGGTTGCTGGCTTGTGTGAATGAAGGACATTACATGGAGCAAAGGAAGGAGACATGTTCTCAGATGTCTAAAAGGCTTCCTTTCCCTGTGTAAAGCCTCTCTATTCTCATTCAGTCCTGGGACAGTAGGGGATAATTGAGGCAAGCCTCTGGAGAAGCAGTGGTTTCTACTGACAAGAGACACCACTCCAGATTGGTGATTGCCACAAGGCAATTGAAAGCTGCCCCCATTGGCCAGTTCCTAGTGATGTAGGAGACCCCATTGGGCCACGTTGTCACTCCACACACTCTGATACCCGGCCTTAACACAAGGATGGATTGAAGACTACTGAGTCCAGTGCTGATGTTAGGATGGGGCAGAGACTCCCCTTATTTGAAAGGCAAGAAACAACCTCCTAAGCTGCAAGATATGCATGGAGAGGACTGAACAATGGATACCACTCCTGGCATTAGGGTGAGCGACAAACCTATCAGACCCAGCTCCAGATGAGCAGTTCTAGCACCCCTCACCAACCCACAGACGACCCCAAACCCCACTGACTGTCTCATTCATTATCACCATGAAGATGATCTATCAAAGTTACTGGTATAGTGCCATTCCTAAAGACTCCTCCACAGGCTCTCCTCTTCATTCTTGGGGGGCCACTGCTGGGTAAGGGGCCAGATAACTGGCTCTCAGTTCATCAGGACCACTCATAACCCACTAGTTCTCCCCCATCCCTTTCCACGAGACCTAGCAAAACACACTGCACTGACTTCATGCCACTGTGGACTGCCCACTGTGCACCGAACAGCAGCATCAAGGTCTGTGTTGATCTCCCTGGCTGTCATGTGAGTCATCTATGATGCTGGATAATGTTGTTGCACAGACTTCCATGGTGAGAATCCCCAGATGAAGGTCTGTGAATGTGGGTCTTGGGTAGGATCCAGGCCTAGATTATAAATATGAACTGCTAGAGTGGGATAATGCCCTTCTGGAAAATGGGGAAAGAGACAAAGCTCTTTCTCAGTCCTATGTAATAGCACAGCAAGTTCAGCCAGCAGGAAGTCCTCACCAGACACTGAGTCTGCCTGGCCCTGACTCTGAGACTCCAGTCTCCAGATCTTGAGAAGAGAGTGTCTGTGGTTGCTATCACCCTACCTATTTTACTAGGAAGGCAGCCTGAGCTGACTGACTGAATGCACAGAATGATTTGGAATCCTGAGTCACAGCTTTTGGGAAAGATGTGAATGACATGCCATAGATTGCAATGGAGGACGGAGTCCCAAAATTTCTCTAGTGAAGGAGCTCCTCCTACTTGCCTAAGTGGAATTCCCACAAGAGTGGGATGGGGACACACACACGTCTCCCCAGTTCTAGCAGCTGTTTCCCATTCTAAGTTGAGATATGCTCTTGACCAAAAGCATTCAGTTCCATGCTAAACAGAAGTCAGGGGTAGATACCATCACATGAGTCAGAAATCCACATTCAAATTGTAGTTCCATGACCCTAGGAACACTGTTGAATTTTGGCCCTCTCATTCACTGCTGTGACATTTCTAACAGTCACAATGTGGCTCCTTGGAGTGGTCCTGTCACCCTAAGCACATTCCTTGCACCACATATACAGATCCCACATGAGGACACAGGAGAAGGTTTCCACACCAGGAGTCTTGGACAAGTACGTCCAGACCAGGCTCATCCTGCTGTGCGGACAGTGCCATCCATTCTCACAGACGTTGTCTGGTCTCAATGAGTACTTTTCTCTGGGGTTCCTCTGGAAGTTGGCAGAACCAAGGTCTCCTTGGGGATCTGACAACTTCAGTGGCTATGACATTCATAAAGGTATTGACAGTAAGTGCTGTCATGAAGAAAACAGGACTGTGAACACCATAGCGGGCTCTCCAAGGAATCTAAAATTGTGGGTTTCTTGAGGGAGGACAATGGTGGCTTAATAGAGAGCCTGGATCTATATGATGTCCCAGCTTACAGGACATTCAAGGGCATAGCTGGACCCAGAGTATGAACTGTCAAAGAATCCCAGGAAAAACATAAGTCTAGAGTGTTCCGTCAGTGATCTGGGCTGTCAGGGGTATCCAGAATAATAAGGTACGAGTTGAGGGTCAAACCAAGAACAGGAAGGTTTGAAAATACAGTCATGGAGGCAGCAGAGTTGACACACGTGCTCAGTCTTAGCACTAGTGATGTTTGGAGATGAAAAAGAGAGAGGGGAAGAGGAAGATGAAGGACAGAAGAAGGATGCTCTCTGGCACTGGCAGGCTATTGGGTCGGGGGAAGTAGCTCAACGAGGCATAGTCAAGGAAAGCAGGTTTACAAGTGTTGAGTTCCTGTGACTGAGTATTATTCCTCTAATAACCTTCTTCCCATTTCACCCTGATTCCCTGATTCCTGCCTCCAAGAAGCACAACGTACTCTCAGTTATGAAACTACCTTCTGATGAAACGATAGAGAAAGCTATTCCCAGCAAAGAGGAACAAGAAGAAAAGCAGGCATAGCTCTTCTAATTTCAGACAAAATAGACCTCAGACTAGGAGGAGATAGAGATGACCATTTCATATTCAGCAAAGTAAAAAAACACAAAGAGACTATTGTAACCATATACGTATATGTACCACACACAGGGGCATCCATCTTTGTAAAAGAAACTCTACTGGTTCTAAAATCACTCAATAACTCCAACACATTAATAGTGGGTGACTTTTAATACCCCAGTGTCACCAATAGACAGTTCAGCCATACAAAAGCTAAATAGAGAAACTCCGGAATTAAAAAGCCTCATGAATGAAGTATATCAAACCGATGGATCTCTACAGAGGATTCTACCAAAACACCAAAGAACAAACACACTTTGCTCCCAGCAGCCCATGGTGCTTTCTTCACAGTTGACCACATATTAGAAATCAAAGTAATTCTCCACAGATTTAGGGAAAAAGAAACAACATCATGTATCGTATCTGACCACAAGGGATTGGACATAGACAGTGACAGCAAGAAAAGGGGAAAAACTAAACACTAATGGAAACTCAACAACATACTACTGAGTGAAATCCAATCAAGGGGGACATCAAAAGGAACATTTAACATTTTCTAGAATTAACTAAAAATGAAAACAGCATATACCAAGAGGCATGTAACACAATGAGGAAAGGGCTAAGGGAAGATTCTGTAGCATTAAACCTAGAAGCATCTCATATAAATAAATGAATGATGCTCTTGAAATATTTGTTAAAAAAAACATCATCTCAAAAGAGTAAATAAGAAGAGGAAAATAAAGCCAAGGCCAAAATTAATATAATAGAAATGAAATCAATAAAAAGAACCAAAGAAAGGAATGATTGTTTTTTGAAGAGATTAACAAGACTGAAAAACTTTTAGGTAAATTAAGCCACAGAAAGTAGTAAAGGATTATATTAATAAACTCAGAGATGAAAAGGGAAACTTTACATCAGACCCAGAGGAATCCAGAAAACCATAAACACATACCTTAAAAGTCTATACGCCATCAAACTGGAAAGTCTAAAAGAAATAAAAAAGGTCTAAGTATCTGTGACCTATCAAAGTTAAATCAATATGGCTTAAATGATTTATATAGACATACAGCAACCCACAATATAGATGCCGTAATTTAAACTATCCTAACTTAAAAGATCTGTGAACCAGATTGATACAGAGTAGAATTCTACTAAAACTTCAAGAAGTTAATACCAGTAATCCTTGTTATTCTTGTAAAACAGAGAATAAGAGAACACTCCCAAATTGTTTTTATGAAGCCACTTTACTCTGACACCAAAACCAGACAGACATGCAAAAGACACAGAGGCAGACAAAAAAGAATACATACAAGCCAATCCCATAAACGTAGGTGCAGAAATCCTCCATAACTCGAGATAATTTGGTAGTGTATCATCTGATAAACTTTGTCTTACATAATTTTGATCAACTATAGGTTAAGGTGTGTGCTGAGTATGATTAAGTAAGTCATGCTAGGATATAATGCTTGGTACTTTGGCGTTTTAAATGCATATTTGTCTTTGGAAGTATTCTAATGGTGATGGTTTATAGGGATAAATAGCCAACTGAAGGAGAATTTGTCATTTTGCATGTATAGGCATTGTTATGGTTATTATTAAGGAATGTTGATTGATTCTTATTTTGAAACTGAGAATGTCACTTAGGCAGTGTAAAGATGCTAGGATTCCGTAATTTTATTTTGTGTTGTGACAAAAAGGAATTGCTAAGGAATTGTTCAAGGGAGATGTGGAAGATCCAGGAGTGTGACAAATTCAACTGTGTGGTGAACCTCACTTCCTCAGTAGGAGTCTGTAGACTTCCTGTGGCCCAAGAGATTCAGAAAAGAAGAGAGGTTTAGAGAGACCTAGATTGTCAAGAGTGGATTGGAGCTGGGACAAACACTTTCAAAGCAAATGTTGTGAAGCATAGTTTCATGTATATAGTAAGTATATGTAGTGACAGTGAACTTCTAGGAAGGACTCTAGAGAGACTGGGCACATCAACCTCAGCAAGTTTCTGGGTGTGATCTGCCATTCTTTATGATTAATATTCTTTAATGAAGCTTCAGATGGTTCAGGCGGACACACTGATCTTTAAAATGCGTGGAAAAGGAGAAAAATGCCATTCAGTGTGTTGGGTATACCAGGTGGAGATTATTTAGGCCAGAACTATTATTTTTCCGGTGTGTGTGTGTGTGTGTGTGTGTGTGTGTGTGTGTGTGTGTATGATGGCTGAGTGGATAGGAGAAACATTTACATTTTTAAAATTCATAAGTGGTCATTTGAAGCACACATTTTTTTAAAAATTGGAATACCCACAACCTTTTAGTTAAGAAGCTCAGAATTACTTTACCTGCAAACACACGCATGTGCATGCGCATGCTCTTGAGCTAGGTGGTCTGGCGTATGCTCACAGCGTCCTAAGCCTCTCAGTTTCCGTTGCACACCAGCTCAAGGAGAAACGTTCATGCTAACACTAGCATGCAGGACGTTTGTGCCGATTATGTGATCGTGAGCATGCAGGTTACAGGAACTGAAGATGGAGGGAGAAGCACGGTGACCTCCTAAAGCCTGGTAACCATGGCAGCATCCGGAGGGTACTACATAGAACGAGGTAATGGGAAAGCCAGACCTAACTGCTAACGGGGCATTCATCACTGTCAGCATATTTAACTGTTAGTCTTTGTGGAAAGTGCTGTCCCAAGTGACTGAGGGCTCTCCAGAGGTCGGCCTGAGGCCTTGTCAAATTTACACCACAGGCATCAGCAAGCAAGCCAGCTAAGCCTTCTGTTGATTGCCTGATTTTTCACATGTGCTCAGAAATTTTAAAAATGTTGTGTGTCACATGTTTCTCTTATAGTTTCAAAAACGCTTCCTAAGTGTTTGCAGAGCATTATACAGTTCAACATAGTAACTCATGTTATTCAAAAAGGGACGAACGTTTGTCAGTCATCTTTAATGCACTTAGGAAACTTGTCTGTATAAACAAAAGTATCAGCCAGGTGTCATGTTTTTGCTATATTGATTTGAAGTGATGTATGTTAGTGACTGTACAATGGAATGGCAGACATTTTTAATTGAGCTCTATGTCTTCCTGTAGATGTAAAATGCTTTTGATAATACAAAGAAGCAATATGTTAAAGGAGTTACAATGAAGAGGATTTTATTATTAAAGTGTATCAGACTTATCAGATGAGGAAAATCACATGAACATATATTCCAAGACTATTGGAAATTAGTGTGTGATATAGAATGTGAGAAAGGGTGTGTAATTTCGATTGTGGAAGGCATGAGAAATGTGGGTGATTTTTCTTATGTGAAACCTGATGGCTGCTTGCTGGCCTCTAGTGGAGTATGGCCTCCGTTTTTGGTTTGTCATATGTGTTTTAGGATATATGTTGAAAATGTGGTCTATGAAGTTGTAAATTCTTGGTGCTGGGCATGGAACCCAGGGCTCATGCATTCTAGATTAATATTTTTCTGTTCTACGACTATTTGTCTTAGTGTTCATCCATTCATAGACTTTGTGAATGTATGCTTGGGAATAAACGCGTGTGTAGGTTGCTCTGAGGGTTCTGTTAGTGTTTATTCTTGACTGAGCTTTTGAAGATATTCATTGAATGTGTGGCCCCAGTGTATATATTGGTCTTCTGTGTTTGATAATTATAGGTTGTTTGGAGCTTTTCTGTATTTGTGTTCATGGGCATTATGTGTTTTCTAGAGGATGTGTAAGTTTCCTTGTCTGTTTCTGGAAATGCAGGAACTGTGTCATATAATTGGTTTGGGACTGTAAGCTTTCATGTGGCTTTATGTCAGGAGGAGCTTGAAAAAATAACTATATTCCTGGGATGGTTTTCAGTTTGAACTACCTGGATCCCCACACAAGTGTACTGTATGATATGCACAAAAACTCAAGATATATATATATATATATATATATATATATATATATGTATATATGTGTATATATATATGGACAGGCAGATATAGATATAGATATACATATATACCTAGATATACATCTATCTATCTATATATACTTAAAAAGAAATAGCAAATTAAAGCAACAATGATAGAGAAAGAACTGCATGCCTATCTGAATGGCTAAAATATAAACAGTGTCAGTGACTAATATTGCAGAAATGCAGAGCAGCAGAAATTCTCATTCATTACTGAGGGAAATGCATAGTGATATGGAGACTTTAGAAGACGGTTTACCAGTCTTACACAGCAAAGACAGTCCTAGTATTGTGCTGTTTTGAATGAATGAATGAATGAATGAATGAATGAATGAATATGTGTCATTTTGAATAATGGACATTTGAGGAAAATATGGATATAGAGTAAAGGAGAAGTGGGCGGGCTTTGCAGACGAGTTCAGACATGAAAGCTTGGAGAGAAGAAACAAGCTGCGCAGGCATGGAAGACAAGGCTGCAGGGAAGGAGACCAGCATGGTGACGTAGCACTGGATGTCCATCTCATTTTCTTGTTTACTTGGCTGGTGGGAACTGGATTGACTGTGAATGCAGGTGAACCCCTCCCACCCAGCTGCACGTCCAGTCCAATGCTGTGTTTGCAAAGACCTGAAATCCTCGAGGTCAGGATCCATCTGTCCTTTGGTCAAGTGAGAAACATAAGAAAATTTCAAGAGGGGTAGTATACAATCATGTGTGTTTGGGAAATGTCTGCTCATAGTACAGTTACCCTAGTCCAGAGACATAGTAAAGTGTGATAGTTTTAATGTCAGTGGTTCTAACACTGAGTACATTGAGGTGCTGGGACTGAGACTAATGAAGCAAGTGATATAGAAAGGATTGTTTGTATGTTCACAAAGGGATCAAAATCATTTTAGCCATGAAAATTATTCTTATAGTGAAGTACTTATAAAAATCCAAGTTTAGGAAAAGTTTTGCTCTTTATTAAATAATAGTGGTTCTAGCAGGAAGCGAAAATATCCTATAGTTGGTGAAGGGATAGACAAATTGTGGAAAGTGCATGCAAAAGAGTAATATTCAGAGATCAAAGGAAAAGAAGCATTATCCAGGAAGAGATATGGAGGCATCAAGTGCATATTGGTAACTGAACAATAAGAAAAATTGGTCAGACACACAGAGTTCACAGATTGACATATTTTTCCATGTGTGTTGTAAATTCATCAAAGGCAAGGTGAATACTCAGCCATTTGTGTGATGACCGTTATGTATGTTTTTAATAAATGCTTAATGTCTAAGGAGGTAACTCATTCACTCAAAACTTGTCTTGAGAGTCTCAGGTTGATTCCCAGACCCCAAAATATTGTTACCTTTGCTAACAGGGGCTCCTAATCCAATGTTCAAGAGGCAGAGACAGAAGGAAACTTTGGACTCATGACCATCAGTCTAACTGAATTAGTGAGCTCCAGGTCAAATGAAAGTCCTTGTCTCCATTGAGTGGTATGTGCGCCTATGGAAAACATCCTTTGCTGCCCTCTGACCTCAGGTTGCACGCACTTAATCATGTATGTAACACACACACATACAGAGGCACACTCACACATGAACACATTAACTCATAAAAAATAAAATTTCTATAACTGTTAAATGTAAGGAGACATTAATAAATGTTGTGTAATATTCCCTCCTTACCATACACCATCATACCGAGAGGATTTTGTAAGAATTTTGAGAATAGACTGGAACACTCTGATAGTATAATATAGAATAGTGAATCAAATTTTAAAGAAGATAATCTTTAAATTCAAGATTTTATTTTGGGGTGAAATACAAAGACTCTTCTTTTAGAGCTTTTTTTAATGTGTATTTTTACTGAACTTTTATGCATTTCTTATTATGCATCTTAATCCTATTTCGACCCCTCCCCGATCTCCATTCACCCCCATGACCTGCCCTTCCTTTTTCATGCATTTTTCTCATTTCTGTTAAAGCCTATGGAGTTAGTTTGTATACGCAGATCTCAATCAGTATGAGTTCATCCAGGTGAGACACGTCAGCCTCTCAAATATCACTAAAACAAGATCAACTGCCCCTCTCTCAAGAGTGATCAGCTGCCAATAATTCCTCAGCCAAGGTTAAGACCTCCTGTCCAGTTCCCCAGTTCTACCCTGGTTCTTGTCTGATTGCATTTGCATGGGTATTGTGCATGCTGTCACCCTTGCTGTAGTTTCATAAGAGCAATTTCCCAGAAACCTGTAAGACTGTTTCCTTATGGACATTTTCCACCCCTAACTCTGACAATCTTCCTGCCATTTGCTCTGCAATGATTCCTGACCCTGGGTAGCTGAGGTTAATATAGGATTCCTAACCAGGGACACACACTCTGCAGTCCCTTAGTCTCTATAATTTAGCTAGTTATCCCCATTGTCTTCATCGTAGTCTGGTCCATGAATTATAAATGTTCTTACCATTTCAAAAAGTCTTAATTGCAAATATGTTCTGGGTAGGAAAGCAGTCTACTACTGATCAGCACCTCCAGCCCAGCACTGAATGATAAAGGACCTGAAATCTTTGAGTTCAGGCTGTGCCATTTGGACAAAGGAGAACTATGAAGGAAAGCTATTCCTCGAAAATTTAATAAAGTTGCAGCATTTCCTTCTTATAAAATGACAAAAGACTGTACTAGAACCAGGACCATGTCATACGTACTGTGACTTCATGTGCCCAGTCTGAATTTGATTCTCATCCCCATCCAGACAGTTTTTCATCACATTTTTTTCTGGAAATTTGGGCTTAAGTTTAAAACATCTATCAACATTGGGATTTTTGTTCAATGTGATGGACCGACTGTGATGAGTGATATCTCTACTGACTCACCTCCACTCCCTCTCAGAATCCCACTCGAATAACAAGGATAAATAGCAAAATCCTGATATACCATACAGACATGGAAAGACATGGGCAGCATATCAGACACCCAAGTAATCTCAGAAGAAAAATGGCTGAGGAGTTTGTTTTGTTTTTACATGCTCAGAAGAGATCTAGGTTCAGTGCAGTCAGGTTTCTGGGAGAACATGTCCCATGAGCATCTCTTCACGGAATTGCCCATCAATATAACAGTACCATGGCCTGAAAGCAGTTTCCAGTTCTGCAGCCTGTGCCTACTAGGAAGTTGAATGATTTACTGTGTCTGTCACTGTTACACATGCCTAACTTAATCTTGACCAATATACATCTGAGGATGGTAATATGTTAATTATCAAACAGTGTATCAAACAATATCATATCGATCACATGAAAGCATGAGGTTAATGTACATGATGGGAGTTGAGTCAACAGTCTGTACCTGATATTATGATTGGAAGTGTCTCTTTCGGGAATCAGAATTGAAGTATCATAAGTGAATCTTCATATTACCTTGTTCTTTGACAGCTTCCTTCCTGCACTGTGACAAGCCCCTGTAGCTACAGGTGCTGCCTTCAATGCAGATTGCTGATTGTGGACTAAAAGACCACACTTGGATGACCCGGAATCTTAATGCCTCCACTGTACTAGGACGTTACACAAGTGTGTCAGATTCGTGGGTGTTAGCGTGGTCAGAATAAAGTATCTCCCATGGATTTTATCACTTGGTACGCAGTTTGTCATGCTGTTCAGGAAGGTTATGGAACCCTTAGGAGGCAGGGACTTGATGAGGAGTAAATCACTGGGATGGGGATTTGAGGCTCTATAGCCAGGTCTCACTTCCTGTTCGCCCTCTCTGATCATGTGTGACTGAAATGTGATCTGTCTGCTTTCTGACTGCCAGGCAGCCTCACGCTCCTGCTGCCATGTGTTCCCACCATGACGGGCTGCTTCCCCTGCAGAACTGGAATCCAACATGAAGTTTTCCTTCCCTGACTTGCTTTGTGCCATGTATTTTATCACAGCAACAGAAAGTAATTAATTTGGTCTTGGCCTCTGGTTACTGGTCTAGTCACTTCCTCTCTATCAACTGTTTTGTTAATGAGAGTCTACTTTTCTCACTCTTTCAGAGCTGTTCTGTATTACCCCAGTAGCTTCTTTAAGAGTCTTTACCCGGATAAAAATGAAGTTTAAAAAAAAAAGGTTCAGTATGAGACAGGGCTTGGTCGTTCAGGGCACAATAACGCTCTTGCAGACCATGTATGTTCCATTCCAGCGTCTGCATCAAGATATTCCCATGCACCTGGCACTTTAGCCAGAGAAACCACTCCCTCTCCATCCTTCTCAAAGAACTCCCCTCACGGAGAAATATCACTATTTGGACCCACATTTGTAAACATATATAATTAAGACCACATCTTAAAAAACAGACAAAATATAACAAACATGAAACAGTTACATTTTTAAAATTTGTATTTAATCTTGTGTTTGCGTATATATGTGTGTGTGTGTGTTTCTAGGCAGACATTCATGTGCAGGACAGAGCACAATTTTGGGAGGCAGTTATAAGTTGTGATGGGTTCTGGTGAAACTACGGTCCTCAGTGTTGAAAAACAACAGTTTCACACTCTGAGTCATCTGGCACGCCTGTCATTTCTTTCTTAAATAAACAATAAAGTGTTATAATTTCTTACGAAAATGCACTCTTCTATATCTAAAGCTGGGGACCTCTGCTCATGTTTCTTAAGGCTCTATCAAAGCCATACAATAGTATTACTTCATTCTTTAAAGTAGCTGCATTTCAGGTAAGCTTTCTTGTTTTTCTCCTCATCTAGTTCCATCAAGAATTCTGAAAAAGAATTGAAATCGGCCTGTGGCTGTGGTCAGTGTCTTCATGAGGAACTTACAGTTCTCCCCATTAGCTAATGGCTGCAGTGGCAAATTGGCTCAGTCTAAGAAGCCCAGGACATTAATGGGAATAATTCCTTGCATTTAAATTTTACTTTCATAAGAATTTTTGGTAAGAATTGTATAATTGGTTTTGTTTCTCTGTTGAATTAGAATTGTCTGCTGAAGCTCTTCAGACTAGATTTTTATTTGGATGTATATTTGGAATTACAAATGCAGTATTCTTTTTTAAATGGAAATGTGAGTAATCGGAGTTTTTATTTCTTGTTGAATAAAATTAGGTAATTGTGTGGCTGCTAATGTGGGTTAGTAGGTAGTGTGCTTGCCTAGCATGCATGAAGCCATGGGTTTGATACTATGTACTGCATAAAGCACAAAATCAAGGCAATGCTCAGATACATAGTGAGTGAGTTTAAGGCTAGCCTGGTCTTGGAGACCCAGCGGGATGGATGAAAGGAAAAATACAGCTGCATACATTCAGAAAATATTGTTCCCTAATAGAATGAACTAATAGTATATGCATCTGGCAATCAGAGTCTAAAAGCAGAATGCGCTCAGGATTTGATGCTATAAAATCACAGTTGTCTTGTTTATTTTCTGAAAATATTTTATTGAGATTTTGTGCAGTTTGTATAATGTATCTTAATCAAATTTAGACCCCTGCACCATTTGTGATCCCTCCATAACCCTCAACCTCACTCCATACATTCTGTCATATATGTGAAATCCTGTCCACTCAAGTCTATTCCACAATACAGTTTCATCCACTGGAGACTAGTCCCATTAGCTAGACTCACCCCTTAAAGAAGATCCACTTTCCCTTCAGTTAAGATTGAGGATGCTCAGTTAAGGTTGAGGCCTGTTGCCCATTTCTCCAGCTCTGTGCTGGGATTTTATCCAGTGGAGTTGGCATAGGTCTTCTGCATGCTGTCTCCATTGTTGCAAGTTCATAGGAGCAAGTTTCCAGAGGTCTAAAAGACTGTTTCCTTCTGTTCAGGCATAAACCCAGGCTTTACAATCTTCCCACCCCCTCTTCCACAATGGTTCCTGAGACATAGTTGGGCATCGTTTTACATAAGACTCCTATCCAGGCACACACTCTCTGCAGTCTCCTATTCTCTAAAACCTGGTCAGTTGTGGCCTTCTGAGTGTATCACATTCTGTTGTATGAGGAAGCTTTGCTGCTGAAATTAAGGGATGTATTACTAGTATTGCTGTGTTCCATGAGCCTTAGGTGTCAAGATTCCACTGTAGATGAGTCACTTCAAACTGGGCATCTCTCAATCTATAGTCTCTGTGTGTGACCAGTTGTGAAACTTTGTAAAAGCCTCCATTTGTTGCAAAAAGGTTTTTTGATGAGTGATGTGTAGTATATTTGTCTGTAAATATAAGGCTCCATTTATAGTATACAATAGGAAATTTTGTTTATCTTGATACATGATAGAGATGGGGTTTTTCTCTAGGATCTATGACCTCTCCAACTATATGTATTTGCCTATATTTACAGTGCCACCCATCAGTTTCCTCTTTCTGAGAAGACTTTGAGTCCAATTAGGTAGCTGTTGATTCCTCCCTAAATAAAAGGGCCACTACTGCACCAATAATGATGGATTGCTGGGCTAGACATTACTGTTTCTTAGGCTGTACAGCTGAGTAGGTGCATTGACTAGCATCCTCTGACACTTGAGACGCTAGTCTTCAGGGAGGAGGCTTCCACGTTAGTTCCAGTTCTATTGCTCCAAGACCTGTTTCTGAAACATGTCCTGTCTTTAGCTGTAGGGTCTTACCTTCAAGTAATTAGAGGCATTCAAGGGCTGTGGCAATATCCTATGCTATTTTGGGAGTCTCTTGGACTTCGCGGACCAACACCTGGAGGGGAGGGTCCGCTTGCCTGACATTCTGTCGTTTGTCATACAGCCTTCAGTTTTAGACATGAATATACTTCCTCTCATGTATTTGTTTTAATAGTTTATTAAATCATTGTGTTTCATATGGAACATCACAATCAATCTTAATCATCTTTATATCTCTTTTCCCATTAGCCTACCGGAATCCATATATTATTTCATCTGTGATAAGGTCTATTGTCGCAGGTTACTGTCCCCAGGTGACCTCGATGCAGGTTCGTCCACGGAGGTCTAGTCCCCACACCCATACTCCCTTGCTTTAAGAAGACCTGCTCATCCTCACCCAACAGTAATCAGCAGCAAACTCGTTTATTCAAGGAAGTGCAAAGGGTTTTGTGGGATTGGTTAGCCAGTCGCCCTATGGGGTGCTTCCCAACTGTGGCCAATAGTAATCTGTCTCTGGCAGTTCATCTCGGTGCAGGTTCTTTCCAGATGCTGGGCAGAACTGGTGATCACATCTGGCCAGAACTGGGTGCCACGTCCACAAGAGCTATTCCCTTATTCCTCATGGCATGTGGCCTGGCTGAGTCCCGACCTGCGTTATGCCATACACTTCAGATTCCTAATCTCCATGATTGCCATTTATGATCTTTTGTGTTACTAGTCATTTCTTGTATGTAGAAGCTTGATTAATGAGAGTTGAGAGATTCAGGGTCAGTTTCTTTCCCCTTGTTCTATATTGCATGTGCCTTTCAGTAGAAAGTCTGTATTGTAAATGTGTTGCTTAATCATGGGTAATTCGTAGACACTGTCTGTCACCAGCTGTAGTAGAATGTATTAGTCTCTGTCTGCTGCAGAATGGTGCGAAAAAGAAACCTCATTGAAGACTGATAACTGGGTCACTTGACTGTAAACATAAGGATACATATTTTGCATTTTGTAAGAATTTGTATTAGCCTAGGGATGTTAGGTTCTGGGAATCTATCTAAGATATATGACCTTCTCAGTCATGTGTATTTGGCTATGATTACAGTACCACCAGAGTTTCTTCCAACTGAGTGGGCTCTAAGTCCAATTAGGTAGCAGTTGATTGGCACCAAGATAAAAGTGCAACTACTAAACCAGTGTTGAATTCTGTGCCAGAAATTGATATGGTTATTTGGTCATGAAACTGGTGTTGGGCTATTGACCTCATGATATTCTCCATTGTCTCCTTTTATAGCACTCTCCAGAGCTATGAGAGCTAGTCATCGGGGAATGTGACTTCCAGGTCAGTTACAGCTCCAGTGTTCTATATCCTGTCTCTCAAGTATGTCCTGTCTTCAGCAACAGGGTTTTAGCTTCAAGTTCTGGAAGGCCATCAAGGAGTATGACAATAGCCCATGTCATTTGGGAGTACCTTGGATCATGCTGGTCAACACCTCAGAGGAATATTTATTCTGACTGGCAATGTTTCTTCATATGTACCCTTCACCTATGCAAATGGAGTCATGTCACCATATTGCGTGTGGAAGTTGTCATTAGGTCATTATTATAATAGGATTCCCTCTGGTTTATTCTAGCTAGGCATGATGTATCTCTCCTCTCTGTTTCTCTCTCATTCTCTCTCTCTTTCACATACACACACATACACTCCCTTCCTCCATGTGTCTTCATTTCAAGTGTCCCCATCATCCCCAAATCACCCTTGACAGTACCAGTCTCCTAATGCATCCTCTCTTGAGCTGCTTCTTTCCCTTTATTCCTGTATCTTCTTGTATCACCCTCCCAATTCCCTTCAAATTAAATATCCCCTTTAACTATTTTCCCATAGTAATATCTGTCTCCTATTAATCTTCTCTCTTAGGTTTCTTCTTTCCCTTTCTTTACCTCCTGATTATTTTCCATTTTCCAGGTGCCTGCAGATACATCAGGATACATATTCACTTTCTTATTCTGTGTTATTTCACTTAGCATAACAGTTTCTAGTTCCTCCCATTTACCTGAAAATGTCATTATTTTGTCTTTCTTCACCACTGAGTAGAACTCCATTGTGTGAATGTACCACATTTTCATTATTCACTCATCAGTTGAGGAACACTTAGGTTGCTTCTGTCCCTTAGGTATTATGAAAAGAGCAAAAAACAAACATGGATGTACAAGTATCTCTACAATAGCATGAGTCCTTTGGGTATATGCCAAGGAGTGGTATAACTGGATCAAATGGTAAGTCCATTTTTAGTTGTTTAAGAGTTCTCCACACTGCGTTCCCTAGTGGTTGCATTAGTTTATAAGCCCCAATAGTGAATCAGCATCCTCTTTCCCCACATCCTCTTCAGAATTTTGTATCATTTGTTCTCTTGATCTTAGGCAGTCTGACTGGGGTAAGATGAAATCTTAATGTGGTTTTAATTTGCATTTCCCTAATTATTAACGATGTTGAAGACTTTTTAAGATGTTTCTTAGCCATCTTCATTTTTTTCTTTTTATTACTTTGTGCTCGGTTCCTTTGCCCAGGTATTAATTGAGCTACTTGTTTTCTTGGATCTTTATTTTTTGAATTCTTTATACATTGTGGATGTTAAACCTCTATCAGATGTGTCACTGGTGAAGATTAGCTCGCATTCTCTGGGTTTTGTCTTCATTTTCTTGGTAGTTTCTTTTGCTGTACAGAAGCTTTTTAGTTCAATTGGTTTCCATTTGTGGATTGTTGATCTTAATTTATGAGCAACTCCTGTCTGATTTGAAAGTCCTTTCCTAAACCTATATCTTGTAGCTTACTGCCAAACTTTTCTTCTAAGAGTTTCAGAGTTTCAGGATTCATATTGAAGTCTTGGGTTCATTTGGATTGGTCTGTTGTACAGAGTGAAAGATCAGGGTCTAATTTCATTTTTCTATAGGCTGAGATCTAATTTTGCCAGCAGCAGCTGCTGTACATGGCATCTTTCCTCCACTGAGTGTTCGTGGCCCCTTTGTCAAATCAGGTGCCTGAAATTGCATGTATTCATGTTTGAGTCTTCAATTACATTCCAGTGGTCTATGGGACTCTTTTTTAACTGTACCATGCTGTTTTTATGAGTATAGGTCTGTAATGATTTGAATTCTAGTTCAGTAATGCCCTCTGCATTGCTCTTTCTACTCAGGGTTGCTTATTCACAGTCTTTTGTGCTTCCACATACATTTGAGGAAAATTTTTTCAAATTCTGTAAAGGATGTCATGTGGATTGCAGGAAATCTATATATTGCTTTTGATAGGATTAACATTTTCTACATATTAAGTCTAGCAATCCATGAACATAGGAGGTTCTTCAATCTTCTGGTGTCCCCATTGATCTCTTTCTTTAAAGATCTAAAATTTTCATTATAGAGATCTTTAATGTTTTTTGTCAGGTGTATTCTGAGATATTGGGACTAGGATGGCTTTCTTGTACTCTTTCTTCAACTACTATTGGTATATGGAGAGGATACTGATTTATTTTGATTAATTTTGTACACTGACACTTTACTGAAACTGTTAATCATTTCTAGGAGCTTCCTGGTAGAATTTATGACATTTCTTAGGTATAATATCATATAATCTCAAAAGAGGGGTAATTTGAATTCTTTCCAATGCGTGTTCTTTAACTTCCTTCCCTTCGCCTTTCTTAATGCTCGCTAGCAATGCATTCAAGCACTATAGTAAAAAGGAGTGGAGATAGTGCACAGCCTTGTCTGGTTCCTGGTTTTAATGGAAATGCTTCCAGGTTTTCTCTAATTAGAATGATATTGGCTATGGTTTTGTGTATGTAGTTTTAATTATGTTGAGGTGTGCTCCCTCCCATCTTCCCCTAGGACTTTAAATGCACGTTGAATTTTGCCAAAGGCTTTTTCTGCATCTATTGAGATGACCATGTGATTTTTATCTTTGAGTGCATTCATTTTCTTTGGAAGATTTATTGACTTATGTCCATAGAACTACTCTTGTATCTCTGGAATAACATTCACTTGATCATGGTGGATGGCCTTTTTGATGTGAGTGTTTATGGTTTGTAAGTATTTTGTTGAGAATTTTTGAATCTATGTTCATTAAACATTTGGGTCTATAGTTTTCTCCTCTGGCTGTAACTTTACCAAGTTTTGGTACTAGACAGATTCTGATGTCATAGAAGGAATTTGGGGGTTCTTCCTCTGTTTCTATTTTTTGAGTAATTTAAGTCGTATTGGGTATAGGTCTTCTTTGAATATCTGGTAGAATTCTGCTCTGTATACATTTGGGCCTGGGCATTTTGTGGTGAAGGGTTTTTGTATTACTGTTTCAATTTCATTATATGTTCTTGGGCCTGATAAAACTGTTGATCTCTTCCTGGTTTAGCTTTGTGATTCTTATGATGTTAGAAGTGCATCCACTTCTTTGAGGTTTTCAAATGTAATCACAAATAGGTTTATAAAGTATTTGTTTAAAATGTTCCAGACATGTTTGTTGTCTGCTCTGATGTTTCCCATTTCATATCTGATTTTGTTGTTTTGGAATTGCTCTTTCTTTTGGTTAACTGAGCCAGGGGTCTATCTTGTTTATCTTTTCAAAGAACCAGTTATTGGACTCATTGATTTTTGTATTGTGTTTCTCATTTGTATTTCTTCAGTTTCCACTCTGATTTTTGTTATTTCTTCTTGTGTGCTGGGTTTGGGTTACACTTGTTGTTGGCTTTCAGGGTTCTTGAGCTGCCATGATAAATCGTTTATTTATGTTCTTTCTAGGTTTTTCATGTAAGGACATAGAGCAATAAACTTCCCTCTTAGGATTGCTTTTAAAGTGTCCCAGAGGTTTTTTTTTTTTTTTTTGGATTGTGCTGCCATTTCCTTTCATTTCCAGAAATACTTTTATTTTTTCTTAATTTCTCCTGTGACCCATTCATCATGCAGGAGTGTGTCACTTTGTCTCCATGAGTTCCTGAAGTTGCTAGGGCTTCTTCCAGTGTTGAGTGTAAGCTTCATTGCATTGTGGTCTCATAGAATGCATAGAATTATTCAATTTTTTTTTGTATTTGTTGAGGTTTGTTTTATATCCCAGCAAGTGATCGATTTTGGAGAAAGTTCCAGTGGGTGAGCAGTAGAATGTCTATTCTTTGGTGCTTGAGTGGATTACTGTGTAGATGTATGATAGGTCCATTTGATGAATGTTACTGTTAAATTTATATGTTTCTCTGTTTCTCCTCTGTTCAGTTGACCTGCCTAATGGAGACAGTTGGGTTTTGGAGTCCCCTATGATTAATGAGTTGGATTAATCTGTGTCTTCAATTCTATAGTAATGTTTTTTACGAATTTGTGTACACCAGAGTTTGATGCTTATCTGTTTGATATCTCCTTGGTTAAACATTCCTTTGATCAGAATGAAGTGACCCTCTTTAGCTCTTCTGATTAGTTTTAAGTTAATTTTTTTCACATGCTAGAATGTCAAGTCCTTCCTGTTTCTTAGTGCTATTTTCTTGGAGTATATTTATTCAATAAATTCACCTTAAGGTAGTACCTGTCTTTTTAGGTGAGATGTATTCCTTACAGACACCAGAAGGATAGATTTTCTTTCTTGATCTATTCAAAAATCTCTGTCTTTTGAATGGGGAGTTAGTCCACTGACATTTAAAGTTATTTTTAAAAGATGTGTATTGATTGCCATCATTTTAAATTCTGTTTGCATTTTTTGTTTCACTTGGTGGTTCTCCAGATATTCCTTCATTTACTTTCTTTCTATAGTCCCCTGGGCATAGTTGTTCTCTTTGTGTTGCATCAAGTATTCTCTGAAGCTAGGGTATCTTTGTGTTGTTCTTGTAGAACTCTTCGATAGGACTGGTAATGTTTGGTGAGGACATATTATTTGGGGGTTTCATATTGTCATTTTTTCATTGTCATCTTGGCAGTTGGATTTCTTGTGTTCTTTCTGATTCTGATACAAGACTCAAGCCTTCATTGATCGGTTGAATTCTGATTCTGTTTGTATACATAACGTGACTTGTTTGTATTCTTATTGGGTACAAATACTTGTTGGTATGGGCTTCCGGTTTTCTCTTTTGATTTTATGTTGAAGGGACCAGATGGTTCTAATCCAGGTGCTCCAGAAATTCCCTTAGAAGCACAGTTTAGGCAAGATCAGATGCTCTCAGGCTCTTGGTTAAGGCCCACATCCCTCTAGCCAGCAGGCACAGTATAATTTGGGAAAATTGCTGGGCAGAGTGTGAATTCCCCCTGTCTCAGGCGGTCTACAGAGGTCTTGGCCCCTACAAAGACCATAGCAGCCTACCTCTGCAGCAGTATTACGGGCTGCAGGTGACACGTATACACAGGGAATGGCATGGCGAGATTTGGAGAGCTCACAACTTGTCAGAGGGAGAGACAGTCTAGAGACCTGGGGTGCTAACAATAAGAGTGTGCCTGTGCCAGCGCTAGATGGAGAATAGGACTGGCTGAGGGAGTTTGGAGTTGCTGCAGTGGAGTGCAATGGAGACCCAGTGGGCAGGATCTGATCTACCAGGGAAGAAGGCTGATCTCCAAAGTCCAAAGCAAGTTGTGGGAGCGGACTGCCAGAGTTGGAGGGTCGTCTCAGGAAAGCAATGACTGTTTGGGTGTAGGACAACCTGTGAAGGTCTGGCATACTAAATAGAAAAACCGAGCTGGTCTGTGTAGGGATTCAGTACACAGTGGGTGTACTGGACTAAGAGACTAGTCTGGAGACAAGTGGTGCAGAGCGTAGGTGCTGGCCTGTGCCTGAGGCTTGAGGAAGAACAGGACAGAGGCAGAGGCAGGCTGGAGTTGCTCAGGTGGGAGGGGAGTGGAAAGTGGAAAGTGGCCAGTCAACTTACCAATGATGAAGGCTGCTCACAGACACCCAAGACAGGTTATATGAGGCACAGCCAAGGTGGATGGGAGGTCAGAGAAATGCGGTGGCAAGTTGGGGGTGGGGACAGTGCCGGAAGGATCTAACAGATTAGCCTGAAAAATTGCGCTGGTCTGAGTAGGACTTGAGGATACAGTGTGTTGGTCTCACACAAGAGATTAGTCTTCTCATCTGGCATGCTGAGAACAAGAGCCAGCCTGTGTCCAAGCCTAGTACAACATGCTAGAAGAAGAAAGGCACTCATATTTTTATTTCAGCAGACTCTTGAGCTAATACACTTTTATGACTGTCTTTCATACTTACTTGATGTCTCTAATTATGGAAAAACTTTACCCCATAAGTAGCACTCGGGGTTTCCAGAAATTTGAATATGGGGATATCGTTAGGGATCATCAGCAGTCTAACAGAAACATTATGTGAGATTCATCTCATTAAAACATTTAAGCACAAGCACAATATTGTTTAACCATTTAACCTTTTACTCCGTCCTTCAGTAACTTTATTTATTTATGTATATATTTATTTATTTTGAAACAGGGCTATAGTATGTATCTCAGGCTGGCCTCAGTATTTTAGCATCCCAAGCCCTGTGATCATAGTTTTGCATCATCACTCTTTGTGATGTAAATACTTAGAAATGGAAGGTCTGGTTTTTGCTAATTTTTTTTTTCATAGTCTAATTCCTGGAATCCGTTTCTTCTGTGCCTATGTAAATAATAAAAAATTATGGAATCTACACTAGGTGAGGCTTATTAAAAACAATGTATAGTTCATGTGAATGATCAGCTGTCTGGAAAACTGTTTCCTTGTAGTCATCCACAACTCTGGTTCTACAATCTCTTTCTGCCTCATTGTCTGCATTGATTAAGGATGTTGAATACTTTTAAAAAGTTCGGCCATTTGCATTTCATCTTTTAGTCTATACTTTAGTCTATGATTTCATCTTCTGTTCTGCTCCTGTTTTGGGCTGAGAGCAACACTGCATTTTCAGAATTATTTTGGTGGAGCTCCTTCCCTTTCTTTTGAGGAAGATTGCAGAGCATTGGTGTAAGCTTTTCTGAAAATTCTCTTGATTTAATTATAGGTTCCTTCCTAGCACTTCTTTGTTCATCATTCCTTTCATGTAATTTGTTCTTTCCTGTGCTCTCGTGATTGAAACTGTCTGTATTACTCTACTCTGTGTATTAATCTTTAAAAAGCTTCTGCAATTCTGGCTTACAAGACATGAACTGCCTTAGTTTGTTTTTGTCTTGAAGTATTCCTATTTCTCTAACAATTTAAAAACATACCTTTGCTAGCTAAAGCAATGACAGCATGCACAAGTTCCATAAAAATCTCAAACCAGAAAAATCCCAGCATAGACATAAGGAAGCGCATAAGAACCTCCAACTGCACCTAAGGAAATTGTGTCAAAAGATGGCTGCTGGGAGATGCAGGACAGTCTCTGCAAGATTCCCATGAGGACATTGCTGGGGCATTGGACAGGTGGGTTTGAAAAAGGGAGGTACCTATCACCCCAGTTTTGGGAGAAAGAGACAGATCCCCAAATCTCATTCATAGTCAGCCTAGCCAACACACTGAGCTTCTAATTCAGTGAGAGACATTGAAATAAAAATACAGTGGTTTAGAGTGACAGAAGGACAAATGTCAACATCCTGCTCTGTCTTTTGTGTCCTGGAGGAAGATGCACACTTACTGCATGCAACACACAAACACAAGGTCTTCCTTAAGGTATTTCCCAGGTCAGACTGGCCTGTGGACGTATCTGTGGGGCACTGCTTTGATTAGGAGGCCCAGTCCTCTGCAGTGGACCCATTCCTAGGCAGGTGGTCCTGGGCTGTATCAGAAAGCTAGCTAAGCATGAGCCTGTGAGCAAGCCAGCGAGCAGAGCAGTGTGCCTTGGTGTTTCTTCTTTAAGTCCTGCCCTGACTTTGTTAATGATGGAATGTAACATGGGAGTGTCAGTCAATTAACCCTTTCCTACCCCGTTATTTTCATCTGAAGGCTTTCTCAAGTTTCCTTAGAAATGAAACTTTCCTTAGAGAGAATGCATTTCATTGAACCATTTTAAAGCTGAATATTCGAGACATCACATATGCTTAAACTTTGTTACTTGAACTTTAGAACTTGTAGCCTGAAAACATGTTGAACAGCGTTTAAGTGTATTACTGCAATTTAATTAATTAAATATTAAAAAGTACAATTGTGTCATGAATTATAATAGGATTATTGCTAAGGTTTACCCTGTTTGCAAAAGATATTCACATAATTATTAGGTTGCAAAAACTAAAGCAGCTTACAATCCAGATACCAGGTGTTATATGAAAAATAATGTTTCAGTTTCAGAATCCCCTGGGGACTGGTATAAGTCCAGTTGCTTGTTTGGTGGCTCTCGGGTAAATCCAGAGAATTTCTCTCTGCCTCAAGGGACATGGCTCCAATGTAATTGAGAGTCAACAACCAGTGACTTAGGGATGATTGTAAAAATCAGGGAAAGCTGGGGAGGAGACTCGGGACAGCACCAGTGGGTCCATCGTGGGTGTGTGACGAAGGTTCAGGGGACTTCTGACAAAATAGTGGCTCTGCCGTACGAAATTTCTGTCTCTCTCCCCAGTGATGAATCCTTTGTAAGTAACGTGGAATAAATCATTTCTCTAAGAAAGCATTCTCTGTCCACTCAATCAGTTCAAACCTAAGGGGGTGGGGCTGAACACTGGGCCTCACGGCAGGAGAATTCATATGACAGTGGCTTATGTTACTTCTATGTCCATTTCCCTCAGGTTTTTCTAAGGAAGGAAACCATCTAAATTCAGAGCTCATCCCCAATGAATGAAAATTTTAAAATGGCACGGATACAATTTGGCTGAATATTGACAAACTTACAGGAGTTTTCTTTCATTGAAGGTCCATAACAGTTTAATCATGTTTAAATTTTATGATTCTCTTAAAATTAAATCTTGAAAAAGAAAATGTTTTGCAGGTATTACATGCAAATCCATAGCCTTTGCTTCAGAGCAAAAGAAGTATTACTAAAGAACAAAATATGCTTAGCCTTTCATCTACAGAGAATCCTGTTTGGTGCTGTGCTGACAGCACTGGGTATCTAGGTGTTCTCACTGGGACACAGCACAAAGTATCTCAGTAATGTTGTCACCTTCCTATGTGGATGTTGTCCCTGTTAAGAAGGACCTGTCAACAAGTGGCTGCTCTGGCTTGTACAGAGGAATTGAGAGCTTCCTGTGTCAGCTCTCTGGGTGGGTTTCCTGGTGAGAACCTGGGTGAGGCCTTTGTGGAGTCTCTGCAGGAGTTCTGTCTGTGAAGTCAAATATCTGGGAAAGGAAGGTATATTGAGATCTCAAAGTCAAGGTGAGATATTGAGCCATCTCTCTGTCTTGTTTCTGTGGAATGTTATGTGAGGGTCTCTGAGAATTCTCTGTCAGGACTCTGGACAGCATCCTGTTTCTGTGTGAGTTCTCTGTGACAGATTTGTGGGTGGCCGTGTGTGGTCTATGAGATTTCTGACTAAGGTCTCTGTGCTAAGTCTCTGTGGATCACTGTGACATTCTGTGGCAGACCTTGGAATGTCTCCATAGGAGGTCTCCATGGCAGTCTCTGTTTGAGGTCTCTAGTTCAATCCTGCAAGAAGTAGAGCTCACCCAGGGTGTTCTCTTTGTGGCTGGAACATCCCTGAGGGACATTTGGAAGGCCTCTGGGCCTGGTGTGCATCTGTCTGAGTTGTTGGTAGGTTGCTGTGTGACTTGTGTGGTCTCTGTATATTGGTGGAAATCCCTGGATTAGGACTCTGTGACTTGAGGGTGTCTCTATGTTTACTGGGCAAATCAGAGGTTGTCTTCTGCAGCTTGGGGTGGGTCTCCTAGTACTCAACTGGTGGATTTTCGAGGGGGAAACTGATATTCTAGTGGGTCTCTTTGTTGCCTAGAGAAGCCTTTGAGAGAATAGTCTAAGTTTCCCTATTTGGGGACTGTGTTGGTTCTGTACATGAGGTATTTATGGATATTTATTGTGGAATCTTGGGTTGTAGTTGTGTGAAGAAGAGGATGAACAGGTTAAGCCTCTGTTAAACTGAGAAGTCTCTCTGTGCGGTCTCTGTGAACGCCTCTGATCTTGTGTCTTTGGGAGATTTCTGCATGAGTGGAGCCGGAGAATACCTCTGGGTTCCTGTGCTATGAGTCCTAAGTGCCCTATGGGGATCTGGTGGGAAGTCACCATGGGAGGTTTCATCATACAAAACATACTCTGAGCAAGGGAGAAGTCTCCATGCTGTTTGAGGTGTCTCTGGGAGAGCTCTGTGGGTCTCTTTGCAGCTGGTCATCTGAATCTTTTGGAGGATGGAGCATCATTGTCTTCTGGATGAGTCATCATTGCAGAGAGTACATTGGCCTTTTCGTGGAGGGATCCATGGGTTCCTGTCTGGCTCCTCCACATTATAGAAGTTACTTCTTGGTGTCCTGAGAGAAGCTGAAGTAGCCAGACATGGCTTCCTGTGAGGTGACTGGCAGCTCTATGCTAGAGGAGAGCATGCAATATCTGATCACATCCCATCATCTCCCATTCCTGCTAGAAGCAAAAACCCACAGAAAATCAGAACAGTCAGATTACCCTTTCATGGTACAAAACGTATTTTGTGAAACATAGAATATCAGAATGAATGAACATGAGAACATGTTTATTTACATGGACTTATTTTTTTTCTTTCAGAAATGTTTTGCTAGTGGAAAAGAACAGAGAGGAATGTAGACTGGAACACAGACTTCTTCAAAGTACCCAATGACTTGGACTGAGGAGATGATGGCTTGACAGTACTGAAACTATTGTCGTATTCTTGGGGTGAGATATTATATTCAAAGTCCTAAAAGGGGCCCGGGAGGGTGGGACTCATTGTTGAACCTTGTATTTTTAAGCGACTGTTGGTGGCTTGTCTGACATGGATTATTGCCTTGTCTGCTTCACTGGGTGGAGACTGTAAAAGTTCCTTCTCGTCTGTGAACAGGAATCTTGTGCACGCAGATGAAAAACTAGCGTAAAAGCAGAATGAACCACTTGGCCTTGGACACCACCTCCTCTTGATGTGCAAATGGCTGTCAGGGAACCCTGGTACAATTACAGCCCCTTGATGCGTCCTCATTTGGCTTCAAATTTTTCATTCTCCCCCATATCAGAGTATCCCACTGTCAGTCAGTCAGTCACACCCCTCTTCCATGTGCCGAGAACTCCTTTCCTCGGTTGAGACAATGTGAGTACGCTGAGGTTGGGAGACCTATCAACTCCCTCCCCATCCTGGGCTGGATGGTGCTTTGCATTGCTGATAATGGAGAACGCAGGGGAGGTAGAGAAAGGTGCTCTCCGAATGTCTCCTTGAGTTTGAACTGAGAGGGCCCATCTCCATCTCTGCCTTTACACAGATAAAAGGGCTTCCCAGGGGCACACGGTCTTAATTTTAGGGATGTCCTGGACAAGATTTGTCCTTTTTCTGAGCTCAGGTGTATCATCCCTCATTCAAATATCAAACATTTTGTGCTATGGGAAGATGACTGGCTGTGGGCCTTCTTGGAGCGACGTGGAGATTTTAAGCTTTAAGATGTCCCTATTAACCTGGGTGTTGCAAAGAATAAGGTCAAGATCGAAAGCAATGGAAGATGGGTTGATGCAGATCACTGGAGGGGATCTTCACCAGTTTTCCTTATCACATTTGGATGTAGTTGGTAGTGTACCCATATGTGCATATGTGTGTGTGTGTGTGTATGTGTGTATGTGTGTGTGTATGTGTGTGTGTGTGTATGTGTGTGTGTGTGTGTGTGTATGTGGGGGCATGCATAGGGAACAGGTTGAGGTCAGGTATGTTTTTCAGTAACTCTCAGTTTAATACAGTGTCTTATAGGGGATCTGTAGCTCCCCATTTCAACTAGACTAGAAACCCAATGCCAAGGATCCTTCTGTCTCCCAACCCCAAACCCTGGAATCAAAAATTCCCACCACTGTGCTCTACAGTTTACGCTGGTTCGAGGAACCCCAGCTCAGGTCTCCGTGCTCTCCCAGTTAGCGTGTTATCAAGTGCACCATCTCCACAGAAACTGCCGACGGGACGTTGATCAAGCTGTTTTTGTAACTATAGCATTATGAGGATGTACTGTTCAATGATGCAATTGAAAGTGGAGGCAGGCTTGGGCTATCTCTGTCAACTATCCCCTTCCTAGAAACCAAAGCCTTCAGGAAACATGGAGCAGACAGAAACAGTTACACTTTTATGAGGAAAAACATTTATTTTTCTGCAGTGGTAAATGTTTTGGGAAGTTTATTAGGAATTATGAGAAATTAGAAATAATGAGAAAATGTTTCCTTTCATGGTCTAATTTTTTTCTGTTATGTTTTCCTTTAAGGGAAGAGCAAAGATGATTTTTCTAGTGGTCTGGAATGGACATTTCTCTCAAGATTACAATACCTGGGAAAGTGGAGACGCTGGCGTGGGATGCCTGGCACTACAATTATTATTTTGTGTAGACTCACTAGATTTAAGGGGCTGTTGGGGGAAAACAGTCCAGGAGTCTGTCTGATATACTGCTTATTGTAAAATTGTTCATTTTTTACAGACTGTAGGTCTCTGATTATCTTCTCCAGCATAGAACACCTCTGGCAGGAGGCACTGGCTGTGGCAACCAGCGGTCTCCTTTGCTCTGAGTAGGCAGGAGGCCTGTGGCCATAGGAGGTGGCAGGAGCCTCCCTGTGCTGGTTGAACTTGGAAGGACAGAGTTTATATTGAAGCATCCTTTCCTTTTCTGCCATCTGTCTGCCCTCTGTCAGAAACTCCCGAAGTTCAGCAACATCACTGTCCACGCATGTTCTGTTTTTCAGTTGCCACTGGCACTGGGCAGTGGACAGAGACTGTGAACCTTTTATCTGGGGTGTCTCCTGCCCTTTGTTATTTTCCTTGGGTCAAATCAATTCAAGAAACTGACTAAAATATTTTAGGACGGGGTTTTAGACGACACTGTGTGGTTCCGTGCGGGGCTGTTGGCAGTTCTTTCTAAAGTGGTCTTCATTTTCCCTGACTGAGATGAACCTGGGCTTTTCCTCCTTCTCTTCCTTTCTCTGCCTGTCTGACCCTTTGTATGACCTGCACAGAGCCCGGAAAACGCAGACCCTGCCACTGTGTCCCCTCGGGTGTCCAAAGCACCCTGCACCTGCATGGGCGTCAGCAGAACTGATATCAGGTAGGTTTTAGAGCAGTGCTGGAGGGCTGTGGTGCCGCCTGAGGTGAGTGCCTGACTGCTGGTGACACTGAGTGGCCAAGGCGAGCAGGAAGCCTGCAGGAGCACCTGCTGATGGGAGGAAGTGCCTAAAGGAACACTTATTACAAGTTCTTAAACATTATCTGTCCTTTTTATGTAAAAGCAACTTGCAAGAAGGTTGTTGTTGTTGGAGCATTCTCATGGATTGATATGAATGATACAAATAACAAGTAGTGTGTGTGTGTGTGTCTGTGTGAGTGTGTGTCTATGTGTATGAATAAAATACTGATAGCTTGAAGAAATATATGTTTTTCTTATGTGGCCCTAGTGATTATGCAGAAAAGACTAGGGATCCTGGGGCAATTCTAGCCATCTATGGGGTCCCAATTTATATTTATATAAATGCATAAACTAATGAATATATATGCACACATTCACAAAAAATTGTGTATGTAACTGTGTAGGTGATTGTGTGTTTGCTGTTGAGTTCAGTACTTCCCAACAGCCCTGGACACTGTCTTTGATGGCTCAGTGGCAGTATCATAATGGATAAATGTATTTTAAGGAATGAGAGGACTAAGGATTTGATAGATCAATGTTTTATTTCATTTGTTTGCACAGTTCCATAGACTGTCGGCTGAGATTTGTATTTTCTGAAAGATCGGAGAATGTATGGTCATCAAAGAAAAATATTTTTTCACCATTTATTTCATTTGATGTGTAAGAGTATTTTGCACCACCTGCCTGCCTGGTCCCCTCAGAGGCCAGAAGAGGGTGGCGGATCCCTGGGAACTGGAATTGCAAGTTGAATGAGAAGAGCCACCATTGGGGCAATGAGCACTGAACTCCAGTCCTCTGCAAGAGCTCCAAATGCTGTTAAGCCATCTTTCCACCTCTGACAGGAAAGGTCTTCAGAGGGTTGTGGCCACGGCAGTGGTGTATGAGAACGAGGGAGCTTTCAGAGAGATCGTCTCATGTCACTTTGGCTTCGAAACTACTGGACTCGGGATGACTGAAAAGGTTGCATAGGGATGGGAAAGGACAGAATTCATGTGAGGAGACAGCTCACCCAGAGACACTGCCCTAGATCAGACTCAGTTAAAGAATTTCTTAATTTGCGAAGAAGCCATCTTAATGAGCTGGGACAATATCAAAGGAGAAATGTGCAGTGCTTTCCCGCAGCACCCTGGCCAGCAAGCACTTAGAAGGACGTGGAATGATCGCCAATTTGATCCTGCTGTTCTGCGATGGAAATTCGCTTAAATCATTTCCTGTAGAACTGAGAATAAATAATGCTTGCATTGAGGAGAGATGTTTGTTAACTGAAGTCATTTCTAATTTGTATCAATTAAGTATACCATGTCAATGAGCAAATCTCTGTTTTCTTAAGGTGTGCAAACTACCATAATTTGTAGTGCTTTGTCAAATCATCATAAATCTGATGAAGACTCCCTTACCAGATCCAGATGACATGCAAATATTTTCTGTGGCTCTGGGCAGCAAACATAGACATAAACAGACATTAGCTGTGCAAAATTATTCTTAGCATTTATCATCTCCTTAGTTAGGTTAAAACAGTTCAGAAATACAATTGACATTTGTTTCTAAAAGTACGTGTTTTACATTATATGTTTTTCTTTCTAGGTTTCGTGAGGATTTTGCTTTTAAGTTCACATAGAAATCAATGAATAAACAGACCAAAGAAAGCTAAGAAATTTTAGACTTTTTTTTAAAGACAGGATCGTTCTAGGCCTAGCTAGCCTAGAAATGACTGTGTAGACCAGATTGGACCCAGACCCAGAGATCTGCCTCCACTCTGTCTCCTGAGTGCTGGGACTGACAGTATTTGGCACCATGCCTGGCAAAAGCTAACAGATGTTAAGACATAGTTTCTTTATTGATCCTCCTCTCCCACTGCCCTCCCCCACTTTCTGTCCCTTTTGTTAAGCTCTCCTCCTAATCGCCCACTTCTCCTTCCATGTCAGGTGTGTTTTCGTGCCCAATTTGTTTTGAGACAGTCTTCCTATGCAGCCTTGTCTGACCTAGCACTCGCTGTGACAGACCAGCCTGGTCTCAGACTCACAGAGATCACTCTGCCTCTGCTTCCCAAGTGCTGTGGTTAAGGGTGTGCATTAGCACACCTGGCTTTGTCCTTTCTTATATTTACTTTTAAAGATTGATTTCTTTCTCTGTGTACGAGTTTTGCCTGTATGTGTATATGTACACCATGTGTGCGCCTTGTGCATGCAATGCTGAGACTAGCAGAAGGTGTCAGATGGAACTGGACTTACAGGTGCTTGTGAGCCATCATGTGGGTGCTGGGATCCGTACCAGGGTCCTTAATGAGAGTAGCCAGTACTCTTAACTGATGAGCTGTTTGTCCAACCACAAGGTTTCTTAATATTTGTACTACTGAGTTTTATTTGCTTGTTTTAAGACAGGGTCTTATGTGTCCTGGGTTAACCTCAAAGTCACCATGTAGTTGGCAACAGTCTTGAATTTCTGATCCTCTCCTTCATTTTCTGAGTGCTGGGACATCAGACGTATGTGACTATGACTATGCTTGAGTCATGTGTCTGTGACTATGCTCAAGTTCTGTAGTGCTGGACTTCAGTCCTAGCGCTTCATGCATGCTAGGCTAGCACTTTACCAACTGAATTCAGCTACGTCCCTAGCCATACCTGCTTCATAACTTGAACCAGTTAATTCTGGTTGTGGCAGGCTACCTTTTTATTTCTTTGTTTTATTGATATAGGGTTCATTAAGAAGCTCAGTCTGGCCCTAATCATACCACATAGCTCAGGCTGGCCTCCTACTTGTGGTGATTCTCCTGTCTGAGCCTCCTAAGTACTAGGACTGCAGGTAAGCACCACCACATCCAGCTAGGCTGTAAGTCTTAAGCAGGATGAGATGTATGGTTGTAGGAAGCTGGACATGGTGTATTCCAGCATTTGGGAGGTGGACGCAGAGGAGGATCAGGAGTTCAAGGATCAAGGTCATCATTAACTATGTGGTGAGTTTGAGGCCAGCCTGCCCTATGTGGAACCTTGTCTTGAAAAAAGAAGAAAAGAAATGTTTGGTTAGTTGACAGAATTGGGGGGAAGGCTTAGAAAATAGTCAAAAATTCTGGAGTTAAAGTGGGTAGAGAAAGACCTAAGTCATGGTTGAGATGAGGGTCTAACTGGATTCTTGTCAGCATCTTGGAGAGTGCTTACATGCTTTTTGTCATTTAGAGAACTAAAATTAACCCGTTTCTGTGTTTTTGTTAACGACACTGGTAGAGCACGTGAACGGCCAAGCTTAAAACATTTGTCCATGTACTTCCGTTATAGTCAGATGTAACTCGAACAGTTTCCACAGTGTCCTTGTTTTTCCTTTCTCTTTAGTTAGACTGGGGAACAGGGTCTCCCTGTCTCATTCGGGCTAGCCTCCAGTTCCTGGGCTCAAGAATGGTCCTGAGTAGGTGAGAGCATCGGGACGCTCCACCTTCTGCACTTCTCACAAACTTCTCCTTTTTCCTCTTCCTTATCTTTTAACACAGCATTGATTTATTGATATACTTATCAATACCTTTATTATTTTAGTAAATCCTTAGTAGTTTTTTTTTTTTTGTATTTTTTGTCCCTTTTAGTATCTAGCATTACGTGTGGCTTAGTCAGAGGTGGCTTGTCAAACTTGGGGATAAAAAGTATTGTAACTGCTTAAGTGTCTTCAATGCCTGCATGTAAGTAAACTATTTCTTATACATGTAGTAAACTAAAAATGCTGAAACTTTCATTTATTATCATTTGCTTCACATTTAGTTTGGTAAGATGTAGTACACTGTATTCAATGACTTTTTAATTGATAATAGACAACAGTTTAAGAAAATCTGATAAATATGAATTTATGAAGCAGTTTAAGGGACAGTTCTTCACTTTGGTTTCCTCCCTTCCTCCTTTTCTTCCTTCCTTTATGTCTGTAAAAGAAAAGAGATACTGGAGGTGGTCCAATGTGGAGACCGGAAGCAGGTCATGTTTCTTTTCCTGATGAGGCCAGAGGTAAGAGACTGAAGTTCCTGAGTTAATGAGAAATAAAGAGCTGGCTGGCATCAACAGGGGTTTAATACTGACTATTTCCCAGTGTCCACATGGTGGCTAATAGTTGTCTGAAACTCCAGTTCTAGGGGATCCAGCACCCTCTTCTGGCCTCCGTAGGCACTGGACGCTCATGGTGCACTTACATATAGGAAAAACACTCATACACAAAGTCATTAAACTAAAAAAATATATTGTCAGCTGGGCATGATGTCACATGCCTTTAACCCCAGCATGTGTGTGTGTGTGTGTGTGTGTGCGTGTGTGTGATTGATTGATTGATATATGTGAACACACAGGCCACAGTGTGGAGCTCAGGACAACTTTGTGGAGTCAGTTTTCTCCTGCCTGTACATGGTTTCTTTGAATCAAACTCAGGTTGTCTGAAAGAAAAATAAGCACTATAAAATCGTTGTGCCTTCTCTCTAGCCCCTATCTTTTATTTTTAAAGTGCTGCTTAGGCTAAATCTACTTTATAAAGGTAAATAAAACCAACTAGACCACGCATGTTAGTGCATGCCTTTACTCCCAGACCTAGGCACAGGCAGGTGGCTTTCTTTGAGTTCAAGTTCAGCCGGATCTACATAGAGAGTTCCAGACCAGCCAAAACTATGTGATGAAACTCTCTCTTTCAGCAAACAAGGAAACCAACAAACAAAAGCAAAAACCAACTAGTCATTTGTCTTTTCGCTGTAGCTAAGTAGGCAACAATAAAATTAAGTTGAACTTCACAGTACTACCCTTTCATCACAGTGACTAATTAGTAATGAAATCCTTGGAAGATAGGTGCCCCAAACAGAAACAAAAGTACTCATAAATTACGTAGGTGTCCAATAAAAATGAAATTGGCTTTACTGAACAGTGTACTGAGTGAGAAAAGCCATGTGACCGTAAGTTTCTTGAGTAAAACTACTTCCTGAACAGAAAAGTGATGAATGTGCTTGTTTTCCTTGTATCTAAAATTGAAGAGTAAGTTTTATGTTTTCTTTTTCAGGCAAATTCCAGGTGATGATCCAGAAGCTGTAGAACATACTGAAATACAAGGCTTCCCCAGTGTAAACAGATCAATTATTCCTGTACAAAGAATTTCAAAGAATGATTTAATTACATTGTTAGGTATTTGTTCTGGAGTGTGGGACCCCTGGAACCCCTTCTCAACCCAATATCTGATTAGCTGCTCTCTTTGCTTCTGTAAAACACTTGGCTTTAGAATATCAAGCTGAACAGAGATGACTCCTTTTTGTCCTTTCTAACAAGCCTCAGTCAGCATGGGACCTGAAAAAGGGAACAAGCCCAGGCAAATTGATCAAGTCTCTGCAAATATTATAACAGAAGCAGACTTAGACAATGGTCAGCACTTTCCAACAGACTTAGGCAATGTTCAGCATATTCCTTTGCCCTGGAAACAGCACCCACCAAAAAAAGGCTTCATAGTCACCTTCAACTAATTTTAGTATATACCTTATAGCAACCAATCAATTTAAAATATGCTCAGATCTATAAAGAAGCCCCTTCCCACTCTCCTCAGGGCTCCCAGAACAGATGCACTGTGTTGGTGAGGTCTGGGGGACCAAGCTTAAGTTTGAATAAAGGCTCTTTGTTTTTCTGCATACCCTCCGGACTCCATGGTGGTTCTTGGGGAGCCGTTCCCTGGGCATAACAGGAGCAAGGATGTATGTCACTAGTATCACACAGACAAAAACAAAGTAGATAAAGGATCATTCTACTGTGACCTAAACTGTACTGAAACTCCTCAAAATGATTTTAGTTAACTAGAAATTAAGATGTAAGATTCATCATTTTAAACGTTATTTCCTGAGAGTGATATGTATTTAACCAGAGACTGTGAAATCAAACTCGGGGTTTGTGGAATTACCATAAACAAAAATAGGTACCAGTTAGAATTGCTTGTGTGCAAATGACCAAAATTATTAAAATATGAATCTGTTGAGTTATTTAAAAAACAAACAGTATGCTTAATGAAACTTAATTTTTATTTTATTACTTATAATTGATTTCTTTTGAGAGAATGTTTATGGTTATATAAGGATTTCATTTACACATTGTATATGTGTATGTTTAAATACATATGTGACTCAAAATTGCTTGAAAACGTTTTTATTTTAATAGATGAAATAGATTACATCATTGGTGTATTTAGAGTGAAATACAGAGTAGTTTAACTGTGCATTTGGTAATTCTACTGCCAGAGGATAAGTATGTTGGAAATGAATTTTTATGCTTTTCCTTGATTTTCTTGACTGAACATTTCTCCTCATCCATGGAAGTCTTGGTGAAGATTTGGAGATCTTTGTCTTTACACCTTTCTTTGTGTCCCACTAGGGCAGAAGGGCAATTAGCATGCTGAATCCCAGCATCCACTGGGGCTCATCTTCTCCATGAGCTGGCGTCAGTGCTCATCTAGCATATCTCTTAGTACTTTTTCCAATTTCTTTATCTTAAATTATCTGGCTGAAGCAACAAGCTCTTAATTTTTTCCTCAAACTCTGCTTGCTGATTTTGACAACTGTACTTAAGCTGTGTGTGTGAGTGTCTTTTCAGGGTCTGGGGGGGAACAACTGCTACGGGGATATGTATGTGGGGAGTTGATACAGTGGCTCACAGATAAGGTTGAAGTAGTCTAACAGTGACTTTGCCACATCGGAGAGACTGAGGATTCAGTACTTTCTCGATCCACAAGGCTGGATGTCTCAGCAGTCCCAATTTGGTGCTAAAGGCCTGAAGGATTCCTGGAGAGCTGACGGTCCTCAGTCTGTATTGGATCCCGAGGAGGAAGTTGATTTTAATATCTGAGTGGGAATGCCACAGCAGCAGGATAAACTCACCAGTGAGGGTGAAGGGGAAGCAGGTGAACAGCTCATGTTTCCTTCTTCTATGTCCTTTCATTGAAGCCCCACTGGAAGGTGGTGCCCATGTTTATGGTTGGGTGCTGCTTGACCTGGGTACACTTACATGTATGCAGGTCAAACACATTTTTAAAAGTTGTAGGTAACATGAAATATTCTTTGACCTCAGCTTTTCTCTAGACAAGAGACATTGTTTGTTTGTTTGTTCATTTTGCCTTTTTGAGTCAGCCTGGGAGGTGCTGTGTAGATCAGGCTGGTCTCAATCTCACAGATATCCAAATGCCTCCCAATGTAGACTAAATGTGTGGACCACCATGCCTGACTCTAGACAACAGTTATATAATGCTTTCCTCAATACGCTACTGAATGAAAATTGGGTTAAAGGAGAAGTCAAGAAAGAAACTAAAAGTTTCCCAAAAGTGAATGAAAAGGAAACACGGCATTCCAAAATCTCTGGGACCCAGTGAAAGCAGTCCTCAGAGGAAAGTTTATACCACTAAGTTTGTGGCACATCAAAAATTTGGGAGATCTCTGAATAATGATTTAATGATACACCTGAAGGCTTTGGAAAGCCAAGAACAAACAACACCTAAAAAAGGCATGGGAGAAGAGACAAATAAAAACAAGGCCAAATTCATGGAGTACCAAGAAATGCAAAACAGTAATACAAAGAATCAATGAAATGAAACATTTGTTTCTTGTAAGGATTAACAACATTGACAAATCTTTAACCAAACTAACCAAAAGCAAGAGGGGACTGAAATTTATAAAATCAGACATGAGAAACATTACAACACACACTGAGGAAATCCAGAGTCGTAAGGACATACATTACAAATCTATATTCCACAAACTAGAAAAATTTAGAAGAAATTAATGTGTTTGTAGAAATATATGAACTACCAAAATTAAGTCATGAGGTAAATAATTTAAATAGAGTCATAACAACCAATGAAGTAGAAGTAATTAAAAACGTCCCAGGGCTGGAGAGATGGCTCTATGGTTCAGAGCACTGTCTGTTCTTGGAAAGGACTGGGTTTAATTCTCAGCACCCACTCGGTGGCTAACAACCATCTATAACTCCAGTTCCAGGGGATCCAATGCCCTCTTCTGACCTCCATGGGCATTGCAGGACACGTGTACACTTACATACTTGCAGGTAATGCATTCATACATGAAAATAATAAATAAATAAAAAGATAAATACATTAATTAATTAACAAAAACAAAACTATGCAATTGACAGGCAAATGAACAGATCTGGACACAATCTTCCTGAGTGATGTAACCTTGACCCAGAAAGACATTGCTCCATGTTTTGTCTTTGTCTACCATATCGATGCTAGATTTGAATCTTCAGATATGTATGTTTTACATGGAAAACCAATAGTGATCAGGAAATCAGTAAGGGGCCACGGTGGGGGGAATGCTTAAGGGAGGGGAGACAGAATGCAGTGAGATGAAGAGGGAAAGGGAACAAGGAGACAGGAAGGGTTAACGGGGTGGAGGATGGAAGCCGGGAGGAACAGGGAGTGTAGAAAGGGACAACTAATACTAAAGGCCTTTTGAAAATGTCATATGGAAACCCACTATTGAAGAACTGTCCTAAAATATATGCATATACAGATATAAAATGAGTTTAAATGGAGCTGTCTTATAATGATAAAAAGCCAAGTGCCAGAAAATGGGTTCTCCCTTTTGGAGTTGGTTCAGGGGAGTCACACAAACCCCCTAACATTAAAAGCTATTGCCATTGTTATTGGTTATTCTTCAGAACTTGGTGGTTAGAGCTTATTGCTGAAGACACTACGTACTTGAGTCATAGAACATGGAGAAATCAAGCTGGTACCAACCTTAAAACTTCACTTCTAATGGTGAGTTTTCATAGTGCTGGAAGGTACCATGCACACTACTGAAAAACCAGTTTTGTCCAGCCGTGAACCTGTAAGCTACAATAGTGAGTAGCCTGAGGAGACATGCCTATCGGTGTAATAGTGGTATCAAATGTGGAAGTAACCACACGCTTTCTCTGCGGGGGCGGGGAGGGTGACCCCAGCCTGGGACAGCTCTAGAGGGGCTGGCCACAGCTGGAAAGAAGTGTTCCCTGCCATGGAGTGATCCTGGTGGGCAGCAGAGGGAGAGGGCTGATGGCATCATCTCCATCTTGGGGACTCTGTGTTGCAGAGGTTCACTGTGTTAGACTGTGCTCTTTATAGAGAAGACTTCCAAGAGGGCACCATGGTCTAACAAGTGGCTCTCTTTGTTTGAAAGGAAGGGATTGTGTCACCTACAGCCTTTCCTGTCCTATTTAAAGTTTTCTTAGGGAGCAGTAGAGTACTTTGTGATGGTGAGTTTCTAGTTGTTATCCTAAAAGTTTTTTTTGCTGTGGTCTAAACCTGTGTACTTTATTAACATGATGTGTAGGCAGTCAAAAGATTGATATTTAAAATGTTCTTAAATGCTTGCTACAAGTTGGTTGGCATGTTTGAGAGGAATGTTATTTTCCATTTTGATTACATCTGTCTTCCTATAGTTCTAGCAAGATATGACCCCAGATACCCCTTTCCGTGGGAAACCTCTCAATACATCCTAAGGCGGTATTATAATCAAACTGTCAGAACAGAAGGAGATGCTGGCCTAGGCTGTAGCCACCTGCCAAGACCTCTTAAAGCTGACACAGTCTCTGTTACATGTGCTCCATCTCTTCCCAAGCTTCCTTGCTTTTGTTCCTGGTATGTGAGATTACTGATTTATACACTGCACTAGCACTCCTTGCTTGTCCAGGAATGTTGGAACTTGCCAATTGACAACTCAGCTCCAGGTGTCTGTGTGTGTGATTAAGAAGATCAGTGAAATCGTGTTTGGTTCTGATGTTATTTGTAGCAGGATATTTGGTTTAAATCCAAAGGGAAGAAAGCACAGCTTCTTTTCTCTCTGATTCACTTAGGAACTGATTCACCCAGGAACTGGACTTATGGATGTGTCTTAGCTAGCATGTGGGTGCTGGGAACTGAGCCAGGTCCTCTGCAAGAGTAGCCAGAAATCTTAACTGCTGAGCCATCTCTCTATTCCCTGTTATTGAATTCTTTGGTTAAAGGAAGGTGTCTTCTTACAGAAATTTTCTATATTGCACAGATAATGACACACTTATCATCATAGCTGGAGGGAAGGTTGCAGAGTTACGGGGGTGTCCTTGATGGTGTGAGAGTGTGTGGTCGGGAGTCCTGTATGATCTGAGGAGCAAGGGAAGACTTTTCCAAGGAAGAAGATTTTAATTTGAAGCCAAAAGAACAGAACGATAAAGTGTTAGATTTGTTTCCAGAGTGATGTCAATGGAGGGGCCTTTAAGAAGACATAGGAAAACCCCGAAGCAGCAAAGCTTTTAATTTCAGCATCGGAATGCAGAGGCAGCCAGATCTCTATATGTTCGAGGTTAGCCTGGTCTACATAGTGAGTTCCAGTTCAGTCAGGTCCATGTAGTGAGACCCTGTCTCAATCCCTGATACCCACAAGTATTCTATTCAAAGAGGTTTAACATAAAAAGAAAAACTGAGCACTGGGCTTTTGAACTGAAAATAATAAAAATAAAACTGATCTGATGAGAAAGAGAAGGGAAGCAAGCCATGGAGGAGCAGATGGTCAGTCAAATATACTAGCCTCATTGTGCACCTTGAAGGAAAGCTGGAAGGTAATGCAATTTCAGATGTGTCTTCAATGAATGTCACCCACAAGCAAATTTAAAATCTGATCTTTTCAAAGCTTCTTTATACTAATATAAAATACATGGCATTGTTCTTGTTTGGTTTTTATTTGTTTTTAGTATTTTCTTATAAATTTTCTTCCAAATTAACATGTTATTTACAGTACATATTATTACAAATCTTACCTCAGGATAATTAATTATGGAAATGTCCATGTAAGTAATATATAAAATGGTATTATAATAAAAATACATGTGAAAGACAGGGATCTAGCCACAGGAGACAAAATGTTAAGTCTGACTGAGATAAAATGAAGAGTCTAAGTAGATTGCATATAGCTCTACAGGCCTCCTGTCCTGGCCTCCAACCAGTGTCTCAGCCACCTCCAGTTATATGTGTTAGAATGATAATTTCTCATTATCAAAAGCTTCAGAATGGACATTTCTCTGACTATCAATAAACCAAGATAGGAACAAGGAATGTTGTCATTAGGTTCTGCTAGGTGACTCAGGCCAGTGTACTAAGACCTTCAGAATTGAAAGGGATGAATTCATGCCGTCTAGTCTCATGTCTGCCCTGTGAACTGTGAATTCACAACAAGAAGACATGAAAATATGAATTTGCAGATTTACTCGGGAGCCTTTTCTGGGAAGACAGTGCACGGACAGGGCGTTCCCACAGTTCTGATGAAGTCTGTGCAGAGAGAAACGTACCTCTGCTGTGCACTAGTATGTACTTGTGCGTGTGTAGGACATTTGTGATAGTGTGTGTGTCTGAGTTTCTGTGTCTCCACGTGTGAGAATGCAGACTTGGGAACACATGTGGAGGTTAGACTGTGTGGGTGTGAGGAGTCAGCATCAGGAGTTGGTCCCTGTCTCCTGTCTTGTTTGCAATGAGGCCTCTTGTGTTCATAAGCAGGGCTGGGTGGCCAATGAGCTTCTCGTGATTCTCCTGTCTCCCCTCCCATCCTCTGGCACAGGCCCTCTGGCTTTATGGACTCTTGTGCTGTGGAGTCCAGGGTTTTTTTTATTTGACTTTGTTCAGCGTACATTCTTATTAAATTTTTGTGAACTTCATACAAAACATCTCAGTCATCTTTACACCTCCTCCTTCATTCGATCCCCCGCATCGTGTCCCTCCTACCTGATTTCATGCATTCTGTGATATATGTTAAGGCCTATCAAGTCAAGTTAGTGTACCCACATGACCCTTAGTCAAGTTCATCCTCGAGTCTGGACACCCTGTCTAAAGTCTCTCTCTTAAAGAAGATCAGCTCTTCCTCACCCAGCTGCAGACAGTTCTTTGGCTAAGGGTGGGGGTGCTGCCCATGTCCCCAGTTCTCTGCTGGTTTTTTTTGTCTGATTGAGTTTCATGGGTCTTGTACATGGTGAAACCATTGCTGCAAGTTCGCATGAGCAGGTTCCCAGAAGTCTAGAAACCTGTGTCCTTACGACCATGCTTTTTAAGCATTTTATTGTAAGTTTTGTTGGATCTGAACTCAGGTCATTATACTTGTATCTCAAGTGCTTTAACCGTTGAACCATCTCTGAAGGCCCACATGTGTTTTCTAAAACATCGTTCAAGTTCTAATTTCATCCTGTGTGATGGTTGATCTTTTTGGGTTTTTAAAATTATTTTATTTTTATTTCATGTATATGAGTGTTTTACTTGAATGTGTGGAAGTCCATCATGTACTTCTGTGATCATGGAAGCCGGAAGAGGTGTTGGATCCCATAAAACTGAAGTTAAGAACTATTGTTCACTACCTTGTATGTGTGGGAGCCGAACCTTGGTCTTCTGCAAGAGCATCCAGTGCAGTTCACTGTTTTACCATCTCTCCAGCTCTTGACTGATGACTAATCTTGATTGTCAATTTAATTGTACCTGGAATCAACTATGACATGAGTCCCGGTGCATCTGTGTGGGATTATTATAAGTAGGTCAGCCTGTGGTCATATTTGTGAAGAATTCTTTTGATTAGGTTGAGGTGGGAATACCCACTTCCAAAGCAGGGAGCACCGTTCCTCATGCCATGGTTCCGGGAGCACATGTAAAGAAGAAAGCTGAGGACAAGCACTCACTGTTCTCTGCCTTTAACAGGATGAGCGACTTGACCAGATCCCTCAACCTACTGTCACCAGCACTTCCACAGTGACAGACTGTGCCCTGGAGCTCTGTGCCAAACAAACCATAAGTGGATGGGCATGGTGCAATTTATAGAGCTTACCAGAGGTAAGATGGTATTCCAGATGTCCGGGGGGCAAAGAGTATGAGTGTGCCTGTGCTCAAGGCTAGAAGGAGAACGAGATGTGGGCTGGCTGAGTTTGAGTTGAAGTGGTAGGAGAGCGGAGACGCAGTGGGCAGGATCAGATTTCCCAGAAAAGTAGGCTAGATTCCAGAATTCAAGGCAGGTTGGGGTGGGGAGAGCCAAGGTAGAAGGCTGGTCTCAGGAATGCAAGGGCAAGTTGAAGGTGGAGCGAAAAACTGAGCTGATCTGAGTGTGGGATTCAGAATGCACTGGGTAGATCTGGATTGAGAGAGTAGCCTTGGGATCTGGGGTGCTAAGAGAAAGAGCTAGCCTGTGCCCAGGCTAGAATAAAGAACCATAAAAGAGATTTTTAAAAAATCACATCAATTTCCCACGTGTTCCTCACAATGAATGATGCCCAGTGCATTTACATACACCTGATAAGTAACATGGTCTGCTCTCTGTCATCTCTGAACCGTTATTTGTTATACAGATGAACATTAGTGGGTCAAAGGAAAAGGAATGTGTGACATAGATTCTATTTTTATTTCAGGGATATGTTGGTATTCCTCACCATATTTTTGTGGTGATCACATATTCTGGAGCTCTTCTCAAGCACCGAATGGAGTCTCTGATTGAATATCGCAACTATAATTTTACGTAGAGTATCTGCAGTTCATCATTATTATAAAAAATCATGTTTTTACAAAAAGTTAACTACATTTCATTTTCTGAACTCAAATTCTATTTTTTTCTTACACTCACATTAGATGTCATGCTTTTAAAAAATAGTTCCTTTCATTTTATTTAATTTGATGTGTATGACTGTTTTGCTTACATGTAGCTAAGTGTCCCTGTGTCATGCAGTGACCACAGGGGTCAGAAGAGAGTATTGAATTTCTTGGAACTGAAGTTATGGACGGTTGTTAGCCACCATGTGGGCAATGGGAATTAACTCATGTCTTCTGCAAAAGTAACCAGGGCTCTTAGCATCTGACCATCTCTCCAGGCCCTGGAAGCCAGAATTTAGAAAATATCTTATTTATTATCGTTTTATATTTATGATTGTGTCCCCTGCACGTGTGTAAGGGCACCACATTGTACAATGCCGGTGGAGTTCAGAAGAGGGGGTCAGATCCCCTGGGACTTGAGTTATTGATTGTTGTTAGGCACTATGTGTACATTGGGAATCAACTTATGCGGAGAAACGATGAAAAGTTATGCCTTAAAGCTGATGTGTGGGACGACAATTTGACAAATTGTCATGACCAATCTACCTGATTTAAAGAGATTTAGAATCATCATGGGGGTGGGAATCTCTGTACATATATGACCTGCTGTGTGTGTGGGTCAGTGTTTAATGTTTTCCTGGTTGTAGGCTTTTTGTTATAGGAACAAAATAATGGGTAGCAGAGAGTGCAAAAGTGTCAAGACTTTTTATTCACAGTGAAGCTCTAGTAGCCATCAAAAAGAAATGCACTATCAACACTGAGAGCATGCCCCGTGCCAGAGAGAACTCAAGAGCCCAGAGTGAATGCTAGAGGTTTTTATGGGGTCTACAGGGAGAAAGAACTTTATATCGAGGGTGTCGTTTAGGTTATTCTCCATTTTTGATAGAAAATTAAGTTATGTAATATTACTCTGCTGAGCATATCCCTTCCAATGGTACATCTGATTTTAATCATATGCACACAATTATGCCCAGGCATAAGATGGTAGTTATGGGATTCTCTCTAAAAGTCCACTTTGCTGGCATAGTTGCCTCATTTCAGACTTGTCAAGGTATTCAAGAAGAGATTTGCCTACCAATACGTGACTGTCATTAAACAGAGCCTATGCTTGATGGACATTAAAGAAAAGAGAAATTTATTCCACTGTTCATAGATGTGTGTATGTGTAAAACATGGTGTATTGGGAGCTGTACATTGAAAAGGGTTTGCTATATGCGTTGTTATGTATGTGTTGCATTTATATAGTATGTACATGTATCGGTACCAGTCTCCTAACTGCTCTGTCAGGAAAATGGTATTCAAATAGCCTAAACTTAGTGGAGTAGCCGGTTGCTAAACCATTTCCTACTCTTGCTTGCTTTTTATATCTATGAGGCATGGATTGAAATGGGAGGAACTGTCCTTAATGTGGGTTTAAGACTGAATAAAATGAGAAAACGAGGAATACAAAATATTCATCTTTCCCTGCTCCCTGACTGCCTAAGGTGGCCATAATCAATGATATAAGGAACTGCAAACTGTGACCCAAAATAAATACTTGCTTCCTCACTCTGGTTTTGTCAGTATTTTTAAATTTGTATTAGTATTTTGTAATGTTGGGATTTGTCGTTATTGTTAATTAAATAAAGGCCACTTGAACCTGAGGATTGTAATGTAGCACAGAGACAGTAGATCTGGTAACACCGTAGCTAATATGTGACTAAATAATGGGAATGAGATGTCTGTCAAACAAAATCAAAGGACCAGCATTGGAAAATCATACAGATTAATTAGGTCAAATTCCAGGGCTGTGCAGAGCAATATTTATCTGTAGAGGAAGACAATGTACACATAAGGGATTCTCCATGTTGCGATAAAGGTTTCAGTTTGTTAGGAGATAACTGTGCAGTGTAACTTTCTGTGTGTGCACGTGTATGTCTGTGCATGTGTTTGGGTGCACGTGTGTCTGTGTCAGTGCCTGTGTGTTAGAATTCAGAGTTTAATCCTATAGAGGTCAAGGTTCAGAATCAGGAGCTGGTTCATGCCTCCTATATTGCTCGAGTCAAACTCTCCTGGAAGTGGAGTTACAGGCTGTATTTTCTGGGAACTCAGGCTGGATCCTGTGTAAGAGCAGCCAGTGCTCTTAACTGCTGAGCCATTTTTGAAGCCCCAGTTTCTGGCTGATTTTATTCAATGTAAGTTCTGGTGATCGAGCTTGCATCTCAGATGTTTTAGTCAAACAGCCATCACTCAAGATTCATATGTATATAATTAAATGTTTGTTCAATTGCTCCCTGTGTGATGGTTTCTCATGATTGTCAATTTAATTGTTCCTGGAATCATTAATGGATGAATCTTTTTCATAAGACAAGAATTCAGGCATATTTATGTGTGATTATTTCAATTAGATCCTGTGAAGTTAGGCAATGGAGGTGGGAAGACACTCCAAAACTGAGGAAAACCATTCCCTATACATGGTGCCTAGACCAGAAATAAAGAAGAAAGCTGCGTAAGTGAAGGAGAAACTTGACCAGATGCATCAAACTCCTGTCATCAGAACTTCCCCGAGAGTGATAGACTGTGCCTTTAAACTCTGGGTCCAATAGGTTCTTTCTGAGGTAGTATGTTAATGCCTTTTATCACAGCCATATGAAAAGAAACTATGACAGAAAATTTGTGTGAAGCTGGGGCTGTTGCTACGATAAAACTGACCACTTGGTTCTGAGGCCTTCCGAACTGTTTCATGGGTAGAGCATGGAAAAGTTCGGTACCTTGTGTGGTACTTGCTTGCTGTATGCAGAATGTCCTGGGCCATTCTGCTGAGGATTCGGGAGATGAGAATGCTCAGGGAACTGCAGACCACAGAGGCAAAGTCCAGGGTGTCTCAGCACTTCTGTCCATGATAAACTGCACACTTCAACTTTAAACTGTGAACCAATATGCTCTTCAATATAGGTTGCTATTGCTGGAGTATTTTAACACATTAACAGGAACGGTCATAACCATGTCCCATGTTCACAAAATGATGGAAACTGTGGGTTTCTCCATTTCCCAATCCCTGCAGATATGCTTTGAAGTCTTACATTGACAAAGAGAGTGGGAATGTTTCTAAAGGGGAAAGGCCACTTGTCAGGATTTCAGAGTCATCTGTCTATGCTGCCATCTTTGCTACGTTCTCATTGTTCTTTAGTCTGAGGAAATTGGTCTAGAGTTATTACTGAGACAAATCCCATTCCAATGCCACAGTTCCTTTGGCATTCCTGTGATCATTCTTGAACTGAGGGCAATAGCTTTGCTCACCTCTATTTTAAGGTTCAAAACACTCTAAGGTATGGAGGTGCATCTTCCTTAGATATGTCATTTACCTGTTGAATCCATGAGGACTTAGTCTTTCCCTCAGACTCCAAGCAGCAATGGCACAACTTCCTTCTATAAGTAAAATTGTTTTCAGCCATTTCCTTGAAACTTTCCCCTAAACCTTCTCAATAATAGATTTTTGTATTGTTTTCTTTTGTAAAGACAATAATTTTTAAAAGCTATAGGCAATATCACATCTGGTGGCCCATATTTCTTATCTCAACATTTCCCATAGAGACACAGTGATCTCTCTGGGACCACCTAGCTTAGTCTAGTTTTCTTATTTCAGGCCAACTGTATCTACAGGGAGACCTTGTCTCAATAAACCCCATAACAAACAAACAAACAAACAAACATTTAAGCAATCATACTAAAAACTCATTAGCTTGGAAAATACATTCCTTCATATTTCTACTGTAATTTCCCTTTCATGAGACGTGATTTAGACAACTGAAGGATGGAGTTAAGAAACACGTAAAGATTAATATGTTGGAATTGGTACCGCTATTGGAATAAGTACCTGTGATAGTGACTGTCAAATAAGCAGATCTGGAATCACAAGCCATGCCTGTGAGTAGCTGTTTGGATTAGGAGAGCCCCCTTCCATTGCCATGGGCTATTCTCTTCATTAGGCTAGGGAAGAAAGAAGATCCCAACTAACTCAGGCAGATCCATTTCCTGGACTCGGGAGCGGCGCTGCCTAGAGAGAAGGAAGCTAGCTGAGCCCAGCATTCCTCTCCCTGTGCTTCCTGGTGGTGGCTGGAGTGAGACCAGCTGCCTGGAGGTCCTACAGCATGATTTCTCTGCCCTGGTGAACTGTTACCTGCGACTGTGAACCCAAATAGACCCTCTCTCCCATAAGTTGTTTTGGTCACTATTTAATTACAGCAGAGAGCCAGATAATGTGGGCAATCCCCATTCAATATGGGTGATTAGAAAAGTGAAAAGAGGTGAATTAACTGAATGTGGGTGAGGTGGTCGTGATGCTGCCCTGAATGGAGTTATCGTCTCTGACATATCACAAACAATAGTCCCCACCAAAAGGAAGCTTTCTTTTCTCTTGCCTTTTTGAGTGGATTGTGTTGTATTCTCTTTCATATTTATGTATGATATTTTCTCTGATCTTGACCATGGTGAAACAGACAAGACTAATGGGACTTTAGTTAAACTGATATGAGCCAAAACATGAAAACAATAACTTGTCTTCCTGCGGGAAACCCTTCCTCTATCACATGAGGAAGGCTGGATAAGTCACAGAAAGAGGAACAACTGATGAGCAGATTGAGCTGACACACATGTCAGTGAATTCACTCGAGCTGCCATGTGACTGCAGTTCCATGAGCGATCCCAGCGAGACTTAAGAAAATGCATGGCATGACTTCCTCCAAAGGTAATCAGAGTCATGAGAAAGCAATCAAATTATGGAATGTTTATTAGAACAATAAAGAATATGAACAATATAACAGAAAACATATTAGATAAAGTATATGAAACATATTAAAAGCAATGTAATAAAAGCATTTAATATAATAAAACAATGTATAGGATAAGAATAAATGTTATAGTGAAGTAATTAATACAATATTCAGACCATCACAGTTCCCATTCCCAGTGTGGGTTGAAACCGTCCCCACGTTGTCACAAGATGTGTCCAGATGCTGTGGTGATGGTAACGGAAACTCTCTGAAATCAGGTGAGAGCGCATCCTGCCTTTCCTGTAATGATGTACAAGCCCTTCCCTCACCTGTGAGCATCTCCTGGGGAAGAGGAGAGGAAGGTCTGCAGGGCTCTGCATTATTAGCCCCCACACAGGAACTTTCTGTAGGACACACACTGCCATCACCCCTGGCAGCCTTCACATCAGCATATCCATTCTGATTATTTATGGAATCCAGAGGATTTTCCTTGTTATTACACTTTGAGCTATCTCCAGAAAGTGTAGTAGTGATGTTTCCTTCAAATATTTTTGAACAATTCTCAATGAGGTATTGTACCAGAGAAATCTGAAACATAAAATAGCACACACAGGACTCTGTCATTTGGCACTGCAAAAAAAAATTACACTTAACATTTGATTGAGTCTTGCAATGAAAAACCTGTCAAATCCAGAATTCTGATAATTCAGTTACCATAAAACATAAAACCTATTTTCTCTTAGGAATGAATAAGTTCTTTACAAGTATATTAAGATGTTAAAGTTAAGAATCAGTACAAAGCAATTCCATAAAATAGCAAAGGTTACAATATTCTTACTGTGATTGTTAGTTATGTTTCATTTCTATTTGTTAATTCTGTGTGTGTAGTTGTGTCTGTGTATGGCTCTGTGCACATGACAGTGCATTTGCCCTTGATGAGGTATCCCTTGGACATAAAGTTCCTAGCAGATACTGAGTCATCAGACTTGGGAGTTGGGAGGGGAACACGTGTCCTCTGCAAAAGCAGTGTCTGCTCATAACTGTGCAGCTATCACTCCACCCCCTGGCTAATCTTTGCTGTTAAAGTGAATTTTAATTCACCTAATACACATTTTCAGGTGTGTCTCTTTGTTTATAGACAGGCTTAATTGAGAAAGGAAGATTCGTGCTGAATGTTGGTAGACAACTGATGGATGTCTCAGACTGAATGAAAATAGAAGAAAATGCATAAACAATATAAGTAGAATCTTTAATTTCTATTTGCTATACTCGGTTGATACCAGTGGTCTCTGTCAAGACTGACTCTTCTGTGTTCATTACATCTTAGGCAGAATGCTTTATTAATTACTTTTTTATTTGTATGAATGTTAAGTGTGCATGTAAATAAGTGCACCTGTGTCATGCTGTCATGCAATGCCCATGAATGACAGAAGAGGTCATCAGATTCCCTGGAAATGGAGTTACAGACAATTGTTAGCCACCATGTAGGTACTGGAATTTAAACTCGTGTGTTCTGCATGATGCTCTTAACTTCTGAGCCATCTCTGCAGTCTCTCAAAGAATTTTGAAATAGGTGCACCCTGACTGCAAAGTGGCAAGAAACCTTTCTTCTAAAGTACAGTTATAGTCCAGTTCTGATACACTGCAAAGAGCAACAATGGGCCACCCGAGAGTGTTCCCAATAGTCCTGTTCATCGTATGAGCCTTTCTTTTCTGAGATTCAAGAGGAGGAGCAGTTTGATTGCTAATTTGAATAACAGAGCTGGGTCTATAGTTTGATTGAGAGGATGGGATTAGGTAAGCCCTTGCTCAGATTATGTGAGTACTGTGCATGTCCCTTTCTGGGGTTCATTTTATTTTAATCTAATTATATGTGGTCTAAATTATGCCTAGGTGAAAGATGTTAAAGAACAGATAGAAAATCAAATGTCACTTAGAGGATAACTGGTCATATTTTACATGGTGCTAACTAAGCTGTACAGACCCCTCCATTCTCACATTTGGCATATAGGAAACATGTCTGACAAGACATCACAAATGAAGTTATTAATAGTTGTTAGAGGCAGAAAAAAATTATTCCATTTCTCAGTGTGGAGTGAAGATTCATCTTGATCCAGGAGGGTTCTTAGTTTCCAACATGTTCTTAGGTGCACAGGTAAGTGTGTGCATAACTCAAGCCAAGTGGAGTCCCAGGTGGATAAATTACTTGCTGTGCTTTCCTGACTCACTGTACCAGGCCACCGCCAACTTCCAGGACACTGCCTTTCCTCCCTTGCAGACTGTATGCCCTGACTATTGCCTACAATAAACTCTTGCTTCCTTCAATTTCTTTTGTCAAGCACCTTGTCAAAAAAGGAGCGAATGAATTTGTGTGCATTGTTTATTAGGATGTGGAGATGAAATCAGAACCTCCTGTTACTCAGATTTGGAAATATCCACAGGACAAAAACTTTTAAAGTTCACTTCTTAAGTGAACTGTCTTGAACTCATAAGCAGAGATCCTTTTTTTCTTTTGTGAAGGAAGAAGGCATTAAAGGAGCACATTTGATTATCTATTTGCAGTCTGTGCTTAGGTGAATCTCAGTCTTGTTGTCTGACAAGCTCAGGGAAGACCTATAATGTTAGCAGCCAGTTGTAAGAGCATTAAGATGGTCTGCAACAGGTGCATGCTCTCTATTGTTCTCGTTTAGTTCATGAGGTTTGCCGGTAGGTCCATGTTGGTTGTTCTACTGCAATGTAAACTTTAAGAGGTAAGGCCTATGGCAGGTAATTCTAACCTCAATGGTGCATTATTGTAGGGACTGAGGGAACTCATTCGACTCCCTCCCAGACTCTTCACTATGAGGCATACAAGTTTTTCTGTTGGTCACTCTCCCTGCCCCAACTTCCCCTTTTAAAATAATAATAATAATAATAATGATGATGATGATAATAATAATAATGATAAATTGAAAACATCAGGACAGTTTGCCAAAATTATCATTTTCTTGTCATAAGGGCAGGTTTACAATTGTTTATCTATAGTAGTGGGAAACTGATCAGCTTAGAAATCAGTAGACAACTTGTTTACTGAAGAGGCCACAAATTTTGGATGGATCCCAGTGTAAATGGAGTTTTGGTGCCCATATGGCTCAAGCCATGCAGCAAGTGTGAGTGATGACCAGAGGATCTGCTGAAACTTCCAGGGCCACTGTGAGATGAAGAAACTGCCTTGGAAGATTTGTCCTCTTTTGTGTATCCTCTTTTGTATAGTGAGGGTGGAACTTGTCTGGTTGACCCCTGAGCCCCATGCTCTTTGCTACCGTCCCCCATCCTTCATCTGTGTTATTCCCTCAGTCTAACTTCTCAAACCCACAAAGGTAAGGAGTGATTCACTGACTCCAAATCCACTTTAAACTATCTTCCCAAACCTCCTCAGAATGGCCTTTGCCCCTTAAAATCCTAAGGAATATAATTCAGTGGTGAACTTTAAAAAACTTTATCCATCTGTTATGAATCCCCAGCTCTTAGAAGGGACTTATCTCCTAGACCCAAAAAGCAGAGGTCTCATACCTTTCTGGAGACTTCCTGTTCTACACCCCAGTTGCGGGAACTAGGCAGACTCAGGATACTGGGGGCAATGCAAACTGACAGATTGTACGCTGTCATCCCATTAGTTGAAGAATGACTGTCGATGTTGTGTAACATTGCAAAAACGAGCCTCAGCAGATCAACATTTGGCTTTGGTAGCTGTTGTAAAAGACTAAATCAAGAAAAAAAGTCTATTAAAAAAAGTCATTTTTACACAGACGTCTGTGAATAGGAAGAGAAGATTAATTTTCCCTAGACCATTTCACAGTTCTTTGCAATTCAAAAAATACGAAACATAGGTCAGAAAAATATTGCCTAAAATTTTCTCCTCAAATTACGACAATACCTGGTTAAACTTCTAGTATATAATTTAGTTGAAGTACATTTAATAGCTTGTAACATTCTAGAAGGTGCTCTACCAAAAGGACAGTGATGAGAAATCTACTATGTTACAAAATCAGCCTTTACTCCCGAAGCAGTGTTGCTGACACACGGGTAATACGAGCGTGCACAGGTTACATGTGATGTAATGCTCAGTCTAGGGAAAAGTGGGACTGACAACGTGTCACTGAATTCAGTGCCAAGCTAGATTTGAACCTGTCTTGTTACTTATCTGCTTGAGGGTAGACTGGTGGCCACTAACAGCTTTCTTCACACATCTAAGTTACATAGTTCACTGTGTATTATGGCCAAGTTTTCCATGGTGATGACAAGAGGAGAAAAAGTCATCCACAATACTCAGAAATAGTTCTTTTTCCTTTATGGTAGAAACTCAAACTGTAAGTCAATTGCACAGGGAAGTCACTGTGCAGACCAGGCTAGCCTTCAAATCACTGCACTGCTCTTCATTCACCCATCCAAGTAGTAGGGTGATAGGCATGAACCTATACACATGACTGAGACATGCATGTCTTTAAACTGACTCTGCATGTGTGACAAGGAAAAGAAACCTTTCGGTCATTACTGTAGGGGCTAATGCTGTAAGAATAACTGCATGCATTCTAAGAACACATTGTTTCTATTTTATGTCAGACTCCAAATAATTAGTACTTAGGGTGAAAAGCGTAATTAAAGGGTCATTACCTTTGGATCACAGAAATTTTTTGCTCTTCATTCTCTTCATCAGTGACCCCAAGCCAGTCATCATATAGATTCGGCGAAAGTAAGCTTCCTTGGATATTTCTAATAAAATCCTTTCATAGATGAGAGACATATTTTTTTTTAATATTTTATAGAAGATAGTGAAAGAACTTTTAATAGAAAACTCAAGTTAGCCCCCACTTCCTTCACAGCTCCCCAGCCTGCCACTTCACAGAATCTTGCTCAAACTCTCCTGACTGGAGCAGCCACAAGGAGGCCCTTGGATGTCTCACTGTAAACCAGAATGAAAGGGACAGTGTCTGGACAGTGGAGGAAATGAAGTTAAATCTCCTCTGTGGTTAAGCTTCCTCTTCCTGGACATTTAAAGCACAAAGTAAAGGGGAAAAGGCTACGTCATCCTGATCTTATGATTTGTTCAAAGTAAATACCCTTTCCGTTTCTTCTGAATTCTGTGCTTTCAGATCCTAGAAAGTTAAGGTTGTGACACAACTGAATCACACACACACACACACACACAGACAAGCACAGACAGAGAAAATACACACAGACTCATACACACCCACAGAAATGCATGCAGAAACAGAAACACACACATGCACACAGAAACAAATGCACACACAGAGTAACTCACACACATAGATGCACATGTACACAGGCACACACACACACACAGGCATATACAAGCATGCAGATGCATGCATAGAAGCTATCATCACCACATTTTCAGTGATGAATTGACTTTCCCTCTGGAGCCATGGATTTCCTTGGGAGAAAACTCCCATAAGTTATATATTCTCTTTTCTTTAATATGCACAATTCAACATTTACAGTACAGAAGCAGCAGCTTCTTGGACATCAGGCACATCCTCAGTGAGAAACAATATGTTCTTCCTGTCAACCCCTTGTATTTGAACATACACCCAGACTCCACAGAATGAAAACAATCACACTTTATTCCCATCTCAACTTTTGGCCCCTGAATGTCAGCACAAAACATTCTTTTTTAGTGGTGGCCAGAAATCTGTCAATTTGTAAAACTGATTGTTCCTTCTCAGTATCAAAAAGCTGAGACCACTCAAATTTGAGAAACTCAGGCAGACGCAGTACTGCACAACTGTAGTCTCAGAACTCAGAAGGATGAAGCGAAATGGCCTGAAGTTAGAGGCTAGTGTGGGATACATACCTCCTCCATGACTCCCAAATCCACAGATGAGAGAATGGGAGGAAACTGTAATTTTTGTTTCGCAAAAAAAAAAAAAAAAGGACACCACACATCACCTTCAAAGGGTTGTGTTTCCCTTTGTGTCACTGCACAGGTTAAACAACTCTTAGGATTAAGTGTTTCAGAAAATGCCCCAGGAAACGTTCATGTTTACAGTTCCGTAAAATTCACTCATCTTGGTGTTTGTAAGGCTAAGGTATGTATGGAGCAGGCTGGTGTAAGTTCTGAGGACAGAGAAATGGAGAAAGTACCAAAAGCCTGAGTTTTCTTAGGCCTTGAAAGTGCTCCTGGTATTCCAGGCCCCTCAGCAGTGCTGTCATCCAGTTTGTGGCCCAAGGAATGGTCCCAATTTGGGGGGAATGGGCCCTCCATCATTGTTAAGACTGAGGGCTGGGAGGGATCAGTGATGCTTTTGACTGGGGTTATGAACTTTTATCTTCTCGGAGTCTGAGTGTCTTCTCTGGATCTCAGGGCCCTGGGATCCAGACTCCACTGACTGGAACATCAGTGAAGTAAGAACATCATCCAAATATATTGTGCCAATGGTCTTTTGTGTTGGGTGACTGGATATAGACATCCCTCTGACAAGTTCAATGTGGTGAAGATAAGAATACTCAATCGTGGTAGTGTAATTCTTTGGGAATGTCATGTCATTCAGCAATTTGGGATATCTAAAAATATTTCAGCTACTTGTGCTATAAAATGAAATCTGTTTCTTATATGTACTGAACAGAAGGCAAAAGCCAAGTTCTTTGCCTACCACCAACATGACACTTGGTGGACTACTGGGCACTTAAACTTTTATTTATGGAGGATACTTGTCTTACTACGTATATTGTAAGATGTGTGTATTGTCAGTCATGTCATTATCATTATTGCTTTTGATTATTACATTGCATGGTGGTCAGAGATGACATAAAGTAGTGTGAAGGTCAGACTAAAAAAGATCTGACATAAGAGTGTGCCAGCTTCCAAGGGAGAGGCCTTAGACTGTGACCTTGTGACAAACCCTTCAGTCTGTCACATTTAAAAAATCTATCATGCCTGTTTCATTATCCGTTAATCATGATCAACATGATCAGATGCTGTGTGTGGATGATGCTGGAATTTCCCTACCTTTAAGACAGAAGCGACAAACAGGGGGGATTCGCTCTTGAAGTTCACTTCTTCTCCAGAATCTAGCTTTTCTCTTAAGGCTCTGACTGGCCTTAAGAGACTGACTGGCACTCTGAAGATTCCTTCAACGTCTGTTCCTTTTTCATTGATAACAGAGATCATATCCTGAGTGGAAGAAAGAAAGGCACCTGTCACATGATATCCGTGGAAGAGACCACAGATGGTCCTGGTGAGAATCAGAGCTTCAGAATATAAGGATACTGTTCTGGGAGGAATTAAGAAGATTTTGAATGATTTTTTTCTGTCCCTCAGGCAAACCCTATCCGCAAAGACTGGGAGTACGTTTAAGAATTCTTCTGCAATGATCTGACCACTTTCAATGCCAGCTCGCTGCATTCAGGCGTCCGGGGAAGGGTCCACTCTACTTTTCTTTCATATGAACCCCCTTCCCAAGCATGGCGTTCTCATTTCACATTGGATCACTCTCCTGAGGTGAATACAACCCTATTTGTACTTCCTGTCTTCAAGCCTGGACTTTCAAAAAGTTTGGCTTTGTGGCTCTGCCATTAAAAGTACCAGCTGCTTCTGCATAGGACCCAGTCTGGTGTTCCAGCACCAATACGGAAGCTAAAAATAGTCCATACTTCTAGTTTATGGGATCCGACACTATTCTGGCCTAGGCAAGCATTGAATACCAATGCATGTGGAATACCAGTGTGTATTCAAGGCATAACACTCATACAGGTAAGATGAAAAATAAATGAATCCCCCCCGCAAAGGTTTTAAAAATCTGTAATCTCAAATAAGCTGCCTGTAGCTATTTGTGATTTTGTCTCATTTTACTCTGTCTTCACAATTTCAACTTTCAGTTTCAACTTCTTACTGTCAGAGTGAGAAGCCCAAGGCCTTCTAATCTGTCCTTTTACTGATTTCCAATGTAACTTTGGCTATTGCACACCACAATACTGAGGCTTTCTTTGCTCATGGGAAAAGTTGGAATTCTGAGAGTTATCCCTAACACTGGCATTTGGTATAAAATATGAATGATCTCGGCAGAAATTATCATGGACCTGACATGAGAAACTTGCTCACATGGAGCATAAGTCCCCAAACTGAGTATACTGCTTAGAGACATGCTGTACATGCGATACATGATTCAGCTGACCGCTTACTGAATTGAAATAACACAGACCAAATTCTGGGGCCTTTATCAATATAGTCGATTTGGATGAATGGATTATCTGCAGCCAGAGAGAAACATTTCATGCTTAACCTTTTGAAATACAAATCAAACATGTCAGGTATTTGGAATTAGAATACTGAATAGTCTCATAGTCAGTGCTCTTTCAAGGAGATCTGAGACTCCTGTGGGGTTCATGGAAGAAGCTGGAAGGAGACGGAGAGGCAGGGGTCTCAGACTGTCACATGCACAGACACCCTTGTTCAATAATCAGCTGAATTCTGCTGAGACCAGTGTAGAAGGAAAGAACACGGTCCTGTGTATCTTGTCTCATATGGCCCAGGAAAGAGTGGTGGGACTTTCTGCACCTTGAGGTAACATTCTCACAGCTTCTCAACATTACTAACGGGTTACCTAAATATACACGAACATGCTAATAGAACATAGTGAGAACACTATAACCCCAGAGATTTTTTTTTCCACAGAATCCTACAGAAAACCAAAATGATTCCTACCAGAATTTTGGTAGGCAGATTACCATCCTCACAAATGTCCATTAATGATCTCCCAAAGATGCGTCTAGTATTTGGGGTTGGAGGAGTTGAGCACACACTGTTCTGACAGGTGCTTGAGCCCAGCTTACAGTATGGTCTTTTAACTGGTTTCTCCAACTCTAAAGAGGAAAGGAGATAATTACATTCAGTGGTTTGATTTTTACCCTTTCACATCACTTTCTTTTCTGAGCACGCTCTGTTTCACTGCAAGTAGAACTGACACTTTTGAAATGTAAATTGTTCAGGCATTCTGAAATCATTCAATGAAGTAGTGGTGTCATTTGTTCTTCTTCCCATAAACCTATTCATAGGTAGATCATCCAGAGGCCTGACCTGACTCAGGCTCAGTTCTTTCAATGGGCATACTGGACAGTGCTGTCTGCAACCCCCTGAATGGCATCATAAGGCACTTGTTGACTTGTCACACAATTTTAAAATTGAACTATAATCACTGGATTCAGGGGGCCCTTATGAAAGCAACACATATTAATGTTCTACTCAAGGAGTGTTGTAGACTCTTACATTTCGAGGTTCTCCTGATTGATTTTCTAGTAAACAACCCTAGTCAGTCAGCTCAGTCTCACCAGAAGCACCTGCCCTTTGTGACACAATTTGCTGACTCCATTTCACAGTAAGCCTCTGCTGCTTCTCCATGAAGGATGAGTTCAAAGCTGAGATCATAAATTTTACTGATCAACCATGAATGCTTTCCCAATATGGTATAGAAATACTTAAGTAAGCTGCATAAAGTGAAGAAATTTTTTAAAAATCAAAGGAGGACTCATGGAGAAGATGAATGTTATTTATTAAATATCCTCAATTGCTTGTCACTTGGTTCTTCCTTTAAATAAACTCAGGAGCACTGAGAAGACAGACAGGAAGTGCTGCAGGCATTATGTTGGGCGCCTCCCAAAGGATTCAACTGGAGAGTATCTAACTGTGTGGACATTAACTCTACTGAGCTGTGTGAACACACCAAATACCACTGTCAGATGATGGGCTCTGAGTCACTATGATTGCATTAGCAACTTTCCAAACTTCCTGCTGAGCGTGGTGATGCACACCTTTAACCTCAGCACTCAGGAGACAGAGGCAGGATGATCTCAGTGACTTTAGGACCAGTCCGGCTTACAGAGTGAGATCAAGGCCAGCTAGAGTTACAGAGAGACCCTGTACAAAGAGACCCAGAAATAAAAGAAGCAAAGAAAGATCACAAAAATCACAACTTTCTGACAGGAGGGAGCTCCTCTTATCCTGCCTTCACTTTATCACTAAGCAATACCTGCCCCTACCTGTGAGCCCTCCAGTGTGAAGAGGAGCAGCTGGACTCTGGGGCACTGCATCATTGTCCGTGGGACACGACCTTTCAGTAGGACAGCTGCTGTCATGCTGCTCGGCAGTCTTCATCTCACCAGCATCAATTACGGGATTCAGGGAACCCGAAGCCTCCTCGATATTATCAGTACTCACCGAGCTCTTCTTCACAAATGACATACAGTTTTCTCCAAATATTTCCAGACAGTTCTCAATGAGAAACTGAACAAGAGAAATCTGTGGCAACAAAGGGTAAACTTTACACAGAATGCTCCCTGTCATTTGTCATGGTTATAAATCACTTTTGAGTTATATTTTGGAGAGAAACATGAGATTCAAAATTGTGAGAGAAATTCTGTTGGAAAATAATATAGGAATCTTCTATCAGAAATAAATGAAGGAATTCATAAGATATTTAGTGCACGAATGTTCAAATACTCTCAACAAAATGCAATACATGCTTCCCTCCTCAAGTTTCTTGCTCTGTTGAGATTTTTGTCACAGCAGTGAGGAAAGCACACGGTATAATGATACAGAATGTTTGGGTGGAAGAATGCATCCTTTTCTTTTGGGTATCATGTGAGCCTGTCGATCATCTGTCCTGGAACCTCAGTCTCATAGAGGTTTCCCTGCCATTGCCTCACAAGTGCTTGGATTAAAGTTTTGTGCTAGCACACCCAGCTAGAGTAAATTTTATAATCTAGCTTATTAAAGCACCATATCAATAAATCTTTCAAAATTCATTTTAAGGGAAGTACCTTAAACTTCCGAAGTAGAGTGTCTTCCTGTCTTGTGGGAGAAAAGAATGCATTTAAAGGTCCAGTTGTCCTGTTGGACACCCCAGTATCCTTACCCCGCTGTGCTTCAGGCATGCTGTCTCAGGATAACTTGTGTTAACTTGCTAAGCCATTTAGTGTCCCATTAGGATGCTGTAGAATGGTTTTCTTCTTGGATTCTTTTCCAGTGCCAAAGGTGAAAACTGCTCTAGCTTAATATTTTATATTCTGCAGGAAGTATATGGGTTGAAGATGGTCTTCATGGTCCATGTATTGGGAGGCCTGCTGTGAGTGTGAAGACCTGGTGCGAGGTAGCTAGGTCTCGGTGTGTGCCATTCCTGAAGTCGGTGGATGCCACTCGTTCTTCTCTCTATCTCTGGTTCCTCACAATGAGGAGAGCAGTTGGTTCTGTGAGGCACTCCACCCTAGTGTAGTTCTCAGAAGCCCAAAAGCAATGATGTCAATCAGTGATAAATTGGAGACCATCAGAATGACCAAAATAAACATCTGGTCTTCATACTGAAGAATTTCAGGTATTTTGTTTTAGTATTACAGATGCTCCCAGCATAGAAAATGTCAATCAAGTGTTTTCCAGATAGCCAAAAATTGAATTAAAGATATTATGTTGTGTGGAACCACAGGTACCCAAATTATGAAAGCAGCTGAGAAAAAGTGAGCGAAGGAGGAGGAGCCTCTTCAACACGGCCATTGTTTGTATAAAGAAACCATCTGGAAATGTTGTACAAGTTCACATATTTCTCGATTATGACTGAAAGCTTTGAACCTTGACTACTGAATTCCAGCACCTTATTCTTTCTTTCATATCAAAGGTATACCTGCTTAGGAATTACTCTGTGTAGTTTCTAAATCCCAAGTGAGGGAGAAGTGATTCGGTGAGCTCAAATCCTTAACAATGTACCTTTCAAATCTCAAAAATTATTCGTCCTGTCCAAAAGAATATAACTCAGGGATGTGAGTCTTGGAAAGAACAATGAGATACCTGAATTCCAGCTTCATAGCCAGGACTTTGAACCACAAGGTAAAAATAAGAGTTCTCATTACCTTTTTTGAGATATCATGTGTCAATCTCGAGTTGCAGGAAATTGGCAGACAGAAAACACTCGGGGCTATGCACACAGACAGATTATAAGCTGTCATACGATTCATTGACGACTGTCTCTCAATGTTGTATAACACTCCCACAAGGTGCCTCAAGAGATCAGCATTCGCTTTGGGCATCTGTTCTAAAAGGCTAAACATAGAGACAAGCGTATTAAAATAATCACTTTACTTAGAGAATGGAAATGCATTCATTGTTTCATACCTGATACATTGTCTGGTGAAAATACAAAGAAAGGAAGAATATGCCTTAAGATATTGTTTGAAATATTTCACCAATGTCACTACAATATATAACTTGATAAAATTAATTTTTATATGATTGAATGATATAATCATATTCAAACTTCTGTGACATTCAGGAATGTGCTCAACTAAAAACATAGTAATAAGCTAAGCAATTCATTTTAAAAAGATTGTCTTATATTTAATGTAGAAAGTTCTACAATGCTATCCACTTATTCTAACCCAAAACGTATAGGTTGCATGGGAGCTCCTTCTAGGAATTCACATACACAGAGATGTTCCATCTGATTCAGTTCTATCTAGACATAATCTTCGGGGTTCAGCCAGCATTTGAGAACTGAAACCATACAACTGAATGATTAGAGGACCAGAATGTTCCTTGGGCAATGTATTTTTTTATCAATGTCATACAATTAAAGTTTTATAATGTTCAAAAATAATATTACAATAAACACAAAAATTCTCAGTAGTGAGACATCAGCCACTCTGCCTGGCAAAGACACACTTTCTTTACATTGAATCTTTCACTGTCAGTCATTCTCTTAGTGGATAAATCTGCCATCAGCTAACAGTGGTCTTTTTCTGTCATTCCTCAAGCACTCAGTGGGTCATTACCTCTGCACTGCAGGAACTTTCTCCTCTTCATTCAGTTCAGCAATGACAGAAAGCCACTTCTCATACAGAGGAGCTGTCAGCACACTTCCTGGGATATTTTGTAGAAACTCCTTATATGAATTAAAAAATATTATTCTTATGGAGGATAGGTGTTGGAGAAATTGCTGAGAAGATTGCCAATTGAAAAATCAGTTTTGTCCCGACTTGGTTCATAATCCCCTGACCCATCCTGTACACAGAACCTTGTCTCCCACTGTGATGACAGCCTCATCCAGGAGAGATGCTTGGGTTTTCTCCATTGAAACTAGAAACCTAAGGGCAGAATCTGGATAATGGGAGCAATGAGCAAAAATCTCTTCCCAGATCAAAGTTCCTCTAGTGGTCACACAAGAAAACCTGTACACACTGAAGATAGAGGACACAGCAGCCTCAATCTCAGTGCTGGTTTAGTGAATCAATATACACATTTTGCTAGTTTCTTTAGCAGTAAATGCTTGTCATTCCAGGGCAGTCAGATTCAGAATTAAGTGAGCTAGTTTCACAGACCCTTGTCCTCAGAGACTCAGACGTGTGTGGGCTGGATGCTCTCCCCTGTTTTCTCTGGAGGAGAAATACTTACAGCAACTCCATGCTTCCCTTCTTTAACATGTAAAGAGTCTTCTCCTTAGGCTTATAGGTGGCAGAGTGCTGGATATGTAACATGGTAGTCAAATGGCTAATGATTAAAATGTTCCTCTTTTTAAACTTTTAGGTTTGAACATATATTTAAGTATTATGCATATTCATATTTTTATTATAACATCTCTTACACACTATATATCTGCTTAAAAGGAAACAATAAATCTGTGCCATTGTATGAAGTCTTAAAAGGATTAAATTGGAAGCTTATTCCATGGTGTCTTTGAAGTCCTTAAATTGTGTGACTTTGAATATTGAGGGTCAAATCTTTGATTTTTTTACATCAGGGAATCACTGTAGCCACAACTGGCCTGGAACTCACTATGTAGACCACATTGTCTTCTGTGTCACAGAAATCTGCCTGCCTCCAACCTCCCAGTGCTGGGATTAAAGACGTGGGTCACCACACCAGGTGACCCTAGTCTAAGTATCATGAAACTGGGCCTACTACAGTTGTGCCGTAGGCAGGTATAATGCTGTGGGCTGGTTACCCCAGATCAAAGGAGAGTGAAGCAAGGAGAGCCCACGATAGACGCTACACTGGTAAATCAGCAGGACTCTAATCTAAAAGTTTAAATGAAGGGAGAATTGAAGTTTATGTGTTGTAAACAACAGGAAGATTTCAAATCACCTTTACAGGTGGAGAGCTCCTGGTTCTACTGGTCTCACTGCCTCAGCCTCAACTCCTCTTAGTATTGCTGACCTCGGGAAATGTCTCAAGGCAGCTATCATCATTACACATCAAGAACTGTTCAGTCACTTCTGTATTTGGAGATAATGCATATGGCAGGCTTGGTGTGAAGTGATGTGTACACAGAAACAGCTTTACTCTTAGGGTTGTTCAACTTGTTTCCCATAGAGGGTCATAAAAATTCAGATGTCTGTGAACATTCATCTCTGAGATCATGCACCCCTGTAAGGATCCTGGATTCAAGTTTCTATTGATGAGTAGAAAATATGCCAAGGATAATGGGAGTGGAGACAGTCTAAGAAGAATTCAATGTGGTGCTGATACAATATTCCCTTGTGATACCATAGTCCTATGTGTGCTAATTCCTTAGCATCTGAAATGTTTTTATCAAGGTCAAGTTCTAAAAACCTGTAAATCAGTAACTTCCACATCTTGCTAAAAATAAAATTAATTTCAAAAGTGAAATTCACAGAGGGCAATACCTGACTCCTTCAAATTCCATACATATATATATATATATATATATATATATATATATATATATATAACTGATTTATGAAATCTCAGAATTGTTGCTATTTGCCATGTGGTCTACCGTTATGAGGAGAAGAAAAGCCAGTGTATGGCAGAGATTATTCCTCTTTTCTTTCTTTATTTCTATGTGTGAATGTTCTCCCTATATGTAAGTAAGTGCCCCTATGTCCTGTAATGCCAATGGAGGCCAGAAGAGGAAGGATTCCTCTGGGACTGGAGTTATTGATGCTTGTTAGTTCCCATGTGGGTGCAGGAAACTGAACTTAAGTTCTCAGTAAGAGCAGCTGCGTTCTCCACCTCTGAGCCATTCTCATTTCCGGACCATGGGTGTGTCATTACCACACTGCTGTCAATTTGGAGATGTCACCATGTATCTAAGTGGACTGATTATTTTCCTCTTCTGTAATATGTCCCCTTCCCAAAGTTACATACTATGTGATTTCTGTTTATTAAATCAGAACTTCTCTTTTGGGCATAAATAAATTAAAATGAAGAACTCCAGAAGGTATTCCTTTTTTCTAACCAGGATAGAAAGCAGATGTATACAAGTGACTTGAGGGGCCCTGTGTGACATGACATTGCGTGGTGCATTCAGACTGGCAGAAAGTAGACAGACTTCAAACTCACGTTGGTAATCTGGCCAGTGAGAGAAGGCACAGATGGGGACATCATTTCAGGTCACTTTTAAATAAAAGTTTTTATAGATAGGGACAGGAATGGTGAAGAAAAGCAAAGGAAAAATATTCTGGTTCCCTTGACTATGTTTGGATTAGTTGCAAGGCCAGTACTTGCTTACTAAGTTAAATATCTACAACTACTTTCTAGGGAAAAATATTTCAGAGGCTATAATATGGCTCAGTAATGAAAAGTACTTGCTGCACAGTCATAAAGACTCTAATGGTGACCCTAGAACCCACATAACAAGTATGAATCCCAGCTCTGAGAAGGGCAGAGGGAAAATTCGCACTGGGGTTTGCGGATTCTCTCCAGACAAAGCATGGGGAAGAAAGCTCTAAGCTGTGTGACAACTGTAACACAAAGGAATACAGTGGGCAGTGAGACGGTGATGCCCAAGGCAGGAATATGCATCCACTCTGGTGTGCACATAACAAACACTTGTGCATGTCCCAATGCCTGGACTCGTACACTGATATTATGTTGGAAATTTAGACTTCATGGCAAGACAGAAAAATACCTCGCTCTAGGGTGCTTTTGGTATAACTGCAGTGAGACAGGTTTATAGTTTTTATTTTGTTATCACTGTTAAATATTTTGTGATTTTTCCTGAATTGTTCAATAGTGACATTCAGAGTGTTCTAACATTGCAAAAGAAAATGTGTGTAACCTATGGGGCTCTTAACATCAAACAGAATCCTTACATTGGGACCTGGTGATGAATCTTTCATCTTGCCCGATTACCAATCTGTCCTGTCTGTTACATTCTCAGGTAATCATGCTGAAAGAAACTACTCCCGGTGTGTCTGAGATACACTGAGTGGGGATGATGCTAGAACTTTCCCTACCTTGAAGACAGATGCGACAACAAGGATGGATTCACTGCTCCAGTTCACCTCCTTTCCAGAGTCAAGCTTTTCTCTGAGGGCTCTGTGTGATTCTGCATCGTCTGGAATCCTGAAGATTCCTTCAGTGTTCGGCCCTTTCTTCTTTATATACAAGATCATGTCCTGAGTAGAAAAGGGAAGTGCCTGTCATTTCAAATCCACAGGGAAGAACATCAGTTTGCCCATGCCTGAAAACCAGAGCAAATGACATAAGGCTGCTCTGCTAGAGCTGGCAGGACTGAAATAGATTTTGAACTACTTTGGAATCTCTGATTTCAGTTACTTCCATCCACCCCTCACATCGGACTCTAAAACATTAGGGAAATTTGGGTCAATTTTCCTTTGAAGTGACTTGAAGGCTTTGAATCAAGTCTGTTCTGCAAGTGCTCTGGTGATTTTCACTATCTTACTTTACTGTTCTTATGTCTCGGATCTGATCTGTCAGCTTGGGCAAAGTACACCTTCCCCCTGAGGCTTTATCTCATATACACACTTCAATGATGACTTCATAGTTGCCTCTATTTTTCTGTGAAATGTGAACTTTGGTAGGTAGGAGCTGTCTCATACCTGACATGATAGACTTGTTCTCATTGGGCACCAATTCCCCTACAGTGAAGAGACTGTTTGAAGAGATGTTGGATATTCAGTCCACTGATCTAAAATAACATAGACTAAATTCTGTTCCCATTATTTTATGCCTTGTGTCAGGATTGTGATATTAATATACGTCAGACTAAAAATCTTTTTTTTGAAACACTTGAAATGCAATTCACATTCTGTCAAATTTTGTCAGAGTAGGAAGTGATATCAGACACAATGTTAATAAAAGAAGATGTAAGATTGTGTGAAGCTTACTGCAGAAGCTGGAGCAGCACCTGGGGCAGAGAAGGACTCAGAAGTCACATCCAGAGCCCAGTGCTCTCATCCAGCAGGAGAATGTGGATTTATGTTGAAACCAATCATTAATAGAATCTACATTTCCATCGTGGTTGCGTTACATGACTATGCAATATAGACTGAGATGATTATTATTTGAGGCCATATTTCAATATCTTATTGTTCAAAGTGATGACTAATCAATGATTCCCCTGCTTGGGACTAGAACTGATTGAGAACAATTAAGCCCCCATTGTTTTGTGCCTAGGACAGCTAGGGACATCTAAAACGAGGTGTACCAGAATATCTGTGGGCAGATTGCCGTCCTCACACATGTTCATGAGAGAACTTCCAAACAGTTTTCCTGTCTTCTTCAAAGACCGTCCCTTTTCAGATGTTCTGTCCTCTTCATCTAAGAAAGAAGTGAGATGATCACACTTACCCACTTTGTCACAGCATTTCAATTTTATGACATGCCTGATGCAATGTGTAATACTCAATGAGATGGAATGTTCTTTAATACCTAGGGATGAGGAAGGCCTGAGTGTGCGGGCCTTCAGAAGCCTCTATGTAATGAGGATACAGATGTGTGCACCCCTAATTATGTGCAAAAATTCCCTGAAATACAAAGTTGTGGTCGATATCTACTTAGAATAATGAAAAGTTCCTCCTAAAATCAACTCAGGTCTTGACATGAAAACTTAGTTTTGTCTACTCTCATTCTCGAGTACTTTCGGTTGGTCTATACTGCCCAGTTCACTACCTTTGAGTCGTTAATGGAAGTGGAACTGACACCAGACACTTGAAAGTAAGTGACTCACTGTTCCTCTGGCGAGCTCTGGCTATCGCGGTGAGTACCAGGATGAACCGCCCTTGTATATCCGTGCAGAGATGTTCCTCCTCCAATCTTGGTAGGTTTTTAAATACCCTGTGACACCTTAGACCCCGAGGTCTGAATGCACGTTTTCGCACATGGCTCATTTTAATATGGTATGGATGGTCTTCCCCTATGAGAAGAAAATACTGTATCTGAACCGAAGGTAATGTGTTCATGGAATCAAACCAACTGTGAGCTAGAGCACGCTCCTGTGTGAGTTACATATTATCAACTCCTGGAAAAATGAAAGTTTTTGTCGCCCTTGAATATCATGAGACCACTTAGGATTTCCTCATGAAACATGTTTGTTTGAGCTCAAGACTTTGAAAGCTGCAGGAGAAAATTCCATCCTGTGGCCTTCCTTTGAAAGCACAGGCTTGTTGGTGCACTGCTTTGTGGGCGCTTTTTGTGCTCTTTCCTTGGCTCTTTTTAAGGACTCTGGTTTCTGCCTTGACAGAACACGAGTTTTTCATATTAAGCAAACGGCCTGATATGATCAGGCTTTCCTCACCTGTGATTCCTAACAGGATTCTAGAGAGATGTCATTTCCTCTCTCAGCCCTGACTCAGGCTGCTCAAGAGCAGCAGACTGAATTGTCTTCTGCTCCCTCTGTTGCTGAACAGAGAGAAGCTGGAACACGGGGGGGAGAAAGAAGCCACGTGCATTTACAGCAGGGATTTGTCTAGAAAACCACACACACAATGTTGAACTTGATCTCTGGAGGCTTGATTGCTCTTCCGTGATTTCATTTAATACAGCTCCAAAGAATTCATACAGATACTTTGTCGTTTAGTGGATTTGCTTTCAGGAAATGGGAACCTGACTTTCTTCCATTTCTGATCACTAATGTACCTGGACTCTCCCTTTGCCATTCCATCTGGCACAGATACAATGTCCGTGCTATACTCAGAAGAAGGGTGACTGTAACTGTCAACATTAGGGTTCAAGAACCGTCTATGGAATCAATATGGCAAAACGTAGGCACCCTGGTGCATGCCTGAGACCTGGGAGTGGGTTGAAATCGACCTTCAGAATCTTGACTGAGGAAACTGTAAATGCAATTTCTTTTCTTTTTCTGTAGGGGAGGATTTATTTGAACACAGGGTCTCTCTGTAGCCCCAGCCGTCCTGGAACTCTGTAGACCTGGCTGGCCTTGAACACACACAGATCGCCTGATGTTGCCTTGCTAGTGCTGGGATTAAACATGTGTGTTACCATGCCCAGGGAAATGTCCTAAATTAGGAATCCTCAGGTCCATCTGATGTATGAAGCTGTTCCGACCTTTAAAACTAACATATTATATCCAAACGCATTTTACTTAATATATTTCAGAAATTGTCTTCTTTTCCCATGTATTCTCTTTCTGACTGAAGTTTACAGTGATGTTAATATTTCAATGCAAAGCCAAGGTAGTCAGGCCTTTTGGGAAATGTCTAAAATCCCATCAGTGAGAGGGAGCAGGGAGGATCAAGACGTTCTTACCTGCACAGGCGGAAGAGCAATATTTTGGCTCAGAAAGGAAAAACAATTTGAATAAGTGTGTGGATTTTGGTCTCCGCTATGTCCCGGGTGTGAAGTTCTAATACTGAAAACACACGTTTCTTAACAACAATATTATGCTAGTTTCAGCTAATGTGAGACTTTGAATTAAAGAGAAGTGTTCTCACAGATTGTTTTGAGTTTCTAAACAATGACTGCAGGTACAAGGGAGATCCTCTGATCTTCCACAAAAATCATCACTGTCACTTTTGTGCAAGGTTCCTACAGGCCCAGCCGCTGACCATGTTTGAGGTCTTTGCAGTGGTCAGGCACAAGGAGCACACCTGGTCTTCTCAGGTTCTTCTCTCAGTTCCTCATGTAATCTTTCCAGTACTGTTGTACATTTTCAATAAATGTGTGAAAAATTCTAGAAAATGCTACCTAAGGAATGGCATGTTATTCTGTCAGGAAAGAAAGTTCTAGAGCCTGAAGGCGATTATTTCACTTCTTTTCAAGCTGAGAAAAATACTGATCATAGAGTATACATGACATGAATGTTTGCACAGGAGTTTACACGCCTGGCTAGATTTTAGAGTATCCTTCCAATATAGAGTCTTCCTATTGGTGAGGACACTGAACAGTCTTTATTCAAAAAAGAACAAAAGAAGTTCCAGTGTTTTTTTAAAGAGATTTTTTTTCCTCAAGTGAAAAAGCATAGGAAATCTTTGCATTATTTCCCCCATCGGACCAAATATTGCATGAAGAAATATTATCATGTAAATGCTGAACTTAACAGTTGGTAATTATGAGTTAGATGAACAGAGCATAACATAGTTGTTTTATGGACATTTTAAGCTTAAGACCAAACAAAGAGAATATTAAGATTTAGGGTCACTAACTTACACTCAATTAGTTCCTCCTGACATTTCTCTGACTGTTACCTGTGAGTGGGAATGGAGCTTCCCCATGGCCAGGTGAGAACCACAGTTGATGATCTTCCTCAGCATTCTGGGGAAAAAAGAAGCATAAGTCACAGAGACGTTTACTGTCACACTTGAAGAACATATTTCCATACCTTTCCCACCTTTCTAAGAGTATTATCGTTGGGAGGAGTATAAATGATGTTCTATCATTTACTCTGCATTGCCACAGTTTAAAAAAAAATTGAACTTTCATGTGCAAGAAAGAGTCTTTGCCTATTTGTGTGGGCCTGAATCTATGCATGCAATACACGCAAAGGCCAGCAGAGGGTGACCGATACCCTGCAACTGGAGTTACAGATGGTTATTAGCTGCCATGGGGCTTCTGGGATCTGTCCCAGGGTCTTCTTCAAGAGTACTTCATGCTTAATCACTGAGCCATCATCCCAACTCTAGTTGCCAGTTTTGAGTCAACAGGGCTGATTTCAGTAAGTGTCCTCTCCCATTAGGTAGAGAAACTATGATTATTGCTTCTCTTTTCTGATGGACACGTTGATTCACAATGCAAATGCCAGACACCTTTCCAAGTGACCATGGAATCAAAAATCACTAAGCAAGAAAAGTACTGTTCCACAAGTCTGGATACCTGCTTCTCCAGATTCTGTGAAAAAGGTTGAGCTTTATTTTGACGTGTCTTCTTCCAGAAAACCTTTGTCTAGAGACGCACACACATACAACGAAAGTACTGTGACTGAGCAAAGTAACACTTGAACAGCACCGCAAACTCAGCAATCCTGAGCAGAAATAAAACTTGAGAGCCTTTTTGAGAGCACTGGAGAGCAAAATAAGCTCTGGCATTATTCAGAATAAACTTACTATATGGAGGAATGGAGCAGGTCTCTAAACTGACAAAGGCCAGATGAAGAAAAGAAGTTACTTCACCATAACTACTGCTAAGCAACTCTGGTTTACTAGAAACAAACATTTCAAACTGTATAGTCCACTAAATTACTTTGGTCCCACAAAATTGGCCAACATTAAAATATGCTTCAATTGGAGTTATTGTTGATTAATATTTTGATTATTTTTGACCATTGATTAAGAATCAAATCCTTGCCTTGCAACATGAGTTTCTAGGTATTTCAGCTGCCATACACAAGCATGCACACACAGACACAGACACAGACACAGACACACACACATACACAGAGAGAGAGAAAAACAGAGATAGAGAGGGAAAGAGAGAGACAGAGGTAGATGGAAAGGAAGGAGACAGAGGATTATTTGTGAAAATAAGTAAGATACCATAAAAATCATTTCCTACGAGATAGGGGTCAGAAATATTCTTGGACTCACTGATTCAGGAGCATGGGCATTACCGGGTCCTCTTAGTTACACACATGGAGAGTGTTTATTATCTCGCTAGTGATCCAATGTGTGAGGTAAAAGAACTGCATTTCAATTTATATCAAGCTCCACAGTCAACCCACAGCCACTTCCAATGCTTAATTCTTCAACACACTTATCACAGGCATTAATGTCATTGCAGACATATATGGCATACTTAGAGTGTAAAGCTTTAGGTTTCTTAATTCTTGCTTATTTCCATTCAGACAGACATAATAGATTAATATGCCATATTCTAGTTGTGGTGACTTTTAATTTTGATTTTATCTATCTATTTTATGTATATGAGTGCTTTCTTTCCTGTTAATTTTGGGCAGCAAGGGAGCTGGTGTGACTGTATCAGTGTGGCAGTTGAAGGAAAGAGCAGCACCCAGAGAAGGAGCACGAATAAAGACACCATGCAGTAAGGACTTAGATTGCATTCACAGTACAGCAGGAAGCCCGTGCAGCTTTCTGACTCAGGTTTTGGAGTTGTGTTTGAAGTAGAGTCTCTTACATCCCAGGCTGGCTGGAAAGTGTTGTGTAGCTGAAGATGACCTTCACTTCAGATCTTCCTGACCCTCCCCCTCTTGAGCAGAGCTTCAGTGATTTCATGCATGTAATGGCTGCTATGTCCACAAAGGTACTCAGCATTCATCCACAACCCCTGACTCTTATAGTCTTTCCACACTGTCTTCGATGAACTGAGACTGGACTCAGGGAGTGATCCCCATGCCACTTTAGGACTAGATACTCTTCTAAGTTTGAAGAGAATCCATTATATAACTCAGAAAATTTAAGTAGCAATTTTGGCATGATGTCACAATACCAAAAATCTTTCAAAGTTAGAAACAATTTTCTATTAGCCATGTGTTGCATGTGCTTTAGTTCTGGTTAACCTGAAGGCCGCTTTTCTTAATCAGAGTGCCCAGAGGTCTGTCTATCTTCTTTTGTAACCTCATCCTTTGCAAATACGCTTCTGTCTGCTATCAGAGGTTTCACCTGCATATAGCAGTTTCATTAAAACCTACAGCAAGAGACACTGAAGGCGAAAGAGGATAAAGGCCCAGCTGGAGACCTAGCTCAGCAGTGAAGAGCACTGGTTGCTCTTGCAGAGGACTCTGGCTCTAGTCCCACTGTGCAAATAGTAGCTAACAAGTGTTGTAACCCCAGTTCCAGGGAAAACTGATGCCATCTCCTGACCTGCATGGGCATTGCACAGCATGGGTGCACCCACAAACAAGCAGGCGATAAACTTATGTGAACAAAACAAAAACAAATAAAATATTTTTAAAAACAGGATAAAAGTAGCATGTACAGAAATGTCCCTAAGTCCAATGTCTCATTCAAAATTTGTCTCTCTTTTTAAGAATTGATTCACACAGACATTTATCATATTTTCAAGGCCATTCTGCAGTGGATATTTAACATGGTCTAAAGTCAAAATGCGTATCAAAACAAGGACTTATTGGGGCTTCAGAGATGGCTTAACGATAAGAGGAATGGCTGTTCTTGCAGAGGACCCGGGTTTGAGTCACAGGACTCCATGGCAGCTAAAGACCACACATAACATCAGTTCCAGTGGAATTTGATGCCCTGTTCTTATTTCTGTGAGCATTGCAGGACATAGGTATATTTCCATTCATGTAATAATACACTAATACACATAAAATGAAAAATAAACATGGATTTATCACATTGAGATGGAGCCCTTGCATGATACTTTAATTAAAAAGATACAGGCAAGGAGAAAATGGGAATGGGACATAGAAAGCACAATCCAATGAAGGAAGCAGAGCTCTCGTATAAAGAATGTAATTCAGGGGTAAGAGATGGCTCAGTGGTTATTGACACTGCTTGCTTTTGCAGAGGACTTGGGTTCGGTTTCCAGAACCCACATGGGGGCTCACAACCTCCTGTAACTAACTTCAGTACCTGGGACTTGATGCCGGCTTCTGGCCTCCTTGGCCATTAACACACATGAAATCCTTATTTGCAAACAAAACACTCATTCCCATAGAATAAAACTTTAAAAGTTGAACTTTATATGATTTTATATTCAGTTATAATATATCAAAAATACATGCTGTTACCAGTCATCTTAAAATACAGCCCAATGTCCTAGGATCATTGTTTCAGTTCACATGAAAATTAAAATGTCCCCTAACAGAGTAATAGATATCTTAGATGCTCTCGGGACCAAATTTAAGACGTGAATTTTAAATTTGTAATAATGTAGTACCTTGGGCTACTATTTATTTGCATGTTTGACTGAGTGTTGTTCTCATTAATTATGGTTGACTTTTCACGAAAAACAGCTTCAAAATTACTTACAGGTGTTCCTAACATTGGTAGTAACTTCTTCATAATATCACTCACTGTGTCCAAGTTTGTTGCTGTCACGTAGAAAGGCTATAAAAGAGGGCAGAGGGGAATTTCTATGAAACAACTGGAAAGCACACAATTACAGGAGCAGTTGTGCTCTAATCACCACTCTGTGTAAGCAGAGCTTGCTTTCAGGTGGTGTTAACACACATACAGAGCACAGGCCTCGATCATAACGTTCATTTTTTTTTCTGTTGTATAACATGACCCTGTAAGACTTCTAATGTAACATCTAATCCAAAATTTACAGAAGTTCAGCTATCATAACGGAACAGATAAGAGGTCTGGCAAGAAAGAGAGAGACTGAACTCCTGGGGGTGGTGGTTGCTCTGCTCCGCACTCTGAGTTTGATTTCATGAGGGAGAAGGGATGACTCGGGGGAGCTGAAGCTTCCCATTGTCTGGTATTTCTTTCCACAGGTATGTGAGCATGAGGGATGTGTACAGATGTTGCGGACACTGCTCTCTCAGTTCTCAGTCCCCGCTCCTCCCCTCTTCCTGTCTGTCCCCCCACCCCTTTCCTTCCCTTCACCCTCCGTCCTGCCTCTCCTGTACTCAGGAGCTCGGAACAGCAGTTAGGGTCTTCTATACACGTACACTGGCACGGCTGATGGTGTCCTCAGTGAATATCTTCAGTGTCGTCGTCTTCATCACGCCCTTCTCCTTGGCTTCATTAATGCCTCTGGTCACGTTCAATAAAAACACAAGATACAGTAAAAAGTCAGCCAGGGGCTTATATTCCAGTTAATGTTTGTTGTTCATAGTCGCATCTCTGTTGTGATATTTTTAATTCCAGACATATAACTCAGAAATATGAATTACAGATTGGAAAATATGGAAGAGGATGAAAAAATTGAGGAAGAGGATGCGGTTCAGAGGATAGCAGCTTGTCTTGAGGTGAGAGAATTAGAAGGAGATTCAGCTCTCAGAATCATTTCCCTGCAGGAGAGGGACCAAGACCTTGGATCCAAGGGGAGGATGTAGCATTTTCTTTGAATATGTACAGTACAGTAACACGCACTGATGGGAATTCACCATCTGTCGGGAGAATATCGTTTGCTCCACTATAAGGGTTGAGACGAGAAAATGATGACAATGGCAGCCAGAGCTTCATCAAAAATAAACTATTTCGTGTATCAACTGAACAATCTATAGTAGCAGGCAGGGAACAGCTAAGCAAGAAAACACTTGAAGGAAGTCTAACGGTTTATACGAAGAAAAAGGGATAGCCCGGGGTCACTGTATTGCAGAGAATTCCATGCTTTTTAAAAAATAATTTACGTACTATTTTTACTTTATGTGTATGAGTTTCTTGCCTGCACATATGTAAATGCAGCCCTGTCACGCAGTGCCCATAGAGGTCAGAAACGAATGTTGAGTATAATTAAACTGTAGCTACGGATGGGTGTTACCCTCCTGTAGATGCTGGGATTTGAACCCAGGTCCACTGCAAGAGCACTTAGTGTTCTTAAAAGCTGAGCCATCTCTCCAGCTCCTTGGGATCTCATTGTCTTATCACTAAAGAATTAAAATATGAACACTGGGTGAGAGGGGCTGGAGAGATGCCTCAGCAGATAAAAGCACTGGTTGGTCTTGCAGAAGACCAGGGTTAGAACCCAATATCCACATGTCAGTTAACAACTGTCCTTAAACAAGTTCCATGGGAATCTGGTGCCTCTTCTGACCTCTGTGGGCATTGCACAGCACGGGTGTACATACGTATGTACACGCAATACACTCATACACATAAACCTAACAAAAATATTTAAAAATAAAAAGTAAATAAACTATGAACACTGGAAAATACCTTTGAAGGAGAGACCACCATTCTTCTTTTTGTTCTGATGAACTGTAATCGATAAATGCAGAAATATTATACAATATCCCTTTTCTACTACAGCTTTTAAGATCATTTCTTAAAAAAATACTAGAAGCCCATGACTGCCAATGTGTGTCGGGTAAAGCAGCATCTTGCTCCTAACTGGGCTTCTTCACATTGACAGGAAGTAGACGACTGAGTGGAAACCACTGGGGAGTTAGAGACTTGACTGTGGACAGCAGCTGTGAGATGGTGAGTAAGCCAAGCTGCTGCCTTGAACTTTAGCTTTCTGATGCATAATGGGGTAATGAAACACCACTGTGTTCTTACAGTTTGAGGTGCTGTTCACATAAAAGGTAACATTATTCACATTAAATCATATATAAGTATTTGACCTTTGGATAAAACAGTACTCAACAAAAATGAAAATGATATTTTTAGAGAAAACATGTGTTTTTTTTCTACTTAGAAATTACAGAATTTAATATGACAAATGGATTTCCTGAAATCTCATCCTCTTGTCTCTTTTGAGTCTGTCATCAAGATCAGTTCACCTGGTGCTGATGACTAAGCTCCTCTATTTCTCTGTAGCAGTTAAAAGTCTAATGTAAAATGACTTAAGGATGAATGAGTCACTTACTAGCATTTTCACACTGTGTTCAATTACATCACCATAAATGTGACCATTGGTGACATTTGGTACATTCACGGTATCATGGAAACTTCGACATTATTTTGCTCAAGTTTTTTTAATCTACAATTCAGCTCTCAGCGCATCCGTGACGCTCCTTCTTTTCCTTTGTTTCCACCACAATCCACAGAATTCCCACATGAAGTAAGGGTTGTTGCCACATTTTGGAAATATGGTCCCTGTTGTCTAGAAACTATACTCTTGCACCTGTTTCCATGTAGAAAACTCTGTGGCAGAAATTATGTGGCAAACAGGCATCACCACAGGAGGGGGAATGGTGGCAGCCGACATGCAGTCAGGTGAAAATGGAGTCCTATTTTTCAAAATGTTCTGGGGAAAATTATTTACATCTTCCATGTGTACAAACAGTATAAAATTGACCCCATATGTCCACACCACCTCACAGCAACACGTGGGTCAGCTGCAGACTTACCGAAAGGTGGCCACAAAATTCTCCATGGGCCAGAACAGGAGAATGGACTTGTCAGCACCACTGTAGTCTTCCCCTATTATGTACAAATAGTCACCTATCCACAGGTCGCTCAGTGGGACGATGTATTTTATTTTAAAGGACTTCTTATGCCTACAAAGAGAATCAAGTAATATCTGTATTAGTTCACTCTATGAAATTGTAAATATGTCTAGGTGTGATATGTGCAATGTGGGTGCCCTTGAAACCTAGACACCACGTCTGTCCCATGGAGCTCAAGTTACAGGCACTTGTGCTCAGCCAGAGTGCGTGCTGGGAAGAAACTCCAGTCTTCAGAAGAGCATCAAACACCCTTAAACCTGGAGCCATCCTTTTACCCACGTACTAGCAGGAGCAACTATTCAAAGATAAGGCACTTTCCTTCTGAAGAGCAGAGCAGAATTTGTCTACATCTCTCCAGGCACAGCTCATCTAATGGTGGGGGGGCTCGACATATTCTTGTGGATGAAAGTCTGTCCCAGGTATGCACCGAATACTAATTCCAAAAACAGTTATAGACAAGTACTTTTATATATGTTGTATCTTCAAGAAACATTTTTTAAGAAAACCACATGTGCAAGTCTGGAAAAAAATAATCGAACACATTGTTCACGCCAAACAAAGCATTTATCCAAAAGCCCAGGGCACGGTCTCTATTGTACAGTGTTTTCTGACCACCTGCCAAGAGTTAAGAACCATGTTAAGTGTTCTAAAGCCATTATTTCATTTATTCCTCTTTTCTGTAGATGAGCAAAGTGTCAGAATTGTTGGTAATCCAGAGTAAGTGACAAGGTTGGGACACAGGCAGCTAATACCCAATCACTGGTCAGAGCCACTGGGCCCTATGGCTGCTCTCCTTCCTTCCACAACTTCTACCTTGAAGAGGAGATCTGTGCACTGATATCCTCATCTCTGCAACCTTTGCCTTCTCTTAATGCTCAGGGCCTTTCCATTGGGTTGCTCTTTTACTTTGGAGCAAGCAGAGGCATTTCCTGGGCTTGCTGTCAGTAAAGCTGCATGCTACCTGGTGCATGCATACTATGTACCACAGAATAAATTTCTATTCACAGACATGCTTTAGGATCCCATGGTAGAGCTTTTCAATAATTCAGCTTTTACTACTTTCTTAGAAAGACAAAAAAGATCCTCTCTGGTCTAAGAAGAAGGAAAAACAGATGAACCAGCAACAGCAGACAAGGAGGAAAGGGAAGATCAACCTGTGAAGGGAACAAGATCTGTTATTATCCTTCACTGACTGCAGTTCCTGCAGCGATCCTAAAGAGAGTGTGAGCTGGACACATCTTTTCTTTTTTGAACGAGGATGAGCCTCTAACAGCAATGATGTTATAGTGATTGTGAAGCACATTCCACTTTTAAAAACCATGTCAATTTTAATGGAAGCGTTTGGTGTTCTTCTAGCCTTGGGCACAGGCCTGCTCTTGCTCTTAGCACCTCAGATCTCTGGACTTCCCTCTCATCCCAGACCACCCACTGTGTCCTGATCCTTCATACTCAGACCAGCTCAAAATATCAGTCCAGTTTGTTAGAGCCCTCAAAGACTGTTCCCACCCCATCTTTCCTCTGTCTGCCCTAGACTGGCTGTCTACGCGCCTGTCTCCTCCCCCGACTTCCTTGGATTTCTGGGACTAGACTTTGTCCCTGGTAAGTCTGATCCTGCCCATTGCTCTTACATTCCCCTACCACGTGAGCAACTCCATTCTCCCCCGACGAACATCCTCTCCTTCTTTCTATGAAGAGTTCTAATCTTCATAAAGGCAATCCTGAAAGTCCATCAAGTTGTGTTCAGAAGATTGTTTCTGTCTTTCTCTTTACTCATGTTTTATTAATTAATATTGTTGTTTGACGATGCCGTACATGTGCACAATGGATTCTGATTATTCCCTCCCCAGCCTCTCTTATTTCCCTCCATGCCCGGGTCCACCTTCCTCCTTCCCGATGTCTTTCCACACTCATGTATGTTTTGTGTGTGACCAGCTGAGTTTAATCAGGGTCATTTGTGTGATCTTGGGTTTAGAACTATCCCTTGGAGCCTGCTGCATTAACCAATACATACACAGTGAAGACAATGACTTCCCCTTTCCAGAATCTGTCTGGAGCCGATGGCTTGGCTCTAGAAATCCTGAGTCAAAAGTCCTAAATTTGAAATGTTCTAATGTCCTAAAATTTTGAAAGACCAGTATAACCATACCAATGAAAAATTCACACCTCATCTCATGTTGTATGATGGAGGCAAAATACATGAATATCACGTAAAATTAATACAGGGCATTTATAGACCTACAATACATGAAGAATATGTGTGGAATATATGAAACGTCTGTACTTAGGAATGTGACACCTTGAAGACATTCTTTAATCTGAAACTATTCTTACCTAGTGTGTCTGATCAGGGATACTAAACTTGTAGAATTTCAGCAATGGCAGTCATATTGTATGAGGTAAATAATCGTCTTTTCTACATAAAATTAAAACCTCAAACCAGGTTTTACAATGACCATTCAGCAGGACTGGAGCAAATGGAAAGCCTTTTAAAAAAACAACATTTAGCAGTGTAGTGACACAAACTTTTGTTAGACCTGAATGGCTAAAGCTGCCAGATCTTTGTGAGTTCAAGACTAGCCTGGTCTACATATCAATAACCAGGCCAGTCATGACAACAAGGTGAAATGCTGTCCAAAAACAAAATCTTCAAGCCAAAATAAAAAAACAAAAAAACCAAAACAACAAATTAAATTGCCGCCATTTCTAACATGCTAGACGAAATTCACTTATTTTCACCAGTTTGTGGGACTGATCAGTTCTTTATTCCACATGAATTGTTTGCAGCCTTTTCAAGTAAAAGAAAGTGTTTCAAAGAGGGGCCTGGGAGGAGCTCCCTTGAAATGGATTCCAGGTCACCTCTCCCTGTGCTTTCCTGTGGGGAAGTGAGAATCCTAGGCACTGAGTTATGGTAGGTGATGAGGTAGGACTGATTGATTCAATGCACAACACACTGCCTAGTAAGTTGGGTGTTTAGTGCAGTTGTACCTTCTTAGGGAATTTTCTCCTGGTAAACAGGAATGTACCCACATCTTAACTACAACTAAAATTATAGCTTGTTTTGCCAAAATTGGGGAAAGAATACGGGTAGGATAGCTGCACTTAGTAGGGGCCTCTAAAAGCGTGTTTTCTGAACCCTTAGCTCATGAACTTAGTTCACACAACCCGGTCGTTGCATTTGCTAATTTCTCAATGGATGGTGAGAGCTGATGAAAATATTCTCCAGGAACCGAACCTTAAAAACAATGACATTACTAAATACATGAAATAAATTATGTTTCTTATACAATAACTTTGAGTGGATGCAGGGAACAATCTGCAAAGTAGTATGTAAAAAAAATGTTATTATTGCACCTCATTTAGAATGACGAGTCAATCAAAATAAAATCTCAGGCCTTGAATAGATGCTATCATGTAAAAGAAAGAGACAGTACATTTACTGAAACGATTTAATACAGCTCTCTCTATTCTGGAGTCTCACTGAGACACCGTGTTATTCAGCAGAAGCAATGACGTCTACTATTAAAAACAAAACTCTTATAATGACAAAGGTTAAGACAGGGATGTGAAAGAAATGTTCTCTTGATAATTAAGTTGTGAGTGGTCTCTACAGGCTTGAGAAACGCCTGTAGAATATGCACTTGTGGTTACCTGTCAGCTTGAGCACAGATACAAAGCCAGGGTGAGGATGTGGATGACGTATTGAACTTGAGTCATTTACTGAGTCTTTCCTAGCCTCCATTTTGTAACTGTAGCCTGGAGTGGCTGATATGCATGTCCTTAGCAGACCAATGCCAGGTGTAGGAGCTGTGATGCTCCTACTATGGCCAAGTAATCTTTCAAGCACATTTGATTTACCTGGATTCACCTTGGTAATATGGAGAATGGCCACTTATTTAAGATTTTTGTAGTTCATGATCTGCCTCATATTCTGAAGGAGGATGTCAGGAGGACCTCATTCTATGACATTTGGTGGTGTTTCTCTCTGTCCTATTTATGACTTGTCTACATGGTGGCTTCATCTCTGACAAACCTGTCTTCCTAAAGTCACTTTCCTATCTTAATCTCGGTCTCGAATGTGTGATGGACAGACTCGAATGTGTGATGTTCCAGGTACGTTGAACAGTTTTCTCTTTTCAATGGATACCAATGACACGGACATTAAGTTTTCTCTTCACCAAACGGGAAGACTAATCTCATTGGTGAGAAACCACCCAAGTGAGAGTAGAATCTCCAATGAAACTCCAAAGAAAAGCAAGAATTAAGAGCCTATGTGTTCACCGAACGCGATGTGGTTTACAACATGATAACCAGTGACTCCAAGACCTCAGAGCATCTCCTTTGAAATCAAAGCAAAAGAGTCCACATTGTAGACTGTAAGGATGAGACAAAGGGAGATGTAGAGTATGCTCAGTAGAACACTTTGATTCTATGGATATAAGCCCTAATGGATCATGCCGTGTCACTCTGATTAGACGAATTTACCAAATTAGTTTAGATAAATTTACTAAATTACTTTCATCTTAAGTGTCTAACCTATGACAAGGCATAAATGAACATCAAGTGAGAAGAGCAGAGAAAACTTATTTTTCTTTGGTGACTAAAAAACTGCTCAATGAGCCTGGAGAGGCTGATATGTACGTCCTTAGCAGACCAGCACCAGGTGTAGGAGCTGTGATGCTCCTACTATGGCCAAGTAACCTTTCAAGCATATCTGATTTACCTGGATTCTCCTTGGTAATACGGAGAATAGTCAATTATTTAAGATTTTTGTAATGACATAATGACAGCAGAGATGGGCATGTGAACAGTCAGTTCTCTCTCTAGCAACCAGCCTCAGACACTAAGTACCCACCATTTGCAAGGGTGGGAATGTGTGGTGACTGTGTTCCTAGTTGAGGGGAAAGTCTACCCAGTTGCATGAATCAAACACTTGTTTCCAATCTGTCTCCTGCATCTTTTGTTGTCCCTGTGTCTTCTGAAGTGGATCATCAGTTGTATTATTCATTGATGAGCAGGAATATAGTCACCCTGGCTGGTTGACGTGTTTTACCAAATCTTTCCTCTGCTCCATTATCTATGGAAAATCACAGCTGAAGGTGTTTACTTGCTGTTGTCACGACCCTATTTCAGACCTGTACACCGCTCTGTTACAGTGACCTGTGGAGATGCTGTGTCACTAGTGTCCTGACACATTCTCCATGGTGAGATGTGACAGCACCTCTTTGTACTGGGCTTCAATCACATCCGCTCCCCCTGTTTTCCCCCCTTCACAACACCTAACTGCCCCACCACAGCCTGCTGTTTGCTCAGCATCGTCCAGGAATTGTGGTGCTTTTCAGCCTTTCCCTGTTGTCTGATGATATCAGCTCAGAGACACACATGGCGCCTGCTTTTCAGTACTCACCAAACTCTGAAATTACTACTATTGTCTCTACGGTCTGTCCATCAGCAACAACCAAGCAGGTGTTTGCCTATCACTTGTTTTAGTTTTTCATTTTTAGAAAAAATGTCTCACTATGAATTGCACAGTGGCCTCAACTTAATCCTCCTAAGTCAGCTTCTAAATGTTGCAGGCATGTGCCACCACAACTAACATCTGTTCTTGGTTCCTGATTGTGTTCTCTGTAGTGGCAGTGGTATAACAGGATCTTCAACAATACTTGCTCAGGTTATGAGAAATAATACGTTTACAAAAGCAAAATAAACCCTCTGTATTTTTGTACGGTGAGAGCTAGTGAATATTCATTCTTTAGTAGTAATGAAACAATGAGTACATACGGGTTTTTGGCCACAACCAGCTTATCATTGAACAAGAAGAGATGTAGCTTCTTCCTTCTCCAGCCTCTTCTCAGGTTCACAGGGCCTTGGAGCAGCAGAGTTTGATGGGTGCCCTCTGATGATGATGTTTTCTCATCGAGGCCTTCCATCTTAGGAGAAAGGCTTCTCCTGCTTCACGTGAAAAGCTAACAAAAGAGAGAGAGTTTCAGTTATGGGATACAGATTTATGCCAAATTTCAAGGGTCACATGATACTAGAATTTAACCTTGATTCTCCAAGCAGAACTCCATTGGGTTACATAGAGTTTAATACCTGGCAGAAAAGATGAGGTCCCTTAGAAATCTGTATTGACAACACACTGAAGATGTTGGACTTGCCAACAATTACTGATGGGGAAAAGAGGAAATTAGCAAATACACTGCCAGCTATCACACGGGAGAGAAATATGTCAAAGGCTGAGAGCCTCACAGGAGGCGCGAGATCAATGCGAGATGCTTCAGCAAGGCCTAGGCAGGTGAGGCCTGAGAATTTGCCATTGGAGCAGCAACATGGAGTCGCCGGTATCACTAGCAGGAAGACTCTGTGTGCAATGATGGGAGTAATGCTCGTCAACAGCACTGTGAAGTACAGAATGGTGTCCGTGACCCCCAGTCCCTTGTTTCCTCGACCTATGAAAACGTCACGTGACAGAGAATTCAAGTCTCATTCACATCATGACATTCTAACCTTAAAAACCAGTGTAATTTAATCACACAAGACATTAAAAATTAGAGCACAATCCAAGACAAAGAGAGCTGTCAGTCTCCGAATTCACGATGTGCAGGTTGGGAGAACCTGGTCTGCATCTCAGCAGGAGTGGCATGGAATGCGTGGGGAGGGACACAGCTGTCCCCGAGAAACCCCAGTCCCCTGTCAGTGCAGTCTCCAGTACCACGTTCTAGTCTCAGCTGAGTGAATTCAGAAGCAGTTCCTTTCTGAGAGTCCAGGGAGGGCCGTAGCTCAGTCGCCACCTTGATTATCCCTAAGGCATTAGGACCCCTGACGCTCACCTGCAAGTATTGCCTAGGGAATGGCAGTGCAATTGTCTTGCTGTCGCTACGTTTGCAGTGTGACTTCATCTACATAGTGCATCAGCTGGAAGTCACCAATGCTGTACTAACTATCAGAAATGTAGAATCGGCCCTGACTGGGGGCTTCGAGTCTTTCAGGGAATAATGTATGACAAAAACATAGCATGTCTGGAAAAGACTTTTGGAAAAATGCAGAAAAAAAGACGAAAGATTCAGTGAATGGGTCTGAGTCACTATAGAGCAGGACAGAGGCAGCTTCCATGGTCAGCACATGCCTACATCCTCACAGCCTCACTGTTGGCAGAAATAAGGATTTTAAAGAATGGGGGTGAGAGTGGTGGGAAGCAGAAGGAAAAGGAGAGGGAGAACATTCTTGTCATGTAGGTTAAACAGAGGGACTCATTGTATCCTCCAGCTATGAGGAAACAGTCTTTTAAGGCAGCGAAAATTATCTAAGCAAAGATATTTCCAAGTGGTGTAATCTAAAACAACCCGTTGCTACAGTAAAAGGCAAGAGGTGCAAGTTGATGAAGACTATGGTTAAACAAAGAGAGAACCAAACCATGGTGGTTTGTGCTTTTCTCGCTCTGTGCTGCTAGAAAATATGGCAGAATGAAGAGGACGCTCAGGAGGGGGCCTACAGGAAAAGCTGAGCATGCTTCTCCACAGTCTGTTACTAATCTCCGTGCTGACAAACGGATAAGAATATGTAGTCACAGACCTGCATTTGAAGAGAATGAAGACTTTCCTCACAGATTTCCTCAATCTATGCTCTGGATTTGGAGAGTTTTAAAGACACACATTATCACTCAGCCATATCTCAGAAACAACAGGAGAAGTTTCTGCCAGCAAGATCAGTACCTAACATCTTTCTGATGAAATAACTGCAATTGGACAACAGAGACGCACAACATTCCCAAGTGGATGCACATAAGCTGAAACACAGTGAGAGTTGACTGACAGTTACACACAGAATGGAGACTAGAAACTGCCCTTTGAGATGAATATGCTCCTGGGAAAAAGCAAACGGTAAAACTACTCAGCTATGAACCTGTGCTACTTTTCAGGAGAAATTCAGGTGACATGGAAAACAGGGCAAAGTCAAGTGTGGAGAGCCACATCCTCAGAAGAAGAAACTGAGAGCCAAACAAGATTATGGTTGAAGTGCCCTGGCAGATATTCTGGGAAATACAACACACAGTGTGTCTTGGACAAACAATATACACAGAAGACCATCTAGAAATTGGAGTGCCTCTGTCTTTTTAAAGATCAAACTGTGGTGATTAATGTGTTTAATCTTTAAACAGTTCATTCTTACTGATAGACTGACACAGTATTATGTAAGGTCATACAATCCTACTGAACTGTAAAACTATCAACAAATATTGGTGATGGGTAATTAAATGATGATATGTTTAAGATAGGAATAAGAACCAAGTAAAATGAAATTGATGCATAAAAATTATGAAACTCATTACTTTCTAGGATTTACTTAAATAGTTTTGAAGGAAGTAAAAATTATAGATTCCTAATGTTTTATGCAAATCTTCATCTTATGAAAGTATACTCCCATTAACAAATATCTTCTGTCATTGGTATATGCTTCACCCTTCCAGCAGGATGCTAACAGATGTGGGAGACTTTTTTCTTAGCAATCACTTAATAAGACCCACTGAGAGACAGTGACGAAAGGGGACACGAGACAGTAGTTGTCACAACACCTTCAAATAACGACATGACAATATGTAGCTTAGAAGTTCCAGTACAGGTAAGAATACCAGGTGCTGAGGGGAGCCTTTCCCATCTATCTGAACAATAGAAAGTCGGTGGGAAAGAACAGCAAGTGATAGTGAATACATGAAAAACTTGCTGAAAATAAGAGTTGTTCGAGGTTTGCTTGAAGTCTCACCACTTTCCAAGAAAATGTTGTGGTCACAACCAGTAAAACAGCAGGAATGAGCACAACAGAAAACTTCCCTCAGAACTAGGACAAACATTGCTATAGACTTACAGACATTTATCCCATGTAAGCCCAAAGCCTGTCTCGTCTGACAGTACAAGTCTGCTTTTTTGAGGTGAACAGCACTAAAGATCATTAACACAAGTCTCTGTTCATAAACTCAGTTACCTGAGTTAAGAATTAGTTCACATGACCTGGGGGAAACAAGACAGAACACTTCCTGAAATCCACCAGTTCTCATGATATCATGGAGAGTTGTTAAAAGAATACCTTTTTCAGTGAAGCCTTGAGCAGAGAGTCACAGTAGACTGAATTTATCTTTTTTCTTGTCTCCCAACACCAAATAACACTACCTCAGTGGGCAGACCAACCACTAAAGTGAGGATTCCACAGTAGTCATGGTGACTGGACACTGTGATGTCATGGTTTTAAGGTTCTTGTCATAACTGACAAGTGGCATGTGTTTTTCCTTTATTTTCTTACATCTTTTCACTTTCCAAAACTTTTAAAAATAATTTTAGATTCTGAAGCAATTGTGAGAAATAACAAGGATCTTGCCGATATTTGTTTTGTTAAATCAATAGTAAACTTTATCCTCAAATCCTAACACAAGATCTTAACCAGATACAATGTCACATTATCTGTTGTGCATTCATTTGAAGGTTAAAAGGAAAAAAGGTGTCATCCCCATCAATTTGACTTCTAGGCAGGACCACCTTGGCTATGTCACATCGAAGCAAATGGGCTGAAGACATGGGCTTGTGTGAGAGAGCACACGTTGAGACAGACCACAGGACAGAGTGCAGAAGGGCTATTCTCTCTTTTTGACAATAATCCTCCTGCAAGGCTTGATCAGAGTCTCATCAAAACAGTAATGCCTTCAGAGGGCAGAGAATCCCAGTAAACATTTGGCTACATTTTAGGCCCTGCCTCTTCCAAGTGTACCATCTCTCAACATTGTCAAAATGGGGACTAAGTTTCAATGCATTAGATCTTCAGGGCGAAATCATATACAACCATAGAAGCAGGATGATAATATTGATACAATTAGGATTAGGACATTTTCTCTACTACAAAGATCTATATTAGCACTATCCCTTTGTATTAGTCACCTCTCTGTCACTGTGATAGAAACACTAGGAGCAAGGGAACTTATAGAAGGAAGAGTTTATTTAGTTTATGGTTTCAAAGGGGCAAGAGTTCATCTTGGAGGGGAGGCATGGCAGTGGAGGTGGCTAGAGCAGGAGAAGTTAAGCACTCACATCTTCAAGCAGACGCAGGAAACAATGTGACCTGAGATCCAGCAAGGCTAAAGAACTCTCTAATCCATCTCTAGTGACATGCTTCCTCCAGCATGGCCACATCTACTAAGACTGCCCAAAACTGTACCATCAATTGGGGACAAGCTGTCCACATATTTAGAGCCTATGGGGGACATTCTCAAACTACCACACCCTTTATCATCACAATTGTCATCTCATTAAGGCCACACCTTTAATAGCTACCAAAAAGGCAATCAAGGACTGTGGGCAATAGCCTGTGCAAATTTGATAGTCTTTTGAACCACCCTGGCCAACAACTCAAAGGAAAGTTTCTCCTGTCTGGCACTGTTTCTTGTTAGCCTTCAACTATTCAGGGGGACTCATGTAGAGATATTGTGTGTGTAATCTGTCATTAAGTTGTTAGACTAATATGACCCCCTTTGATGTTTTGCACTAGCTAGTCATTATTTATCTCTCCTCTCTCTCTGTCTCCCCATGTAAACCTCCCTCCACACCTTCCCCATTGAGATATCCCATTTCCCCATTTCTCCCTTGAGAACACCAGTCTCCTGTGGCCCCACCTCTCTTGAGCACCTTGTTTTCCTTTATCTCCGTAGTTCCTTGTATAATCTTCTTTCCCATCTTCCCTATAAATGTCCCCATTTTATCTATTTCTCTCTTAGTAAAACCTGTCTCCTACTATTCTTCTCAGTCAGGTTCTTATTTTTTTCTCTTTACCTCCTGGGTTCCTTTCCATTTTCCTGGTTCCTGCAGTTACATCAGGATGCATACTCACATACAAGGATTTGGTGCTAGGATCCTCAAATGAGAGAAAATAAATAATTTGTTTTTCCGATTCTGTGTTACTTCACTTAACACAACAGTTTCTAATTCCATTCATTTACTTGCAAATTCCATGACTTCATCTTTCTTTACCACTGAGTAGAACTCCATTGTGTAAACGTGCCATGTTTTCATTATCCACTTGTCCGTTGAGGGACACTTAGGTTGCTTCCATCTCTTAGCTATTGTGAAAAGAATAGCCACAAACATGGATGTACAAGTAACTCTGCAATGGGATGAGTCCTTTGGGTATATATATGCCAAGGTGTGGTATACCTTGGTCAAATGGTAGGTTCACTTTTAGTTTTTTAACAGTTCTCCACACTGCTTTCCATAGGGGTTGTACGAGTTTACAATCCCACCAGCAGTGAGTTGTTCCCCTTTCCCACGTCCTTTCCAGCATTTGGTGTCATTTTGGTCGCATCTCCCTTAACTGCCCACAGAGTACTGGATTTGGGGCTGGGCTGTGTGGTCTGAGGCTCCAGGGGTGACTCTCCATTCAGCCCCGCTCTTAAAGCAGATGATGGTCGCATTTATCTCTGTAGTCCTCAGGGATATGCATGTTGAGAACTCAAGACCTGTGGTCAAGCTGAGGGTGAAGGGAGGCAGCTGGCTATCTCCTAGCTGTCCTGAGGGCAGCTGTAGCTCTGCTTTGCTTAGGTGTTGGACTTGGCCTCTTGATGCCATAGGGGATTTGTGCTCAGGTTAACTAAATCTGTGATGATGGAACCTTCAAACAGACCCAGATCCTGCGTGTTTCTCACTCAATCATGATGCTCTCTGGCTGGGGTGTCGTCATCCTCCTTTTGGTTTTGGCTGCTTCTTGCTGTGCTTTGATCCCCTACTGGAAAGGGAGTGAAGTCAGGTCTCCCTGTTCAGGGGTTGGATCGAACACATTTTCCTTTCTCTGGTGTGTACCTTACCCACCCAATACTGATTGTCTTGCATTTTCAATCCTAACCTGACTCCCAAGAGCAGGTCTGTGTCTTGCATGTTTGCACTAAATTTCCAGCACTCTCTGGAGGTTTTGGGAGGGGCTGAGCAGTACGAATGATTCATGGGAAACAGAACTGTAAAGCACAGAATGGTCACAGATGAGCTGCACTGTCTGTAGAGGGCTTGCATGCTCATCCTATACTTGATCATTGAGGTTCTTGTTGCTTCTTAAGATCCATTCTTAGCGTTTGTTTCAACGATAATTCTTTACATTGCTTTAAGTTGGTTCCAGTTAATAAAAGTTGCCTTACTGATTCAAGCTCCTACTTTTTGGTAGAAAAAATATTGGCATTTTTAGTCTAACATTACTTTGGATTTGAACTTACATGGATCCATGTCATTGTCATCAGACATATACTGTCACACTGCTTATTAAGACATTGTATGTATTATATACGTAGTGTGCATAGTGATGGGCTTCATAGACATTTCATTCAAGTGCATCATGTGCTTTGATCATATTTAGCTTGTATACCTTTTACTCACCTCCACCAGTTCCCTTCCTTTTACCAGATAATCCCTCTTCTACATTGTCATACATATGTCATATATGATTTCATATATATTATTATATATAAACATATGTCATATATGTAATAATTAGGCTCCACATTTGAGACAACACGTGATATTGTCTTTCTGTGTGTGGCTTGATACGATGCTCTCCAGTTAATCAATGTTGATCAAATATCTCTTCTGTAAAAGACATTGTGCTATGGGGCACATGACTGTGGGCTAACAGTATCAACAGGGTTCCGACATGATGCCCTGGTGCACTGAAGGTTTGTCCCAGAAGCTATGCTACAGAGAAGGGGTTGTGGAGGGCAGGTCTCCTGGATCTGGGCTCTGCACCTGGGTGGACTACTCTCTATCAAGGGGCTGCTGTTGCGGGACAGGAGCAGCATCCCTGGTTCCTATAAGCTGGATGTCAGTGCTTCACCCATCAGTTGCAGCAGCCAGAGTTCTGCAGACTTTGCACCATGACCCCAGGGGATGCCATTGCCCTGAATAGAAGTCATTGTTGGACATGGTATGACTGTGTTGTCACTCCCTGCAGAATCTGGGACTTTGTTCTTAGATTTGCAGCTCTGAGGGGATCATGTAGCATGACAAATGAATGACTGGGTCCTGGAGGACAGAGAGGTAGTTCAGCAGGAAATGGTCTGTGATCCAGCAAGTCGATTAATTGCTTCATTGAGTACCAGGCCCCAGAGTCTTGAGGCACAAAGTTTTCATCTGCAGGATTGGGATGAGGTGTCTCAGAGGCCAGTCCTCCAAAAGTGATGCAAGTGGTTGCTATAGTGACTCCACTCAGAACCATTTGGACAGATGTGAGCACTAGAGGATCCAGAACCAAGCATTCCAGCCAGCTGGACAGGTTGCTGCTCCCAGAGAAGCCTACTTCTTACGAGCAAGGAAGTTGCATGTGGAACATTCAACCAAGGTGGGCAACTGCTAGACCTTATCCACAAAAGCCTGCCTTGAGAATCAACATGCCCCATCCCAGTGACAGATTTATTCCAACTAAAATTTAAAACAGGCCCATTTAACTTTTTAGAGCCTGTAAATAATAAGACACAATAACATTCAGTTTGTAGGATTATATGGGAATTAAATGAAATGATGAACATAGAAAGTTCTTAGCAATGTATTAACTACATTGTAAGTATAAATGATATCAACAGTGAAAAATGAGTATGACATATGGAAATGACATTGACAATAATGTAGACAGCAGTGATATCCCCTGTAATTAGACAGGCCTGTAGTAGTGTCTGTTTATAACAGGGAAATGAAAGCTCAGGGAGCCCAATGATGTGCTCAGGTTCACTTGACTAGTTACACTCTGAACTTAACCTCTTTTAAGTCTAAGCTGATTTTTCCCTGGTGCACCATCCTGACACAGTGAGAAATGAGTAGTCATATGGCCAAATGAGGCCAGTGTTCCTTCATGGGGAGTTGGGGGTACTTACAAAATCCAAAACTTTTGAGCCCCTCCAGACCTGCGAGGGAGCATTGAGGCGAAGACTGGCTATCATCTCCTAAGAGCTCCTCTCTAGTCTGTCAGGGCAGGTGTTTGAGATCAGTGTCCTATACTGTGGGATAAGTGCAGCTGGGGGTGCCGGTCCCCACAGTCTCTGTGCCAGCTCTTCTGCCGCCTCTTCTCCCCAAGTCTCCTCGTGCGGATTCTGCTGCTCATGGCTTTCCTTTCCCAGCGACTCACTCAGGAGTACAGTTCTCAGACCAAAATCTCTGTTCCCTCCCAGCTTCTTCTGACTTCTGGGTGTGTGTACACTCTGTCTTCATTAGATGCGTCATCTTTGCAGGCTTTGCACTGTGCAGTGCTTTAGACTCGAGGTGGATGGACTGTTGTCTGCTCCCAAACCCCGGAGATATAGAACAGATGCCGCAGGAACATCACGACTGCTACAGGCCTCTATCTCCTGGGGAATGGGGAAGGTCTGGGCCGTGGAGTCCAGGAGCAGCTGGCCCTTCTCTGACGCTGTGGTGTGAAAACTACAGAGAGAATGTGCTACCCAGGTAGTATAGTTTTGCGGCAATAAAACTTTGCATATAGACCGAGAATCCTGAAATTTATATGATTAAAAAATGTCATTTTGCTTTCGATTTTTCAAGTCCTTTAAAATAGAATTTTTGGTAGGCTGTTCAAATCAGGCCAGATTTGACCCACAGGCCACAGTTTGCCAAGTCCTGCTTCTGACCACGGTTGAACTGGTTGCTGGGTGTGTTTGTGTGTATGTGTCACTGTTTGTCATTGCATGTTTGTACATGTGTATTTGTGTGTGCTTGTGTTTATGTAAGTTCACACATTTCTCCATCTTCTGTGTGTGTTTTGCTGTAGAGAAAGTTGACCGGCTTTCTGTTCATAATGTTTAGCACAGGTGGGATGCAGAACTGGGAGAAATGGACACAAGACGAACGCCATTGTTTTGTGTTTTGGTTTTTGTGGCAGTGTTTTACTCTGCAGCCCTGGCTGGTCTTGAACCTGTAACAGTCTTCCAGCTGTAGCCTCTAGAACACTGTCACGCTCAACCTCGGCACATGCGTTTTTAACTGTCATGGCTATTGGGAAATGTGCACTACGCAGGTTGGTTTTAAATTACATTTATAGGAATAATGTACAGCAGTACCAAGGTCCCCCTGTCCGCCCAGTGCTTCATCATTTCAGTTTCTGCGAATCATTTGTAACTTTAAAAAATTAATGCTGCTTCCCTTCCAAACAGATGTTTTTATTCTTTTTTTAATATTTTTTATTTTATGTGTGTGAGTGTGTTGCTGCATGGATGTGAGTGCGTCCGTGTCGTGCAATGCCTACAGAGGTCAGAAGAGGGTGTTGGATCCCCTGGAACTGGAGTTATGGGTGGTTGTTTGCCATCATATGGGTGTTGGGAATCAAACCTGGATCTTCTTAAGAGTAGCCAGTGCTCTTAACCTTTGTGTCATCTCTCCAGCCCCAGATGTTTTTATTTTTAAGTAGTAAAACTAATTGATCTTATTTTATAGTTCTACATGAAAAGATTTTCCCATTGCGATTATAGCTAAATTCTTGCATATCCTCCCTCTTTCTTTCTGTCTCTCGCTCTCTCTCGACAGAGTCTTCCTAGTCCACGCTGACCCCAAACTTCTGATTCTCCTGCTTCTGCCTTTCTTGTAGCTGGGATGATAAGCATGCGCTACCGCACCAGATTGCTTCTTTATTCTTTAGTAGGTTTCTATTTTCCCTTGAATATTTTTCGTATGAATGCTGGATTTGCTTTATTGTGGCTACATTCAATTTGTAGACTAGTTCTGGGAAATGGGCCTCTTTGTCATGTTGGGCAGACACCTGCCCCTGTGCCCTCCCATGGCCGCTGGTCTGTGAACACAGGGACGGTGCATCTGTGTGTCCAGATCTCCCTTTCTGGTAAGGTTGCCAGTCAGATGGGGTAGGGCCTACCTACCTTACAGGCGAAACAGCCTCATATTACTTCACTTACCTCTTTTTAGAGACTGTGTCTCAGTCATGGTCCCAATGCAAGGTACTAGGGCAAGGTACCACGTGCTCTCAGGGCCCCTAATTGGGTGTGTTCCGTGGTAGGGCTTTTAGTAGGCTCTTTCTATAGAGAGTGTAGCATTGTGGATTCTGTGGTAATTCACAGTCTCTTATTGCTGTTTCATTGTTTTATGCATATGTATTTATGTGTGTGTGTGTGTGTGTGTGTGTGTGTGTGTGTGAGTACATGGGTGCATGCAGATGCACAAGATGTATGTATGTGTGTCTGTCTGTACTGAACAGAGAGTATCACTCTGCAGATACTGTCCATCTTGTTTCATGAGACAGGACCTCTCACTGCCCTGAAACTCACCAAATAGACTAAGCTGGCTGGCGAGCAAGCCCCAGGGATTCTCCTTCTGCAACTCTCCAGTGCTGGGATTAAAGGCATGTATATGTACAGCTTCTATATGTGAGTTCTGGGGACTGAACTCATGTCTTCATGCTTGCAACTCAAGCACTTAACTGATTGAGCTCCTTCTTTAGCCTCCTCTTGCTGCTCTTTTAGATGCATCTTTCCTTCTAATACAGCCTAGAACAGATGCTGCCTGAAGTTCTTCTGCACATTCAGGCTGTCTATGGCCATCTGATCGAGTTCTGCTTTTGTTCATTGTATTTTATCAGGTGAGCTTTCTAGATGTGCAAACATATTCCTAACCAATCCTGTCTCCTCCTTCCAGTAGTCCATTCCAGTTCCTTTGTTTCCCAGCTAGGGATGACAACAGTCGGGTGTTGAGGGGGAGAGTCAGGCAGAAAGGTTAGTGGTAATGCACTTGGGAAATGACATCTTTAGGAGAAGAAGGAAGGCTCTTGGGTTGAGTTATGACAGTCAGTGGAAGCCAGCCTGGTGGTAATCTGGATGAAGGTTGTCCTGAGTCCAGGGGTGCAACGTGGACTCCCCTGGTGGGATCAGAGAGGATGTAAAGCAGAGGAAGGGGCAGGGACTCATCAGGGAAGAGGGGGAGGTCAGGGGCAAAGAGCATTGTGCAAGTTTGGGCCACATGGGCTGAGACAGGAGGACATTGTCTTCTAGATGCAACAAGCTACTGTTTGAGTAAGTTGGGTGCATCACAGAAGATGAATTGTGCAGAGGGTATGATCCCATGGGGGACTGGCAGGAGACTGTGCCAGCTGTTTATCAGTGAGCAGTGCTACAAGGACAAAGCAGAGGGTCCCAGGTATGATGTCAGGACCCCCTCATGCTCTTGAAACGTGGTGAGGGGAGTGGGAAGATGGCTATTGGTAAAGTGCTTGCCTTGCATGGCTCCTGTGAGTGGGAGTGAACAGCTCACCCGTGATGAGCCATTCCTGAAACATTGGACTCTTTTATGTTGTGTTGCTTAGTGGTAGAAGCCTGCAGCGATGACTTGTTCAGATAGCATGGACCAGAGCTGGAGCCAGAGGTGGGAATGACCTTCAAAGAACCCTCTTCTAGTGACCTACTTCTTCCAGCTGGACCCCACTCCCAAAATAGCACCAGGAGCTGAGACCAAGCACTCAAAACTTGAGTCTAGGAAGCATTCTGGACTCAACTCAAAACGGTTGCCATCCCGCTTCCATCTGAAGCAGAGTGCTTCATAGAACTCCTTGTTGAGGCACGGAACCCTGAGGCAAATGTGTCTGAGGAGTCCAGGCTCACTGAAGTCCACTTGGGCTGCTGCTTCACTCAGCTGCGAGTTTGTAGAGGGGAGAAACAGCCACAGCTGCATAGGTAAATCATGCTGACACATGGGCAGCTGTACCCACTGGTTCCTCGGTGCTGTTGAAACAAGTTTTTTCCATCTTGCAGATACTCAGAAAGTGCCTCTGGGACTGCAGGATGAGGGTGATGATGATGGAGACAAGAGCATGGTTCTGGACATATGGGAATCATTAGAACTTGCCTATGTCTGAAGGTTAGGGAGGAACACATGTACTAATAGCCACATTCTATCCACACAGGGAAGCATGCTGCTCAAATGCTCTTCAAGGCTTATGCATTCTTCTGTTCCTATCATTCTCAGACATCGTTATCAGTCCAGGGGTTTTGTTGGATTCCTTTCCTCAGCCAATTAAAGAATTACAAGGCAGGGGGAAAAATCACAGCAGCAGCGAGCTGCAGCCAAACAGACTTTTATTAAAAGATAAACAATCATGTCCGTACACATAAAGAATCACACATACACACACATACACATTCATATAAAAAGATGAAGAGCTCTCCACAAGTGGGGAGGGGACTCAGAAATCAAAATCCACTGTCCTCTGAGGAGAATCTGGGTTTTAAGTGTTTTAGTGGTTTCTCCTTCCCTAACTTTGGATTGGTCAACTTAAATAAGGAAGTGGCTGCTGACAGACTTACGGCTTTAAATGATGAGGCATCCGGTTCACATGACTCTCAGCAGGTCAGTTGAAGGGGCTCAGTTGGAATGAAAAATGAGGCCTTCCTGCCAGAGACCAAAAAGAAGCAGGAAGTGATCTATCCTTACTGCTTCTCAGTGACCCTGTCAGGGTCCCTCACACTTCTAATGAGAACTGACTAGATGTGTGCTTTCTGTAACACCCTCTGCCTGCCTAGTCAGCTGTGGATGCTCACTGTAAGCCCACCCTTCATAAAGAAACCTATGCTAAAGATTTTAGATGACGTTTTCTTATCATTTTCTATTTAAGCTGACTACGAGCCCCATTGTCTCTGGGCACCACATCAGATCCTTGAACACCATCTCTTCATCTCTTCTGGCAGATGCGTTCTGTGAAACCATGACAACCGCCTGGGCCCCCATACTTCACACAAGGCCATGGCTAAGTGCTTGTGCTCTTGATTGCTGAAGTGCTTCCTCTTGCTGAGGTCTCTGTATCTTGTATTTATAGTGGAGATCAGTAAGGAAATTGATAGTAACTGTGCAGCCTGTCATTTATTAGCCTATTCATTTTAATTAAAGTATTATAATTTTAAAAAGACCTTATTTTCAGCTTGAAAGCTATGGACTGTGAAAGAAACCAGAGGCTCTGTGCGTCAGTCAGAAGCCATCACTCAGAGGTTACTGCTGCTATCATTCTCAGCCAGGGCCCAGCAATGTGAAGGAGGCCTCCAGCTCAACATATTCAAAATGTGTCAAACAGGAGACTGGTAAGTGGCCCAGTGGATAAAAGCGCCCGTTGCGGTGCTATGAGGACCTGAGGTTGAACTGCTAGCACCCAAATAAAAGAGTTGGGAATGGCAAGCCTGGTGCTGTGTAGGACAGAGACAGGAGAATCCCTGGAGCTGGCTGGCTACCAGCCTAGTCCCAGGGTCAGTGAAAGAATCTGTCTCAAGGGAATAAAGAGGAGAGTGACAGAACAAGACACTTGACATCCTCCTCTGACCCATGTGTGTACTAGGGTAATTGTACCTGCACATACATGTTCATATATACCTCCCCCCACATACATATTCATATATACCTCCACATACATGTTCATATATACCCCCACATACATGTTCACATATACCCCTCCCCACATCTGTGAAACATTCGCAAATCATCCATGTTGCTGTCTCTGGAAAGTGACCCAACAGAAAGGAAGATATTACAAACAACCAGGCACTAGTTATTGGAGGCTCATCTCAGGATTGGGGCACCAGGAAGTCTAGTCTAGTCTATGAGGGACCACAGACACTCAGATCATCATAAGGTAAGAGGCTAAGATAGGAACTCCAAGATAAACACATTTGGAATGAAGAACATAATGAAATCGTGCCCTAGTAACTTCATGCATGGAAGGCAATGATTGCAAAGGAACGTGATTGTGTTTGCAGATAAACATTCCAAAAGACAATTGCCTTACAGATAGCAAGGTTAAGGCCTTCTAGCCTTTGAAAACATTAGGACTGAACACAATTACCCAGGAACTGGATTGGAGAATTATACTTTGGTCTGTGGGTCTGGAGGGCCTCAGTCTTTCTTAGAAAAGGGCTTCTCAGACTTTTCCATTCCTAGCCAATTTTTACCAGAGAAATTTTTATGTGACCTTGTGTTTACAGATGTATGAAACAGGTATGCAAATCAAACATTTACTGTTAGTAACTAATAGAGAAATTTATTTGAAAACAGTTCTTTGATATACATATAATTTTACCACTTAGTAAAGCCAGGTAAAATTGTGTATTAATGAAGTAGATGTGTTTATTTTTAATTTTAATTTTATTATTAGTGTTTGTGAGTATGTAGAACCAACTTTCAGAAGTTGGTTTTCTTCTGCTACCACGTGAGTCCCAGGGATTGAATTCATGTTATCAGGTGTGGTGGCAAACCCTCACCTGATGAGCCATCTTACAAGCCCAGATGTACTTATTTTAATTTTATTTTTTCATTGATTTTTTTTTTTGAGAATTTCATATAATACACCTTGATCATATTTAGAGCCTCTTCCTTATCTGAATATCTCCATAACCCCTCACTGGTTTTCATACATTCTGTCATATATGTTAAGGTCTATTAAGCCAGGTTTGTGTCCCTAAATGTCACTTGGTATAAATCCATCCACTGGAGCCTAGTCAGCCTACATAGAATTGTTCATCCCCTTAAAGAAAACAAACTCTCTCTCTCTCTCAGTGGTCATTGGCTGCCAATAGTTTCTCAAGTAAGGTTTTCATCTTATTACTCATTTGCTCCTTCTATGCTGGATTTTTCTGTAGTTTGAATTTGCATGGGTCTTGGATATTCTGTCACTGTTGCTATAAATTCATATGAGTAACTTCCCACTGTTTGGAAAACTTTGTTTCCTTGTAGTCTTCCATCATCTTTGGCTCTTATAGTCTTTCTGCCTCCTCTTCTGCAATGGTCCCTAGCTCTGAGTGGCAGAGGTTTGATATAGGTGTCCTACCCAGGGACACATACTCTGCAGTCTCTTATTCTCTGTGCTTTGGCCAGTTGTAGTTTCTGGATTAATTATCATCTGTTGCATGAGGAAGTTTTCACCAGTGAGAGTTGAAAGAAGCATTAATATTCTTTCTGTCTGTTCTACTATGTTCTCTGAGCCTTAAGTGTACAGGTTGTATTGTAGATGTGTCATTTAGGGCTGGACATCTCACAGACACCTATTCTTTGTGTTTGACCAGTTGTGGAACTCTTCAATAGTCTCCATCTGTTGCAAGAAGAAACGTCTTTGATGTTATGAGAAGTACACTTGTCTGTAAATACAAGGATATGTATTTACATAGCACAGTAAGAAATTAAGTTGCTCTGGGGATGTGACAAAAATAGGTTTTCTCTAGGATCTGTGACCTCTCCAGTCATGTGTATTTGGCTGTTTACAGTGCCACACATGAGTTCTCTCCCACTGAGAGGGTCTTAAGTTTAATTAGGCAGCTGTTGGTTACCCCCAAATAAAAGTCTCACCACTCTGCACCAATAGAGAGACCAGCTCTGCTAGTCATTGTTGTGGTTATTTGGCTTTACAGCCGAGTAAGACGGTGATTAGTTTTCTCCCTTGGCAGCTTGCATAGTATCCTCTGACATCATAAGAGCTCGTTTTCATGAAGGAATCTTCCAGGTCAGTTCTAACTCAATTTCTCCAAGTCCTGTGTCCAAAGTATGTTCTGTCTTCAGCAATAGAGTCTTACCTCCAAGTTCTGGGAGGCAATCAAGGACCGTGGCAATAGCTTGTGTTATCTTGGACTACCCTGACTAATAACTTGATGGAAGGTTTCTCCAGCTTGGTAGTATGTTTTTTGCTATATAGCCTTCAGGGTACATACAGATACTTGTATGTGTTCTGCATGTGTATTTTTCAGATGCTTTTGAACTACATTTTGTGCTGGTTTTCACATCACCTGAGCATTATTTATCTCTCGTCTCTCTCCCGTTGTATAATTCTCTCTCCCTAGTTAGAGTACTCCCATTTCCCCTTGATAACTCTCGTTACCTCCCTCTCCTGAGAGCTTCTTCTTTCTTCCCCTTTATCCACACGGTTACTTTCCATTTTCCTGGCTTTTGCAGTTACATCAGGATATATACTCACACCTAAAGATTTGGAGGTAGGATCCACAAGGGAGAGAGAACATGTGTTGCCTGTTTCTCTGAGTCTTTGTTATTTTACTTAGTGTAACAGCTTCTAGTTGTATTTATTTACCTCCAAATTCCATGATTTTTTTTCTCTACCTCTGAGTAGATCTCCATTGTCTAAATGTACCACATTTTCATTATCCATTTGTCAGTTGGGGGACATTTAGGTTGTTTTCATTTCTTAGCTATTGTCAAAAGAGCAGCAACACACATCAATTTGCAAATATCTCTGCAGGAGGATGAGTCTGTTAGGTATATGCCAAGGTATGGTATAATCAGATCATAGAGCAGATTTTAGTTGTTTTTTTTTTTTAAAGAGTTCTCTACACTGATTTCCACAGTGGTTGTACCAGTTTGCAATCCCACCAGCAGTGAATGAGGGTTCTCTTTTCCTGGGATCCTAGGCAGCATTTGATGTCATTTGTTCCCTTGAGGTTAGCCATTCTGATTGGAGTAAGGTAAAATAAAATAGTTTTGGTGTGCATTTCCCTAATTACTAAGGATGTTAAATGCTTTTTAAAGGAATTTCTTAGCCATTTTTATTTCTTCCTTTGTGAGCTCTCGGTTAGACTCCCAGCCAGTTTTTCAGTGGGGTCGTTTGTTTTCTCGATTCTTTGTTTGGTATATTCTGGACATTAAAACTCTGCCAGATATGTAGCTGTTGAAGATTTTCTCCCACTCTATGGACTTTTTTACTCAACTGATGGTTTCCTTTGCTGTACAGACACTTTTTAGTTTAATGAGGTCCCATTTGTCAATTGTTGGCCTTAATGCTTGAGCGCTGATGTTGGATTTAAAAAGTCCTTTCCTACACCTATATCTGGTCAGGCACTGCATATATTTTCTTCTAGCAGTTTCAGAGTTTCATGCTTCATATTGAGATCTTTGATCCATTTAGAGTTAACTTTTATTCAGGGTGAAAGATAAGGATCGAAATGAATTCTTCTGCAGGTGGAGATCCAGTTTTGCCAGCACCATTTGTTGAAGATGCTGTCTTTCCTCCAGTATGTGTTCTTGGCACCTCTGTCAAATATCAGATGGCTGGAATTGCATGTACCCATGCTTGGGTCTTCTATTTTGTTCCATTAATCTACTTGTTTATTTTTTAAAAAAATATTTTCTTTTTTAAAAAATGCTTGTTTATGAGTTTATTGTCTGCATGTATTTTAAGTGCACCCATGTTGTGCAATGCCCGTGGAGGCCAGAAGAGGGCGTCAGATCTCCTGGAACTGGAGTTATGGATGATTGTTAGCTGCCATGTGGATGCTGGAATCTGACCCTGAGTCCTCTGCAAGAGCAGCCAGTGCTCTTTGTTGCTGAGCCACCTCTCCAGCCCCTACTCCCTCTCTGTTTTTGTGCTGGTACCATGTTGTTTTTATGGTCACAGCTTTGTAGCTCCATTTGAGATCTGGAGTGAGAATTCCCCCAGCACTACTCTTTGTGCTCAGGATTGTTTTGGCTCTCTGGGGTCATTTGTGATTCCATATGAATTTTAGGATGGTTTATAGTTTTTTCTGTTTCATGTCATGGGAATTTTGATTGGAATTGCATTGAATTTATAAATAGCTTTTGATAGTACGGTTATTTTTCACAACCTTCATTCTACCGAGCCATGATTGGTAGAATCCAATCTTTCATCTTCTTATGTCTCTTCAATCTCTTTCTTTAAAGATTTAATGTTTTTATTGAAGAGGTCTTTAATGTCTTAGGTTAGGTTTTAGTCCTAGTTTTTATTTATTTATTTATTTATTTTTAGGTATTGTGAATGGAAGTGTTTCCCTGCACTCTTTCTCTGATTGCTTGATACTGATACATAGAAAGGTTACTGATTTCTGTAAACTGATTTTGTATCCTGCCTCTTTGCTGAAAGTGTTGATCATTTCTAAAAGTTTTCTGGTGTAATTTTTGGGATCTCTTACGTTTAATATCATATCATCTGCAAATAGGGATAATTTGACCTCTTTTTTTTTCTATTAGTACCGTTTTAATTTCCTTCTCTTGTCTTATTGCTCTAGCTAGAGTTTCAAGCCCTCTATTACAAAGAAGTGGGATAGTGGAAAACCTTGTCTGGTGTTTGATTTTAATGGGAATGTTTTAAGTTTTTCTCCATTTAGAATGATGTTGGTTGTAGTTTGTTGTATATAACCTTAATTAAGTTGAGGTATGTTCCCTCCAGACCAGTTCCCTCTAGGACTTTTATCATGAATGCATGTTGGATTTTGTCAAGGGTCTTTTCTGTGTCTATTGAGATGATCCTGTGATTTTTGTCTTTAAATCCATTTACATATTTATTCTTTCTGTCTCTCTTCTAGACAGGGTCTCTTACTAGCCTGAAATTCCTCCAGTAGACTAGGCTACCTGGCCACTGAGCCCCAGGGACCTGCCTGTTTTTGTGTCCCTGACACTGGGGACAGAAAGATTTAAGAGCCAGAGGTGAATGATGACAGGGAAACCATGTTTTCTGAACAACTGGGAAGTTACTCATGTGAACTCGCAGGAGTGACAGCAAGCACAAGTCCCACATAAACTCAGTCCAGATGAAATTCTAGCACGGACATGGGGAGGTGGTAAGAAACCCCAGTCCCAGCTCAGGAACAGCTGGTATTTGATGGATGCTGGGAGGGGGAGGTTCAGTCTCCTTTAAGGGTAGACTTGGTAGATTGACCAGCCTCCGGTGGATGAAGCCCACAAGGGCATTTGGGGACACAAGCTTGACTCTAGGCCTTGATATATTATATTCACGAAATTGGGAGAGATAGTGTGGACATAGGGAAGGGATCTAACTTTGATCAAATGTATCACATGAAATTCTCAAAAATTCAATAAAAAAGCAAACAAAACAAGTTTGAAACAAATCGTCTTTCTCAAGTCCCCAGAGATCTAGATGCTTTATAATTATGTTCATGATCATGACTTTACAGCATGTGGAATGATGACTAAGTTTCAGAGAACTTTATAAAAAGTTTGTTTTATTTATTTATATGTGTGTGTCTGCTTGAGTGCATGCACACTTATGTTTGGAGGCGTGCTTGCCGATGGGCACGCAGAGGCTAGAAGATGATGTTAGATCCCTCAGAGCTGGAGTTAGAGTATTTATAGTTTACTCTTTCAGAAAGTCTTGCACTCTTAAGGAAGTCCTCTAGAAGGCTCGATTATTCTCGTTTATTTAGGTCTGTGTGTCCATCAGTGGGAAAAGCAGAGTTCTGACACTGTGAAGCAGCAGTGCGAACAGGACAGGAACACGAACTACTCCTGAAGAGCGTTGGGATGTCTCGTGTAGGCTTCCAGCTGCCCCATCGGAAGTGATGCAGATACAGGTAGCTGGCAGAAGCAACTAAGGATGAAATTCAAGCTCGAATTCAACCATCTATCATTGCATTTAGCTAGAGAACAATATAAAGTCAAAATCAATCACTATTTGGCATGCCCAGTTACAGAAAGCATACTTGGACATCTTTACCTTCAAGGCATGGGTTGGAAATTGACTGCCTCTAGCGTCTAGTCCATGTTGTTGGGGAAAAACTAACCTGATGTGGAACTAATAAACTATGACCTCAGCATAACATTGTTCTGTATGGCAGATAAGTACCAACAAATATATGTGATAAGACTCCTATGTACTTCTAATAAATGTTATAATTTGTTATAAGGTTAAAACCTTAAAAGCCTCTGTTTTAGATCTGTGCTTAAAAGCTATAAGAAGGAAGAACTTCCCACTCTAAGCTTTAAGATAAGATGGATAAACTCACAAGACTATAGTCTGTGAGTGCCTTGAAGAATGCTGCCTCTTGTAGTCATCTTTGAAGAAGCACCTGCTACAATGTGTTTTATTTGTTAAAATAGCTAAGACTGTACTGGAATCAGCAATATATCATTGTGGGGAATGTCACAACTCTGGCCCACACTTGCCTGAAATACGTGCTTTTTGTATAATTCTGACTGTTTAAATTTCCTATAATAGCCTAAAAGGCATATATAATTCTGTGCTGGAAGTCTCAGATCTACCAGCATGATTACTGCAAAGGGATGATGGGAAAATCCCATAAAAAAACAAATCTATATACATTTCTGGTCTGGGCCTCAGAGACATAATAAAGGATAACTTCCTTCACTTCCTGATTTGTATTGTCTTACTGGACCAGGTCAGTCTCAAGTCAGTTTTTGTAACAGTGTGAGATCCATTGCAGCCTAAGTTAAGAGAATGCCTTACACATTGCTTTAGTTTTGTTCTGTTGCTGTGATAGAACACTTTGTCTCCTCCCCCGCACTCCTGCCAAAAAAAAAAAAAAAACTTAGGAAAGAGTTTATTTGTCATACTCTTCCAGGTCACAGTCTGTCACTGAGGGAGGTCAAAGCAGAACTCAAGGCAGAACCTATAAAATCCATGGAAGAATATTGCTTGTTCCCTTTCTTGCAGGTTCATGCTTAGCTAGTTTTAGCTTTCTTATATGCCCTGAACCACCTGGTCAAGGAATGGCAGCACCCACAGTGGAGTAGGTCCTCCTCCATCAGTTAATTATCAAGGCAATCTCCTACAGACATGCCCACAGACCAGTCTCATCTGGGAAATCCCTCAATTGAAACCCTCTCAGGTGACTTTAGACTATGTCAAGAGGCTCAGGACAATCACTCTACCTGAAAAGGACAATCTCCAGCCTGTTGAACTGCCTGAAAATTGTGCAGTGCACTCCAGGTTTCCTGCTTTCATGAGCTGTCACCCATGCTGGGGTGGGCTTTTGCTGATGCAACTGTGTTTAAGTCATTTCTACTCCCGTTAGTAACCCCTCAATAGTATTTGTTCCCTATCTGGGATGAGTAAATATTTGTTCAAATCTTCACAGGAATAGTGTCACACAACACCCCTTAGTGAGGTCATGTTCTCATGTCTGTCATGTTGTGAGTAGGATTTGAAGCAAACTAAGGTGACCTTCTGGGGGGGCACCTCCATCTGCATCTCCTCTGGGCTCATTTACATTACAAGCACCCATGTCTGCTGGGATCACTAGGCCCTGAGGGACTTCATCCCAAGATTTCACCAATTACTCCCCATCCCTAGATTATGCAATGAAGAAGGTAGCTGGTCCATTTTGCCCCAGCACCTGCTGTGGTAGAGTCCCCAGGCTTATCTGTGGCTGTACAGTGAAGGAAATCCAACAAGTGAAGAGTTACTGTGAGCTTCAATAGTTGCCTCCTGTAGAGTTTGCTGGCTTTGAAGTTAGAGGAATTGGAATTTCTTAGTGGCAACAGACTGTCCTGTGATGGTGATCTTTTTCTAAGATTCTGTGCACATATGAGTGACCCTTCTTGACGCTGTATTTGTCTTACATATAGCAGCTAGTGTAATCAGTGATAGTCAGTTGATTATATGGCAATAAAATATACACTATCCTATGCAACACCACGAGTTATTGCTATGCCCAGGAGAAAGGATTTACAGAGTACCACCACATACATAAATAGATTAAAAGGGAAAGGAGTTCTTTGTGGATAATTGATAAGCACTGAGTAGACTTAGTAAATCTCTCAGCACTGAAGCTCAGGGGTACAGAGGTTATAAAGGGAAAAACTACAGAAATCATAATAGCAATTTGGACCAGGTGGAGGTGAGGTGAGAAAGACCTTGCTACAGCAGTTATTTTGGTTATGCTTTAGCAGTTATTTGGTTATACTTCTAGGCTGTAGTCAGGGTCCTGAAAAGCCCTGAATGTGTTGGTGGGGGAGGCTGGTGGCTGGGAGGAATGCCAAGCAGGCACAGCCTGAGTTAGGACTGGTCCAAAACAAAATGGAGTTTTCTCTGCTGCTGGATCCCTCCATTTCTTTTTAGCAGCCTTCAAATCCTTGACAATGGCTATGGGATCAATCTTCATTTCAGACCCTGAATCGGGAATGGGGATGTTGTATGTCATTCTAACTGCTTCAAGCTGAGGGGGTTCATCAAAGGGAGGGGTTGTCAGGGTCCATTGGAGGAGGGAGTCCTCTGATGGTGTGGAGCAGGAGCATGGTCTTGGTGTTTTCTTGGGTGGTGGTTCGGGCAGTCATATGGCTGCTGCAGTTAGGCAAGTCTGTAACAATCTTTGGGGGACAGTTGATTAAGCATGGTGAAATGGTTTAGAAAAGTAGTGAACTTGTTCTTCTTGGCTGCAGGTAGGCACTGCAGTGTTGAATTAGGCCAAATTTGAAGCCTTACATTTAAGCAGTATTTTTATTAATAATGAAATCATTAGTGGTAAATGACAATGACATTTTATATAAACTCAAGTCTTTGTCTGGGAAGTTTAGTTTCTTGGACTCTTAAAGAAACATACCAATTTCTTGAATTTTTGGTTAAACTTCCCTGTTGGTTGTTTAAAACCATCCAGGTGAGCCTAAAGTAATTAATTAATTGTTGTCAAGGTCAGTTGAGGATTTTGTCACCAGGGTCACTTGGGCTGTGGTAGTGATGGTGGTGGGGGCGGGTGGGGCTGGCTTCCTCCGCCTTTTATGAGTTCCATCTACGTGTGGCTAAGTCAGAGGTCTTCCTTGACTGTGGTTCCACTTCCTGGGTGTTGACTCTCTTTGTAGACTGGACACTGGTTAGAGTCCATCTAATGGGGTTTGTATGGCCTTTCTGAACAAGAGCACAGGTGACCCATCACAGTCACAAGAAATTTTGAGATTCCTCATAGTCCCTGGAACTTAGTTGACCTTAGAGAGCAAGGAGTAAAATATTGTTCCTTTAAATCCCTCTGACTAGATTAGTATAGGCCTCCAAGTATGGTTGTTAAACATTCAAGAAGATTAGTAAAACAGGTCTGATACTTTTAATTACCATGTCCTTAAGCCAGCTTTTATAATTGTTAACAAGAACTAATTTAAATACAGGTCCGATTAGAAATTTTAAGAAGGCTATTTCATTGCAAATAAACCTAGTCTCTTTTCTTTTTTAAAAAAAATTTTATTTATTATTTTTATTTTATGTATAGAAATGTGCACCTATGCCATGTAATGCCCACAGAGGTCAGAAGAGGGTGTTGGATTGCCTGGAACTGGAGTTACAGATGGTTGTTAGCCACCATGTGGGTGCTGAGAATTGAACTTGGGTCCTCTGCAAGAGCAGCCAGTGCTCTCAACTGCTGAGCCCTCTCTCCAGCCACAAGTAATCTCTTTTCTTCACCAGCTCCTCATATTCTGATTTATGCTCTTTCAGAAGGCCAGGGAGAATTACCTCACATATCTATGGACAGAAAATCAGTTGGTCAGGATCCCAACCAAACTCACTAAAATAGCTGTTTTCTTTAGACTGTACATCTGGTACAGGGAGGCAAAACCTAGGTCCTCTTGAGCCATATTACCTTGTTATGGGCAAAAGAAAGCACCCTGTGTTCTAATGACAACAAAAAGCGTATTTCATTAGTTTTGTAAAAAAATCCCAAAAGCAACACTTGCAAAATATAGAGAAACACAAAAGACATTTGTCAGTAGCTATAAGTAACCCCAATACTTGTCTGCATTCATCCAATCTGAGGCTGTAACTCTGTGTTACAGGAGTAGACTGAAAGTTTTTTTGTTTTTTTGTTTGTTTTGGGCTACAACAGCAATTATCATAGTAAGAACTTTGCATCTCTGCAATAGCTTGCTGCCAGGGACACAGTGTTTGCTTTTAGTAATTTAACTTATTTTCAGCCTCTCTCTTTGATGAATTTTATCCCTGTAGAGAGGAACAGGCAAGTTATCCTTTGTCCCAGCTACAAAGAAGGTTATAGTAAATGGAAGTCTTATCCAAGGCTAAGAACTAAAGGAAGAAAGCTTATAATTCCCAAGTTTTAAATGTTTTCCCATAAGAAAGAACTTCACAACTGTGAACTCATTATGTAGCCCATCCAAGGTAGTTGTCCATCTTCAGTGGTTAAAGGTGTGTGCCATCATCCTGGCTCTCAAATATTCTCAGCAAAAATTTTGTCCTATCTACCCAATAAACAAAATATTTTTTTCATATTTTTCTAATGTCTCTCTATTTGGTATGCTATACACATACCTGCCTGCAGTCCAGACATTTAAAGCATTCAGTCTTTAATAAACCTGCTTAACCATTATCACTTGTGAGACATTCTTCATCACTTACTCAGATGTTCTTATTATCCCTTCTATTCTGCAAACACCCAGTCATTTTAATCTCCATACATAAATTTTTATTTTCTGAGATATTTCCATTTCTATTCTTTCATCATTTTCTTTCATCTTTTCATTTCTTTTTTAAGTAATATGATACATAACAGTCAGAAACAAATTTGCCATATGTTGTGAGAATTCACTTTTTTGGGGTTCTAAGCAGTTATTGTTTCTCCCTTTTAAAAGTTCTAGCATTAAACCAATGTTCAGTTACATTAAAGCTCACCAATGAGTTTACTGAGTTTACTTGCAGAGCAGAAGTGAAATGTCACTGACAGGTATATGGGTGATCTGAGTGCAGTTGTATTGGAAAATTTTTATCTAGCATGCATGTTGATTTTTCCATAACCTCTTGAGCCCCCCTCTTCCCAGATCATGATCAGGGTGAGGGTCCCATAACCTTGATACCTTCTTATTTATGTAAAACACAATAGTCAACAAGCACAGCTGTGATGATGTTTTGCAAGTAGGCACAGCTGAAGTCATGGAAAAGGCAGCTGTTTGACTTAGAGGAGAAGGCTGTGCAGCATTATCTTATTAAAAGAAAGGTGGATCCAAATTATATACATGGTATATTATAGTAAATTGAGAATCCTTGTGCATATATTTCTAATTACCAAGCTTTTTTTCAAGTCTCAAGAAAATCTCTATACTTGGACTTTTTTATGTTTTCTTTTTTCTTGCGGTCTCATAACAACTGATTAGAAGAGACTTTCCATTTTTAGTAGGAGCCTTGGTTCTCATCAAAACAACCTGGGTGTGAAAGAATCCTGCCTATAAATAAGAAAAGGCAGACAGAAAGCACACATAGGAGACAGCGAAAGAACTGACCCCTCTAATCCTTAGCAAAGGTTTTTCCAGTTGTGATTTCTAGGTGGGTGTGGCTTTTTTCTTTTTTCTTTTTTTTGAGTTATTTTCATCAGGAGAAAACTGTACAACCAACTTTGAAATGCAGAATAACCTATGTTTTCCCATCAGTAGAGCGCTAGTATATACCTTTTGCACAGTTTTTACATTTTTTTAAACATAGATTTCTATCACCATCAATTGTTCTTCAGCTTCTTTGTTCAGTGTAGAAGCTAGTGAATTGAGATGGAAGGACTAAGTACACCACAAAGATGTTGCTTTACGAGAAATAGTTCCCGGGAAAACCGGGAAGACGTAGGACCATCAAAGCCTCCCTTTCTCTTCTTTTTTCCTTTATATGATACAGACAGTGGTCTGACAGAATCATTCTTTTGGTGTTTAAAGAGTGGAATCGTAGTCAGAGAACAAAACATTATCAAATTGATGTTTACAACAAACCTCAAGAGGGTGACAGTGCAGGCACTGTCTCCCACAGAATGGGAGCTAAAGCGTAGAGGGAGCCTGATTCCTAAGAGACGGGAACCCTGAAAACAAACTGCAGTGAGTGGTGAGTAGGCATCAGGGCAGAGCCTGATGGCAGGCTGCTTTGTGTCTCAGGGTATCAGAGTGGTCCAGGGACTGTGGGGTGGAGAAGGGTATTCTGTGTAGGAGTTCCTGCTCTCCACATCCGTCCCGGTCCTCCCTTACTGCCTCAGCATAGGCCTAAGGACCTCTTGGTTGCAAGTGCTGGCCAGAGAGGGGTCAGAAAATTGCCTTAGCAGGGTCTGCATAGCACCCCAGTTGAAAACAGACATGTTTGAAAATAGATGCTGTATGGAGGCCATATATGAATTCCAAATGTTTGTGTTCATATATAATAGAAATAGCTGGCCTTCTCCACTGCTGGAGACATGTGGGTAGCCTTTAGAAATTAGAAGATTAATATATTTTGCAAAACAATAGAAAAATCTGAAATAGTCACCTTTTGAAATAAGTAAATTTCATACCAAAAGATTCAAAATAGTCAGTTTTCAGAAACCAGTAAATATACCATATAAAGTTTAAAACCCAAAATAATGTTTTTAGAAAGAGCCCAAAACAATGTAAAAATCTAAAAGAGTTGCTTTTAAAAGCCAGTTAATAAATCATACAAAAGAATGCCAAAATCCAAAAATTTTACCATGGAGGTCTATTATATTCTTAGACTGCCATGAAAATGTATTGATCTTATTATACATATGAGCTTTTGATCAAGAACACCAACAAACAGCTGAAAAAGCAATCTGAAATGAAAGAAGTCAAACACATAGCAAGACAAATAAAAGTTCTGGGGGAGGTCTCACCAATAGAACGGATTAGGAAGAAGACATGATGGGAACAGACTTTCCTGAAAGAAGCTGGACCTTTAAACTAAGGCTGATTAATTGACAGAGTTGGGGTGGTGTTGAAGAGGGCCCAATTGGCTCCTGTACCCCCTCCCCCACCGATTTTCCTGCTGGGAGGAGAGGGAACTGGGTGTAGAGAATGCCTGGGTAACGGGAGAGGGATTGTCTGCTGTCTCAGAGATTTGCAGAGAACACAGAGGACGGCTGGCGAGGAGGAATGAGATGTTAGCTATCGATGTCAAAAACCATGCTGTCCCGGCAGCTTTGAAATGGAGATAGGACCCCACCCAAGAGCCCCAATTCCCACTCTGTGGGAGACAGCAGAGGCCAGGTCTGAGGGTTTGAATCCAGAAATGGGCTGGTGTGACTGGAGACTTCCTTTCCTGAAAAGGAAACGGAGAGAAAGTCTGGGGAGTCCACAGAGACAGAAGGAACAGCAGACAACCCCAGAGGACGGAGTTTACTGGAGTCAGTATAATCCTAGACAAGGGACTGGCACCATGCACTCAGGCAGCATAGGCTACGAGGACAGAGGAACTCTTTCCATGGCAAGAGGCGAGTACCCTGGTTCAACTTCTTGCTGCCAAAGTGAGCTTAGAGGAGACAGTCCAGCTCTCCTGTCCTTGAGATAGATAACAAAAAAAACGAGATAGGACAACACAGACAGGACAACATTGACAGGACAAGTTCCCAAGTACACTATTTCAGACCCAAGGAAAACATTCAATCATTCACACAACAGTTAAGCCGGCTATGCATCCAAACAAAACCTCTCATTAGAAACAACCAGAAAACCAAATCCTGAGGGAAGGCTCCCTGTCAGGCCTCTCCTTTCCAACCTGAGGGAAGGTTTCTCATCTACCTTTCTCCAACAAATCGAAGACAAAACCAGAAAATCAAATCCTAAGGGAAAGTTCCTTTCAGGACTATTATCCCTTCCGAAAGAACCAGAGTCCTCAGCTACTGGCATCCCAATATAGTGCTAGTGGACAAGGGGAAGCTCCTCATTATGCTCATCATTCCCAGCTTGAGGTGAGGCTCCCCATGAGGCCTGTCCTTCCTAACCTGAGGGGTGGTTCCCCCTGAGGCTTATTCTTCCCAACATGAAACCAGAATTGATGCCAGCACACAGAACTGCCACCTAGGAGAGTGAGAAGGACTCCATCCTTTGTTGTTTGGTAATATGGCAGTCATTCCAGACTTCTCTGAGTCCAGTTTGGAGGAGTGGGCCCTGGAGCAGTCTTCAGGGAGCCCCTTGCCTGCAACCTCCTCACTGCCTGGGGAGGTCCAGAGCAAGACCAAGTGTCATGGTGGCAGGAATCTCTCTGAGTGCTTCCGAGATGTTATATCCAAGCAAGAGAATTGCAGATCACCACCATGCATAAGCCAATTAAAAGGGGAAGAAGTTTTTTTTTTTTATTATTAATAATTGGTTAGAATGGGATGAGTGTCCAGCGCCTTTGAAATCTCTCAGTGCGGAAGCTCAGGGGTACAGAGGTTATAAAGGGAAAACATATAAAAGTCGTAAAGCAGTTTGGACCAGGTGAAGGTCACAGAGACATTTTGGTTAGTTATACTTTTAGGCTGTAGTCAGGGTCATGAAAAACCTTGAATGTGTTTCTGGGAGAGGTTAGCGGCTGAGAAGAATGCCAAAGCAGGCACAACCTGAAGTCAGGACAGGTCCAGGACAAATGGAGTTTCTTCTGCTACTACAGCATAATCCAGTGTATGAACAGAGTGTGGTACAATATCAGTATGGAGCTTCAGTAGCACGACCTTTCCTCTATACTCAAAGGCTAAATTAAAAGGGGGGCTATGATGTTAAAGTCTCTGGTGGTATGAAAGCCGGATTCGTCTGTAGAGTCAAGGTGCTCTATTCTGAACTACACCAGCCTGCAGTGTAAGTTGAGTAACTGTATTTACATCTCCATTTTCAATCAAATAAAATGTACAAACTTGGGTAATCTCGTTCATGTGCAATATTTTCCTTAGCTGAGAAAGGAACATTGCTAAGAACAGGAGCGGGCAGAACATCTGTCCTTGCAACCCAGTGTCCTGCTGAGCTGGTGGAAACATACTGGGAATCACGTTGGATTCTGCTGTAATTCAACGTCCTTGGAGCCTCCACCTGAAGCCAAGGAACAAGTGTTATGGACCATAGCCCCAAATGAGCATCGAAGGGGAGAAGAGTGAAGAACTTGATGACCCCAAATCCAGTTACTGTCAGGCCAGGAGAATACTGTGCATTACAAATGAATTTCACAAACGACATTTCAAAGATATCTTCTTAACCTAATTTTAGTGCATGCCATTGTGATTAGCTACATAAGCCCCATGAATAAAGATCTAATTATTGTAGCTAGACAAATTAAAATGTTTCTGGAGGCAGCAATCTTTTCTTCCTTCCTTCCTGGGACAGACAAGAAGGTTGGTCTCATAGGAAGCAGCAGCTGACATGAGCCATTATGTTGGAAGGCTTGATAGAAGTTTCCCGTTCTTGTCATTTCTGTTGAATCACATCTTGGTTTCCATTGAGCATTATCTCTGAAACAGCTATAGAAAAATTTAACACTCCAGTCCAAGTGTTTCTCTTTTAGGAACTGTTCCTGTTCTCTAACAGTATCATTGTTTCTACATTCTATGTTGCTGTCAGGTATTGAAAAAAAAAAAAGACTTATTTAAGATATCTGAGCGGTTCTGATAAGGTAGACACAAGAAACCACTTTAAGACCTTTGATGTGCATTTTTAAGACCTTTGATGAGCAATTTATATGTTAACTTAAAATTTTGAACTGGGCCAAATCTCGGGTCAAAGAACAGCTGGGCACAATAATTCAAGCCTGTAACTCTGGCACTCAGAATTTTCTGTCTCACAGAAAAGTTCTCTTCTCCAAGCCTTTAAAATCTGTATGGTCTGAGGCTGGTGAGAGGCTTAAGTGAAGGTGCTTCCCCTGAAGCCTGAAGACCTGGGTTCCACACAGAGCCCCACATGGTGGAAGGAGAGAAGTGATTCCTGCAAGTTGTTCTCTGACCACTACACAAGGGCTGTGGCATGGTGTAAAATTTTGAAACCAGTCTAGGAATGTGTGAGAAGTCCCGGTGGCTACGCTTCAGAACACAGTCCTGCAGCTGTTTCTTTCCCTCAAAGGTCAAATTTTCATTCATTCTTCATCTGGGTGTTTTGCCTTTCTTGTCCTGGTCCTCAGTGTTTGTTTTACTCAAAGTCTTGGAAATGTTCTTGGGGAGCAACCATGAGGAAGCTCCTGTATGATAGTTTGTTGTCTTGAGAATTCTTCTCTCCCAGTGAGGCCTGGCATTCAGCCCCATCCCTCCTAGGTTTGAACTGGTTGAGCAAATGGGAATGCTCTCCAATTAGAGAAACCAGTTTATTCCAGGTTACTTACAAAGAATTCATCCCTGTGGAGAGAGACAGACATTTCATATGAGAGAGCTGGCATTTTGAACAGAAGTCCAGTGGATCTCTCTCACACACACACACACACACACACACACACACACACACACACACACACAAGATGGAGGCCAGTGGCACCACACTCATGTGTCTCCTATCCAGTTTTCACTGCTTTCCCACTAGACACTCCCCCTTAAGTTACTGGTTGGTTAGAAAGTAGTTGACTCTATTGGCTTCATCTCTGTCAATCACATTTTTGGAGGCATGTCCCTTGAAGTAGAGAGAAACTCTAAATTTACTCCTTCATTTGTCAACTTGACCCAATGCTGAATCACCTGGGAAGAGTCTCTGTGAGGGATTGTCTAGATCCGGCTGCCCCGGTGGACATATCTGTGGAGGACTATCCTGATTACGTTAATTGATGTGGTGTATTAGTTACCTTCCTCCTGCTGTGATAAAACACTGTGACCAAGGCAACTTATAGGAGGAAGAGTTTATTTGGCTTACAGTTTCAGAGGGTTAGAGTTCATAATGGTAAGGGAGGCAGAGGAAGCCAGAGCAGAAACCCAAGTGATCACATCTTCAAGCAGGCACAGGAAGCAGAAAGCTACTGGAAATCCAGCAAAGCTTAAGAATATTCAAAGCCTGATCCCAGTGAGGTCCTTCCTCACACATCCTCACACAGCAAGGCCACCAACTGGGGACAAAATGTCCAAATACCTGGAGCCTATGGAAGACATCCTCAGTCAAACCTTCACCCAGTGGGAAGACCCAGTCCCCTAGGGGTGGCACCATTCCCTGAGATTGGATCCTAAACTGTGTAAGAGCAGAGAAAGTGAGCTGAGCAGTAGGCACACATGCACTCATTTCTTTCTCTCTTGACTGTGGATGTGTTAAGACCAACTGTTTTAAGTTCCTGACACCTTGGCTTTCTAGTGCTAAAAGACTGGTGGTAATCTGAAACTGTGAACTAAAATTAACCCTTTCTCCCCTACCTTGTCTCTTGTCAGGGTGTTTGATCACAGCAACAGAAATGAAGGTAGAACTCCTGGGTTTGATTGTGCTCAGGGTGGAAGGTTTTACAAGAACCCTGTCTATCTATCTCTATACAAGAATCCTCACTTCAACCTGTCAGCGCACAGATTGTAAAAAGAGCAGATTTTCTCTTTGAGTTATTTTCAAGTCTACCCTTCAGATGAACTGGAAGGTTAGCATGATGAAGACAACAGAATGTCAGATTTCAGAAAAGTCCAGAAGCATGACAACATGCTTGTTCCTGCTAGGCAAGACTCATCCTCCATAAGCACCACTGATCCATTGATGTAATAATTTCTTCTTTTTAAAAAACATTTTTTTTGAGACATGATCTCACTAAGTAGCATAGGCTGGGCCCACACTTGTGATCCCTCTGCCTCCACCTGTCAAGTGCTGACATTATAGACATAAGCCACTGCCAGCTTCTTCCTCCTTTTTATTTAGTACAAGCCACTGTTTTCGAATGCTTTCTTCTGCAGGTTTTTTTTTTAATCTCTTGGAATTTTGCAGACTTTTATAACTCTACTTCATTCTGTCATAATTAGAATATTTGCTCTAAATAAATATTCAAGGGATAAAAAACAAGATAGCAATAAAAAGGCTTCAGACTAGGCAGAGATGGTGGCTCACAGCTGTAATCCTGGCACTCAGGAGGCCCAGGCAGAAGTGCTGCTATGAGTCTGAGGCCACCTTAGGCAGCACAAGGAGTGCCAGGCCCGTTGGGACTGCATAATGAAATCTAGCTCAAACAGAAACAAAAGCAAGCAAACCAAAACAAAGCATAAAACGACCCTCAGACAAAAATCACGCTGGGATTTCACCTGGCCTATTACTCTCAGGAGACATGGCTCTGACTTCTCTCCATTTCCCATTCTGAGGAAAGGCACCCCAAAATTTCAAATTACATGTCTATGTTTACTTTAAAAAAATTTCATCTTCAGAAAATATCAACTCTCTAATGTGATAAATGAATATTTATTGTTATTTATATGTGTATGAATGTATTGCCTGCACATATATAAGTGCTCTCATGTGTACAATGTCAACAGAAGCCAGAAGAAGGTGTCGGATCCCCTGGAACTGTAGTCAAGGATGCTTGTTGGCATTCCTGTGGGTGTTGAAAACCAAACCCAATGCTCTTGATTGATGAACCATCTCTTCAACCCCTGACTGTATTTCTCCATGAAGTTTTAATTAAAATATTCTTTGCTATTTCATGCTCTATCAATTTTATAACATCTTAATTGAGATATCATTGATGTACAATAATAGTCACCCTTGTGAAGACTACAATTCAGTAGTTATCTGTTTATTCAAAGTTGTGTAAACATCACCACTCTCCAGTTTCCAACACTCTCCTCTTCCCAGGAAGAAACTCTACAGGGAGCATTCTTTCCCTGGCCCTCCCCTAGTCTCTGGCAACCATTAGCCTCTCTATGGATTGGTCTCTCCTAGGTATTTTACATAAACAGAATCATAGAGTGCACAGCATTGTACAGTCAAGGTTCACTGCGTTGTAGCAGTGTCTACCTTCCCTGGTTTGTGTTGACAAACAACACTCATTTTACATGTCTATAATGTTTTGTTTATGTTTTCATCAGTTAATAGGCACTTTTCCATTATGAGTACTTTGAATAATTCTTATATGAATATTCTTATGTAAACTTTTATGGGGACATAAGCTTTCAATTCTCAATTTGCATAGGAGTAGAATTGCTAGATTTTATGGGAATTATACATTTAACTTTGTGAATTGAATTCAAATTACTGAAAGTATTTGGAAAGAAAGCTGTTAACTTTGCAAAATGGCTGAACCAAATTAGTAGCAATGTCTGGCCAGCTCTTTCCCATCCTAATCCCCACTTATAGCTTTTAACTACAGTCATCTGTAATTAAAATAGTGGGAGACACTGTCTCCTTGTGGTTCAGTTGCTGCTCTTTGCAAGAGTGCTTTATATATATTCTTAATTCTTGGCTTTATGGGATGTATGAGCTGCAAGTATTTTTGCCCACCCTCTGGGTTCCTTCTGCACTTCATGGTGAGGTGGAAGGGAACTGTTTGGGGTGATAGAATTTGCCCATGTGGATTGTAGTAGTCTCACGGTGATATTCTTTTCTAAAAGCTCATAAAATTCCACACTTACAAAGTGTGAATTTTATCATCTGTAAAGGGTATTGCAGCAAACCTGACAATGAAAAAGATAAAGTGAAATAAAAGGAAGAAGTATATTCTTTCATTTCCTTCTTTTCTGTACAAACTTGTCTACCTTTTGCTCAGCCGCCAGCTCTGCTCTGTTGGCAACAGTGAGAGGCTCAACACCAACTGTCGTTTCCTTTCCTCAGTCCAGTGGCTGAGTCAACATAATTTATATTTACACAAGTCAGAGGAACTATTGCATGACTCCCCAGAATCCAGCTCCTCCTAGAGGCTGGCAAAAGCTCACTTTGGCCAACTGTGGTTTTGTAGACATGATCGTAGTTTCAAGAGCATCAGTTCATGAAATCAGTCATGGTGCCCAAGAGGATCTTTGTATGATATGGTTAACATTTAGAGAGTCTTTGTGTGCTTGAGTTCCATCCATCCATCCATCCATCCATCCACCCACCCATCTAGCCATATATCCATCTGAATTTTAAAAGTATGTGATGACTTAGGAAAAAAAAGACGGGCAGGAAAAATAAGCAGATGGAGCATCCCTGTCACGTGTAGCCATCCGGGGTTGAAATTTGTGGCTGTTCTAGTTTGTTTTTTGTTGTGACAAAACACTGACCAAAATCCACCCGGGGAGGAGAAGGTTTATCTGGCTTACAGGTTACAGTTCATCTTCAAGGGAAGCCAGGGCAGGAGCTCAAGAGGGGAACCTAGAGGCAGGACCTGAAGCACAGACCTTGGCTGCAGGCTGCTTACTGGCTGCTTCCTTTGCTTTCCTCCACTACTGTCCTGTACAGTCCAGGCCCTCCTGCCCTTGGGGCGGCATCACCCGGACTGGGTTAGGCCCCCTACATGAAGTAACAATCAAGAAAATACTCCACAGACATGCCCACACGTCAGTCTGAGGGAAACAGTTCCTCCCTCCTTCCAAGTTTCCAAGTGTGTCAAGTTGACAACCAATACCAGCCATCACTGTGGGAACCAGCAGAAAAGGCAGCCTGAGGGAGGACACAGAAGGATCAAGCAAGCTCTCTTTAGGAACTTTGAACTTCATTTATGGAAAGAGAAGTCAATGCGAAGGAATATTTGATATTTTTAGGATATTCTTACTTGGGGAGCAATTGGTTTGGAAAAGAAGAGAAGACAGAAGCAATAAAACAAATTTAGGGCATAGTTAGAAATAATGAAAGTGAACGTATTAAAAATGATTTTAGCGTCATATGTTTCACAATTCAAACCATATCTGTGAATTTCGTGCAAAGTAACCACAGACTCTTACAAATGTGGGATCCAATTTCAGTCCGTGGAGTTGCAGAGTTGCCCCGCAGTCTCCCTGAGATGGGGGATGTGACTGAAAGTGGCTTGGGGCAGCTGGGCATCCTATATCAACTTGTAGTTCTTTTATTCTTTTAAGATTTATTTCGGTTTGTATCATGTGTATATGTGTAGGGGCACACGTGTGCTGGTGCCCTTGAGGCCAGAAGAAGCTGTCAAATCTCTTGGAACTAGTTATAGACAGTTGTGAGCTGCCCAGCATGGGTGCTGAGAACCAAACCTGGATCCTCCATAGAGGAGGAAGCACTCTTAACCACTGAGCCATCACTCCAGCGATGATTCTTTACAGATATGCTCAGGAACCATAATTTGCTTATTAGATAAATGACAAAGACTGAAGAAACTTGTCTTAGTTTTCCAGAGAGTGAAATGTTTTCAATGACCATTTTTGTCTTAGAAGAGGATAAAGATCCCCTTCAGGGATGGTTTTCCTCAGCACTTGTGTAGTTGTTGACTGTTTTAATTGAAGGCATGTGGCAAGCCTGCAAGTGTGTGAACACTTCTCATTCTTAACCTAGCCTGAGCAATCAGCTCCATGATACGAAGGAGCCCAATGGAGCTAAGGCTCGGTGTGCTTGATGCTGTAAATAAATGTCAAGGAGAAGTCACCTGATTTAAAACTTAAAAATTAATTATACTAGAACTCTTAAGAGTGAGCCCAGCATAACAACAGGAATTCTGTCTTATTTAAACATCACCGTTGGGGAACTTTACAGTGCTACAGTCAACTTCCACACTTAAAATTTAGTTGTCAATGGACCTGCCTCTTTCTTAATCATTTCTTTGTGGTAACTGTAACACTTAACAAGCCCACTAATCTATGTAAGGTTGGCCAGACTATAAAGCAGAAAGGGTTAAACAAAGAATAACCTTCCTAAGCTATAGCAGCTGACATTACTGATATAAGGTCCTCAAACCAGCAGGATCTTACCATGGCAAGAACAGGAAATGTGAGCTCTGAGTCTGCTGACTGCCTCCTACAACCTGGAGCTAGTGCTGGGCATATCAAGAGCTTCTGGTAACTTATCATGTGAGGTTTGAATCGAGGCTGACCTTGTGGATGCCCCCAGCCTAGAAGTTGTCCAAATTCTATATGCTATTTCAGAATAAGTTACTCTGGCTGCTGTGGAAAAGAGAGTGTGCTTTCTCCTCAGTCAAGGGTCTCAACTTTCTTCCTGAGAGCAGGGCTGGTGAGGTAACCATGAGCCTGCCACAGAGAGTGACAAGTCATGTATTTGTAGCTGGTGGTTGGTGAGGGCTAGGGATGAGTGGCACCTAGACAGTGACAAGCTAGCTGATCGGATGACCATGAACAAGACTACCATCATGACATGATGTTCAGACGGTGGAGGCTGTTGATTTTGCTGATTGCTCTGTAGGAGTGTCCAGCCTGTCAACATTGTAAAAGGACATCATTTACAAATGCATTTGGGCTATATTCACAGCTATCTTGGGGCACATGTGGCCTATGCTCTTCATGTTTGAGATGCCTGCAAGCAAGCCCAGAGAGAATAAACTTGAGAAATGAAAAGCCATGAACGCCTAACAGAAAATGTGTGAAACTGATCCCACTTGAGATCAGAAAGCCCTGGTGTAACTCAGACACCTCAGACAGGTCTTTATCTCTAAAAGTACGAGGAGCTGTGGCAGCAGCTGGATGGCCTCTTGTGCTAATTTAGCACAAAGACCTGCCTGAAATTTCCTATACTATGCAAGGGCACTGGAGCATTCAGTAGAGTCCAGTGAGGAAGAGGACAGACACATGGATGCACTTCACTTACTCCGAGGCATTCAACTGGCTGGATGCCTGAAGATATCCTACATCCTCGTCTTTCCTGCATAATGCCTGTTGAGATATGCACCTGGGGCAGGAGCATCCTTTACACTAACTCCAACACCCAAGCTGACATTCCAAAGTCTATGTTTCCTCTGGATACACAGCCATTGGTTCAAAAGGCAACAGAAAGAATAAAGGAAGGTGACTGGCCACCCATCTGCACAGGAGTCCTGAGGAGCCAGGTGCCTCCACAGGACTAGACACTAGTGAGCTTTGACCAGAAAGAAGATAGCGGTTCTTCAGGCCTGCTTCTTCCCCATGAGGATGGAGTACGGTATCCTGGCTTGAGAGTCTGGGAATGTGTCACACTTGTTCAGCAGTCACTCAATTGTTTGTCCAGAAGGGCTGAGAGCTGGTGAGGGGAAGAGGGGACAGCTTTCTTAGAACACTGCTCCTATGCTCCTTTGGACTCACCTTGCTGAGTGACAGATCTCCCTGGGCCCCAAGACCTGAAGACCAGGGGACATATGTGGTTGTTCCTGACAAGGGCCATACTTTGAGAGCCACTGTTGTAGAATGGGAAGTCTGAAGGATTAGGGAGTGTTAGCTAAGACCTAGTGTGTAAGGTTGTCTACTACCCACTACCTCCTTCCTAGGGTGCACTGGGGAGTGAGGCCAGCAGCCTCCAGGAGGCTATGCCAGGTACTCTTGACAGGCTGGAGAAGACACTCTGAGGACTTCCCAGGAACGTGGGGGAGATGGGTTACATAGTGGTCAATGGCAAGACCATCAAAAACAGCCGCAAGGACAGACACTATTCCCTGGGACCCAGCAGAAACCGAAAGATCACTGCAGCTCCAGGAGGTTAAATCATAGGACGCGCTCTGAGCTGTTCAGGTGGAAGAAGTTTGCTCAGTGGTAGATGACTCAGCCTCGGGAGACTCAGCTATATGAGAACCCACAGGTCTGGGGTGGTCTTCCTGTGGTCACATAAGCCCCTACAGACAACTTTTTGACAGCTGTCAGGACAGCCTCCTTTTTAAAGTGTTCATAACAAAATAAGAAATATTTTACGAAGTAACCATTTACTTACAGTATTTCTCATCCTTTTTGGGTTCTAAAAACAAAGTGAAAGGATTTTTAAAAAAATTCAAAACTGACGGTGACCAGAAAAAGTAAAGCTTCTATTTCTTTCATCTCTTCATTCTGAATCCTTCCCTCTCAAAAGACTCCTTAGTTTTTCTTAGTACACATTAATCATCTTATTATGATTTGGAAGTCAAGGAGCACATTTATAGACAGTATTAAGTCATCTGAAATAGGACTTCTTGAAAGATAAAAAAAGAGCTGCTCCTGGTATAATTTCTACTATTATATTAATAAGTCAGTTATGCAAATACATTTTTTAACCACATGAACTTTTCAGTTAGGTAATTTAATGCTATTTGATCAACACCTCCAACTTTTGACTATTCACCTAAATAGTCGGGACAGATAATGTTCTTTCAGTTATTAAAATTGGCTTTAGGGGTTTGAAAATGTGTTTTGGAGATGTTGGGAACTGAATCTAGGGCTTCGAATGTTCTGGGAAGTGCTCTATCTATAGTCCCAGCCTGGTTTTATATTTTTGGCAGTGTCACAGATTATCAGCAATTAAGTGGTTTTAGTATTTGTTGCTGACATCTAGAGAGTTCTTTAGAAAGAACTCAAGGGCATGTTATAGATTGATCTGAGGGAGGTCATGGCTGTGTGTGTGTGTGTCCCTGTGTTACACATGTTTGAGAGCGCCTGTGCCTGTGTTAGCGGTAGAATCCAGGAGTCACTTTCTGGTCTCTGTAAGACTTCAGAGAGAGCTCACTTGCAGAGGGCACTCAGGTACTTGCCGGTTGGGCAGAGTCCCCAAGAATGAAGGCTCTGGTGAGTTTTGTACATAGTTTAAATTTTTGAGTAATCAAAGCTTTTCTGTTTTTTAACTTAAAAATTATATTTGTTCAATACCTGAACAATATGCAATATATGTATGGCAGAAAGTGAACTAAGCCTCCTTACCTGGCTCCCTGTGTGGCTTGGACTGGGTTCTACATGTTGCTCTTCTAAGACAAACATCAGTATGTTACATGTATAACTACCCGTGTTCTCACACGTGAGCAGGCTGCACAGTGTTTCTCAGCTTGATCCTGTTTCACTCCTGAACGTGTCACTTGCCATTCTTTCTGTCTGGCACAGACCTATCAACAAGCCCCTTGCTGTTCCTCAGTGCTCCTCATCACACTGTTGTCCTGGTCACTGAAAGGATAGAAGTTCCTGGAATAGAGGAATTGTAGCTAATTTATCTAGCAGACCTCGAGCAGCCACTACACAACCTTTAATTTCCCAACACAAAACAGAGCAGTTACCATACATTTTTTTGGAATGTATCTATTTCTGCAAAATACATCCCTCCACTTTTGATCACATCCACCCCTGGGCTACTTAGGTTGTTCATTCCAGAAGCTTCTGTCATCCTTTTTCCAATGTGATCCTCTGGATGAAGTTGGCAGCCTTTGCCACCAGAATTCTCCCCTCATTGCTTAAACTGTAGTGCTTGACTTTGGCAGTGTCAATGTTAGTCAGGTCTTTACTGTTGTCTGTTTAACTACATGGCATATCTTCATGATTTCCATAGACAAAGGAGTGTCCACTCATTCTCTGGGTGTTACAGTAGGACAATTTTGTTTCCAATATTAATCTTTTAAAAGATTAATTAATTTATTTGTTTATATTTTGTATGTAGGAGTGTCTTGCCTGCATCCATGTAAGTGTACCTTATGCAGGCAAAGCCAGAAGAGGGTGTTGGATTCCCTGGAACTGGAGTTACAGGTGGTTGTTAGCTGGCATGTGAGTTCTGAGAACTGAATCCAGGTTCTCTGCAAGAGCAGTCAGGGCTTTAAACCTTTGAACCATTTTGCCAGACCTCTCCAATATTAATCTTATAATGTTTATCGGGCTTTTTCATTTTTATATATTTTTAAAAAATATATCTATTTTTAAATTTTATGTGCATGACCTGAATGTTCATAAATGTATCATATAGTACCCCCAGAGGCCAGAAAAAATGATTTGGATGCCCTGGAATTAGAGTTGGGACAATTGTGAGCTACCATGTTGGTGCTGGGAACCAAACCCTTCTTCTCTGGAAGAGGAGGAACTGCTCCTAACTGCTAAGCCATCCCTCTACCGTTTAATGATTGAAAATTTCTGTTTTCTTCAATAGGTTTAAATCATCATTCAACATGCAAAAGTAAGTTTTGTTTTCCTTTCCAATGTACTTCACTTTTGACTTATTTTCCAGCCACTCATACTTGTTAATGACAAAGATGTTTTCTTGACTCCTTTTTTCTCCAGATGTTACTTTTCAATTCTTATTCAATAGAAGTATCTAGGAAAGTTTTAAAAACTCTTTTTGCTCTAAAAGTATTTATATTGCAAAGGAAGAGGTGAACCCCCTGAGTGACTGACAGGTGCTGCCTGTGGGGGCTGCCCACCCCTTTCTTCTTCTTCCCTCAGCTTTGCCATCTCAAGAACACGTGTGCTAGAAAAGTGTGCTTTTCCTGCTGTGTCTGTATTTGAAACACAACAGCCACAAACCCGTTCATTTGCAGTCTTTTACCCTTTTCAAAAACTTTACTGTAAGGTTGGTAAGTTTTTCATTCCAAACTTCCTGTGGCTTTTTATTTGTTAATGTTATTAGTCATTTGCTCTTTGTGGTGATTCCTTTGGTTGTCAACTTGATTAGACTAAGACACACCTGTGGCAGTAATGACTCACATTTCTAACAGGATATGTCTGTGAGGGTGCTTCCAGAGACATTTATCTGAGACAGGGAAACCCACCCCAAAAGTGGGCAACACCCAGGCTGAACAAAAAAGGAAGAAGAAGAAAGCCAGCTGACCCCAGGCATCCTGTCCTCTGCTCCTTGGTTCATGCCACAGGCCAAGTTGCTCCATTGCGATGTCTTCCTGCCATGATGAACTGTGCTATTCTGAACTGTGAGCCCAAATGACCCTTTCCTGCCTTACTTAAGCCACAGGCGATAATCACAGCAGTGGAAAAAGTAACTAATGCACTTTTGTTTCCCATTTTTTAGCATACTATTAAGAATTTCAGATTCTAAAAAAGCAAAACTGCATTCCATCTTACAAAACTACTATTTAAAAATTCCAGCAAAATTTCATAAGTTTTCAGTTTTCACCACAATTATCAGACTTTTGACAAATATCCTTAATGGTACATTTTTTACACATACCATTGACTTTTCCCTCAGGATTAATTGCAGCAGTTGTGATTATGTCAAAAAAGACTAATTGTGTTGCATTTGGGATGCTTTGAATTTTGACTTCCAGAATTATTAATTTTGCTTTCCTAGTAATTTACAAGCTCCTATTTCCTGATTTTCTGTCAAATGTAGCTCTTTTCTTCTTGGTCAGTCTGTTGAGTGAAAATGTATGCTACATTGTTTTTACACGTGAATGAGTATAGGACACACTCTTGTTTCCTTCCCAATTTCTATGGGAACAACATCTGTTAGATCTACCTGTATAGTATTGTGCTGTTTCTTGGTCTTAAATAAATTAAAAAAAAAATCACATTAAAGGAAATAATTGAGGATTATATCAGAAATAAGAAATGGGAACATCTAGTTAGAAGTGAAGATTATTATTTTACTATAATTATAAATGGGGATTTATTCTTAATATGCATTTTAATATTATCCATTATATCATCTTTACTGATATAACAAATTAGATCAAACTATTTCCTACCATTAAATCATTATTGGATTATTATGATTAACCCAAGTTATAACATTTGGTCAGTATTTGCCCAAATTCTTGAATGTATCATTATTTCATGCAATGCCAGATTTGTTTCCCAGTTCTTTAGGTTTGGTATTAGTCTGTGCAGTGGGAAGAACTGTTCATTTTAATGCTGTCTCTGTCAGGTTTTGGTAGAAAATCAGAGCTGTAATTTAGGTGTGGCTGTTATATGCCCACTCAAGAGTGAAGAGGTCACACTGGGTACTTTATCCAGGCTGTGGGATGGAGGGGGCCAAGTGAGGCAGAAGCATAGACATCATTCCCACCTGCTGACTGCTAAAGGGGAGAGAAGCAGAGAGAAGCTCCTCAGCCAGACTGCTAAGGGAAGGGTGGAGATTCTGCCAGGAAAGATGCTTAATGTTTTCCTGTGTATTCCCGCTAGCCTTTTCCCTTTTTATTAGCAAGAGAATTATGTGTCTTTAGTGTGTCATGGAATGTACCCAGTATGCTCTGTGCACTGTGAATTACACTATAACGTTTTTTTAAAAATGAGAAATGGCCTTTCAGAACCCCCTCAGCTGATTTTGTTGGAAAAAAAATAAATTGTGAATCCCTCCATGTCTGGAGTCTTGACTGCAGCCTCTCCTCTTGCTGATGTCCTTTCTGGGGTTAGCATAGGCGAGAACCAATCCCTCTGTTGCTGGGATGAGCCAGGCTATGTGTTTTCCTGGCAGACGTCCTAGGCTTTTTTTCCCTTTGGAGGCTATGTTTTTTTCTTTCATTATTCTCGGTTCTCTAGAATATTCCCCAGAGTGAATCTTAGAAAGATGGCTTCTTGAGCTGAGTGGCTTCCTTCAATCTGAGCATGACCAGTCTTCTCTGGAGCCATTGGAGCTGTGCTCATGTTTCTTTACCTGTTTTCTCTTTGAGGTCTGCTTTTAGTCATATGGGATGACATGGCTCTGTTTGATCCTATACCAGTTTTTATTGCCTTGTCTCTTGCATATGACCAATGTATCTCTTGATTTTCGATGGCCTCTTTACACTTGGGCTTATAAGTTGATGCTGTGTAGGGGTTTCAAGTTCTCAGACTTGTGGCATGCATAGTTATCTCTTTCTTCACCGGAGACTTGCTTAGCTAGTGTGTATGGCTGCTTCTGCCCCTGATCCTGACCCACGGGTGCACCTCCTTTGGGGTTGATCTTTCACCGTTTTCATCAAGGTTGTTTGTTTGTTTGTTTGTTTTTCCTGTGATTTACTGACATGTATCATTTTCTAACCTTAATTCATGTGTTTTTTTGTACTTGGAACTTATTGGGTTTTTTCAACAATTAAAGACTCCGGCTTGCTTTTCTACCAAGTTTTCATAGCTCAGCCCCCAGCAACCAACTTTAGATGAAAGGGTGGCACCTGCTGTCTACAGTGTGACACGTCCCTATCTTTCTGGTTCACCTTTGCCCCATTTCCTTTCCAGATAGGTGACGTTTGCTGTGAGGGAAGGTAGGCAGCAGGAATTTAATGGGTTAAAGTGATCTACTCAGATCCTAGGCAACAGGGCAGATCCTTGAGATTTCTACTTTGTTCTCCTGCTTAACATGAGGAACCCTTGGGATGTGTGATGATTGCCAACTCCATTTCCTTTTGGAGTGACTTCCATGTTTTGAGGCTGTTTAGTGAAATATTTAGGTTCGACTTTGCTCATTTTCATTTCCTTCAAGGTTTTGATCTTATTTGGACTGCCAACCTTTCTTCCTGTTTTAATATTTGCAGCAATTTGGGGGAGATTTTATTGAAGTGCATTTTCATTATCAGTTAAGAGTACTAGCTCTGTGCTAAAAGCATAGTCTTGATGTCAAAATTAATCATGTTTATTCACCTCAGCTATTATAGTAGACTTTGTTCTACAGACAGTGCTCCCATGGCTGCTGTCATCTTTGGCTCCTGGAGGTCAAGCTAGAGAAAGAAGAAGACAAATAGAGGGGAGATGATATGTTTGAAACTCCTTAGGATCACTGGAGCTCAGCTTTGTTGAAATTGCCTTAGAATTACTAGCGAGTCACTTCTGTTTAACTTTTAAGAGTTACTCCAATATCATTATCTAAGAAGGACTAAAATATATCTTAATACAGGTTGCCTTCTCCTTGTAGCCCAGGCCACTTCCACTTCTTCTATTGAGATAGTTTGTGTCCAGGAATAAGAAATCCACTTCAATATAAATATATTCATTAGTTAAGATAAATTTGGAGTGACATTAAAGTGAAGTGATATAAAATTTAAAATCTTAAGATATTTTGATTTATCAGCAACTTGGTACTGTTTATGTGGATGGCCTGGTATATTAACAGATACCTGATATTTCATAAATATGGAGAGGTGACAAAATGCTGTCAGGAAAGATGCAAGTATCCTAAGATGATAGAATTGACTCCATTACAAATCCGGGAAATGCTAGCACACTTGATGCAAACACCTTAAAGAAGCAAGCAAAACCTAAAAACAACAGCTGCTTTATACTTATATGCCAGCACTGCTCTTGGTGTTTTATGGAATTAGTTCATTGAATCTTCAGGATAAGCTCCACTCAAGTGGGTTTGCCCAGGATCAGGTCTATTTAATCAAGAAAGCGTCTGTTGCAAGAGGGAAGAAGTAACCACAATTGAATTAGTCAACAGAGTGAAGCCAACTTCTGTGAACACCCTGCCCTTAGTCCCTCCCTCTCTCTGGAGCTTGGGGCAGAGAGACTATGGGTAGAAGGTCTTTGTGGGGATAATGAAGAATATAGCACTGGGAATACCTGTAGCCCATTAACTCATCCGGAGGGGCTTAGAGCGAGAAGCTGGGATTCTGCAGCTTCAAGTGTCTACTGTTGGTTTGCACATCCTCTGTTCCTGAAGCCAACACCTGCTCACCAACAGTCTGTGCCTCACTTCAGTATGAAAAAACAAAATAACGGTTTACGTTCAGGACAAAAGTGCCTGAGTTAGTTTAGGTCCAAGTACAGACGAAGAGGAAAATACTGAAGCCCTTGCTGGCTTCTGCTAGTCTAGCTACCCACACCCAAACTAGAAGTTTAGAGTAGAAAATTAACTGCCAAGTTTACCTAATGACCTACTGACTTGACAAAGTTCACAGACCTGAAAGGCTTTAAAATAAACAGGATGTCAAATGTAGAGATGCACAACTGCAGTCTTTGTTGAGAAACAGAAAAACATAAGCAGTGGGGACTCCGCCCCACCAAGGACTCGGCCAATGAGGAGAAGGGGGAGGGACCTGTGCTTAAGGTTATAAAAATTATTCTCTGTGCTCAAACAGCAGGCCTGCCATTTTGTATGGGTGGGTGCCTGACCTTGCAAGCTCAGGATGAGCTACTTTGAGGCTGAAGTGGGCGAATGGGGTCCTCCTTCCTCCCAACTTGTCTTCACTCCAGGAAGTGCCCTAAGTTCCAAGTACTCCTCAGAGACATTTTGGGTGGTCAGTGTTAAATTTATTCCCAATTCGAAGCTGTTGTAAGTAAACGTTCCTACACCAAAATGGTAGATATGAATTTCCTTAACCAGACAGATGGTCATCTATGAAATTCTCAGCTTTGAATTCCTCTTTCTAGAAAACTTTCTTGGTTGTTATATATTTTGTGACTCTTTGCATGTACTCTGTAGTTTAAGAAGTAATCACAATCCATGATGGGCAGTCTGAGAGTTTTTCTTTACTCATTTAGCCAACAGATGAGGAAAATAAAGACTCATAGATGAAATGTTACACGATTGTCCAGTAAAAGGAATATGAAGCCTGGGGACTCTCCTTTGGCAACAGTCATAGCAACAACTGTGTTTGCACATTTGGCAGAAATGCTGAAGCTCATGGCCCTCAGAACATATCACCTGTAACGCCTCTGTGAGAGGTAGCATGTCTTTTATGGACTAAAGCAAGAACAGGAAAAAATTGGCTGTTGTCCCCCAACTCTGAGGTTCTACAGTGTTTTAAAATTCAGAAATAACAGTGATATTAATTTTAGGATTTCATATTCTATATAAATTCTAAAAATATTTTCTTTTAAAAATATTTTCTTCATTTATTTATGTGTATGTGTATTCATGCTTTAGCATGTGTGTGGAGATCAGAGGAAAGTTTGTGAAAGTCATTTCTCTGCTTCTACACAATGTGAGTCCTGGGGGATCAAACTTGGATCATCAGGCTTTGTGGCAAGAGCGGTTCCTGAGTTATCTAGCAGTTCTCTATAAATAAGGTTACTCATTAAAAATAAATTTGATAACACAGACTGTTGCCATGGAACCTGGGCATTTTACTGATTCTGTGATTTTAAACATACTCTGATGTAGTGAGAGGCAAAAGATAATTGCAGGCCTCATGATTGTCATGATCAGGTGAGGAAACTGAGCTCAGCATGGTGAAGCAGTCCGCCCAAGCTTGAAGAGGTGGACATGAGTCTCATCTCAAAGCTGAGCTTTTTCCTCCATTTGTTGTCCTGTGTACAGAAAAGGAACAGGGAGTAAATTTATGAAGATAATTGGGCAGCTGAAATCTATAGTTGCCTTTAAACTTTGGAACCCAAACTGGCTTTAAAGAAAAAAGTACACAAGTCAAAAAAGTTGTTTGGAATGGATGAATATCGAGGATAACAACATCAACTACATAAATGGAAGATAGCCAGCTCTTCCTCTAATTAGCAACGAGACAGGTCTGTGGTGCAGGGGGCACTGTGCCACGTGGGCGAACGCACACTGTGCTGGATGGTCTGTGCCTACATCTGTTGTCCCCAGGCTTCATCTCAGTGTAGTCAGGATCTGGCCTGCTGATGGTGTTGATCATCATTACGAATATCATGTTTGGCAGATGCTGGCAGCCCTTGCAGCGGGCACTCCGACGCTGGACTGCCTGTTTCTTCCTAACTCAGAAAAGAACAAGCTGCCCTCTCCCTTCTGTCCATCCTTCTCTTTAGGACGTGATGTGACGCAGCTGCTTGCAGAGCTCCATTGCTGAGCCCTGGCTTAGAAGGCTTGGTTTTCTCCTTCATCCTCTCTATCTCCTGCCTTCAGGAAGCTGCTAGGATTTCTAGCTTGCTGACCCTGCTTGTTTCTCTCGAACTTTAATAAAATTCTACTCAAGCTTATAAAACGACAATGTTCGCTTTGCTGTATAACAGCACGATGAGGACGATGCCGGAGCCATGCTGTTCAGAGGTGAACTGTTTCTTGTGTCGCTGGGACTGACTTTAGTTTCGAGGCGCCTGTATTAGTCACCCTTCTCCTGCTGTGATGAAACCCCACGACCAAAGCAACTTACAGAAAGAAGAGTTTATTTTGGCTTATGGTACCGTTTACCGGAGGATAAGAGCCCACCATGGTGAGGAGGTGTGGCAGCAAGCAGCAGGCACAGTGACTAGAACCAGAAGTTGAGAGTTCACATCCTCGAAGGCAAACAGAAAGGAGAGAGAGCAAGCTGGAAGTGGGACGAGGCTATGAACTCTCAAAGCCACCCCTAGTTACATGGTTCCTTCAAGCAGACCACATCATCCAGGTAGGACAGGGACTTCAGGATGGGCAGAGAAAAGAATTTTAGCAATGTCACGTGAACAAAGAATAAACCTTTGTGTAACTGACTTTTTTCTGAGGCTTAACCTCATGAACATTGACTTGCCTGGGACATTTAGACAGAGCCCATTCTTTTACCCAGGATGTGTCCTTTTAAGGACCCAGATTTTCTACTGTCTCTATCTCCATTTCTTGTCTTGGTTGGATCTCACCTCTCCCAGTGGAAGCTTCCAAATAAATGTGGATACTGAGTGTCTATCACAGGCCTAGATATCCCCATGACCCGGTGCAGAGACTTATCAACTAACCATGATGTTGAGTAGGTCTTTGAGATTAGTTATGCTTATCAGATATGAAAGGACGTCTACTTACAGATGTTGGCTATCTCTTGTGTACCTGGTGAATAATGTAGAGACTTCGTGCTCTCATAACCAACCACAAATGCAGGCAGACTAGACCACTGAATCACTGTGTGGAACAGAGTTTCTCAGGTGGCAGCTCCTTTGTGGGGTTCAAAAATAAACTTCATGTTAAGTTTGAGAATTGCTCTTAGAGTACAGCAAATCCTTCTGGGAATTAATGTAACTCATTTCTGACCCTGAAGGAACTCAGAGAGTCAATGGTGATGGCAGGTTTATATGAATTTACAGCATGACAGAGGTAAGCAAACTGTACAAAGAAAACAAGAAAGCTCCGTGGTAGCCTGAGAGCAGGAGGAAGGAATAGGCTCTCCTCTGGGAACTCGGGCCCATTTGCCTCTCTGGAATGTGAGTCTGCTTTTATGAGTTCTGAGGCACTCAGGCTGAGAAATCAAATTTACAACGTCCTGCGTTGAACATAGTTTTATGGGAACATATTCAGAATTCAAGGTTCATAAAGTTCTCACAGATACAGTCTGACCAGAGAGTAATCTAATGACAAAATTAAAAAAAACCAAATAAACAAGCCAGAAACTATAAACTAGACATGAAAACAGAAGTCTGGAGAAAGGACAAAAACATAGGTTCTGAGTTGTTCAGACATTAGAACATTCCGAATGTAAAATAAGCACATTAAACGTATTTGAATAAATAAGAAGGTAACTAGAAACACAGATAATGAGAAGGAAAACGCTTTAAGAAAAAACAAAACAGTCCTGTTACTTTTGACAAAAATCTGTTAGAACTGACAAACAATAATAAATTGGAGACTGTGTGGCTGGAGAAACATCAGAAAGTGGCAGAGGGAGAGAGGAGACAGACACATGGCGGGATGACTAAGTGACAGAGGAGAGGGTTAATTGTCGTTCAGAAACCCAGAAAGACACAAGACCAAGAACTGGGAAATAACATTCAAAAAGATAACGGTCAAGAATGTTCTAAAACGGATGAAAAATATTACTTAAATAAAAGTAATAAAAAGGTATTAAAAATGGAGAAGAAAAAGTCAAATCCTCTACCAAAGAGTGACAACAGAGAGCCGACTTCCTGAGAGTGAAAATAAAGGCCATCTGCCTGGCCAAGTGCCTCTGCAGAACAGGGGCCAACAGCTTTCTTTTCAGCACTGACTCCTCCTAAAGGAAGAATTGAAAAGCATCTCTGATGGGGAGGAGGCTTCAGAGAGGTTGAGGAGGGCAATAGAAACTGGTGACAAGCTAAGGGATAAAGAAAATAGGTTTTTATTGTGTAGTGATGCTCTCTAGAAGGTGAGGGTTAGAAAGAACGAGTCACTGAGTTACAACGCCAGGTGGGAGAGAAGGGTTTTGATAGTTATCCATGTCTGAGGCTGCATCGTTTGTGAGGAGGTCAAGACATAATGAGTTTTAAATTCCATTACCTATTAGTAAACTGTTAATAGCCTCAAAACCCACATCTCCAGTTCTGAGCTGTCCCATTACCTCAAGACTGACCCATCCAGCTTCATTCCCTACCAATCTCATATGTGCTGAGCACTTCAGATCTAGCACGACTCCTCCATCTTCTTCACTCAGCGAATGCCATTCCTTTCTCTCCAAGGCTGTCAGTCCGAATCATTTAGGTCCTTCTTTCTCTCCTTATTGTTTTGTTGGTTACTGTTGAGTATTGACTTGGGCCAGGAGCAGTGCTCGGTTCTGGAGATGAAGCCATTAATAAAATTAAGCCCTTTCCATCATGAATTTCACATTTTATTATAGATAAGAGTCTAACAAAGAGATAACACTCTAAACTGACACATGACAAATACCACAAAAGAGAAGAACACAGGGCAAGGGACACAGTCACTTGGAATGGCATTTGGCTGGTCCGGCCTAACTCGGAGAAGCTGACTTTGGAGCAGAATCCTGCAGGAAGTCAGACAGGAAGCCCTTAGGAAGAGTGTTGCAAAACATTTCAGGGAGAGAACAGCAGAGGGAGCAGCCCTGCAGGAAATGACAGGGATTGGAAATATGTGTGAAATGTCAATAAACCAAGCCGCTTAGATCAGTGACAGCAACAAATATAAACGGGCCAATCTCAGTAGTTAGAAAACAGAGATGGACAGTTTGGGGTTGAACGCCTGGTTTATATGCTGCTTTGAAGTGATCACAGGACCGAGGAAGAGCACTAGAGATAAAGCAGATGCAACCAAGGGAATCCAGGTGTGTCTAAAGCAAGGACAGATGAATCATCTGCTAAAGGCAAACCAAGTCAAAGCATAACTGCACCTCAAGATAATAAGGTAAAAATAAAACCTCTAATCTCCCAACCCACCACAGTGTACTATTTAAGTACATATGAATATATCATGTGCACATTAGGAAATGAACAATAGATCACACTTTTAGGTTGTATGGAAACAGTGGCTAGGGATTGAGGTGGCAATTTGACAAGTACATAAAATAAGTTCAAGACTATGAATAAGATTTTGATATTTTAAACTGGATAATGGTTTCATAGTTATGATATAATTTCATCATATGTTTTCCATGTATAAAATAGTTCAAAGGAGGCTGGGGAAGATGGCTCATAGGCTCAGGGTGTTTGCTGCCCAAGTCTGATGACCTGAGTTTGATCCCCAGAACCCACTGTGGAAGGAAGGAACTGACTCCTGACAGTTGTGTCCTGATCTCCACATAGGCACAGTGGCACATGGGTGCCAGCAATCACATACACATAGAATACACATACATATACACATACACATCATCATCATACACATACACATCACATACACATCATCATCATCATCATACACATATACATACACATACACATAGAATACACATACACATACACATACACATCATCATTACATAGACATACACATCACATACACATCATCATCATCATCATCATAAAAAGTAAAATTTAATAAACAGTTCACTTGCATGAAAACAAAAACAAAAATGAAGTCTTTATACTTTCTTGCTGGGGATGTGGATCATTTGCAGTGTTTGCCTAGGATGCCCAGGTCCTGAATTGAACCCCCAGTATCATACACACACACGGTACACACACACACACACAGTGCATACACACACACAGTCAAAGTAAAACAGAAACCCCAGAGTCAAACCACTCCCTCAAGTCATATTACACATGCCTTTGAATGTGGCAGAGCTGTCCACCAGAACAATACCAGGAAGGTCTAGGTTCCTGAGCACCTGAGGAAGAAAGGCAAATCTCACAGAGACGACAACAACTGGTAACAGGATAATTCAGAGATACCCTCCTCGGGCAGATAAGGATATACTTGGGATTCTTAGATAAGTAATTTACTGGTATTTCTGGCAGCTGCAAAAATGTCCGTGGATGTGCAATCTTGCAAGGGTCTACCTTGCATTAAGTAGAATCTTGACTACAGCAAAGCACTAGCAGGTGCTCAGTGGATGTCAGCAAAGCATCCCCGCGAAATGAGGGAGCAAGGACGGAGAAAGGGAAAGAAATGAGGTAGGGTTTGCTCCCCAGACTCCCCCAGGCAAAGAAGCTGCCGCTTCACCATTGTTTATGTTTCACTAAAGTGCTGGTCTGTTCAGTGCTCACATTCATCTCCTGGGCACAGCTGTCGCTCCAGGAATGTCCTGCCCTGCCATTCTGTGCATCACTCATCCCTGTGGCGTGGTGTCCAGCAGTCATGGACACTCACACACCGGAGGATGCTGCTGTTCTTTTAAAATGATGTGGATAAGCCCTGCCAACTTGCCCTGCCAGCATGCAGTGTTAGGTGCGTCCTTGGATAGTGCTTACCACCAGCACTGCGCATAAACAGCTCAAATTCTAGTCTGAGTGTCCGAGTTTCAGCAGTGGGGACGTTAAATACGTTCAAATGAGACTTTAGAAACAATTCACTCGTCAGTGCTTTTGGTTATGTCAGTCAGATGAGTAATGTGCAGTGGAAATGATTGATCCCCGAGGTGAATGAACGGTGTGCGCAAAACACTAATGAAAACTCAATGCTGGCCGTTCTTTCTGGATTCTCTTCTCCCTAGCTTGTGACTGGGTGAGGGTGGGGACGAGGCAGCGAATGCCACAAACCTCTTAGTAGTAGCACTGCCAACCTTTGACTTTTGTGGGTTTATTCCAGGGTTAGGAATTGCTCTTGCCCAGGGGCGGCAAAGATCAAAGGTGCCAATTGGCGGGAGGGCTGCGCAGACTGTCGCCTCCGCCAGGCGCGCGCCGGAGCGTGGCCAGCTTCATTCCCAGCGCCTGCAGCTGCCTTCGCAGGACCAGGCGGCCCGTACCTGTCAGAGCAGAGCCCCGGTTCCAGCGAGGAGGTAGGCAGCCACCCATCCCGCTGCGGTCGCCCAGGCTCCGAAAGCACGCTGTGATTTTTTTCTGGCGGGACGCAGGAGGCACAGCGTGGACACCGTTGGGTTCTTACTGTCTCTCGAGTGCAGCAGGGACTCTGCCTAGCAAGAGGGAGCCCCGAGAGTGGGCGAGACTGGCAGGAAACCTGCGAAGAAGCCAGGAGGGAGCCGGCGCGCCAGCGCGGTGGGGCGGTGGCTCCCAGCGCGCGGGAAGCGCAGCGACCCTCTCTTGCATCGGTGGAGTGCATCGCTAAGCTTGGCGGAGCCAGGCGGGAAGCGGCGGCTCAAAGCAACAGGTGCGACCCCGAGCGACTCCTGGGGCGGGGGAACCCGGCCAGCCGGGGATTGGAACCTGTAGGACTTAGAGACGACTGTACACCTGCTGGCTGCAGCCGGTGAGTCCCGCCTCCCCGGGTGGGTGGCCGCGTCGCAGTCAGAGTCCTGCAGACTGGAACCTCTGTGTTCCCGAGGCCTCCGCCCCCGCAGAAGGCTCACCTCCTGCCTTGCACCCACCCCCCACCCCGCCTCCTCTTTAGTCAGGCCCCACACAAAGACAGAGAGCTACCAGGCACAGTCCCAGGCGCAGCGCCCATCGCTGCAGGCTCTGGCCTGAGACGACAGTTCTCTTTGCTCTGGACTGAGCCGCCTGGCCACCCCCAGCTTCTCTCCGCGACTTCCAGAACCTGCTTTTCCCGCAGGCACCCTTCCCCAGAGCGCATCACTGTACAGTGCCCCAAGGGGTCCCAGTAAGAGATGGAACTGGCGACCCTGAACCTCAGTGAAGGGAACGGGAGCGACCCAGAGCTTCCCTCCCTGGAGTCGAGGCCGCTCTTCGGCATCGGCGTGGAGAACTTCATCACGCTGGTGGTTTTCGGCCTGATCTTCGCTCTGGGAGTGCTGGGCAACAGCCTGGTGATCACCGTGCTGGCGCGCAGCAAGCCGGGCAAGCCGCGCAGCACCACCAATCTGTTCATCCTCAACCTGAGCATCGCCGACCTGGCCTACCTGCTCTTCTGTATCCCCTTCCAGGCCTTGGTGTACGCGCTGCCTACCTGGGTGCTGGGCGCCTTCATCTGCAAGTTCACCCACTACTTCTTCACTGTGTCCATGCTGGTCAGCATCTTCACCCTGGCCGCGATGTCTGTGGACCGCTACGTGGCCATAGTGCATTCGCGGCGCTCCTCCTCCCTCAGGGTGTCCCGCAACGCGCTGCTGGGCGTGGGCTTCATCTGGGCGCTGTCCATCACCATGGCCTCGCCGGTGGCCTACTACCAGCGCCTCTTCCATCGGGACGTCAGCAACCAGACCTTCTGCTGGGATCAGTGGCCCACTCAACTCCACAAGAAGGCTTACGTGGTGTGTACCTTCATCTTTGGCTACGTGCTGCCGCTGCTTCTCATTAGCTTCTGCTATGCCAAGGTGAGTGGGGTTCGCCCGGCGCAGAGGGAGCCCTTGATGTTCCTGCACCTCTGCGGAAGTCCCGCATCCCTGCCCATCTGCTCTCTGCCCTTCTTTCCACTTTGCCCTAGCCTCTGCTTGCGCCTGCACTGTAGTTAAGAGAGTTGACTTGGAGTTTGAGCTATGCTGGGGAAAGTTTGCGGTTCATCTGTCGGAGTTGGGGAGCGCACTTTTCTTCTCTGCTCTCCTTGCTGGGCTCTGTAGCGCTTCGTGGAGCCCAGTGGCAGTTGTGTACCCCAGATCTGCTGCTCAGGGGGTTAGAACCGGCTGGGTTTCAGTAGCTTTAAAACCAGCTCCTAGAAAATAGCTCAGAAAGACAGAGGAAGCCACAGGGGTCCACCGGGACCCACCGGGTGCCACGGGGAGCCTCAGGGAGCCGGTGCTCCTTCTGAACCAGTAGAGCTTTCAGCTTGAGATGTGCTAGTATGGAACCTGGCGTTGATGCTTTTCCCTGGAGCTCATAGGTCCCGGCACGCTAAGGCTTTGCCAGGAACCTGGACTGTGAAGCTCCTGTTTATACAGTCAGCGCCTTAGATTTTAGTTTAGCTTCCTAAAATCCAAAAGGAAACGCTACTTTGTAGAGACATGATGAGAGTCCCCAGGGAACAGTGAGTGGAGGGATAGGCGCCTCCCCTCCAAGTAGTGTAAACAGCATTAGGGACTCAGGTGGGGAGCTAACTCTAACTCTGGAGAGGGGCAGCAAACATGCACAGCTGGCTGAACTGCCTTACCCAAGTCTTGTTCCTATCTTGTCTTCAACTATCCCGAAGGACATGTGGCTCACATTCCCCCATCAATCACACAGCACTGGGCAAATCTTCTATGGCATAACTTGTTGATGTTTGATTGATGCATGTTTAATGATATGATGGTGTTTCTTGGGGGTAACCACAGGGTCCCTATCACCTTTCTTTCAGGGTATCATCACCAGCAGACAATCCTGCAGGGCAAATTCTGAAGTTTCCATCCCACTTCATCTGTCCCAATCTATATCTGACAAAGCTGTGTCTGTGGGACTGAAAATAGCTTCCTGAGCTAGAAAGATAGTGATTTGTTATATTGCATTCATAAGACACCTTTTCTCCAGCCCTCCCCCCAAGACTGTTTAAAGGAAGCCACTCTCCCCACATGTATACCATCAGTGTGTATCAGGTCTATTTTGAATGGTAATATTTCTCCATATAACCTGAAGGGATGGGCTGTAGCAAAAGATGCCCATGTGGAAATGCAACAACAAGCAGCCTATCTATCTGGAAGCGACTAGTTTATTCATCTATCTTTTGTAAAATATAAAGCAAAGGTTGCCGTGCACAGTGAGTTGTGGGATGTGTGCACATCTCAGTCAGCTTGCTCAGTGGGCCCCTAGGAGGGCGATGTCCGCTGTATTTTATTAACAAGGAAAGGACTTTCAGCAACAAACGAATGCAGCAACTGACCAGATGGTGAAGCTGGTAAATTATTCAGGAAGAATTTCAGAATTTTAGACAACTGATGAGGGGCTGGAGGACAGGCAGCTTGGGACTAGAGCCATTCTTAAAATATTGGGCTCTTAAATTATTAGTTCCTCCTGGAACTGAATGAAACATGTTTCCTTCATTTCCTCCATAGTCATATTCCTCCCTCCAACCCCCGTCCCATCACTTCAGTCTTTGTGGAAATGACAAGGTAGACTTTTAGGACCAAACAGGCTGTCATTGAAGAGTCTACGGAACACAAGGTTTAAGAGAAGCTTAAAAAAATAAACAATGAAGAGATGACATTTGAATACCTTTCCATTCAGAAGATAGTTTATTTCTAAGTAGAACTGAAAAAAAAATTTGTGTCAGTGTTAATATTTGTGAATTCATTCTAGGTCCCGGCAGTTGTAGCTAAGTTACCTGAAGTTGTTGTTGTGTCAGTCACTAAGTGTGTGCTGTGTAGTTAAGGATTTTGATACGGCAGTATTTGGTTCAGGACTGGTTTTATGTGTCCAAGGACCAGGGCTGATGGTTAACAGGCACCTGAGATTACAGTGTATTTTAGGGTTTTTTTCTTTTAAAGCTTAATAACTGAGTTGTAGTCCAGCAATGCCCTCCTGTAGTCATGTTGAGGGAGGCAGTTCTTTGCACCTGACAGCTCTTGGAGAAGACACTGGCAGGAGGATATCCTTTGTGGCTGGTCCAGGCCCCATGCTCCCTGAAGATGGCTACCCTCTGTGCTGTAGGACTCTTGCCCTCCACTCTCTTCCCTCGGTATGAATTCCTGCTTGGAACCTCCTGGGTCTGATGTGAGGACACACCCTTGTTATGCTCACCCCACCATGTCCTTCCACATCCCCAGTATGACAGTGGCTTCTCTTAGAACAGGTGTCTCTCCACAGAGTATAGAGAAATACCACGGTGCCTCCATCACCTTCTTAAGAGATAAGATTATAACCCATCCTGGTATCTCCACTCTCTCCCTGGGTGGCAAGACCTTAAGATCTGTCCCAATGTGCCATCATGTGCTCATAGCCTGAACTGTAGATTATGCATTCAGCAGCATTCATTGTTCTTAGGTGCTTAGAAGTTGCTAAACTGGAACCCTGAATAGCTTAGTTGGTTTGACTGTGTGCAGATCTGAAGCAGTATCAAGAAGCTTCATGTGGTGGTCTATCCTCTGGTGGTTCCTGTGTCCTTTGTCCTCTGTGACCTGCAGTCTTGGGGTCTGCAGGGCTGGCAGACAGCTGGTCAGCTCTGTGTCTATCAGCAGGTTCCTGCCTTCAGTTTTCTCCTTTGTCTGGAAGTATTTTCTCATTGCTGCTTTAGAAAGCTGTTTCTTTGTCCACACTTGACACCGACTTTCTGTTGATGGAAAGTAGCTCACTGTGAGTGTGTCAGCAAGTAATTCACATGCTCCCATAGCAAGTGAAGACTTGAGACACTGAAGTGTTTTCAGGTGGTGAGAAGTATCTCAGAAGGGCAGGGAATCTGAAGACAGAAATTCACACCCTGACAATGGCTGTAGGATGGCTGCTTTGGCTGCTGGGGTGGGGAAGGCTGTTAAATGAGACCGGGAGGTTTCTCAATTAGGATTGTCCCAAAAGTGCTGCTTCTAGTAGAACAGAGCAGGCTTCTGGAGGAAAGCCAATTTCATTTAATTATTTCCATGCTGTGGAGCTAGAGGGAAAGAGAAGTGGCTGGTATGTGTATCCACTTCCTGAGAGCCTTGCCAGAAATCTGCAGCTGGTTCCAAGCACTTGCCGTTTATGCCAGATTCTTCATCAGAGTAGAAAAATCAACCCAGGACCTGCGTGCAAGGTAGGCATTGCAGATCAAGTTGAGATCAGAATTCCTATATATAACAACAACAATAAATTTCACATAATTTCTCCTTAATATGACACTCGCAAGAGAAGACAGAAGACTTTCAATTTAGTAAAGCTGGCATGTCTCCCTGACCAGAAATACTAAGTGTAAAGCCTGCAAAATGGTCTTTATGTGACAGAGGCTGTATTCCCAAAGGGTGAGTTTTCTAAAGCCTGTGCAGTGGTAGGATTTGAATAACAAGTAAAAAGAGGCTTACTGAGTAGTGCTTTGCTCTAAAAATTTGCAGTGGATAGGGCTCATAAAGAGAGTGCCAGGAAATGGCGTAGAGGCCAGCAGGAGTCCACAGCCTAACCAAACAATTGTCTTACTGAGTTCTATTCTCTTATTCACTTGATTTTCTCTACTGGATGGGGAACTCTCATAGCCTGGGTCTCCAGCTTTCAGTATGTCTCTGAGCTGATATTACATCCCGGGTATAGGATTCTGTGATTTTGGACATGTAGTGTCTTAGAGAAAACCAAGGCAGAAGATAGACTAGTAGCTTGGATGAGTAAGCCCTGGGTATGGATGACTCTGACTGCAAGAAATCTCAGTTCTGGGCCTTCCATAATTCTCTATGACTTCAAAATGGGTCTGGATGTGATCTGTCTTCCAGGGACATTCATACAGTGGCTTAGGCTCATGGCTACTTTATCTAAGGTGCATTTCTATTTTAATTATTTTATAAGCAACGATATTACCATATTTAGCGACTGGCAATTAAAAAACATGTGGCCAGTAATTAAGACACAAAGTAAACCCCTTTCATTGATCTGTGCTTTGCAGGTCCTCAATCATCTGCATAAAAAACTGAAGAACATGTCAAAGAAGTCAGAAGCATCCAAGAAAAAGGTAATATTCTCAAGTGGACACTGTGCTTGTCACTTTTGAGAGCTTGTCTTATTTGTGTTTTACATTATCTTGATATCCATTCACAGCCTGGAAGATCAGCTCCTTGAGGTAGATATTTTCATGAATCCTTAAATGCTAATGGGTAGAGTGGAGCAGAAGTCAAGTCAGAAGGTCAGGGCAGGTAAACACAGGTAAACACATTCAGCATTCAAACTTAGGAGCAGGTTAGAGGCAAGAAAAGACAGACTTTGACTCTGAGTGTTATTAGGAAGGTGGGCTTAGATTCATGATGAGGGCAGAGGGGCTGAGTGGTGCAATATGATATTTTGTATATAGTATATTTAGTATTTAGCATGCCAGGAGTGATTCCAAATGGTCTGACTTGACTCATACTTCAGAGAACATTGGTATCTTGTTCTCTTCAGCCTGAAGAACAATGCCACCACACTCTTTGTTCCCTAGACTTATGCTGACTGGCTCATTGGGGACAGAATGGAAAATTGCCATGCCCATCCACCCTTAACTGTCTTTCTTATCTAGAGAATCCTGATTTAGCCACTTCTGAGTAATATTAAAGCTTCCAAATTTCTGGGATTCATTGCATTTTACATGTTGATGGAAAAATTGTTTTATGCACCAGAATTAATTTATCTCTTACTCAAATGAATTCTATATGATTTCAGGTTTTAGACAGTGTAATGAGATTTTTATACAATGTGATTAAGAGAACAACTAGGTACTAGGTATTTAAAAAACCCCACACATTACCAAGGGTATCTTAAAATACTCCAGTTTTCTTTCAAAATACTTATTTTGATTGATTATAGATATATATAATTTATGAGAATAATAATTCAGATGATTGTATTTACTCTAAAAATTTTCAACTCAAGTAAGGACGGTGTGTCCTGATAGCTCTGTTTATCCATAACAAGGTGGAGAACCCTCCCCACACCCCAAAGTTGGTAGACAAGGTCTTGCTGTACAGCTCTAGCTGGTCTGGAACTTACCATGTAGAATAGAGTGGCTTCCAATTTGCTGTGATCCTCCCGCCTCTGTCTGTCCCAAAGAGACTTTTTTCCCTCTTGGTAGCACAAAATAACTTGCATTTGGGATATCACCCTCTAGGTTTTGAGCAATGCATAAGAATAAAATGTACAACATAAAAGACTGCCTCAGCCTTCTCTCCCTGGGCCTTCCTCATACTTTAGCAGTTATTAGATGGGTTGGTTTCAGCTTGTAGGCCTCTCTTTATAATTGCTAATGAAGTCTGAGCTGCAGTAGTGGAATAAACTCTGAACACTTTTATTCTTTTCTGCTTCCAGTGATGTAGTTTTATGCTTCTGTTTTCATATTTTTCTAATCTATTAGATTTTTCTCCTAAGCCACACATACTTCTCACCTCCAAGAAAATGAGGAGTGCTTGTAATTTCCCCCTGGAAAGCTGTTCATTGAGTGGAGGTATTACACAGGAACGAGTTGAGGTCTGGGGTTCTAAGAGGAACTGCTTCCTTTAGGAACCAGCATCATAATGAAAAAGACAAACAATGGATGTTCAAAGGTGTTCGACAGCATGGGTGTTTGGAGATTAATATCCTTCACAGGGCTGGAGGCAGAGGTCAGTCAGTAAGTGCCTGGTCTGTATGCATGAGGATCTGGGTGTGATTCCCTAGGACACACATTTAAAAAAAATCTGGACTTGGTGGCTTGCACTTGTCATCATAGAATTGGAGAGGCAGAGTTAGGCAGATCCCCGTGGCTTGCTGGACAGATGCCTTACCTAATTAACAAGCTATAGGCTGATGAAAATCCCTGTCTAAAAAGAAAAACAAGGTGGACTGCTCCTGAGGAACAACACCTGAGATTGTCTTCTAGCTTCCACATACATGTCACACACACATACATACACACACACACACGCACGCACATCCTTCAGAGAAGAGGAAGCTTGCTGAGGTTCAATGGTGAAGAAGATACCACCCAGTATGATAAATATTAATTACTGATTCAAAAGATTTTAGTTAGGTCTGGTGGTACAGGCCTGTAATCCCAGCTGCTTGGGAGGTGGAGGCAGAAGGATCCCAAGTTCAAGGCCTGCCTGGGCTACAGGGTACTTTGAACAAGCCTGAGTAGTTTAGCAAGATCCTCCTTGTCTCGAAGTCCAAAGTTAAAGAAAAACGTCTGCAGATACAGTCCAGTGGTAGAGCCTGAGCCTCACATTCATGGAGCCTCAAGTTCAATCCCTACTAAGGCAAACAAAAGAAAACAAATCAGATTCTATCATTAGTGAAAAGGTGAAACTAAATGCATTTATTTTTAAAATATTTCTTTATTTTTAAGTATATAAGTGTCTTGCCTGAGTTTGTACAGTGTCCTCAGAGGCCAGAAGAGGATGTTGAATCCCTTGAAACTGGAGTTATGGGCAGTTGTTAGCAGTCATGCGGGTTCTGGGAACCAAAACCAGGAATTCTGCAAGGGCAGCCAGTTCTCTTAACTGCTGAACCATTTCTTCAGCCCCTCAAAAAAAAAATATATGTATATATTTTTTTAAATGCTTACTGGATCTCATTTTTGTCTGTGGCCAATTTTCACCTATACTTGCAGAGATATTGACAAGAAGCTGAAAAGGTCCCAGAGAGGAACCAAATGCCTAAAAAAAGATGGAAGACCTTATAAGAAATGATTAAGAAAGCTTTTATTTTTATTTTATAACAAAAAATAACCACTTTGTTAACATGTGTATATGTAAAATGAATACATATTTATATAAAATTACCTGTGTTCGTTCTCACTGCCAGAGGAAGGAAATTTGAGCATTTGAAAATGGAAATTTTTTTTTTCTTCTCTTCTCACAGACTCTACTCTTCACAGTTGCTGAACAGATGTCAGATCTCTTTTGCTGTATTTAATTGCCTTTTTGTTTGCACAGAACAAATACATATGGTGGTGGGATATGTGTGTGTGTAAGAAAGAGACAGGAAAGAGGTACAAAGGAGAGGGAGGAAACAAGAGTGATGAGAGGAGAAGAGAGACAGAGAAAGACTGACGCAGGGTCTCATCACAGAGGATCTGCTGGGGGCACGTCCCAGGTCTCATCACGAGGGCACAAGCTTAATGCTTGGTCTGTGATGGGTGTGAGAGGACTCTGGTCTGGACTATATAATAACAGATCTAGATAGTTAGTAGATGTAGGAGAGTGTCCTGGCATGTGGTTCAAGAGGACATAGTTCATCATGGTGGCAGAAGTGTGAGTTGACTGGTCATATTGTGTCCTCTTCCAGAAAGCAGAGAAGGACAGGAAATGGGTTTGCCTAAGAAACCTCTAGTTTTGCCTCCCAGTGACCCACTTCCTATATCTAGGCTCTACTGCAAGGCCTGCTCTCAGTTGTAGGTCAAGGGTTCAAATACATGATCATGGGGTGGGAGCCACTGTACCTGCAAACTACAGTGGTAGAGTAATGTGATCTAGATTTTGGTAGGGAATCTCTGTGAAACAGAGATTTTGATAGTTTGCTTATTCCAACATCATTTATTTCTAGGCCTTCTTTTCAGTAGTTAAGCAGACTTTTCTTTCTCTGTGTTTTATCTGTGTTCAGGCTATGGAAACAAAAATGTCACATGATGGGTAACTAATAAACAACAGAAATTTATCTCCCTCTCTTCTGGAGGCTGGAGGTCTGGGATCAAATGCTGGAAGACTGTTTGATGAAGATCTGTATCCTGCTTCTTGGCCTTCTCTGCAATCTCACATGCTAGGTGGAGGGAGGTAGCTGTCTGGGCTCTTCACAAGAGCAATGATCCCTTTCCCGAGGGCTCTACTCCCAGTGGCCCTGCCTCCCAATACTATCATCTTGGTGAGCAGATTTCAATATGAATTTGTGGAGTGCAGACCTTCACATCTCCCATGCGGGGCTTTCTGAGTAAGGTTTGTCATTCTGAAGTACAAGTTCAACCTTTCATGATAAAGTGACTCATATATGGAAGCAAATGTAGGAAGAAGAGATTTGATTTCTTTTCTGAAATCAATGTAAAAAACCCTGTAACTGGCTGAGCATTTTGCTTAAGCACAGGTACACAGGAAGACATGCTTTGGGCACGAGGCTGACTGGGCACTAAAATGAGCTGTCTGCAGGATGGGACAGACTGCACTCTGGGTGGGTGCTTCCAGAGGAAATCTGATCAAAGCCCCACTGACGTCCTACCAAACAGATCCTTTTGCTGTTGTTTTCTGTTTCCCTGACTTGAAGTCATTCAGCCTGCTTTCTGGCTGTCATTTATATAACCTATGTGGGGGCTTTTCATTGTTTCCGGTGCTCAGGCTCTGCTTCCCAGCTAAGTTCCGTTAGGCACATTGTGAGTGAGGTTCTTTGAAGAAAAGACAGCTGTCTCAGATTGCTTCAAGAGAGCATCTCATAATCCAAGGGAGACGGCTATTTTTCAGACACGGTCAGTGTAAGGTCGGAAGAGAAACTATGCTAATAAAGGGCTGAACCTCAAGTGTAATGAGAATTAGTACTGAGTTTTACTGCTTAACTTTAAGGACTCTTTTCTATCAAAGGTACTATTGGGATTCTGTGCTCTAAATTGATGAATGATGTCAGTAATATGTACCCTGAGGATAACACTATTTGGTAGAGACATTTGAGTCTGTAAGAAATGGGGAAACTATGTTAGAAATGAAAAAAACAAACAGCTTTTTCATACAGGAGCCTTGCTACATTCTGATATTTTTCATACACGGAAATTTCTGTGTTGCGTAATGACACTTTTCATACAGGGGACTCTATGTTGCATTGTGGTATTTCAGAAGGAAAATGCAGAGGCAGCTTACTCGTTCCATCTGTGCAGTTTGAATGTTTCCTTCCACCTTGGGAAATGTCAGTATTAAGTAAAACATCTTTGATTGCCTTTAATTTAAGGTGAATGAGATGGCTTCACTTTTATTGTGGCTTTTGCGTAATTTGTCAGAGATTCACTAAAGCTTCTGAGCTTATTAAAAGTAGATTCATAGGTAACTATCCAAAACCCACTACTCACTGAATCAGCCATGGAGACAGGGCTGAGAAATCTGACTTAAAAAAGAAAACAAATTTACTCTGGGGGTGATGATGGGCTTATTGATCTACCGAAATCCTGGGGTTGAGATTAGAACACGTGTATTATTTTGAACAGATCTTTAACTTTGAGATAATGGATTTTAGAGTTTGATCCTGGGAAAGCAACCATGTGTCAAGAAAGGCAGTTTCTTACCAGAGCAGAACTTCTGACAGACACTTCTTAGCTCCACTAGCATTTGTTCCAAGAGAAAAGGGAGAAGAAAGACACAAACAAACAGTAGCGTCTACTCTTCCAGCCTCATGCGTGGGAATCTCTGGCTTTTTATGCCGCTGTTGCTGACGTGGAGTGAACATAAAGACTAGAATCAAGTCTCAGGGCTTGTGTGCATGGTACCGACGTGGGAGTCATCTGAGGCCATCACCTCCAAGGAACTTAGGTGCTTAATGCGACATGTAGGAGACAGTAGCTTCTCAGAGTCCCAGCTGGACTGTCATGTGCTCAGAAGCATTCTATAAAGCTCTTTTAGGAACAGCCTTAGGTACATGATAGTTTATATAATTATTCACCAAATAGTCTTTTTTCTTTTTTGGTCCTTTTGAGGCAAGGTCTCCCTATAACTCCAGCTGGCCTAGAACTCACCAGGCTGGTCGATATCACACAGAGATTCACCTGCCTCTGCCTGCCAAATGCTGAGATTAAAGATGTACTCCACCACACCTGGCACATCAAATATTCTTTGTATGTTTGTATCATAAATAAATGGCCAGCCAGTAGCATTCAAAGCTTCCAGTTGACTAAGTAAAAGACTTAAGAAACAGACTCTTATCCATGTTTCTGAGAAAACTAAGATAATAAAAATTTAGAGGTGAAATTTGCATATATCACAAATACTCAGAGAAATAAATGCCATGAAATATATTCTGTACTCGGGGCATGTTGCTGTTTTACTTTTGGATCTTGATAAAATATGGGTCTTACCCATAAGCTTCAGGGGTGTCTATATCTGTACCAAGCTTTTTACTTAGTGAATATTTCCTAAAAGAAGCAATGACATGGAATATTGACAGGCTGATGGTTTTGCAGAGAGACAGTTTGATCAGCTTGGAAAGAAGAGGATGTATTCTCTATTGTGGGTATAATCATTTCTAGATTGTTTGATTAAATCACCTGTGAATGGCAGTTCTCACACACTAATGGACAAATGGATTGATAGTAAACACTCCCTTAATATGTGTGAGATAATTATGTCTGCTCTGTGGGCTGCGCACTAAGTAGACTTAATACATAAGCGTTTACTCTGAAACACCTGCCTGTGGGTTTTTAATAGTTCAGCTGTTTTAGAGCTCACATGGTCCAGGAACAATCTGGGAGACATTTTGTTGGTTTATCTCCTTTGCTAATGATGAAATAGAGTCCTGGGGAGTTTATGTCCTCTTTAAAAGATCATGGATAGACCTGGTGTTAGGCTTGGGGCCTTACAAAACTCATGGTGCCTCCAGATAGCAAGTTTAACTCTCCTCTCCTGTCTCTCTAGCCTGCTGGTGTTTTCTGTCTTTGACCCAAAATCCAGTCATCTCCCCTTGTCACCTTCTACCTTTTCTGCCAGAAATCTGGGCATTGCTTCTTGGTTTTCAACCCTTCTTATTGATAAACTTCTACCAGTGTCTTAGTTTGCTACTAACATCAGTCTTGGCACCATGAATTACATTCCAAGCTTCACATTCTAGACTTTCACAAGAAGCACAAAGGGAAGACCTTTTTCCATGAGGTTGTCTCCTGTCAGCACTGTCTTTTAAGAAGCTTGTCTAAAGTTTAGGCCCTGTCCTCTGGGTTCATGGGAGGCCTTGTACATGCACACAGTACTGAAGTGTCCAGCATAGTCAGTACATGTCTCCTTGTGGTGAGTTCATGAGTCAGGGACAGTTTCCTCCTGTTACCTGCTCAATAGAAACCAGTAAGGATGTAGAAACTCTTCCTCAGATTTCGGACTTGGTTGTTTAGAACCAACAAAAGGGGAAGGCCAAGGCTAAGCCAGTCAGCAATGAGGCTGGTTGATCTACAGGCTGTACCTGGAGCAGCTCTGTGAGTGAGACACATTGTGAGTTTCGCCAATATTGAGGTTTTGTCCTTACCAATGTTTATTGAGGATGAACCAACACCTCCCACTTGTTTGTGAGGATTTAACTGCTTGTAGCAAAGTTCAGTGTCTGGCTCCAGGCTGGCAGAAGAACTTTGCTGCTCCTGCTGTTCTGTTTCACTGAGACAGGTTCTTGTCATACAGACCAGGCTGACTTGGAGCTCTCCGTTCTCCTGCCCACTCTCTTGAGTGCATCATGACTCCTAGCTGGTAGAAGAGTTCTGTTAGTTTAAGTGAGAGTCATTAATCATTATCTGTTTCTATTCTCACGACTCTAAGAATGCTTCCTGCAATTCACAAATACTTTATCCATGCCACAAAAATCATGACTGTAGCTAGGTAGATAAGACAGGTCCTGAAACTATGAACAGAAGGGTTGGTATGAAGTAAACTTTAGTGGTTGTATTTCATCCCATGAAAGTGTGCACGAATGACATTAGAGAGTCTATTTTATATGCTGGATTCTTCTTATGTAATGGGTACACTCACAACTATCATGCCCTTCCCCCAACTCCTCTCTTTCAGACAGCGCAGACAGTCCTGGTGGTCGTTGTGGTGTTTGGCATCTCCTGGCTGCCCCATCATGTCATCCACCTCTGGGCTGAGTTCGGAGCCTTCCCGCTGACCCCAGCCTCCTTTTTCTTCAGGATCACGGCCCACTGCCTCGCATACAGCAACTCCTCGGTGAATCCCATCATATATGCTTTTCTCTCTGAAAATTTCAGAAAGGCCTATAAGCAAGTCTTCAAGTGCCAGATTCGCAATGAGTCGCCTCTCAGTGATACTAAAGAAAACAAGAGCCGGATAGACACCCCACCATCAACCAACTGCACTCATGTGTGAAGGTGTGCTGCGGCCACCTGTCATCCATCCAGTTCCTTCTGGACCAGAGAGAAGACACAGAGGGTACCATGCAGCATGGCTACTTGCTCTCCCAACAACAGTTCATACAATCTTGATTACATTCTGCAGCTGTCAAAGTACTTTGATCTATCTAAGGACCTTTTAGGTCCACTGACGATTAGTTTCCAATTTTATTTAATTTTAAAATCATATTTCTGGAGCGAAAGAAAATGCCGTATAGGTTTTACATCTCCTAAGGAGTGAGAAAGTTCAATAGCATTCTGTAGGCATGGCAGGTCTCTGTAAATAAAGACCAGTTCCATAAAATGGTGAAAAATATTTGATATTTATATTTTAAAGCCGATTTATTTAGGAAAGTGTTTTATTTCTTCAGAGTATAGGGAAGTGGATATATAAGCTAAATGTCTTGAAATACAATAGCAGATGCAGAGTGGTGAATTCTATTCCTTTGGACCTTCGTGGACAGGTACCTCTGCTGAATGGGAAGAGGCTTTTTGAAGTCTGTTCACACAAGTGGCCATGGCCTCCTGTTGTACGTAGCAAACGGGGCCTCAGAGGGCATGCTGGGCCTGTCTGGGAACATGAGACCCACCAAGTTCGCCTAAGGAGGTCAATGGTGACTCTACTACAAGACTATCCTTTGACCTGGGAAGTTTAGAGTGAGCTCAGCAGAGCCCAGGGCATTGTGCGGAGGACTGCTGCTCAGACAGAGGCAGCTGAGGGTGAGTTCTACGAATGCAACGTCTGCAGCTCCAAGAATGCAGCTGGCAAAGGTATGGAGCCTAGGAACCAGGAGCTTGAAAAAGTCAGTGATGAGGGTGTGGCCAGTAACTTCTACGGAACTGAAGACTGGACAGGACTAGTTAGCCACTGGGTGGCCTCCAGGCCACATCGAGAAATCAAGACAGACATTTGATTCAGGGATCATTCAGTGATACATATCCCGTGGAAGAGTATGCCTAGGGACATTCTGTTGTGTATAAACATGCCTTTTAATTAGATTTGTATCAACAAATATTTAGTACTCATTTCCCCCAAATGATAATATTAATTTGGAGTTAAAAATCCTCAGTAGTTGAAGTACAAATTGATTTTTCATGAAAACTCATATATATTTATGTTTTCCATAAGAAAATGCTATGAAAATATCAAATTGTCCCATATTAGAAGTGTAATGTTTAGATTCAAGACTCTCATGTATTTTAAGAGGCAACACTATTTTTTTTCAAGTCAAAAAAGCACTTTGTGTCTGTCTCAAATCAAGACTCTCTATGAAGTATCAAATTTAGGTTAAAAAACAAATTTACCATAATTCTTCACCATGTTAGCTTCTAGCCCATCATTTTTTTCCCTTCTAACTGTCCCTGGGTGAACAGTGATTACATTTGCCTAAGTACATTCTCTGGACAGAAAAGGGAAGCTTTTGGAACTATGGGAAAACATACATTTTCCATGTTATTAGGGAAGGAGGTGGCCTGCAGGTGTCAGTGAGTATTTTAAAGAGCATTATACGTTCTTTGCATGGAGTTTGTTTTAGCCCTTTATTCAATATTGGAGCAGGCATATTTCATCTTGATAAAGATACCTCGTGATATGTAGAACTTACCTTGCAAATGTGGGCTTACCTTTTTCATGCATGAATTGATGCTGTACACATAGGTGACCCAGTTAAAGCTGGACCTGTGGGAGGGCAAAGGTTTCTTGGGCTTTAGTAATTCCCTCTTTTGGTTGAAGACACCTAAATGCAAGTGTTGTTTAAAAAACAAAACAAAACAAAACACGGCAAAGGCTGTATTTTTCTAGAAGGTGGATTAAAATGAGCTTTGCTGTGGTGTAGTCAGAGGTGTTTATGACTCAGTCCTTCCCAGAAAGCAGCATCTACAGGCCAGAGGTACAGTTAGAAAGTGATACCCTGTACCTACAAATAGCAGCTTTTCTAGACTTAGATGCAAGTTGCTTCATGTCATCATTCTTCCTGCCTGCTTTCATGCCAATCAGTTTATCTTGGCCTTGAGCTTGAGTGTACTTCTAAAACAGCGCATGACCCTGACAATAGCGTATTTCCTGAAAAGATTGGAGACTGAATGAAGCACTCTGGATGGTATATCCTTGAGAGTTGGGGCAGATCAGTCATCCAGAGGGTTGCTGGAAGAGCTGGTAGATGTGCTAGGCTTCTTCCAAGGTGGCTTTTCAGGGTAAGTGAGTACCACACCCTGTTTGAAAGCACTTTCCAAGCCAGCACAAGATAATGGTGGCCTCCTGGGCACAGCAAGGAACCTTCCTGCAGCCAGGCAGAAGGGAAAGTGCGTCGGCCTTTCAAGTGAGGTGGATGCAGAACTCTGCTTTTAGGGTGTTTCAAAACAAATTGATGCTTTCTTCATTTCCTGTCTTGGTACTCCAGGACAGCAGCTATTGCATGGGTCTTTACTTTCAGACAGAGAGACATGTGCCGCAATACAAAAATAGGTGGAACGCTTGCTGTCACACACACACACACACACACACACACACACACACACACACACCCTGATTCCAGTTTCCCACTGAATACAGCCTCCGTTAAGATATCAGGAGGCTGTCACTCTGTCACTCCATGCTCTTGTTCTTGGCAGTGTGGGGAACTGAGGGCCCTTTCTGAATATTTTTGGGAAATCATTTTGTTTTTAATTCAATTGTTCTATTATACACACTAAGAGGAGAATCATTTTCTGCCCTCTTTGTCCGTCTTTTGTACTTTTATCCTTTTGTCTCAACTTCCTGCTCCTCCAGAAATTCTCGTGCTATGTTTTCTGTAGTACATGTCCTCCTTCCTCCGGATGTGAGGGGTCAGAATGGAAAGAACTAGTGGCCGGGTTCATGAATCATACAAAGCCCAGAGCTGCTTATGATTCAGCTTTAAATAACAATGCGGTAGCTGCCTTTACTCAGCTCTCAGGTGCATGGAGGTCTGGCTGTGATAATTTCACTCTGTTGACTAAAACCCCAGGTCAGGATGCCTCTGGCAGGAGAGGACCCCTGCACCTAGGCACCTGCTTCCTTCTACACTTGGCTATGGAGCCTTTGAATACCACCTTATGACTTCATTAAGCTCTTGGCTTTAAAGGATTTGTCAGACCCATGTATAAATTATCATGCATGGGAACTGGAGAAATGCATTTCCTGGGGGAGACCCAACCATCTAAAATGCTACGTTGCAAATATTTGTTGTGTCTTCAGTTTGTGAGTGATTGTCTAGGACAGGAAGTCAGACTCTTGGCCATTAACATTGTCACATGCTAGGTTTTTTTCTTGATGAGACATTAATAACATTTAATTAATGGGGCTCTAGCACCTCCAAGGATTGGGGATTGGGGACCACTGAGGGGCAGAGAGGATGAGACCGCTGACCAAGCAGCCTTCATGCTACTCTGCTCAGTCCACTAAATGATTTCTGGTTGAGCCATTCTCAAACATCTGTGGACTAGTTCACTGAAAACGAGAGAATGTTTCCAGGTGACGTGCCGTTCCTTGTCTGTGTTGAATTGTTCTGGTCCTTTCTCACTCACTGCTTCTCACGTGCTTCCTCTTATTGTTGTCTCCTGCTCTTGGCTTAGCATCAGCTCTATTTTCACACTGTGTAGATCCTGTCAGTGTGGAGGGATATTCAAAGCCTCGGCCCACATCTCCCACATCCTCATTAGTTTTCTCTGAATCCTTGATTCTTCCTATTCATTCTTTCAGTACTTATTTTTTAAACCAAAAAGTGTGAGAAATACAGGCTTCAGGAGGAAATTATTTCTATAATCACAGGTGGCTAACCAAATCTCCTCCAGAGTCAGACTGCACAGAGCAGACCAGGGCATGACTAATCTGACAACCATCTGGTGGGGAGCTAGACCCACCAGCTTGAGGGTGCCACACCTCTGAGAACTCATTTATGATTATGGTGGATGTGCTTTGCTACTTTTGAAATGGAACGGCTTTGTGGTAGAGGTGTGCCAGTCAGATGAGCCAAATCCCAAATCGTGAGTCCAATTCTAGCACCAGCTGGGTTTCTTGGGTGGGCCCCACCTCACTATGACCTGGAGCCCCCTGAATTCTCTGCATGTAACTGATCCTACACCTCAAAGGAAGCAAAAGTAGGTTCTGGAGTTTCAGTAGCCCCTTGGGGGTATTCTTCCAGACATGTCCCAGAGAAGACAAGATGTACTTTCCTAGGGCCTCTGGGTTTCCCGCCAATCTTGAGGAAGGACTCAGAATCAGAGTGCTATACTGGGCTCTTATTGTTGAACATGGCCACTGTACATGTTGCTGGCTAAACAGTCTCCAATTTGAAATGGCCAAGGTCCAAGCAGGCAGAAATAGAAAGGGTTTCATTTTATTAGAAAGAAAGGAGTTATTGCAAGTGAATGTTGGCTTGGAAAGCACTGTGAGACCCCCAGCTTTGAGTATGAGAAAGTGTTTTGAATACTGAAAGCAAACTGTTTTCTGTTTTCCTGAGATACAACTAAAGAAATCAATTTCCGTGTGCAAGGTCAGGGTCAGGCAGGGATGCACAATCACCTTCAGGTATTTGTGCCCTGGGTCACACAGACCACGGAGGAACTGTTTTCTCATGGCATGGAGGGAATAAATAGAGTCCTGGGTTTGAGGTGTTTTTCTAAATACAGCATGGATAAAAGATCAAAGGTAGAACTCCTTTGAAATAAACTCAGATTATAGTAGAGACATATTTACAAGCAAGAAATGGATATGCAAATGCTATTTTCCATGTTTTGATTTTCTAGTGCTCTGTCTTAGGTCCTTATATCACAGGGAGGCTGGAAAGCAGACAGAACTCTGTGTACGTTGTTGAGCAGCTCCACTTTTCTCAAGTTCCTCCTGTCTGTTTGAGCCAGGACAGCCAAGTACACTGCAGGAAGGAATGTGGATGGGAGAACTCCCTTTGGGTGGGTCTTAATTCCGTTGGAAGTTGTTCTTGGAGGTACTGTGTTAAGTATCTTCATTTCAAAAGAAGGATCTGTAAAAGACAGTCCCAAACTACCTGCCTCTGAATGAGCTGAGAGGGCCAATAGAGCACCCCGCTTTCCCTTCCCTAGGAGTGGAGGGCCTCAGGTTTCATGGAGGAGTGGGATAGCTCAAAGTGTGGGCATGGTGTCCAGTCTTGGCCTGTGGGTGAGTGGGAGGGAGTGACACTAAGAGCATGTGTTTCTGCACACTTTCTGTGATATTTCTGCGGCTCATCTGAGGTCGAGAGTGACAACCTGGCTTCTAGATCTAAAGGTATTTTTCTAGCCTCTGGGCATTTTAGGTGTGTGATACAAGGCCTCTACATGTACAGAGCTGAGAACTATCTACTCTGATTGATGGGCCTCTAAGGGCTCAACTGCCATAGTTGGGGGGAGGGGTAAGCTGTGTTGATATGAATTTAAATAGCTGTGAATTCCTACTGTTTACATTGATCAGATTCTTCATATCTGTTCAGCTATTGCATTGTGGCAACCATAGAAATGCAGGGCTCCAGAGCCCTAGGAACTGCAGAGATTATTACAGTTCTTCCTCAAAAGAATAAAGACTTTGGTGGCAAAGGACACTTTCTCTCCTCCAACCCTAACGTGAAAGTTTGAAATAATCCTGATTGTTACATATGAATTCTTGAAATCAGTGTTTTAGCTCAACATAATTAAATATGTGCATGTCTTTGCTAACATTATTATCTCCAAGAGATAAGTATAAGGCTGCCTGTAGTCATCTAGAGTTGAAGTCTTTAGGTTAAATAACTAAGTAGTAAGAGAAAAAAAAATCCATGTATTCCGAAATTTGACTTTTACTAATGAGAATGCTTAAATGCTGCTATTAAACACTGGCTATGAGTTGTCTTATGCCCCATGCTGCTGTAATTGTTCCTTGAACATCAAATGTATCTCATGATAAAAGCCCTAGCATGAATGCCAGCCAGCTTGCAAAGCCAATCCAGAAGTTCAGAGTCTCTATTAACTCACTTAAAACCAAACACAGTCCTTCTGCTGTCATTCCCCCCTCATGTTCTGCGTGGACTCTTGTCTGTACTTTGTGATTTGAATTGATTTTCTTCAAGTGAGAATAAAATTTGTTCTTTAAAGTGTTCTAATTCAAGTGTACTTTTTTTTTTTTTAGCAAAAGGATTGAAATTGTGTCTTTTTTGTTAAGCATTTCTCCAAGTTCAGGAACTCAATAAAAAAATTGTTGCATGTAATAAGTTTCTTTAATACTAAATGCCACTGTGGAAAATATAGCTGGAAATTTTGTGCTTATAAATGCTTTTGCTCATTTCCTGCTTTTCTTTCTTTCTTTTTTTCTCCTTCTCTTCACTTTTGGCTTTGTTCTTTTAAATATTTATTGTTATTATTTTTTATTGTGTGTGTATATGTGCGTCTGTATGTGGGCATGTACATGTGAGCAGATGTCCATAGAGTCCAGAAGAGGGCATGGACTGGAGCTGGAGTGACAGGCAGTTGTGAGTTGTCCAACATGAGTGTTGGGAACTGATTTGTGTCCTCTTCAAGAGCAGCAAGGGCTCTGAACCACTGAGTCATCTCTCCAGACCGATTTCTATCTTTTGTTTTTAAAAAAGATTTATTTAGGTATAGATCCAGGAGCCTATGTAAGTTAGAAGTGGACATTGGCTCTCTTGGAACTGGAGTTACAGGAGGTTGCATGCCACCCTGTAGGTTCTGGAGCTGAATCAGGGTCCTCTGCCAGAGCAGTCAGTGCTCTTACTGCTGACCAATCCCAGATTTCGTTCTTAAAAAGTAATAAATTATCTTGTTTTTATGAAATTAAGGCAAAGTTACAAGAAGACATGACAGAAAAGAAAGTAAACACTGCTTGGAAGGTCTGTTACTAAGTCTTAGCTGCCAGTGCTGTCCAGTCAACTTTCTTCTATTCATGGCTCCTGTGAACAGGAGTGACACGGAAGGATGGAAGGGGAGGGACAGGATAGAGGGGGACTCTGTAAAAACCGGGCCATTGATGCATACTGTTTATAAATACCATCTTTAATATTAGCTTTACTAGTAGTTGGCAAAGAAAAACAAAGAAGAAGTGAGGCCGGGCACAGGGCATGCTGTTGGTAGTCGTGGCCACCTCCTGGGTCAGCACACACCAAGCTCCTCACTCCCACATAAGTGAGATTTTGTACCTGTTGACAAGTATTTTACCATTTCTTTTTCTCCCAGCTTCCCAGCCTCTGGCAACTGCTCTTTAGTCTCAGCTTTTTCAAGATGAACCTGTTTAGAGTCTACATATGAGTGAGATCTGATGTTTGTCTTTCAGTGCCTCATTTATTTCACATAATAAAATGTCTTCTAGATTCATGCTGGTTGCAGCAAACAAGATTTCATCTTTTTCACATTGAATAGCATTCTGTGGCATAGTGAATAGACACTTTCTTTACCCATTCATCGGTTGATGGATGGACACTTAGGTATATTTCTTCTCTAGGCTATTGTGAATAATGTTTCACTAAACAGGGAGGCAGATTTCTCTTTAATAAACTTATTTAATTTCCTTTGGATACATGCTCAGGTGTATTCTTTTCTTTTTTGTTGCTGTGATGAAAACAATTTGAGGAAGAATGAGTTTCTTTAGGCTTACAGTACTGAAGGGATAGGATCCATCATGGTGGGGAAGTCATGGCAACAGGAAGAGAAACCTGGCAGCAGGAACAGGAAGCTGGTTGATCATATTACATTCCCCACTCAGGAAGTAGAGAAAGAACAGCAAGTGGGTTCAGGCTATAAAACCCCAAAGCTCTCCCTCAGTGATATGCTTCCTCTTTTAAGGCTCTACCTCTTAAAGGTAACTGTGTGAGATGATAGACATGTCAACTTGCTTAACTGCTGTCATCACTTTACCATGTGGACATTTATCAAGATGTCATCTTTTATATCTTAGATACATACTGTACTAAAATGTAAGTTTTATACACCATGACCAAGAAAGGTTCATTCCAAAGATATGAATCTAGATCACCATTCAATATCAATCAATGTATATCACTTCATCGATAATCTGCTAAAATATTCTAATAGATACAGAAGCCATGTTGGATAAAATCCAATACCCATTCTCTATAATAAACCTCAGAAAATTAAAAATAGAGGAAACAGGTCAGGTGTCATGGTATACCCCTAATCTCAAAATCGGGAGGCAGAGGTAGGCAGATCTCTGAGTTTAAGACCCACCTGGTCTGCACAGCAAGTTCCAGGCCAGACAAGGCTATAAAATGAGATACTTTCTCAAAAAGCAAAAACCAACAAAAGAACAAAGGAAATGTCTGTATTTAATAGATTGTATCTAAAAATTCACAGCTCACATTATAATCATTGTCAAATGACTGAACTTTTCTGCCCCCATCTAAGGAAGACAGCAAGGGTACAATAAAAAGACTCTTCTCAGCATAGTATGAAAGTTGTAGTCACTGCAATAAGACAAGAAAAGATAAAAACACAGAGCTCTACTTGAAGTTAACAGGAGTACCTATGTAGAAATTCTCTCAAACCCACAAAAAACTCTTTAAATGGTTAAAAATATCAGTAAAATCATAGCATAAAAGATAAACACATAGAATATGAAATAACTGTTATAGTGAATCAATTACCTTTATGCACTTTCAAAGCACAATCTGCAGGCATTTACAGATAGTGAGACATGTTCTCTATTTGACCATGCTATTTCAAATGAACACTGAAACTCCAGAGCTCTCATCTCAAATTTAAAGACTTGTTTGCAGCCTTAAAGTAGGAGACTTTCCAAGAGCTGCTAGATCTGGGCCCCCACTTCTTCCCAGTTTGATGTCTCTATCAAGGACGTTGCCTGTTCTACAAAAAATCCTTATGCCTAACTCTGCAAAGCAGTGCCAAATGGTTCCTTTCCACTTCCTGTCATGAGAAGAAACTCCATATTATCCCTTAGCATAATGCAGACATTTTATGATTTTTCTGTTCAAGTACACAAGGAAAGATTTTGGTCTATCTGAGCCATGATCTACTATTAAGACAATTTAAAAAAATAAACTAAAAATTATTGGAATTATGTTTGGAGTAGATAATATTTGTAAGTAATATATGATTCTTTTAAGTGAAAAGTATGTATTTAAAAATTAATAGACTTCACAGTTAAGAGAAAAATGATGTCTTCAAGAAGCCATTTAATAATGTGTTTTCCAGGGACTGGAGAGATGGCTCAGTGGTTAAGAACACTTGTTGCATTTCCAAAGGACTCAAATTTAGTTCCTAGCACATCCGGTGGCTCACAGCTCCCTGTAACTCCAGCTCCTGTGTGTGTGTGTGTGTGTGCGCACGCCCTAATTTGTCTTCTGAGGGCATCTGTATGCATGTGGGAATACTAGCATGATCATACACATAAAGAAAAAGTTTTCTGATACGATCTTTTTATAATGTTGACGGGAAAAATCCAGCCCTAATGTCACTGGAGCTGTTTAAGTCAGAACCTGCCCTGGCAGTCCAAACAAGCCAACTCGGTTCCCTATCCTCAGTAGGTCAACTAAACAGACAAACAATAGTGAAACAGGAAGAAGGGACTTAGCCACATTGAGAAGAGGGACAAAGAAGTCCAGTCCCCAAGTCCATCTTTGGGATCCTGAGATGAGGTTCAGATTTAAACAGACAAGAGGTACGTGAAGCTAAGCAACCTGGCTAAGGTCTGGTCCTGCCCACTGTTGACCCATGGTAGTCTCTGGTGTAGTCTCTTCTCCAACCTGATTTGACAAGGTGTCAGGACACTGTGCAATGTCTTTCCGGCAGATGAGCTCTTCCTCTGTCGGATACTAAGGCCCAGACTTTTCTTTTTTTCCCAGAATGAGACTCCTGGAGGAATTCCAGTTCTTTGGGGGCATCTTTATGATAGCCTAACAGCTAAGGAGGGGAATACAAGTGTCTCTTTTGAGTATTTTCATTCCTTCCAGGAATGTCACACTAATGATATGTTGGAATCTTTTACCATGGAGGCAGAAGGCTGAAATCCCGTATGCAGGGCATCCATCAATGAGGCTGTGTGCCGGGTGGTCTGTCCCCGTTTCCTGGCAGCACACTCTCACTACACTGGCTCCCATCAGCAGCCCCTCTTTGCCTTACATGATGGTCCTGTGTCAGCTGTCTCCACCAGCATGTCACTGGGTTCCTTTGATGTTTGCACTCCTGGATAACCAGGGCCTGCACCTGTCTATCATGGTTTCGGGCCCCTGTCCTTGAACCTGTAGTTTTGTGTTCACCTGTCCTGTTGTTGCAGAACTGCTGCTGTGTTCAGTGAAGAAGCACATGAGTGTGTGTGGCTGGAAGGGAGGGGAGCTCTATCCATCCTCACCTTTGGCATCTAGACATCTTTTCATATATGTGGGAGACTTGATGGCGGTAGATAACATGCTATCTTTGTCCTGTCACATTGGTTTCTATGCTAGTAGGGCTTTGAGAGACACAGGGGATTTCTCTCTTTAAGGGTGGTGAGCCCTTCAGTCCTGGTGCAGCCTTTTCTGGACAGATCTTGTAACTCACATACTCACTGAGATATTTTCTAACTCTTAAGATTAAATGATTCTACAGATGCTGTCTTCAGAAAAAAAAAATCTTGGGGATGGAAAGACAACTCAGTAGTTAACAATATTTGTTGCTCTTTGAGATGAACCAAGTTCTGTTCCCAGCAACCATGTTGGGTAGCTTGCAACTGCTTGTAGCTCCAGCTCCAGGGGACCCTATTCTGGTCCCCCAGACACCCACTTACAAATGTTGTGCATGTGTGTGCATGTGCGCACATGCACCCACACATACAGGTAGACATATATAAATCACATAGAGGGAAAAATAAGAAAATAAATAGTGTGGCTACTTTTATATGAATAGAGCTATCCCATATCTTTTTTTTTTTTTAGCCCAACATTCTCCTTTTACAAGCCAAAACCGTTAAACTTAAAGCTACTCCTGGTTTTTATGCTATTATGTAAGGTGATGTGAGCATGTTTGCCCTTATGCAGTTCACTGTGAGAGGTGGGAAAAAACGGAGAATGAGATAAAAGTTTTTAATATATACATTTAAGTGGCACTCTGATCGCAGAAGTCTAACTTAACCACAAGATGTACAATATAGTCTCTTATCTAGGAGCAATTGCTGATGAGTTTCTCCTAAGAACTGGGGAAAGAAAAAATGACCTTCTAGGCACTTGTCTTCCTGCTCTCACATGTGTTGCACTGCAGGTACAGACTGTAGGTAGCTTCATACCTGAATAAATATGTAAATAAATAGATAACTATAAAAAAGTTTTAAAGACTTTTGTTGGTAATTTCATATATACACGATGTGTTTTGACCAAATCCACCTTCTATTCCGCCCTCCAGTTCCTCCCTACCCCCAACCACTGTTCCCTCCCTTCATGTACTCTTTTTTAAAATTCACTGAGTCCACTTAGTGTTAGCAGTATGTGTGTGGGTGTGGGGTCATCTCCTGGAGCACTGGTAACCTTTCAGGGGTTAATAAAACTGGCTTTCTCTCCCCAGCAGCCATCAACTGCCAATAACTCCTCAGTAAAGGGTGAGATTTTGTGACCTACCTTCCCCATCTATGCTGAGATTTTTGTCTGGCTTGAGTTTTCACAGGTCCTGTGCATGAAGTCACAGCTGCTGTGAGGTCATGTGTACACCTGGCCTGCTGTGTCCAGAAAACACTTTCACTGTCGACATCCACTAGCTCTGGCTCTTGCAGTCTTTTTGTCTTCTCTTCATTGATGATCTCCAAGCCTTGAGAGGAGGGGGTATGATAGATATCCATTTAGAGCTCATCATTCTGTATCTCTTTCTCTCTGCACATGGACTAGTTTGTATGTTCCTGTGTTAATCTCTGTTTATTTTGGAAGGAAGCTTCTCTGACATAGTTTCGGGGATGCATTAATCTATGGGTGTAGTGATAAGTCATTAGGAATCAGCTTAATACTGTGTCCATTCAGCAGAATAGCAGTAGTAGGTTCTCTGTTAGGGTCCATGAACTACCTAGCCAGGGGCACTTGGCCACATTAACGAAGCTAGGTGTGAGTCCAATAATATCTATATGGATCTTAAGATACGTTATCCGAGTGATTGCATGATTTGTGAAGAAATATGTTCCTGTAATTTGTTCTTTTACCGGAAAGTGTTGCATAAATACATCTTCATGAAGAGGATATTACTTAATGAATAGCAGCTGGTGGTGAAAGATAGAAACTTCTTGAAGTGAATCCTCTCTCGCATTTTGTCAATGATTTAACATTCTTAAACATTTATGTGTGGTTTACTATAGTAGGCACTATCCGAATAAAACTGAATATAATTCTTGTCCCCAAGTGGATGTAATTGCATGTGTTGAGGCAGCTGATTATGATGCATTTAGACACTAACACACTCAAAGCATTTGTCTCTTGGAAAGTTGATTGATCTTTTTTTAACTTCAAAGTAGACAATTATTACTCAATTTGGGCAAAGTTATGGAGAAAGAACAGTGGTCAAGAGCTATAGTTTGGCATCTCTTGGACGTGATTTATTATATGCAGACATATGACAAAGCTCTGTTAGAAAGGTACAGATATGATCTCTTCAACTTGCTCTATGTCACTTCTAATCAAATAGCTTGAGGAAATAGAAACGTGGGGTGTGGTTCCAGATGTTTTAACATAGAAGACTGGGTCCAGGCATCTATGTTTTCAGTAAGTTCAGAAGAGGCCCCATAGATTCTGAGAATTTTTGGAAGATTTGGTTTTGTACCTATCAAGATTAAGTGCATCGGTTGGAAAACTAAGAAGATACTATATCATCAGACCTAAATTCTAAAACCTTTTTCCTCTTCTAGTATCTCCTTCTCTTCCTCCTTCTGACAGCACTCTTGCATGTTTGAACTTCACAGGGAAAGCATGTCTTACAAAAGACAAGGGTTTAACAGTATGAGAAATGAGATTCTTACTCCATGATAATGATTCCTGATACTTAAATAAGGTGTTCTGATTGGCTTCATTACCAACTAGACATTCCGGGAAAGAGAGAACCCTCAGCTGAGGAATTTCCTTTATTGGAATGGCCTGTGGCAATGTCTATGAACCATTTTCTTGATTGCTGAGTGATGTGGGAGGGCACAGTCCACTGCAGGCCCTGTGCTTATAAGAAAGCAGGCTGAGCACAGGCCAGGAGGCAGCATTCTTCTATGGTGTCTGCTTCAGCTTCTGCCTCCAGGGTCCTGCCTTGAGTAAGATCTTGCCCTGTCCTTCTTCCTTGATGAACTGCAAGGTATAAGATGAAATAAACCCTTCCTTACCTTTGCTTCTTGATCTTGGTGTTTATCACAGTAACAGAAAGTAACTAGGACTCGAGGTGAGACAGTTTTACTTTTGTTTCTACAGAACTGAGGGCCAGCCTAAACAAAGGCAAAAAGGGTGGACGTGCTGCTTTGGTGTGAAGCAGTAATTTATAGCTCAAATCACAGTTCCCTGTTTCTAGTCCCCAGTGGCTAGGTGCTTTAGGAAGATTCAATTTTCTAGCTGTCTGTTATAGTCTCCTCCCCAAATTCCCCATCCTCCTGGGGCCCAAGTTTCCCTCCTCCTTGGTGTTTGGGTTCAGTCACATCACAGACCACCTGTAATTTTTCCACCCCAATATACACTAAAAGTGCCTAGTCAAGCAGGGCTCAGCTTCTAGATAAAACATGGGCCCAGTGCCTCCTTCCTATCTGTAATTATTTGCTGAGTTCTAAATCCATTTAATGTACCTCATACTGAAAATGCACCATAATGACTAGTTTCTTACAATTGTCATTAAAAGTCAACACCCATAGGTAACATAAGTAAAAATGGCAGCATAAGAATCCAAAAATTCACTCCTCCATAAAGACTATTTAAAAATCTGGCGAGAATGATTGGACTCAAGTTGGTTTTATTTAACTGTGGAAATTAACCAGTGATTTATAATGAGCTAGGGAGCATTTAGTAAAGTAGAACAATTGAATCTGGGGAGGAAAAAGAGTTTTTTTGGAATTTAATTGCTTGGGTCCCATTTTCTGCTTCCTTATTTAGTGATGGCTTTGAATAATGAAAGCCTACATTAAGAGCCCAGAGGGAACTGGACAGGGTTGGAATTGTCTCACAGCCTGTCTATATTTCCTTCCTTGTTGTGACAAAATATTCTGACAAAAGCAACGTAATGGAGAAAGGGTTCACTCTGGCTCACAGTTTTAAGCTGTAGTTCCTCATGGCTGGGAAATCAAGGCAGCAGCAGCTTGAAGCAGCTAGTCACATGAGCTGGTAGTACCCAGCTCAATCGCTCCACATTTAACAGTCTAGGATTCTCTTCCCAGGGAATAGCCCCACTCATAGCCAAGATGAGTCTTTCCACATTGATTAACAATGAACATAATCATGATAAGTTCCCACAGGAGACAGGAGATTGGAAAGCTAGTCTGTCAAGTGATTCTAGATTCTGTCAAGGTGACAATGAACACCAACCATCACATAGCCACAGTGCCTTCCTACGTGGTCACTCTGACTTCCTGGTGGTTCCCTGGCGGACTTCACTTGTACTTTATTTCCTTTCGACCTCCAGTGAACTCCAGTCTTAATTGCTGCTCCTTGGAGCCTGTTTGTGAAATGCTTTAGTGTACTGAGGCAATAGATAACTGTTGGGACAGACAGTAGACTATCTAAAAAGCTTGTAGGGAGGCTGAGCAAAAAGATACAACTATTCTTTGCTTGTGGTTTGTTTTGGAAGGGTAGTCCCCAAGGTAGCTGCATTAAGTGTTCAGTCCTTTAAGAGGTGGGGCCTGGTACAGGTGAGTAGGCTGATGAGGTTACTGATCTGAGAAGGGATAAACATAGGTGCTGTAGAAGTGTGTTCAGTTCTCTCTCTGGGAGCAACTTGTTATGAGAGTGAGCCTGACCCCTTTGCTCTCTGGCTTCCTGTCTCAACTGTGTTATGACTCCTGCTTGCCTGCCATGGTAATGTTAATTGCTTAGATGAGCTAAATAAGCATCTTTGCTTTATCAGTTATCCAGCCTCAGATATACTGCTATAATAACAATGGGAAATGGATTAATACATATGTTCACAAGAATTTTGTAAAGGTCACACGTACCTGGGATTCGAGGAGACCATACACATATGTAGTGCTGTGTGCAGAGACAAGACTGTGTACATGCTCAGAACTCAACCGGAGAAGGCAGAGAGTTCTCATTTCCTGCTGACCTTAAGGCTCTGGACAAGCAGGAGAACTTGGGCAAAGGTGTAAACTACCCGACTGAATACTGGAGGTGTGACTGGACATTCACAGAATCCCCGGCCAAGAAAACGGGAGCTTATTAGATATAAGCTTTGTAGAATTAACTTGAAAAATCAGTGTAACAACTATAAAAGTTAGCAATAATAATAATGAACTGTTTGTAGAGAGGATTTTATTTCCAGGGTGGTCACGCCATCTTATTGGAAATACCTACTTTCAAAAAAAAAAAAATGAGGCAAGAGATGCAACAACAATGAAAATCCAGATACAGGAAAACAATCAACAGAACCTATCTGTGAGGGGTGCCAGGCACATGGGCCCCTAGACCCATGCTGGTTTTTAAGTAAAGTATTTCTGTTAATTATTTAAGGATTTCATACACACATGCAATGCATTTTGACTATATTTGCCTCTCCCCTTAACTCCTGCCAGATCCACCCCTGACCTTTCCATCCCCTCATAATTTCATATTCTTTTCAAAATAACCCGCTGTGCTTATATATTTGTGGGTGTGAGCCCATTCACTGGAGCGTGGTCAACCTATCAGGGTTCATGCATTTAAAGAAAACCGGCTCTCTCTCCGCTACAGCCATCGCCTCTCAGGAGCTCCTCAACGAAGGGGGAAGGCTTGTGAGCCCTTCTCTCTCTAGGCTGGAATGTTGACTGGCTTGCTCATGTGCACATCTTGTACAGGCAACTACGACTGCTGTGAGTTCATGACCAAGGCTATTTTTATTTAGTTTTTGAGACACTATTCTTTTTCACAGTACTGCCCAGATTGGTCTCAAATTTCTGGGCTCAAGTGATCCTCCTTCTCCAGTTTTCCAAGCAGGAGGGCAGGCAGGTTTCACTATAGTCTAGAATGAGGCTTCAAGTATGTTCAAGCTTTTAAGTTGTTCAGAGACTTGCAGGAAACCATGTTCAAAAGAACTAAATATTCAGATTATATCTTGAGAAACAAAGGCTGCTGGTACCATGATAGAAATTATAAAAGGGAGCAAATAGAAATTTTGAAGTAGAAAAGTACACCAGTTGACTAACACAGAAACCCACAATTGGTCAATGTGCAGAGAGTAAGAGGCTGCAGGGTGCTTATCATGGAACAGAACAGTTGTATTAAACTTCTGCCTCCCAAGGTTCAGGGATTATTACAGAAGAGGGGGTGAAAAGATTGTGGGAGCCAGAGGAGGTGGATGAACACAAGGAAACAGTTCTCCAGACAGCTGGTCAGTTACTCACATGAACTCACAGCAATGATGACAGCATGTACAAGTCCCATGTAAGCTCAAACCAGACAAAATCCGAGCATAAATGTGGGGAAGTGGGCAAGCGACCCCACCCCGACCTAAGGAAATATTGGCAACCAATGGCTGCTGGGAGGGGGGAGAGAGAGTCTCTTTCAAGGATATGACTCTTGGTAGGTTAATCAGGCTCCAGCGGTTGGACCCACACTGAGGGACATTTGGGGGACACAAATAGGCTCTACAGGCCTTATAATATATACATATATATGTATATAGGTAGCTAGCAGAGTACATTAAATTGAGCAGGGGGCAGTAAGGGCAGTGTGGGTAGGGGAGGGGGTCTAAATACCATCAAATTATGTCGTATGAAAATGGAAAAAATTCAATTAAAAAGAAAAGTATACCAATTAAAATGGAGATCTAGCTAGATGGGCTCAGCACAGATCAGAGCTTCAGAAGAATCAGCAAACTTGACTACAGTCTAAGAAACAGAAAGAGAACAGAAAGAATGAAGTAAATGCATGAAACCCCAAGACTTGCAAGTCATGACAGGTTATCTCCTGGAGAATATGACCCAGCTGGGGCTGGACAGAGGCACGTGGAGGTATTGGCAGAAAACCCATAAGAAGACTTTGAAGGGGATTGGAAGAAGCTTTCTCTCTCTTTCTTTTTCCTGTGTGTGTGTGTGTGTGTGTGTGTGTGTGTGTGTGTGTGTGTGTATGCTTAAGGAGATCTGAGGTTGATGCTGGGAAGTATCCTCTATCATTCTTTTATGTTCAGGCTGAACGTAATCCAACCCAGATCTTGCTGATATGGCTAGTCTAGTGAGCAGCTTGTTCTGGGATTTCCCTTGTCCTTGTCTTCCAAAGCTGGAATTACAGGGGGCTCTCCTCTGCATTTCCGTGGTTTCTGGGGATCTGAATTCCAGTCCTCAGGCTTTCAGGGCAAGGGCTTAGTTATTGAGTCATCTTCCCAGCTGGGTAGCATCTTAACAGACGGGAAAACAGGTGGGATTAAAGCTCTCAAGAAATACTCAAGAAAAACAGATTCTTTGGTTAGAATTACCTGCTGACTGTACACCCTGTCTTGGTTATCAAATTACTGATCACCTAGAAGGATCTCTGTTCTCTGCCTACCTTCTCACCTGGAGGCCTGGCCAGGAAGCCAGCTGATATTGATTTAGTTAGAGGTGTGTGTTGGAGGTTGATTACTTTTGCCTTGTGTTAGACATGAGCAAACAACCCCAGTCTAAACACCATCATGGGAGACCTTTGTTCTTGGAGGAATACTTGTAAATTGTTTTCTACCACACAAGCCTGTGTTTGGTGAAGGACGCCTCACTGTCTGAAAACATCTTTAAATCTTTAAAATGCAATTTCCTTCTACATTCTGCTTTGTTTAGTTTACCTTTGTTTATTTTGCTGAATACTGCCTCATCTGGTTTTTCTAACTGCTTTTGCAAAGAATGATTTCGGAAGCCTTGTTTGTGCTTGGGTCATAACAAAACTTCAATTTTCTAAGTACACATTAGAGGGGTCTGTCTGTTTCAACTTTATTATGACATTAATATGGATTCAGATCTCATAATTGCATAGTAGCTGAAGACTCAGAGACAAGGCTAGGCTTTGGTCTCCTTTAACTTAGATTTTGCAGTGTAAACAACAATGACTATCTACTTGTGTATCTGGAATGTGCTGTTATGCTTTATACCTTGTGGGTGCTGAATTCTTGTTGAGTAAGGTCAGGTACAAAGCAGCTGCAGGCATGCATGTACTAGTCCTTACTAAGGAGAGGCTGCACAGAGAAGTATTAAGCACCATATGTATTCCGACTGAGGAAAACTCTGTCGCTGCGTGACCTTGGACACCGGACAGGATTCCTCATTCTTACCTGGCATTCGATGAACTCTGTTCACATTGGCACAACATGTAGGATATCCCAAATGGCAGTGAGGTCAGTGGTGACTGTAAATAGCTCCTCATTTTGTGCATTTATGTTCTATAACATCTTGGTTAAAATCCTATTTTGATGTATATCCATATATGCTATAGATATTTGTTAGATGGTTGGATTAATTATATTGGTTATTGATTATTCATCCAATACAAGTTGTTTATTTTTAAATTCACAAGGAGATAAGACATATATTTTATTATATCTGTTAGATATATATCATATTTGTAAGAGGTCATTAGGCAGAGGTTATTTCTAGCAAATCATTAAAGTCTTGTTGTTTGGGAAGTAATTTTCTCATATGTTATACTGGGTCAGCATCTCCTGAGCATCATCAAATGACTGTCAGTTCTTCACAGGTTTCTTATCCTAATGATATTTTCTATGCCATGTGTCTATTTTTTTAAACGGAAAAATCCATACGTTTTCCTTAATGTGTAACAACCACAACTGGGGTGCTTTCTGTGCTCCAGGAGCTTAAAAAATCAATGACTCTGAGATTGCTGCTCCACGCAGCTCATTAGGCTTACACCACAATGTCGGTGTTAGCTGCATTCGAACTTGTAAGTCCATCCATCACACCTTTCTTCAGCTTCTCTTTGCAGTCCTCACACTGTGGACGTTAAGACCCAAAAGCAGTTACATGAGGTTCCCTTTTTCAAGTCCGTGGCAGAGAGATCTCCCCATTTAAAGTGTCTTATTTGGCATTGTAGGTTATGAGCACTACTGGGTAATTCATGGGTTTTACAGCTTCCGAAGCATTGATTCACAACAGCTCTAAGCATGTTGCACTCTGCTGGCCCAGACAGCTAGCTTAAGAAGCTATAAGGTCTAAAGAGATAAAGAGGATCTTGGATCAAAACTTCTGGGTTTTATGCCCTATTCCATGTCTGGTGACTTCTATGAGCTTCAGTCACCTTGCAGGTGATGAGGGTCATCAGCACCTGTATCACAGAGGAGTTTAGGAAACAGGCAAAAATGCACTAGGAAAAGCAGATGTGCAATCAAGGTTAGATGTGAAATGAGTTTGTTGAAAATGGGTCCCTTGGTCCTGTTAACCCTGTATCCATGCCCCTGCCGTTTCCTCTTCATAGTTCCTGGCTCAAAGCAGATTCCTTCTCTCTTTGATGATGGCATAAGGGCCACACATTAATGGAGAGTGGAGGTGAACTGAGGCCCAAGAGCAGAGGTGCCTCAATGCTGCAGTGACCCTAGCTGTTGAGGTCTCAGAGGCATTGCTGGGCACCTCCTTTCACTTGGAGAGCAAAAATTCAAATCTTAGTCAAGGCCTTGGAAAGACTGTACCAGGACCAGAGCTGAATCTGAGTTATGGGATTTCTTTACTAGGACCTTTGCTAAAAGGCAGAACCAAGCAAGTCATGCATTTACAAGCTGAGGAAGACCACAGTGACATAAGCAGAAAGAACAACAGGTTGAGCAATTTAAGTGATTGCAACACAGCTAACCTGTGTTGGCTAAGCAGATAGTGATGGCCACTCTGGTGATGCTGCTGTCAAGCTGATGAGATTGATGAAAAAGAAAAGGTGTCTGCACATATCTGCTGGTGTACCGCTGTCAAGGTGGAGATACACGGCTAGAGATGATCCCGAGGACCACGTGGACATCAGCGAATCGAGTTTTGCTTTTTGCGGCACATCCTCTGTGTCAGTGTCCTTCAGCTCAGAGGAGCTCAGCTCTGGGATCAGTATTCCTAGGTCTTGCTCCTCACTACTTTCTTGCTGGGTGCTGTTTCCCTAAGTTAAACTGTGGTGGTGTATTATAGCTGTTGAAAGTCTTAAATAATTTTTATAGAATTCTTAGGACAGGGCCTAGTACATTCTAGAGTTTTAATGTAAGTTGATTATTGTTACTTAAACTCTGTTGTAACCACAAAAATACACCAAGACAAAATTTTGTATGCCAACAGAACGTATTAGAAGTATCAGATGGGCAGACCCTCGGAAGCTGACAATTGCTGCTCAGTGGCTTGGGAATGCAGATAAATGGTGCTTTCCTGAAGAATCAGGGAAAAGTCCGAGGATGCACACTTTCAGGCTTCCTGGGCCTCAATGGATGTGCTGGGCCTGGATTTAACACAGGAGTATATATGCTGAAGCATGCAGGCCATCACATGTGCGATAGGCTTTATTTCAGTCATGAGACTTTTCTGTTTCTATTTGATGGTTGTATGGTTGACTGGGGACATGATTCAGGGAGCTAGACCACACAAAACTGACCATCAGGAATCACTACCCAATGAAATACCTTAATCATTTTTATCTGATGTAATAGAAAACCATAGGACAGAAGGCTTAAACAACAGAAAATTCCTTCCTCAGGACTGGGAAATCCAAGGTCAAGTTGATGCCAGAGCTGGTGTCTGGTGGGGACTCTTCTGGTTTGCAGATGACTGCCTTCTTTATGAAGCTTTTCCTTCCTTCATTCATAGAGAAAGAAAATCCAACACTGTCTGAAGGTACCAATCCTACTGGATTAAATTTTTACTCTTATGACTCTTTGAATCTTAATGAACTTGCTAAAAACCTGGTAAAATACAGACATACTGGGGGCTTATGGATTCAACATAGACTCTTATGGGGTTAAGCTTTTAGTACCAGGTGTGTCATGCTTAAAGAATTTCACAAGCAAGAACTGACTTCTAATGATTTATTGTCATATCCACAGATTAATGCCTCTCTCAACTCTCACCAAAGAAATTTCCTTATGTAACAGATGGTGATTATCACAGATACCTACAACTGGCTGTGCAGAGAATAAGAGATTTCAGAGTGATTCTTGATCACCTGAATTAGACACCTATATCAAACTTCTGCCTCTAAGATTCAGGGATCATAGAGTTTTCCAGACAGTTGGTCAGTTTCTCATATGAACTCACAGCAATGGTAGCAACATGCACAAATCTTATGTAAGCTCAAATCAGAAAATATTCCAGCTTCGACAAGAGGAAGCAGATAAGATGCTCCAACCCTACCTAAGGAAACTGTGGCAACAGGTGGCTGTTGGGAGATGGGAAGACAGTCTCTTTCAAGTATGGGACTCTTGGTCGATTAACTAGGCTCCAGTGCTCTAGTGGATGAACCCATACTGAAGGAAATTTGGGAATACAAATTAGACTCTATAGGTTTATTATGTATTATATATGTTATATATAATAGAGCACATTAAATTGGGTGGGGCCAATAAGGGAGGTGTGAATACAGGAGGGGAATCTAAAGATCATGAAATTATATTGCAAGAAAATTGCAAAAGTTCAATAAAAAAGTAAAAAGATAAAAAGAAAGGGCTGGAAATGAGAAAAAGAAGCATGGATGTTAATCATTTGCTATATTTTGTAAACATAAGGATACAATATAGAGAGACTAAGAACACACAGTTATTGAGAATCACGTTGATCTACAGTAGATTTGCCACTAGCTGTGATATCCTGGGTAAGTCATATAAAATGTAATATCTCAGTCTCCCCTTGTTAAGAATTGGTGAGACAACCTAGAGGCTGTGGTGGCTGTTGTGTATCATGCATTCATGAGATCATTCATTCAATATTCATTCAGAAGTTCTGGGAGTTCTCTATGCACTCAACAACGTTCCTCATCATAGGTAGGGTGCCAACCAACCAAAACCCTGACCCTGTGCAACTCTGGCAGTAAGCTGGTAGTCCCCTGGAAGGGATAGACTTGGAGTAGGTACATAAATACAAGCCAGGTGCCTCTTTTTGAACAATGTCAAGATAGAGACATTTAGACAGAAAGAAAAGATTTCCTTCCACTGAATGCTGAGGGAAGGCATTTCTATGGCACTGATTCACCTTGAGTCTGAAGTTCAAAGTCGAGGTCGCCAACCATGTGCAGAGTGTGGGGTGTGATTTGACAGAATGAGAGAAAGCAAGGAGCTTGCTATATCTTGGGGATCTGGCTGGGGCACATAAGGCGTCTAGGTAGAAGTCAAGTCAAGGACTATGAAGAGAGCCGGAGAAGCAAGGTGGGTACAGGGCTGCCTGAAGCAGGCTGAAAAATTTTCCCCCTTTTTAAGGAAGATAAGGAAACACTGGAGGCCATTCTGGTTGGGGTGATCAGAGGTGATGAGTGATGTATAGGATGGATATCTTTCAGTGGAAGAGGCGGGAGGGATGTTTGGTGAAGTCGTAGTGTGGGAGAGATGCACGTGCAAGGTTTTGAAACTAATGTGATTGTTTCCTCATTTTTCACTATTTCTGTTTTTGTATAGTTTGCCATATGGTTTTTAATTTGCAAGTAGTTTTGATTAAAACTGTATTTTTTACAGCTGAATTTATTAATATTTTCTTTTAGGCTCTTTTGTCTTTGGTACAATGCTTTGAAATGTCTTTCCTTATCAAAGCTTAATCAACATTCACCTGCATTCTGTTCCAAGACTTTTGTGTTTTTAGTTGATTTACATGTACAATTTCAGTATTCGTGAGTGCATTCTGTTTAGTAAAAAGATATAATCATGTAACTTTAAATTAAAAAAATATTGTGCTAACATTATTTTCTGAACAATATAGTATTAATGGTTTATAATGAAACATTCACATGTTCAAATCTCTTGGTTCTGTCAAATAAGACGCCTTCTTCAGGGGATAATTGTGCTCTGCTGCCGCATAGAGACCATTTGGTCATGCTTCCTGGAGAATGTAGGTCTAGATGAAAGCTTCAAATGAAGGAAAGAATACATCATTCCAATGAGTCAGGGGGAAGGGACTCCCATAAATTACTCTCTTGTGACCTTATGCCTGCCTTTTCAGCCAACCCTTTTCTCCCTAGTTGAGCTCCATTCATTTTCTGGACCACATGTATGGCATTTATAAATCATTTTTAATTGGCAGTTAACTTTTCATAGGCTTTTGTTACACTTCACAAACTCTCCAAATATTTAATCATTGCTATCATTTCCTCTTGTTGGCCTCCCTGTGGTTCTAAGAGAAGAGGATCATGATGAACAGGCAGCAAGGAGTAGGACTGTGACACGATTGTCTGAGCTCTGCTGATTTGTTGTAACATTCACATAATTGGAACATTACAGTCTAACATACATCTCTTAAATTGGCTAATATCTTTTACTGTCATGGGTATAGGGCTTCTCTGGTGTAATTGTGCACTCAAGAAAATATCACAGCTGGGACCCTGTTTATTTGGAGGCATTAAAAATGGTCTTGCTGGAAGCTCAGTCATTTTTGCAAAGCATTTTCCAGTATTTTGCAGCCACCAGTCTATTCAGCACTTCATTTAGGATACCTGGCCTGTGCTAAAAGCAGTATTGAATCCTGAATCACTAGGTGTGAACAGGACACCAGGATTTATGACCTCAGGAGAACCCAGGACAAAAACCATCCGGCAAGTCAACAGCTCTGCCCTAGAAATAGCTAGCAGGGCCCAGGGGACACAGGCGCCACTTGGTGCTAGTGCCTGTATGTTATTAAGAACTGATTGGAGTCAGATCACTTGACCTCATTTATGCAACTTGACTCTCCCGTGTGCTATGACTGGATTGAGGGTCATAGCCTGAGCCTTAACAGTCCTCTGACAAGCCAGATTTGCTCACTTATCCTCAATTATCCTACAAAAAAACACAAATAATAGTAAAAAACAGATAAAAGGAGTTTAGTCATTGTAGCCACATTGGGAAGGAGGGCAAAAACGGTCCAGTGATATCCCCTCCCAAGTTCAGCCTTGGGGATCTAATATAATGTTTAAGACATATGCATAGCTAAGAAGTTCTGGCCAAGGTGTTGACCTGTCAATGTCTTGGCTCCAGTCTCTCCTGCAAAGTAGTCTGCCAGGTTGTGAGAATTGTCAAAATCTCTTCTTGGGAAACAATTTCCTCCACTGGCTGGCATCAGGCTTCAGCTTTCTCCTTCTCCCAGCATGAGATTCCTGAGGAAATTTAATTTCTTGGGGATTATCATGTCCTAGTTAGCTACAACTGTCAAGTTGCCACAGCCTGGAGTCATTTGAGGGAGTCCCAACTGAGGGATTTCTCAGTTCCGAGTGACCTGGTAGCTATGTTCAGGGGGATTTTTTTGATTTATGGTTGATATAGGAGGGCTCAGCCCGCTGTAGGTGGCATCATGTTTAGGCAGATGGGCCTTGGCTGTATAAAAAAGCTAGCTAAGTATAAGCCAGTGAGTGAGTCCGCAAGCAGTGAGTGTTCTTCCACAGTTTCTGATTCAAGCTTCTGCCTTGAAGTCTTTCCCTGACTTCCCTCAATGATGAATTGTGTCCTTAAGTGTGAACCGAATAAACCCTTTCCTACCAAGTTGTTTTTAGCCGGGGGTAGAGGAGTCAGGTAGCGGGCAACAGTGCCTTTTTAGAATATCCTAATTTCTGCCAGGTTGATCAGAGTGCTTACATGAAAATTCAATTAAATTTCATAATTCCAAGTACAATGTTTGGAAAATTTTGTTTTACGTTGACGTTGTTTGCTATTCCTTATACATAGACTTCACTATAATTAGCTGGAGATAAGTAATTGAAAATGTTAATGCGCTATCTTGTTCAACACCACACAATATTGATAGAATCTCAGCGATACAGTGTAAGAAATGTAGAGTATTAGCTCTACGTCCAAGAAAATTAGTAAAAGTTGCTTGCGTCTCTAATTTTGGTATCACCAAGGGGTTTGTGTATAATAATTGTTCAGAGCTGGGCATGGAGATGTGGGATCTGCAGCACTCCTTGTGATGGATCATCTTCATTATCAATTTGACTGGATTTAGAATTCCCTGGGAAAAACACTGCTGGATGTGTTTGTGAGGACATTTTTAGAGAGGATTAACTTAGGAAGGGAGACTCACCATAAATGTGTGTGGCACCACTCTGTAGCCTGGAAGTCCAGGCTGAAAGGGAAAAGGGAAATCCAGGGGAGTGCTGGCACTCCCCTGCTCTGTCTCCTGTGCTACTGGAACGTGATGAGAAGAGTCACAGGCGTACCTCTGCCACCATGAAGCTACCGTCTCTCCCGATGCTTTGAATGAAAGTAAATCCTTTCTCCCTTAAATCACTTTCTGTTGGGTATTCTGCCACAGTGATGAGAAAACATAGAAAATTGGTGCTTAGAAGTAGAGTTGTTGCTGTGATAAACCTGCCCAAGTGGTTCACAGACCTTTGGAACTGTTTGTGGAGGAAGAGAGGAAGAGTTTGGAGCTGTAAGAGAGAGGCTCTGGCTTGCTGTTGACAGAGAGTAATGGGTTATTCTCATGGGAGTGTGGAAGAATGGAATGCTGAGACCAAGGCAGAGAGCAGAGATTTTGCTCAGGTACAGGGAATCAGGCTGTATTATGGCAAAGCATCTGGCTATGTTCTTCTCATATAGTAAAGTTTGAGTGAGGCTGATTGAAAAATAATAAATTAATTAACTTGATGGAAGAAAGTTCAGGACAGCATAGCACTCAGGCTATGACTTGGCTACTGCTCACTGATCTTAGGCAGATTTACCTGGAGAAGGAAGAAGAGGGAGGGGGAGGAGGAGAGGAAAGAATTCAAAACAGAAAAATGTAAAAAATAGGTAATTTGGTGAAAAAAAGAGCTTGAACCCTGTAATTGTTAAAGAGATCAGTGTCATCAAAGAAAACCTCAAACTTTGCATTGGGACAATAGACATGATACCTGAGGTCAATATCTTACCCATTTAGAGCTGGGTGTAGTCATAACACAAACCAATTTGAAAAACATTCATTTGAAAGGAGAATACCTCAACAAAGAGGGCTTTTAGAGCACTCTGTTCAAGTAGGGCCACTTGTTCAACTGTGAAGGCAAATAGAGACCGATGCTGTCGTAGTTTTAGAAGTAGGGGCCGGGCTACATCTTGAGCTGGCAGCAGAACTTGGTGTCATTATTCATGAGTTCTGATTTTGCAGGATGAGAGTGAGAGGGTCATGAAGGTTTGTACCAACATTCCAGAAAGCTGCTGAGGCCAGACAATATGTGGCAGGGTCAAATTCCCATTATGGACATGTGTGTGAAAGTGTATGAGTGAAACCTAAGTTGCAATGGAGACCCTAGGATATTGACGATGCCAAAAATATGGGACCTTCACTGAGGAAAGCTGTGTAAGCACTGAATGATCTGGCTGGAGTATGGCCATGTGTGTAATACGCAACAGAGCTGGAGGGGCGAGGCTACACAAGCCCAGTGAATAACAGATGATGCTTTTCCAAGTCTGAGATGCAGATATGGAACTTCAGAGTTTGGTGTTTATTCTGCTGAGATTTGGTCTTACTTTGGTTCACTTTTTCTTTGTTATGGGCCCCTTCCTTCCTTTTGGAATGGAAATGTTTACTGTGTGTCATTGTATACTAGAAGTGTATGATTAAACATTTTTTTTAACAGGGGACCACAGTTAAGAGACTGCCTTGAGTCTCAGAAAAGAATTTCGACTCTTGAATAGCATTGGAACTATTAAGACTTAGGGGACTTTGGAGATGAACGGAATGCATTTTGCATTATGTGATGACCCTAAACCTCTAAAGACCAGGGCTGGAATGTTATGGTTTAAGAACGATATATTTGTGGGTTGAGTTGGTAAGGGGTAGACTTGTGGTAGTTAATAGTCATTGCCAACTTGACTGGATTTAGAATCACTTGGGAGACACACCTCTGGGCATTTCTGTGAGGGCATTTCTAGAGAGGTTTACTTGAGGAAGGAAGGCCTGTCTAAATGTAGGTTGTACATCCCATGGTTCTAGGCTGAATAAAAAGGTCAAGAAAGGAGCACGGCCGCAGAGCACCAGTGTTTCCTTCTGCTTCCTGTTCTGTCAAGTATAAGGAGATGAGGAGTCCCAGCCACACTCTCCCAGCCATGTGGAGCCACTCGAAACCATTCCTTCCCCACCACAATAGGCTGCATCTCCTTACTGTGAGCCAATACGAATCCTATTTCTCTTAAGTTGTTTTGTCAAGTGCTTGTCACAGTTGTGGGAAAGTAACGATATGCCTCTGTAGCCCAGAATGGGAGCTCTGCAGGAACAACAGAATATAGAGGCCTAGGTTTCACTAGGAACCACTTTTCTTTGTGAATACTTCAGCTGTGTCTCCACAATCTTGCCTTTGATAAAATTCAAAAGCCACTAGTAACAGTTTTCAAGTAAGACCTGCTTTTCTGAAAAATACAAAGATCTCACGCATGGCTTTGTAGTAATCCAGAAGAGAAGTGACATTGCCTGATTCCTGCTGTAGGTGCTGCTTGGTCTAGACATTCAGTTTTCCTAACGAAATAAAGTGACTTGCATAAGTGGGGAAATAATGACAGGGATTCTAGGAGACCTCAGACGTTACATCATTAACACTTTCTCCTTTTTGTTCGTGTGTGTATGTGTTCATGTGTGTGTGTGTGTGGGTGCACATGTCTCTCTATATATGTGGAGGCCAGAGGTCAACCTTGAATATATTCTTCAGGAGCTGCCCATCTTGTTTTTTGAAATAGCTTCTCTCACTGGCCTTGGGCTTGAAGATTTTGCTAGGCTGGCTGGCCTGCAAGACCCAGGGATTTGCCTGTCTCTGTCTTCTAGGGTTGGGAATATGGTGTGAATTGAACTGATTTCCTCATGTTTGTGGGTAAGCTCTTTATCAATTGAGCCATCTTCCCAGCCTGTAATTAACACTTTTCTCAGAGAAAGGGAATAGGATTCACAGGGGCTTAGAAGATGGGATCAAGTAGGCTTGTAGCTCACTGACAAAATAAATTGTTCTATGCATTGTTTCTCCATAGAACTTTTTATTCTTTAAAAATCAACTCACCATGTCTATTATCCTAAGGAGAAATGAGGATCTTCACTGTTACATTATCCTTGAACCAATTTGCTCATGGCTAAAACATGATCTTCTCTAATGTAACCAAAAATTAATAGAATTCTAATGTCATTCAACTCTTCTTAGACTTGCTATTTTTAATTTTTAAATAAATTACTTGGATATCTGTAATTATCTGCAGTGGAGTATGTTTCTCTAAATCAGGCAAATTGGACAGTTTACCAAGTGGGATTGCTGTTTTGATAGTTCATTATGATTATAATTTTCTATTTTTTTCTATAAAATAATTATTACTTTGCAGCATAAATTAGAAACTTGGAATTCTACTAAAAGACACCCTGATGGTCAAGACAGGAGAACCAGAAGACTCTGCTATCTGAAGCAGTTGATGAAAATGTACAGGAGCAGGCCTGCAAGGCCTGTCCTGGCTGTCTTATAGAACAGAGTTGGCCAAACACAGTAGGTAGACTTCTCAGCTTATGCCAGGGGCTCTGTGGGGAAGCAGGGGTGTGTAAGGGCTGAGTTCCACTGGAGACACCCACTCTGCTCAATCTAAGTCACACAGCCACCTGTACCCATCCCAGACTACGATCTGTAAACAACCATACAGAACCAAAGGACACAAGCTTGACAAGCCTTTTCTCAAAGATTTTAGCAACTGGAATTCTTAAACATTTAAGAATTTAAGATTTTAAGAGTCTTCCACAATAGGAGGAAAGGGCAGGGATGGGCGATGAGCTGAGGTGGCGGCAGGAGACCATGCAGTCATCTTGATAAATTCTGAGACTTGATAAAAGGCAATAAATAAGAAAGTATGTACTTCCAGGACAGAAATAGGTTCCTAAAGAGGAACAAAGATCGGGCAGCCTCATCCTGTCCTCAGCAGCACTTTTCCAGGACCTAAGGGACAAAGAGCAGGACGAAGGAAATGGCACCCTGCTGATCATCTTTCTGTTGGCTCAGCAGCTGATTTCTTTGGGTACCTGCAGGTTTCATAAAGGCATTTATGATATATGTGGGAGGAAATAGTCCATGTATACACTTAATTGTGTCAACAGGAGCAGCTTGACCACCTGGAAAGAAGAAACTTCAACTGAAGCATCACCTCCATCAGACTGGCTTGTGGGCATGTCCATGGGACATTTTCTTGATGGGTAATTGATCCAACCCACTGCCTGTAGTCCCATCCCTGGGCAGGTAGGCCTCAGTTTTTTAAGAAAAGTAGTTGAGCAAACTAGTAAGCAGCATTCCTCCATGGTCTCTGCTTCTGTTCCTGACTCCAGGTTCCTGCTTTGACTTCTTGGCCTTGCTTTCCTCAGCGATGGACTGTAACCTAGAAGTGTACGCTGAAATAAACCATTTCCTTCCCAAGTTCCTTTTGGTCATGGTGTGGTGTTTTGTTTTGTTTTTTTAATCACAGCAACACAAAGTAAACTAGGATGCCTAGGGTTTTATTATGGTTGTGAACAAGCTTCATGCTGTGAAAGTCTCATGGTGAATCTACTCGGAACACAGCTTGGAGGCCACTAAAATACCCAGTATATTAGCTGGCCTACAAATACCATGTCTTAAAAGCACATCTAGGGACAGAAACACCTGGTAATGGCAGTACTTGCTTCTGATAGTTTTGGGGCCCCAAAGGCCTGCAAAGAAGGCAGGTGTGGTGGCGAGTGTTAATTACCTACTTGACAGAATAAAGAATCACCTAGCAGAGGGGACTTGGGTCATGCCTGTGGAGGATTATCTTGATTAACTGAGGGGGGAAGACCACCCACTGTGGGTGACCCAGCTCTCTGGTTGGAGCATGGTGACTGTATCAAAGGAGAAAGGGAAGCGAGCAATAAGCATGCGAATTCATCACTATGCTTTCAGACTGTGGATGTGATGGACCGCCTCTTCAGACTCTTGAGGGTTTGATGCCCTCACCATGATGGACTTTACCCTCAAACTGGGAGCCAAAATAAACCTTTTCTATCTGCAGTTGCTTTTATCAGAGTATTTTTATCACAGAAACAGGAACATAAGCTAAGACAATGGGTGGAGCTCCAGCTACTGGAACAAAGTAGTGAGTTACAAAAGTAAACGTTGCAGTTTTATGTGTCTATTTGCACACGTAGTGCAATAAACACATTATCACGTACATATCATTAATTCATATACATGCCTGTATAGATATATGTTCATGCACAGATGTGCATAGGGCTCTGGAGGTGGTTGAGGGGTAGTGCCTAGCACGTTCAAGGCCCTGGATTCTGCCCTTAACAACACAAAAAAAGGTCTGTGTGTGTGTGTGTGTGTGTGTGTGTGTGTGTGTGTATAGGCCAGAGGTCAGTGTATGCTGTCTTTCTTAATCACCGAACTTACTGTGATAGAGTATTTTACAGAACCTGGAGCTCATTGATTCAGCTAGATTGGCTGGTTAGCAAACCACAGGAATCTCTGTCTCTGCCTCAGACTGTGACGCAGTGTCTAGTGTTTTATATGAGTGCTGGGGATCCAAACCCAGGCCCTATGCTTGTGCAGCAAGCACTTGAACTCAGCCATCTCCCCAACTCCTCTGTAAGTATTTTTAAAAGACCAGGTAGTAATTATAGATCATTTTTAGGATACTCTTGGTACTTTTATGCATTTTCCAAATTAATTAAGTTAATAAGTAATAATTATTTCATCAGAAAAGCATCGGGACTATTCATTTTAAAAATAGAGAACAAGTTCAGAATCATAATTTCTTGTTGCTGTGGTCTTAGCTGACATTACTCCATGTGGGCTTGTATCTGAGGTGACCAAATGTCAGTAGAAAGGAAACATGTATATTGGCATGTGATCTGATGCTACAGCTTCTTTGGGATAAAGACATCTTACTTCCATGTAGTATGAATTGAGCCCCTGCCTGTTGGATCTCCAGAGGTCTACCCAGTTCCTCCCTCCCTCCTTTCCACCTCCCCTCTTTCTAACTAGATGCCCTTTGCCATCTTGACCATGGAATTCCCCAGGGTTTTCCTAAATGTACTACGTGTAAGATGTGACTGGAATCCCCAAACCTCCCCCCAGCAGTTCCAGGACAGACACCTTGGCAATTCCAACCAGACTCTCAGAGCTCTCACTGAGATCTGAGAAAGGACAACTTCTTGAATAGACAAGATTCCCAACCTAGGACTCACAAACAGCTGTAAAAAGGGACTGCTTCCTGGCCAGAAGTTTACCTTAAACATCAATCAGATGTCATGGAAACCCCAACCCCCCTCCCCATAAAAGGGCCTACTGACCAGCTAGGGGGGTTGGGGTCAGAGGGCTAGAGGCTTTTGGCTGATCTCGCTCACTCTCCTGGGGAGTTAGTCTCTCACACTCTCCCTGAGGGAGCTCCTCCATCCCAATCTGGAGTCAGGCAGGCCAGCCTGGTTCCTGGAGCCCAAGCCCCAAAGATGAGGGGGCTAGGGCTAGCATTTTTCCACTCCTGAGTGTGGAGAAGCTAGTCCCATCTGGTCTTCTCTTAATAAACTGGTCCTATTAGCTCCCAGCGGAGTCTCTGGTCCCTTTGTCTGCTGTGTCTCTTGAACCTAGAACCTTACACTCCGAATCTCCTTTCCTCACAACATGTCCCCCTAACTGAGTGCTGTTCATCTCTAGCCAGCCCCCTAACACCCAGGTGCCCCCAGGCCTCTGTGTGAATGTGAGAGGGCTATTCCTGTGGTGGAACTCAGGGATAACTAGCCCCAATATTTGGAGATCGGTCTCTTTAGCAGAAGTAAAGTGTGTGTCTGCTGCTTCCTGCCTCTGTACCAGAACACAGAGACAATCAGCCTGTAAAGAAGGAAATATTTTTTTGTCTCAAAAGTTCAGAGGTTTTGGTCCCTGGTCTGTCAACTCCTTGGCGTTTGGGTCTGTGATGAAACAGTGCATCATGTGACATGTGTGGAGACGAGCAAAGCTGCATCTCTGTATTTGGAAGAGTGGACAGAGAGGAAGAAACTTGGGTTCCATGGTTCCTTTTAGGGGTGCAGACCCAAAGACCAGAGACCTCTCAGTAGGCCTCAGTTCTCCAAGGTTCCATTTCCCTGCAAGACCAGTGTTTTGGGGACCAAACAATTGTGGGCCTTTGAGGAGCATTCCAGATGTACAGTACAGCGCCAAATCGTTCTTCCTCAGTGGAACAGCCTACAATGGAAGTGCTTTTAAGCACTGAGCAATCTTTCCAGTCCTGCCCCCTCAACTTAAAAAAAAAATTTACTTTAAAATTTATGGCAAAGTTGCATGTGCCGCTGAGAATTCCCAAGACTCAGCACCTAAAACATCTCTCAGTGATGTGTCTGGCGCATCTCTGTTGCAGACCTTACCAGGATCTGTCTTTACCATGAGTTGTTCATGTTTTTCTGAGATGCAGCCTCATACGTGGCACCTGCATGTTCTGTCTCCCTAGGTCTTTCTGGTCTGGGACTGTGTCTTGGTGTTTCCTTGGCTACCTCAGTTTCCCATTTGATGTAGTCCAGTTGTGCTTATTATTCATGCTTTACCTGTGGCTGCATCGAACAACATTCACAGGGTTGCAGGACAGCGGAGATGAACATGTTTGCCGTTTCAAGGTTACAGGAGATATCTTCCCTGCTGAAACTGTGGCTTCTGGTTGACTTCCTTCTACAGGGCACATTCTTCAACTACATTCTTCATCTGTTGTTCTATCTGGCTAATAAACATCAACATTAATGGAAAAAGGTGGCCTGTGTGTTTCAGATCCAAGCTTCTGATAATTGGGTAGATTTTATATTTATTTATTTGTTTGGGTGGGGGTGTGGCACGTGTGTGAAAGTCAGAGGATAACTTGCAAGGGTCAGTTCTCTCCTTCCACCTCATGTGTCCCAGGGATCAAATTCAGGTCATCAAGCTTGGCAGAAATCACTTTTACCCACTGAACCTTCTGGCCAGCTGTATGGTAAATACATTGGTTCTCTCTGAGGTTGTTTTACTATTGGTTCATTCAGTGGCAAGTCCTGCCCTCTGACCAATAAGGGAGCAGGAAGCAGGGGGAGAAGGTAGAGAAAACATGTCCCTGAGCCGGCGAGGGCTTCAGGTAATACTCAAAGCCATTCAGGAGGGAAAGTGCCCGGTCCTGGGCCCACGCAGAAGGCCAAGACCCAGGACGCAGCGTTCCAAGTCCCCGCAGTCCTAAGGATCATGTGAGTGGAAGCGGAATGCAGGCTGGGAATGGACAAAGTACCCTGAGCTGTGGACAAAGAGACTTGCGCCCACCACTGTGGCAGCTCTAGACTGGTGGGCGGCTGGTAACAATGACTTTATGGATCACCCAAAATAAATCAATCTTCCTAAAGAACATTCTCTATTCATTCAGTCGGTTCAAATCTGGGAGTGGGATGAGGCTGAATGCTGGGTCCCACTGTGAGAAAATTTATGCAACACCACCCCAGTTAGGTAACTGTTAGCTAATTATTTCTAGCTTATTTTCTACAGGGAATTCAAGTACCAACCATTATATCTGAGTCTAGCGTTATTCTAAAATTGTGTCTGCCTTTTCTCAGTGTACATGGACAGTCAGACAACAGCATGGCAGAGCCTCTGAAGAGAGTTCAGGCCCCAGCATGAGAGAGAGCATGACTGGAACTCTGTAGAGAAGAACTCATGGCCCATATGGCAGAAATAGGAGTCTCTCTTAAGTCTATCTGAGGATGGGGTGGTTTTACCACATGCACAAGCCTGCTGCCAGGTTCTCTGATTCTCAGGCAGGAGGCAGGGACCGGCTGGGGGACAGGAGGGTGACCACCAGGGACCGGCTGGGGGACAGGAGGGTGACCACCAGGATAGCTTTGATCCACACCCCCTTTCCTCAGATAAGATATCAAGGGATCTGAAATTCTGTTAGCTAGAGATTCATGGACAATGCCCTCAGTGGGTGCCCGTGGGTGTCTGTGAGAGGGGATGGGCTGCTGGTGGTGTGCTGGCCTGAGCAGTCAGTGGATTCTAACATTGCATCATTGTATTTCTGACCTTTGTCTGGAGAACATTTCAGTGCAGCATTCCTTCCTTTATAGACAGCTTGCTGCATCTTCTTCAGAGGCAGAGTGCTCATTCTCTTGAAGAATTCAGGAAGTATGTCTATGTATATCTGATTGATTGATCAGAGTAACTGTCCCCAAAGAAAGGAGAAGCTACCATGCCCTATATTTGATGATGCTGTGTGATATTTACATATTCAGGCTTTTCTGACTCTTTTTAACTCCTGTAATTATCAGTTACAGAATACTGGGAAAGGGAACTGGGACTGAACCCAGCTTCCCAGCTCATCTGGGCATTAAACATGTGTAGTATCATGTGAGTTCCAAAGTCTATGCTGCCTGCACATAGGAAAATAAAAGTGTCACAAGAACTGGGGATGTGGCTCAGTGGTAGAGCACCTGCCTGGGATCCCCTAGTGAGGAACTGGAGGCATGGCTCAGTGGGAGGACATTGGCCTAGCATGTAGGGCAGACAAAGCCAACCAACAAACCAAACCAAATCAAAACAACAACAAACTGAAAAAATCTTAATTTCCTCATATCGAAGCAGCTTCTACTGTAGGGCTGACCAAGTAGAATAAAATGGGCTCTCTTGTGTTTGTTTGTGACATGGATGATGGTTCCCTAAGTATTTTCTGTGTTAAAGGGCTTCTGATAGGCAAGGTCAAAGTTGCCATTCAGTGCTGGCTTGCAAGCATGAGGACCTGAATTTGATTTCCTAAACCCACATAAAAAAGGGGTGGTGGTGGTGGCTAGCACATGTATTCTCAGGTCTAGGGAAGAGGAGACAAGCAGATCCCTGCAGGAGGCTACGCAGTCAGCCTAACCTACCCAACATCCCCAGGTCAGTGAGAGACCCTAACTCAAGGAGGAATGATGCCTAGGGCTGTCTTCTGACCTCTACACACACATACACATATGACCACACACATGGGCCCCTGTACAGACAAGAATATAGATATCTACACACACACACACACACACACACACACACACACACACACACACACACGCACACCAAACAAAACCAAACTCTGCTCTCCAGTGAAATTCCTGGGTAGATCTTGTTAAGCCAAGGTGTCTATATTGGGTAGAGGATTGAGGGACGCTCTTCCCAGCACTTTCTGCAGGTTCTTCCCAGGGAGGTATTTTATTTCCCTGCCACCAGCTCTCTGTGTGAGAGAGGTGGTACAGGACATCTCAGGGCTCATTTGACAGACAAATAAAGAAGTTGTTTCCAAGGATCTTTATCTTCGAAGAGCATTATGGTTTATTTACTAGGCTAAAAATATAATTCTCAGAATAGGGACATCATAAATGTTACTTTATTACATTCTTCCTTTTCGATAACTGCACTTTAACATCTAATTTTGCTCTAACAACATGTAATCATTATTTGGTGGCTCAAGACACAAAGAGAATCTAGGGTCTTCAAAGGCAAGAAGTCTGGCCAGGATTTTAAATTGCCTTACCCGCAGCACTCCACATTATTAGTTTTATTTTTAATTTGATAGCAGCCTCTGTTGAGCATCTTTATTTTTTATTATACCCTTACTCATTGAAAAATTTCTTCCTTGTGCCCATAAGGCATATACCTGATTACTGTATGAAAAAAAACTAAATTAAAATGAAATAAACTGTAGCCCAATTCCCTTGAACAGTCTAGCTCACATAATTAGGAGGTTCTAATATATTTTACAGTTCCTTTCTCGAATTTAAGTGTTTTGGTACAAATATTACTTTTCTGTGTCCAATAGTCCCCAGTGTTTTACATGCTAAAGCCCATCCGCTCAGTTTTGTGGATAATAAGACAGTAATGCAGATGAAACTCAATTACAGAAGGATTTGTGCATAGGTAGCAATTTGTCCCAGCAGAGTCTTGAAGTGTTTTAATTTCCCTGCTTTCCTGGTATGTTGTGTCATTACAGTCTTTCCTCTGATTTAGAGGCCGGATACTGTTGGTATCTCTGAGGGACCTGGTAGGGTCCTTGGCTATGCATGAGTGTTCAAGAGTCTCTAGAGAAGGCAAAAGAAGGGAGAAAAAGGCTGGGACTTAGGGTCATCACCTGCCTCTTTCCCTGCCCTCTATTTCTCTGTGTTCTTACAGTGAGGTTTTATCAGGGCCATTTTTACTACAGTGCCCATCTGTCACTATCTTCTGAGGAATCTGAGGCCATAGGAGATAAAGTAGGAACATGCACATCTATACACAGAACATTTGAGTTAAAAAAGGTCAATTTCTCTGGACTTGGTGGCACACACCTGTAAGGCTGGCTCTTGGGAGACTAAGAGAGGATATTGCCATGAATCTGAGGTCAGCTTGGGCTTCATAGTGAGTTCTTGCCAGCTGGAACTAGTGGGAAACGCTCTATCAATATGCTCCCCACCCTCTGAAATGTTAATATGAAAATGACATCAGGGCTGTGAAGCACCATGGTCTTCTCTTGGAACATGCCTCTTCCCGGCAGGTCCCCTTGCTAGTCGGGGTTGCTGTCTGAACTGTGTTTCTAGATTCTCAGTGTTGTATTCAGAGAATTGGAGAAGTGCACACAGATTGCAAAGTGATAAGGAAAGTTTCTACAGAAGCAAAGTGGGGATACAGATCAGGCAGGCTAGAAAGGAACATTGGGCTCCTTGAGTTAGAGTACTCAAGACCTGGCTATTGTTTGGAGCTTCCTTTTATGGGGTCCCTGAGGAGGAGTTGGTTGCTAAGGTGTATAGCATGGGACGTTGTCTGTTTTGACTGACAGGTTATATAATGTCAGCCTTTATTCACTGTATGCATCTTTTCCATGCTGCATCTGATTTTAGTCATTTGCAAACCAATTTATGCATAGCACAAGATGCTACATTGAGGTTTTATTCCCAAAAGTCCAATGGGAGGACACAGCTTACTTTATTATGCGTGAACTTCAAACCAACTCAGGCCAGATTGGTCTCCCACCTTTTATTTCCAGATATGTTCTGCAACATGGTTCAATGGAAGCTGACCACAAAGTCTTATCAAAGGTTGCTAGGGAAGGAGGAAACTATGACATTATTTAAAGTCGGGTGTACATGTAGCTAAGTGCAGGGGAGGCTTCTGGGTTGCTGACTGCATTGTTAAGAGAGGGTTGACAAGGCCAAGCCAAGTCCATTCTTTTACTTGCCTGCCTCATCCTCATCACCCCAAATACAGCCATGATGAAGCCAAACAGCAGCTCATATGTTGGACATTTTGCCTTCCATGCACCACAGAACACAAAGGCAGTGTGAAGCTCATATGCGTGTCATTGTCTTGAACAAAGATTGCACTATCAGGGCCAAGGAACCTGGTCACGGACCATAGCCAGGCATCCAGGAAACACACAAAAGGTCTCTGTGGCCAAGGGCTCACACCACTCCCCAAGATCTGGCATCCGGGATCCCAGTTGGGAGCCCTCTTCCAGCTTGGTGGCATGGTTTCAAAGGTTCTCCTGAAAGCACATGCATGTTTGTTGTTAACTGAGGTCTGGTGAGTCCCAGGGAGACTGTAGTGTGAATGCAATGGGTTATGTCTGGAACACCTGCCAGAACTCGCAGCCAAATCATCTCAAACATCTGGAGGACAAGATGAAGCCCAAGCTCAGGGGATCTTCACAAAAACCTAACCATCAATACTTTAAGTGTAGAAAGCAATATATTCATATTTAGTATATTTATATTTACTATATTTAAATATACCAGCTTTAAAATTTTTTCATTAATGAAAACATTTAACATTTTAAATATTAATTTTCCATATCAAATATAGGCACAATAACACAATACCAAATACACTATCATGTTCACCATTTACTTTGCAAACATTTTTCATCAAAGTAGATTATTAATATTTGGCCTCTAATAGTAGTTAGTGTATTAAACATGTTTGATACATGTATACATACCCCTGTTCTATGGATACACACACACACACACACACATACACACACATGTGTGTGCACCCCCCTTCTTGAGCCATTTACCTCTCTCCTTTCATTCGAATTGCCCTCATGACTGGACATCTGTCCTTTTATCTGAGTGAAAGTTCATACTTGAGTCCTAGCTGTCCCCACATGTTCCTTGGGGCGGGGGAGTCCTGGCTGTTCACATGGGCATGTATTCTCTGAGGAGTCCTGATGGTCTGCTAGGATTCTCTGGGGAATTCCTGGCTGTCCACGTGCATTTGTTGGGGCGTGCTGGCAAACGAGAAACCACAGGAAAGCAGGTCCTTCCCTGGAGAGCTCTTTTAAGGGGTGGAAACTCCTGTTTGCCACCTCTGTCATTTTCTTCCCTTTGAAGCCTTTGACAGCTCTTTCCTCTGATTTCCTCTGGGTCTGTCATGGCTCCCTGAAGATGTCTTCGTTCAATACAAGCTGCACAGCCATCAGCAGTAAAGGCTCTGTTCTCCACAGGCATGAAGACTGTGGTATGAACAGAAGTTCCTGAGAAGAATTGGATCTTCCATGAATCTTCTGCAAGGCTGATCAGAACTTCAGTGGTATAGAGAGGTTGGTATGTTGCAAGTCCAGAGACAAATTATGTCAGGGCATTTTTAGGCCCCTGAATAACCATTGATTGTCCTTCTCTGCAGTGACCTAACATCTTTGTGATCATTAGGTAAATCTTTTGGAATGTAGGAAGAAACCCTTAGTTTCCAAGATGCTGTTAGATAGCGTCTGCGGCCTGTACCAGTGTTTTCCCCACTTTGCTCTAACCTGCCTACCTAGTGCCTTGATTATGACTTTCCTTGTTCTGTTACTGTAAGAACTTCATCAAGCTGTTACTGTGCTGGAACTTTTTTGACTTAGGATAATCTAAATCTATGTTCCTCGGCCATGATCACTCATATTTGGCTCTGGAATAAACTCTCTCTTATCACCTTTGAGGTAAAGGCTGTATTTTTGCATCAGCAGTAGAGATGGATAGGGAAGGGCCTGGAGGGCAGAGAAGGCTGTGCATTGACAAGTTAGGATAGAGAAGAGATCATAGTGGAGCCCAGGGGGTCAGGGCTGCCTTCCTGTGGCCACTGTAGGCTGAGCTCTCCTGTGGAGGGTGGGGCTACGGGACGGTGGTAATCAGACAATGTCTAAAAAATCATGCAGGCTGCTATAGAGAGTAGACACAGAGCAGGCAGAAACCCCACAGGACATTCTTCTTTCAGGTGGATGATGAGCGGTAGTGAACTTGGAGAAGGTGCTGTAAGCGGCAACAAGGACTATGACATGAAGCGAGAACCTCTGGGATTGACTGTGGGAGAAGGAGAGGAAAGAGGAACCCTGGATACAACAGTAGGCTCATCTGAGCTGCTGAGAGAGGATGGGCTCTGCAGAGTAGAGGCCGCTGGACCCTGAGAGCTGCTCTCTACACATTTAAGCCCAGAAATACTTCTAGATGTGCAAATGAACAATTAAAGTGAATGTCCAATTCTGCAGGAATGTCAGACCAGACAGACAAATGTGGTATAATCAAAGCCAGGATGAAGCATATGAAAAGATGCAGGTCATCTCATCCATAGTTGGCATTTATCAGAGAGACACAGGCTGAGCCAGAACCCCAAGGCTGAGGCTGGAGGAAGAGGACGGGAGAAGCCACACTATAGCATTTAAGCCACAGTGTGACATCCAGAGCCGTAAGGATAGTGCTTCATGAAGAAAGCTGTTGCCAGAGTTGAGAAGTGGCCATCGGTCCCCTCTACTGGGCCATCAGAAAATAGAATGTGATAGAAGTTACACCCTCAAAACTATACTGCAATCAAACATTGAAAATTGAGAATTATAGCCTCAGGGTCAGCCACCTAACCCTAGCCCTAACCTCCACCCAATGTAGAGCTAAAGGTTCTATTTTATTTATTTATTATTTATCCACCTTTTTGAATGCAAACTGTGTATTAAGTGTGCTGCATTTCCTAGCTCCTCCATTCACTTTGCTTCCAAAGAGAAGTTTGTGAAGAGGTTGGTGAGAGGGATGGCAGAGCTAGTAGTGTCTCCAAGCCGGGTAGCTTGAATTCGGAATGAGGTCATCTCTCTCTAGGCGAACTAGTCTCTCTCTCTCTCTCTGTAGATGGGCTGATCTCTTTCAGTCTCTGTAAGTAAGCTGGTCTCTCTCTCTGTGTACAAGTAAGTGACCTCTTCTCTCTTTCTCTCACCCTGTCTGTAGGTGAGTCTCTCCCTCCCCCACCTCTCTCCTTGTCTCTGAAAGCAGAAAGAGGACAACGGCTTCCAAGCTTGGGTCCTGGAAGCAGCTTCCGGTGGAGTCCTTGACATCTGCCACCCTGTGTCTTCTGCAGAGCTGCCAGTTGTTGGCAGCTCCTGTCGGTCAGTAACCACAGAGCATCACACCCGAAGAGAAGCAGAACTCAATTAGAAAACACTGATTAAAGATTGGTGGCTTGCCATTTAAATCAGCAAAGTAAATTATGAGAATGGAATCCACAGCCTCTCAGGCTGTTTGGAAGGACTTTGTGCCACAGCAGCTGTGTCTATTTTTTGAGAGCACGTGGCAGGACAGAATGAGGAAGTAGGACTGCTAATTGGTTTTGATTTGAAGTTCACCCCTTATGAAGTGAAACAAATACATCCATTGAAACACTGTGTAAGAGCAGGGGTTGGACAACCGCCTCAGAGACTAGCTCGAATGCAGACCAATAAGGAATAACCTGAGTTCATGCTGCCCTCTGTAAGGTCAGGATTCGAGAGATGCAGCAAAGAAGGGACCAGAGACTCCGCTGGTAGCTAACAGTACCCGGTTTTATTTACAGAAGACCAGATGGAACTAGCTCCTCCGCACCCACGAGTGGGGGGAGGCTAGTCTCCTCACCCCCATCTTGGGGGTGGGGCTCCGGGGAACCGGGCTGGCGTGCATGGCTCCAGATTAGGATGGAGGGGCTCCCTCAGGGAGAGTGCGAGAGACTAACTCTCCCGGAGGGCGAGCTCAGCCCAATAGCCCAAGTCCCAGTTCCAGTCCCAGGCCCAGTCCTAGTCCTCAAAGCCTAAAGCCTTTTAAAAAACCCTCAGTCCCGGCTTGGCTTTTAGGGGAGGGGATTTGGGATTGCCATGACATCTGATTGATGTTTAAGTAGTCCCCTTTTACAGCTGTTTGTGAATTTTTGAGTCCAGAACCTTATCTGTTAAGGAAGCCTGGTGTCCTTTGTGAATTTGGGGTCTGGAGTCTTATCTGAGCTATTTGTAACTATTTGTAGGGCCTGGATTTCTGAGAAGTTGTAAAAGTCGGTGTTTTCTCATGAATGTTTTGCAAACTCTGGCTCCAGGTTTCTTTCCATCTTCCTGAGATTGAAACTGTTGGGGGTTTCAGTCACGTCTTACACCCTCCTGAGTGGCTGAGTCCAGAGGGTGGATGTGAGCGTGCGGAAAGACGGGTGCATGAAAGAAATCCTCTCAGTGTGGGTGGGACTATCTCAGGTGAACAGCAACGAGGGAGAATGACTTGGAAAAAGTTCTTCAATAAATAAATAATGTTTTTTAAAAAGGTAGGTAGTCAGGAGAAATTCTATGTTTGGGTTCCATTAATAATGTACAGCATAAGTCGGGTATGGTGCCACATGCCTTTAGTCTCAGCACTTTGGAGGCAGAGGCAGGTGGATCTCTGTGAGATCTAGGCCAGCCTGGACTACATAGTAAGTTCTAGGCCAGCTGGGGCAACAGGAAGACCATGTCTCAAAAGGACCAAATAATAATAATAATAATAATAATAATAATAATAATAATGTACAGCAGGTGATGGTCTGATCCTTTCACAGCTAAGATTTACTGATGGATTACTGTTATGGTCTTAGAAAGAACATGACTGTTACCATTACCCCTGAGAAAGCTGTCATTTAAAGAAATTCTCCTGTTGAAAATACTTAGCCAATTACATTGAACAAAACAAACAAAAGGGCCCCATTTCCCAAGCACCTTGAGTTTGAATAGCACAGAAAACAGAATAATTTTTATGGAAACAGTCTTTATGGTGCAGTGCCTGCAATTAAAGAAACAAAGACGGTTCAGTGAATAGCACATTAGAAATGATGATTAAAGTTCCAAGTTTTGTCTTCACTAACCCATGCTGAATATTGAGAAATTATCATCATAGAATGTGACAGAAGTGACAATACCCAAATATCACGGAGACTTCAAATTTGAATCTACTGTCTAGGATCCAGAGCCCTCTGTCCAGTGTGTGGCTAAGGGCGGTTCCTTTTAAATGGTTGGAAAAATCAAAAGAAAATTTGGCAATACGACCATCATGTGATTACAGTGTGACTGTTCCGGTGTGAGATGCTGTTGGAACATAACCTCACACCCTCAGTTCAGTGGTTCAGTGTCAGAGAAGTCTCCACACAGGCCTGAGCAAGCATCTCTTCTGGATGTCCCCAGTGTGATCCACTCATTCTGAAACAGATGGGCTGTCTGAGAGTGATGGAGCCTTTCTCCACCCCCAGGTGGGATTTAACTCAGGAGTTAAGGTGCCAGATACTCCATGTCCCACAAAATTTCCACTGAGTCAGTGGTTGTAAGGTTCTTGTGAAATTGAGGAATGAAATTTGTGGACCACAGAGAGTGAGTTTTAGAAAGAAATTTACTATAGCCTTCATAGGTGGGAGCTTGAGAGAGAGAAGGCAGAATTCCTCTAGAGCAAGAGTGGGTTCCTGGGGACAGAATACCATAGAGCTGTGAGTTGGGGTCGGGGAATTTTGAAAAGACATAGCAGAATCTGGAGTGAGGCCTGGGGAAGGGAATGAGCTTGTCAGTCCACTGGGCTCAACCACAATGTGTCCAGGAGCCCTCTCCCAGCTTGGCTCACATTCTGACATACAGCTTCCAGGAAGGGGTGAAGAAACAGAACTCTTTTCTGATGTTTCTGGCCTCCAGTGAGGATGTTCTCAGAACTGTTGCCTTGAGGGCCTTGCCTCTCCTGCTCTCATTAGTTTGAGGGGGACCATTTCTATGGGTATTGTCACTACCTGACCCTGGGATCGTCACGAAGTCCTGCAGGCTTGAGCCCCTGAAGAACTTTGCCTGTCTCTGTGTTGCCTTGGCTCTTTTGTATATATTCAGCCTTAGGTATAGGGACTGTAGGCGAGGAACAGTGGTTTGTAAGACCCAGGAAAGCATGCTTCGCTCTGTGTGTATTTCAGTTGTATAACATGCAGTCATGACGTACATATGCTCAGTAAAATGATGACTACAGTCTAGCAAATTGTCACCTCTGTCACCTCTAACACCCTCCATAGGTTCTTTTCTTGGTGGGAACAGCAGCTCAGTCTGCTCCTATGACGACTTTCAAGATAACATATAGTGTCATTAACTATTGTCTGCACACCACCTGTTAGGTCTCTAGCTTGTTTCCACTACAGAACAAGCTTGTGCTTGTTGACCTCAATGTCCCCTCTTCCCTGCTCTCTTCATTCCTGCTAACCTAAAGTTCATAAGGAACCAGGAAAGATTCCAAGTAGCCAAACCAATCTTCAGAAAGAGAGCAAAGGTGGAGATCTCACACTTATGATTTCAAGCATATTGCAAAGCTATAGTATGTTATTAGCATTAAAACAGATCCATAGGCCAATGGAAGAGAATAGAGAGTTCAGAAATAAGCTCAGATAGCACAAATGGTCAGCAGATTCGTGCCAAGGCTGCCCAGAAGGCACAACAGGAAAGACATTTTCTTTCGTAAATGGGATTTGGAAAACTGGATTTCTACATGTACAAGAATAAAACTGAACCCTAATACTATGTAAAACCCAACTCAAATAGACTAAACCTGGTGCTGGCAGCAGGAACTCCTAAATGAGAAGCTCTTTGTTGCTGGCTTTGGCAATTAGTCTTTAGCTTTGGTGATTAGTTTTTGGCTATTATGCCAAAAACTTTAGGAAACAAAACCAGAAATAAACAAGTGAGACAACAGGCAACAAGAAGGCATTTTCAATTTTTGATCTGTCAGAAATGTTTCTGCATTTGTAAAGCTTAATTGCTTGTGTGTTGCAGTTAGCCAAGGTTGATTTGGCAGAACACTAGTTTTGTTGAATTCTTCACTAGAAAAAAAGCTCTAGGCTTAAAAAAGAAGGTAAAACTAAATGAAGTGAGATAAAAGCTCAGGGTGTGCTGAGGGACACTCTCTCTGAGGGGGCATCACAGCACGATGTTCATAATTCATAGACAGACTATGGTTCGGAGGCTGAGTGAAACCCAGCATCTGTTTTCTAACCACAGTACTCCCTGAAGCATTTGTTGTTCAAACATCTTTTCACTGTGATGACAAAGGAGCAATTTCTCCTCCCCACTAAATCTCCATGAGGTTTTAGCATTGCATTTCAACACAATAACCCTGAACTTGGCTCAGGTCCCTTGTGGCCTGATCTCCCAGCTCCTCTGTTTTAGGTCTTGTTCTAAATGCATCCCTCAGCGGTCCCTCATAACACGATATCATGGGTTGTCTCCTGGAGTCATGTTTCCTGAGCTGGTCAGGTGTGGATCGGTTCTGGGCATCTGCTCCACCTCCATGTCTCTTTGACAGGTACATTTTTCCTTTCCTTTGGAACCCTGCAGACTCTGACCACTACTTCCCACATCATGGCACGGCGTGACTTCAGCCGGCTCTTAGTTTCATCCTGTGGGTCTCATGCACTAGGCACTCTTTTCATCTCGGAAATTCAACTGCATGGGATGTATTTCAGTGGTGGTCATTGCCGCTGTTCTCCTGGGTTCTGTGGGCCCTTGATTTTCAGATTCAAATGTTCTCTGTAGAGAAGAGTTCTCTGTGACCTTTGGAGTAGCTCCTTTGGTCTTATTCTTTTATTTCAAAGGTCAGTTATATAGTATGGAAGTTCAGCTGGCTCTTTGGAGACACAGCTGTTTGCTTTAACCCTCTCGATGGCGTTCCCTCAGCCTATGTATTGGCAGCATTATGATTATTCTCTGTGTATTGCAAAAAGCCATCGTTTAGTTCTTGTTTTAGCTGATACTCCTGATATACTTCCACAGGCTCACCTTCTTGTTCTTTCTGGACCTTCCTGTTTCTCCTCTGAATTTTTCCTTGGGAACTTACGTCCCTTCCAGTATGCATAAACATGGAGAAGCCTGTACTTGGACAGTCATTTGTAGGATGATTCTGGCAAGGCCAGGCAGGTTTCTGGCCTGCTGGCCTAGAACAAGCTAGAACCGATATTGATCATGCATGTGCAGTGAACACCTCCTGGGATTGAACCTGGGGCAGTTCTCAGGCTAGCAGCTATCCAGGACCAATGGGAACAATGAACTTCGGATTGTCAGGTGTATAGGGAATAGGAACTTGTCTCTCTGAAGTTTTTGTTTCCTATTGGTTCATTCCACAGCAAGTCCCGCCCTCTGACCAATAAGGGAGGAGGGAGGCGGGGAGTAAGGAGAAGAAAGCAAGATGGCGATTCCCCGGGAAAGGAGGGAGATTGTACCCATGCCCGAAGGAAAAATGCCCCGGCCTCCAGGCCAATGCAGAATGCTAGAACCCAGGAGCCATCGTGCCAAGTCTCACCATCTTCAGGACCACGTGAGTGAAACGAACTGAGAGACCAGCGGGCAGCTGCTGCAAACTTTGGGGCTGGGCCGCCAGCAGTCGCAGACTGCGGGGGGACAGGGCCCGTCTGCAGAGACTTTGTAAATGCCACTAAATGAATAAACCTTTCTAAATAGAAAATCAGCTTCTGTTTTATCCAGCTGGATGAACCAGATCCCACCTGCTAAGGCGTGGAGAATAAATTTATGCAACATCAGGTGTGTTCAGGACCTACTAGAATGAAGTACTCCTGGGAACTGCTGGAGACTGCTGGGTAAGGGAGAGTGGACTTTCCTTCCTATCACTAGATAGGCTGACTAGACTCCAGTGGATGAACCTGCACCGTGCACATCTGTGTACAAATGCTTGACCAGATGGGACTTAACGTGCATGGCAGAATACATGAGGTCCAGTTGGGGGTGAGGGTGAGGGAAGTGGATGGGTCTAAACTTGATCATGAACTGTTGTATGACATGCACAAAAGCTCAATAAAAATATGAAAAATAGAACACCTAAGATGGTGGTAGAAGGGAACCTGCAAGGTTGCAGGTATGACATGGACTCTGGGTAAGAATACAGGACAGAGGTGCCTGTGTTGATGCTGTAGGTGGTACCCAGAACATGTGCACATGTTTCCGAAGGAAGCTTTGACTGCAGACCACAGGGCCTAAAGGGTCACGCCACAGCATTTGTTTCTCAGTATGGAGTTCCCACACAGTCACTATGTGTAGAGAAACCAATCACCATCTAAGAGCCTCAGGAACAACCTGTCCACACAACCGCTCACCACCACGGTCACCTGCTACAAACCTGAAGTAGTTGTCAGCTGGTAAGGGGCCATCTCTGTCATCTGTTCTTATGTCAGGCTGATGGTCTCGGGCCTTTGAGGGACATCTCATCATACTGAGAGGTCCTGGTCAGTGGACGGAATGTCATCCTCTCCTTCAGGTTTGCAGACCGGCGGGGCAGGGAGTGTCTGTACTCCACCTGCTTCTGCTGGGTAAGCCTTTTCTCATCATTGCTTTGAAAGTGAGTGTGCTTTAAAGAACAAGGTACCTTATTGGTAAGTTATGGGTAGACTAAATGTTCGATTTAACAGGAAATTTGGCTTTGACTCACACTGTTATTGCTGAAGGGTGCTGTCCATTGTGCCACAGAAAGTGGATGCTGTTCATCGAGTCCTTGTGCTGGGCAGACATAAAACCCTCCAAAATAGCCATGACCTATATTGCTGATGCATCCTTTTGGACAGTGATCCGGGCTATTTGAGCTTACTGCATGCTGCCAAAAGTACCCAATGCTTTCCTGCCGTTTAAACTCATCAGCAGTGTATATTTGTCAAACACCTGTGC